>OZ020310.1:23665844-24865844 GCA_963971305.1 Arcuatula senhousia | reverse complement strand
CCGGCTTAGGTATAGGAACAACAGTGGCAAGCTTCCATATTTCGGGCAATTTTCCATTTATCCATATATCATTCATTAAATTTAGAAGAGTCTTCATCGATATATCAGGAAGATGTTTTAAAAGTTGATAGTGGATGCTATCAGGGCCACATGCAGTATCATGGGCTTTACTTTAGGAAGTTTTAAGTTCATCTAAAGAGAAAGGAGAATTGTAGCTCTCAGAATTGTCGGAGTTAAAGTTCAATTTTGTTTTTTCAGCTGTTCTTTTAAATTTTTGGAAGTCAGGTTTGTAATTAGATGAAGATGAATGTTTAGCAAAAGTCTCAGCTAATTTGTTGGCAATGTCCTTTTCAGATGTTAAAGTGGAATTGCCAACGTTTAGATGTTTAACTGAGGATTTAGAGTTTTTACCTTTGAGTTTTTGTATGAAATTCCAAATTTTATTCATAGGAGTTCGTGAAGTTAAACCAGATACAAAATTCCTCCAGGATGTTCTTCTGGATTTTCGGCAAGTTCGTCTTGCCTTCACCCGAAAAATTCTAATATTACTCAAATTTTCTTTCGTTTGATGTTTGCCAAATTGTTTTTGAGCTTTATTTCTATCGTCGATAGCCTTGTCACACTCATCTGTGAACCAAGGTTTATTTAGTTTTTTAGGAGTTGCCGAGGTCTTAGTGATGGTTTCATCAGCTATAGAGATAAGAGTTTGGTTAAATAATGTTATTGGTTCTTGGTCCTGATCAAAAAGTTCTGGTCTTAATTTTTCGGAACAAAGTATTGAAAATTTTTGTCAATTGGCCTTCTCTAACTTATAGCGAGGAATTCTTTGTTCAGGTTCACCAAAGAGATCTTTTAATATAATAGGAAAGTGATCACTTCCACAAAGATCATCATGGACTTGCCATGAGAAATCTGTTAAAAGAGAAGGATCACAAATTGAGAGATCAATTGATGAGTATGTTCCATTTCCAGAATGTAAAGCAGGTGAGCAGATCTCTTGCTCTGATAAATCAGCAAGGTTTCGATCTCTATCTCGAATGATACCCTGCGAACGATTCAGTGATCGATGGGCTTCAGCAGATACTGGTACTTCCAAAATAGATGAAATTGACATTATATTTTTTGCTTGTTGTTGTTTTGCGCACTCGACTAGAAGGTTACCGGAGCGGAGCTTGGTGACCTTTGGAATATCAACTCCAGTAACGCTCTTGATTGTTTTCGCAATGACTAAGGGTGAAACCTTTGTCAAAGGTCGAGTGGCATCTTTGCTCGAAAGTACAATAAACTTCGGCCAACTATCGTTTGTGGTATTTTGACGCTTAGATGAAGCTGGTGCGTCCTGATCGTCATCATCGCTACAAGAAATGTTGCGTTTTAATTTATCACTTAAACTGGTTGTTGTTGTTTTTTGGGGGGAACCCATGATGAAAGAAAATGATTCACTGCCTTGCTCCCGCCCACCACGGAGCGCCAACAAGGGCGATGCTGTTGTTCAACGGGGCTCCAGTTGAAAGCACCAGGGCTACAAGGACAGTATACTCGCACAGAGTATTCTTTAAAGGAGACAAGCATCGTGCCAGTGGTTACCTGGCGATACAACCCTCCAGAATTACATCCACACGATTGACCCATGAGCCACCGCCTTCTGTAGAACATAAATGACATTAAGTTAATAATTTCAGATATAACAAAATGTAAGTTATAACTACAATGAGATGGTGCTCTACAGGGCTTGGCGTGACCAGCCGATTGATCAGACCGAGCCGAATCTGACCGCCTGTCTAGGAGAAGTAAGGGCCAAAGCCCACATACGTGGACCAGGATCCCGTCCTCCCCCGAGACAGGTCGCAACACACGGCAAACATGTTGACCCGTTTAGTCGCTTCTTACGACAAGCTTTACGGGCGGCTGCGGGACTATTCTTTTCACACCCGGTTCCCGCACGGGGGAGCGATAGCTGAAGAAGCCATTCTAGAGAGACAAAACACAGACCTAAGCCAACAAATGTTTTGTCTGGCAAGAGATTTTTGTAATATTTCATCTACTATTGCTAAATAAGCAGAAACCTTGTGCCCTTCTTGGCATCACAGAAAAAGATATCCCGAAAACACAAGACTGTAATGGATTCACAATAACAGTGCGTATATCATTATTCAATCCATTAATATTTAATTGGAACAATGTTGAGTAATTTTTATATGAACTGTTTTCGACTACTTTTGAAATACCAACTAAACAGTTTAATGTCGAAAATACAAATAATTAGTAATAAGCAAGAGTATGTAAATAAATGCACAACAAATTTTCACAGCTTCACTGACTATAACTTAATTTGGAATTAATGTAACCTCCAGCCGTCCAAAAAGCATTTGCAAGCGGTACTCCGTTAAGTGCACGTCAATTCACGCGAGGAACGAATAACATAATAACACATCAGGTACAACCGTAATGTTGCTAATTGCTTCTTTAATATTTAAGGGTATGTTTTTTTCAAAGTACAAATTATTCATATTCGCTTCCTAATATTCCTAATAATTTGTTCATTCTTCATGCTACTTTTTTTGGCTAGTAGTTACAAACAGCCTAAATGGTTAGCCCGTTCGCTCAACACTCAAAATATATATAATAAGAAATTCTGTTCATAGCAGTTGTTGCAAATTAATGATTTTACCAAGAGACAATTGTATGCATTTAAAACACTAATAGAAAGAAAGATAAACTGAAACTTTAAAAACACAACATCTTTAAACTATAATCATTCTTCATCAAAACAATTTTCTGATTTTGACAACATACAGAATTATGAAAAGTGACTACATCAAAACTATTCAGTAGCAATACTTAAAAAAAATAAGTATTTTGATTGACTTAATAAATCACATAAATTGTTAACAAAACATGTGTAAGCCATTGGAAAATAACAAATACTTTCTAATTCCATAATTAACACATTATGGTATTACAGGGGGACAAGGGATTATAGATCAAATCAGATTAGAATAAACAAGTAACACTTTTATATTCTACTTCAACTACTAATCTTGGTAATCTAAACATAATCTTGTCAAGAAATATTTGGAATATCTAGAACAATTAACTTTAATCTTTTAATCTTTAAACTTAACACTATGATCTTGAAAAAAATCTTAATTGAAAATTAAACTAATTAGAAATAATTTATACTGTCAATGCCACTAATCTGATTGCTTATACAGACACAATTCTAATCTGTTGTTTCTAATTAAAGAAAGACAAATTCTAATTACCATACAATAATGATTTTTCAAAACAGAGAAGTATCTTTGAAGTTCAATGTTTTGATTGTAACTAAAAAGAAAAATAAGAAACTAGAGGCTCCCAGGAGCCTGAATCGCTCACCTGATCTCTTATGCCAAAGTTTGAATTAATTTCACAAACTTTCAAGTATACAAAGTTGCAAAACTATCCCTTCAGTGGTTTCAGAGAAGATTTTTGGAAATCATTTAAATTAATAGAAAAAACAGTTAAGGGGCAATAACTCCTGTAAGTACCGTTTAATGCTGAACAAGAAAAGTTGCTTCAGATTTTCTCTACACTATGAACCAAAATAAGGACTGACATTACCATGCACAGTTCAAATTCGATTTAATATGACAGATAAGAACTGTAATTTACTACATTTTATCTGTAAAATACTGATTCTATTTGATGCAATATCTTCAGTAATTATCAATTTCTGTATATTTACTGTTTTTAATTGTCCTTAACTGAAGCAGACGATGTCAGTTTATATCAGTCCATTTTGTGATTTGTATCAAATCATGACAGTCTTTTTAAATATTTACCTTGATTTAAAATCACTGATGTGGTTTGTTACTGTCATTGTCAGTCATTAACAGAACTTTACCTTGATTTAAAATGACTGACATTGACTGAAGATGTATGATCCACTAATCCCTGTCAGTCATTTTAAATCAAGGTAAAGTTCTGTAAATGACTGACAATGACAGTAACATACCATATCAGTGATTTTAAATCAAGGTAAATATTTAAAATGACTGTCATGATTTGTTACAAATCACAAAATTGACTGATATAAACTGACATCATCTGTTACAGTTAAGGACAATTAAAAACAGTAAAAATACAGAAATTGATAATTACTGAAGATATTGCATCAAATCAAATCAGCATTTTACAGATAATTTGTAGTAAATTACAGTTTATTTCAGTCATATTAAATCGAATTTGAACTGTACATGGTAATGTCAGTCATTATATTAGTTCATAGTGCTATCTCTTATACCTTTTGAGTTATAAGCCAAAAACAATGGTCTGCCCCCTGTTCTATTTTTAGCAATAGCGGCCATGTTGGTTGGTCGATGTATATATAATTCACAAACTTGGTAGAGGACATCCTAAAGATCAAGTGTACCAAATTTCAAAGCAATCCCTTCAGCGATTTCAGAGAAGAAGATTTTTGAAAATCAGTTAAAATTAATGAAAAAAAAACAGTTAAAGGGGAATAACTCTTAAATGGCTTAAATCATTTTTGAAGATTTCAATGAGCTTAACAATTTTGCAATGCTAACTTTTCCTCTAGCTCTAACGGTTTTCAAGATATTGTCCAAAAACTGCAAAAATGGTCAATTTTGACAATTAAAGGGCAATAACTCCTATAATGCATCGTTTCACAACTTCAACTCAATGGAGAGATTTAAAGAGCTTTTGATGCTAAACATGGAAGGTTGCTTCGGATTTTCTCTATCTCTTATACTTTTTGAGTTATAAGCCAAAAACAATGGTCTGCCCCCCCATTCTATTTTTAGTAACGGTGGCCATGTTGGTCGGTGGATGTGTATATAATTCACAAACTCAGTAGAGGACATCCTAAAGATCAAGTATACCAAGTATCAATACAATCCCTTTAGTGGTTTCAGAGAAGAAGATTTTTGAAAAATCAGTTTAAATAAATGGAAAAAACAGTTTTAGGGGAATAACTCTTAAACGGCTGATCTGACAATTTTGACCCTGAAATCATTTTTGTAGATCTCAATGAGCTAAACAATTCTGCAATGCTAACTTTTCCTCTAGCACTAATGGTTTTCAAGACATAGTCCAAAAACTGCAAAAATGGTCAATTTTGACGATTAAAGGGCAATAACTCCTATAAGGAGTCGTTTCACAACTTCGACTCAATGGAGAGATTGGTAGAGGTTTTGATGCTGAACAAGGAAGGTTGCTTCGGATTTTCTCTATCTATTATACTTTTCGAGTTATAAGCCAAAAACAATGGTCTGACCCCCCTGTTCTATTTTTAGAAACGGCGGCCATGTTGGTCGGTCAACGTGTATATAATTCACAAACATGGTAGAGGACATCCTAAAGATCAAGTATACCAAGTATCAATGCAATCCCTTCAGTGGTTTCAGAGAAGAAGATTTTTGAAAATCAGTTAAAATAAATGGAAAAAACTGTTTAAGGGGAATAACTCTTAAACGGCTGATCGGACAATTTTGACCCTGAAGTCATTTTTGTAGATCTCAATGAGCTAAACAATTCTGCAATGCTAACTTTTCCTCTAGCACTAATGGTTTTCAAGATATAGTCCAAAAACTGCAAAAATGGTCAATTTTGACGATTAAAGGGCAATAACTCCTATAAGGAGTCGTTTCACAACTTCGACTCAATGGAGAGATTGGTAGAGGTTTTGATGCTGAACAAGGAAGGTTGCTTCGGATTTTCTCTATCTATTATACTTTTCGAGTTATAAGCCAAAAACAATGGTCTGACCCCCCTGTTCTATTTTTAGAAACGGCGGCCATGTTGGTCGGTCAACGTGTATATAATTCACAAACATGGTAGAGGACATCCTAAAGATCAAGTATACCAAGTATCAATGCAATCCCTTCAGTGGTTTCAGAGAAGAAGATTTTTGAAAATCAGTTAAAATAAATGGAAAAAACTGTTTAAGGGGAATAACTCTTAAACGGCTGATCGGACAATTTTGACCCTGAAGTCATTTTTGTAGATCTCAATGAGCTTAACAATTCTGCAATGCTAACTTTTCCTCTAGCACTTTCGGTTTTCAAGATATAGTCCAAAAACTGCAAAAATGGTCAATTTTGATGATTAAAGGGCAATAACTCCTATAAGGAGTCGTTTCACAACTTCGACTCAATGGAGAGATTGGTAGAGCTTTTGATGCTGAACAAGGAAGGTTGCTTCGGATTTTCTCTATCTATTATACTTTTCGAGTTATAAGCCAAAAACAATGGTCTGACCCCCCTGTTCTATTTTTAGCAACGGCGGCCATGTTGGTTGGTCAACGTGTATATAATTCACAAACTTGGTAGAGGACATCCTAAAGATCAAGTATACAAAGTTTCAATGCAATCCCTTCAGTGGTTTCAGAGAAGAAGATCTTTGAAGAAAAGTTAACGGACGACGGACGACGGACGACGGACGCCTAACGATGACAATAGCTCACATGACCCTTCGGGTCAGGTGAGCTAAAAATGAGTGGTCAATTTCACTTTGAATGGTCGAGCAATGAAATTTTAGGAAAAAATATATCAAATTTGATTAGTTGATTGATGTTCAATTTTTTGATATAAAATATTTGGATTTTTTTTAAACTATCAAACTCATCTTTGATTTCAATCTGTGTAATTTTTATCTCTAAACTAAAAATAATAATGGAAAGAGTTCAGTTGAGATTGCTGATTGTTCAACTGATTGAACTTCTTCAGGGGCTGATGAATCAACTCCCTGTCAATGTAAGTACTAATTACTTATAACTGTTTTGAAAAATCATTAATGTGCAACAGCAAAGATCACACATGCAAAAACAAAATCTAATAATACATTAATCTATTCGGAGTTGTTCTTTTTCTGGGACTTTTTCTCAATTCAATTTTATTTTCATGTACATTTTTCTTGTCAACAATCAAACCGCAACAAAAAAAAACCTTGAAATCAGCCTAATAATCATTTTGACATTTGGTGTAATTACAATGTTTTGGCCAGTGCAAAGGAAACAACAGTATTGAAAAATTCTCGAAAGTTGATCTCTGTTGTTCACGGGAAGGATATAAATTATGGCCAGGATCAAAATTCCAAACAAATCTGCAACAAAAAAGATAATTTAAAGTAATGTATTATTAGATTTTATTTTTACTTGTGCTTTCTTTCCATTTCCATACAAATTTCTACTTCTGACACGTCAGAAGAAGCGTTAGAAATAGACGAAAAACCAGAAAATCTTCTCGGTTGAATATTGTTTTCTACATTATGTTGTTCTCGATGATGGGCTCATCTCTTCTTCAGGCAAATGCCACAAACAATAAAAAAAAAAGCAAATAAAAAGCACTCCGGCACATACTATGGCTAATGGGACAGATGTCATTGACTTGTCCAGTGAAAAAAGGAAAGAAATTGACATTAAATTTTATCAATCGTTATTAAAAAAAGAAAATACTTATTTAAGGACAGTTTCAAAAATTCTTTGATAAGATTATAAAGATATCTCTGATCGATGTATTCATATTTCCACTCTATGCAATATAGTGAATTTTACAAGTTTGAGTTTACATCATTGCTGATTGATATGTAGTCTGATTGTTTTTAGCTCGTTTGTTTTTGGTTGTCCCAGTTGTGCGATAGTTTTTGTTTTCTTATTTTTGATTGTTACATTTTCTTTATATTGATACATGTACTTCATTACTTCCTTCTTACTGAGTTATTTCCCTTATAAAGATGTATCTCCTCTTATTATCGTGAAATTATGCAGTAGAAAATAACTGTTAGAAGATAACATTTAACAAAAAAAGATAATTTATCACAACTTTTCTATAAAAAAAATGTTCTACTCACATGAAAACGAGATAGTGACATTACTGATATAAGTAGCAGTGGTGGTCGTCAAGGAGATGTTATTTCCTGTTGTACAATACGTAGATTGATTGCAAGAGATTGTGAGAAAACCACTGTAAAAATCCAATAATGATACACACTTTTGTAATGATTTATAACTCCATTTGGAGACTAGATCAACACGCCCCTTCAGAGATCTTTTTATTGGTAGTACACAAAAAGGAGTGTTCTAAATTTTACATTTTAATGTGGTTTTACCACCATTTTATTGCTGCATAAGAATATGGATTGATGAAGGAAAGGGCATTATTTACTAATTATGATTTTATTTTAGTTTTCAGCCATTAAGTCTGGTCCCAATATGAACAACCCTGTGTGTCCAAGAGTTCTATGATTTTTCCAAGGGAAAGTGTTTCATTGTCTTTTATTACTTCAGTCTGGATCAACGTGTGGTTGGATATGATAAGTCCAGTTTTCCCCTTTTGTCAGTTTGTAACACCTTTACGGTCATTTTCCCTCTTACTATACACTGAGAAAATAATAATTGTTATCTCAGCTATACAGGACGCATATGTCACGATTTTCCATGTAGGGTTTGCAGTAGGCCTATATTCCCTCTAAAACTCACTCACCGTCTCTAATCTTTGAATTTTCTGGTAAAAATGATAAATTTTAGAGAACTGCGGCTCAAATAATCAATTTTAGTTTAGTAAGTTAAAGGCAAATTAAGGACATGTCTTTAATCACATGTATCATTAGATGATCGTCTATCTTAACGACACACCAGATGCATAGAAATAACTTCAGTGATAAGCAATTGTTAGCAAGTAACTACAGACAACAATTCAGTACAAAATCATAGATAACGGTTCTGATTATCCGAAATGTACCACTAAACCTCTTTCAGTCCTGTTGACCTCAATACTGACGGCAATAAAATCCGGCCTCCAGAAATATTACGATTGTTGTTATTCTAGAAATGGTGTCGATCAAATGTGGATCCTGAAGAATTCGAAAGAACTGATGGAGATTCTTAACTCTAAATCAGTTTCATCTTGCAACAGCATCAAGACTTTCGATTTCTCCACACTTTACACTTCTATTCCACATGAACAACTCAAGTCACGATTGGCACAGCTGATTAAACGCAGCTTTTTCAAAAAGAATGGAAAACGCAGGTACAAATATCTGGTAGTCGGTTATAATAAAATAACCTCACGTTCCGTTATATTGATGATGTCCTTTCACTGAACAATTCTCGATTTGGTGACTTTCTCCATCTCATATATCCCCCGGAACTTGAGATAAAGGACACAACGGATTCTAGGAAGTCTGCTTCATATTTTGATCTACATCTCGAAATAGACTCTCAAGGAAAACTATCAACAAAGTTCTATGACAAACGTGATGACTTCAACTTCCCAATCGTCAACTTTCCCTTCGTGTGTAGCAACATTCCGTCCGCTCCAGCTTATGGAGTTTACGTATCACAATTGATTCGTTACTCCAGAGCTTGTGGGAGTTACATCGATTTCCTTGGCAGAGCGTCACGTTTGACACAGAAATTGCTAACACAGGGTTATGTTGCTCCTCGGTTGCTGTCTTCACTCAAGAAATTTTACGGTAGACACAATGTACTCATAGATAAATATGGGATTTCTATCTCTCAGATGAGTGCAGATGTCGGTTTGTCATAGGGTTTTGTTTTGTCTTCCTTTACCGGATTTGACACACTGAATTGGAAATTGGCAGCGCGGCGGGTGTGCTATAGCAGGCAGGAACCGCTTACTCTTCCGGAACACCCGAGTTCACTCTTGTTACGACTTGAGTTCGCGTTGTTGATTTCTGTTCGGTTGTTTTTATGTTTTGTGTTTCCTTGTGCTGTTCTTGTTCATGTTTACCGGTTTTGTCGTTGCCTTTTCGGACTTTTGACACTAGAATGCCCCTTTGGTGCCTCTGCTTATTATATAGATTTTTTATAATATAAAGGATATAAAATATTTGAAAAATAAAATCATGGATCAATGTGCTAGAGCAAAAAATATTTATCGGGAAATGGAATTCTCTAGACTTTTCATTAGTAGTTTACCGTTCACATTGTGGATAGATGTTCAAAATAGAGTGTTTCATAGAATTTTAAAAAATGATAGAACGTATTGATAATAGAAATAAGAAAAGAAAAATGTGGGTCGATGGGCAAATTTTTCTTAACATTTGAATGGATAACACCCTAAGAGCCCGAAAATCTTACCCAAAAATCACTGATTCATCTGGCACTGCGTCCCGCTCCCTGTCGCGTTGCCAATAGTCCATTCAGCGTGTCAAATCCGGTAAAGGAGGACAAATCAACACCCTAAGACAAACCAACATCTGCACTCATCTGAGAGATTGAAAACCTTTAATTGAGTTCCGTATGACAGTTCACGTTTTCGGTAATACACCATCCCCTGCTATTGCAACTTATGGTATAAGAAAAGCAGTTGAAAACTCTGACAGTGATGTACGTAATTTTGTATGCAACAACTTCTATGTCGATGATGGCTTAGCCTCTCTACCACACGCTAGCGATGCAATTAGTCTTCTGCGTAAAACTCAGAATGCCTTACATGAAAATGGCAAAATTAGATTTCACAAAATCATCTCTAACAATATTGAGGTTATGAAAGCATTTTCATCTGATGATCTCGGTCAGGATTTGAAAGATCTACAATTCATTGCCAACTCAGAGAAGCTTAGGCCTCTCATGGAACTTAAACTCTGACATGTTCGTCTTTTCAGTCAATGAGAACGAGAAACCAGTCACCCGTAGAGGCATCCTTTCTACCACAAACAGTCTTTTTGAACCACTAGGTTTCATTGCACCCTTAAGCATAAGTGGTAAAATTCTACTTAGAGAGATTGTTCCACCCGGAACAGATTGGGATGATGAGCCTTGTTGTCTTTTGGCCGCTTTGAAATACCTCGAATGATCATTCCGTCATCGCTATCATTATGTCATTCAAATTCACATCTTCAGTGATGGTTCAGAGAAAGCTATCTCAGCCATTGCCTTTTTGAAATCTATTGATCAAACAGGATCAATATCTGTTGGTTTTCTGATTGCAAAGTCAAAGTTAGCTCCCCTTAAGGGACACACTATTCCCAGACTTGAGCTCTGCGCAGCCATCTGCTTCACCAGAGATCGATATGTAAAATAATGGGTATCTCTTCAAATATGTGTTGTAATAACAGAGTTCGTCTGTAGCCTTTTCCTTTATCTTCTTTTCAGCAGTCTTATAACTTGTAGATATACCAGTGCTACTGGTAATTGCGAAAACTGTTGATATGCTGTGGTAGTGCATTGCTAACTCATCTGTTGTTGCTTGTTGGAGAACTCCTGAGAACTTTTTGTTATAGGTGTTTAAAAGGCTGTCATAAATTCCATATAGACGTTCCAACTAAGCCATCAAAAATGCATCCTTATCATCGCTTCTATGATAGGAATCTCTGTTGAGAAATTTCGAAAGAAATATTCTTATGTCAACAGGAACATCCAAAAACCATTCTTCAAGGAGTGAAAAATTCTGTAAAGAAAGCGGTTTTGTATTTGAAGCATCGTGAAAACAAGAATTGCATTTCTCTTCCTCGTCAGTGTATACATACAAGTTATCCTGAACTACATGAAGAATATTAGCGGCAAGTTTCCCTTGTAAAGTGTCATCCCTTAAATGGAATCTTGCAATTTGGTCAGTGGTCTGCTTGTATTTATCAAGAGCTTCCATGGAAACAAAAACTACTTCATTCAACCCAGTGCAATGTTTATTTTAAACTAAATCTTTTGCAATTCTTGCTATTTCATGATATTCGGAGTTGTCTTCAAGAAATATTATCAACATCAAAGAGTTGAAATCTATTGACTTCTCATTGTCAACACAAACTGCAACCAAATTAATGTCTGGATGTATGATGCCTATTCTATGCATAATCTGTGATTCTATGGCTGCAGGATAGTGTCTCATTTTGGTTCTTATTTCAATATGTTGCGTTATTTCATACGCTTTTTGTCTTTGTGTTCTGTCCTTGATCACACATTTTGATTGAAGGTCTTTGTTCTCTGTGAGTTTTCTGAGATCTCTGATGTCTTTGAAAAGCTTCCATGTTTTGCTTAATGATGTTTCAAAATCATCTGTTTCTGATGCTTCGAATTTGCTATAATGATTTTCCAATAAGCATATTTTGATCCATTGTGCCTGTGTGTATTCTGCCTTGGATGATGACTGTAATGATGGTATAGATTCCTCATCATTAAGGTTAAGCTTATTTTATTATTAGCTTGATTCTCGTTCGTTGCTAAGAAAACACCGCCCTGATGAATGAGTAAGCGGATGTCTCCAACTCAAATAAAGCTTCAGGATGGGTCGAAACTTCCAATAATATACTGGATAATATGTTAACAATGATTCTTCAGAGGTGCTTTAGCCAAAACGATAAATGCCAAAAATAAAGTCAGAAATTAAAACCACAAAGTATGAAATCTATAGTACCAAACAACCCGTCATACCTACAAATATTTAAAACAATGCTTTGCCATCATCTCAGCATTGATGAAAAAAACAGGATCTATGTATACACTTAACATATAATATAAATTTGTTAATACCACCACTCAAAAGAATATGTAATACATACTAAATCCATACTCTTATGATTAGGGGGCTATATTGCAATAACCTTGTCTGTCCATCCATCTGTCCTTCCATCAGTTACAACTTTGGAAACAGATTTCTCAGGTTCTGCTAAAAAGATTGATTCAAAGTTTGGTACACAGCTTCAGCACAATGAATAAAAATCTGCCTCCTCTTTCCAAGTCAGTCAAATAACTTCTTCCTGTTTTGTGACCCGACTTGATCTATTGAAAGGTATAAATAGAAAATTTTTCGTCACAGACTTCCAGCTTCTACTAAAAGATTGATCTCAAATATAGGGCTGTATTACACCCACTTGTAATGAGCCTCCCCTTTCCAGGTCACACAAACATCTACTTCCTATTTTCTGACAAGACTTACCCTATTTAAGGGTAAAACAAGTAAAGATTTTCATAACAGATTCCCCAGCTTCTATTGAACAGATTTATTTCAAATATGGTATACATCTTCATAACAATGTGTTGTAACATGCTTCCCCTTTCCAAATCGTTGAGTCCCGTGCGGGGCCCGGGTGGCGAATAGGCCCGCATCAGAGCCTAGCTTGTCGTAAGAGGCGACTAAGGGTCTTGGGATTCTGACGTCGGGTCAGTGCTCAGCCCACAGAGCAACCAAGTGTGTACCCTAGGTGGCTGAATAGGGTAGCCCTCGTCCGCGGGGGTTGTCAGGTCTATAATACGGAAATCCTGACCGCCGACCATAGTGGGCCAACGTGTGCCACGCTTCCACTATGAACCAAACAAATGACTGACATTACCATATACAGTTCATATTTGATTTTTAGAATCTGATTATGACTGTAAATTTACTGTTAATGGTCTGTCTTTTTCTGTTCTGGACTGATGCAGGTCTTTCCAGTAAATTACAATATTGGTCTTTCTACTGTTTTTCTTTGTTTTGAACTTAATCAGTAAATATCAGTCAAATACAGTTACTTTGTGTCACTGTCTTGGTCTTTTATTCACTGTATCAGATCATTTCAGAACTTTTAAATAATTACCTTGATTTAAAATGACTGATGCCGACTGCATCCGTTCACATCAGTGAACATTAGATTTTACCTTGATTTAGAATGACTGATACAGACTGCATCTGTTCATATCTGTCAAAATACGATTTTCCTTGATTTAAAATGTCTGATACTGACCGTGTCATTCCCTTTCAGTGAGTACTTGATTTACCTTGATTTAAAATCACTGATGATGACTGTGTCATTCCCTTTCAGTGAATACTGGATTTAATTTGATTTACAATGACTGATACTGACTGCATCTGTTCATGTAATGAATCCTAATTGGATCAAAAGAGACTGATGAAAAGGTTCCTTTTCAAGTTTTTATTAAAAAGAAGTTACACCATTTTACTGTTTCAGGTACATGAAGGTCAAAAATGAAATTGTTTCCTTAATAGTCTCGCCCTAAGATGTGTGTACATGTAACCTTCGAAATTATTACTTTAAAATTACAATTACAACTCCTTTACACTGTAACAACCCCCCACCCCCAACCCCCTTTCTCAAATTAAAAGGTCCGTCACTAAACCCAATCTATATAATTAAAGTTACTATATCTAGACAAATTGTAAGGTCAATAAAAACTGCTGTGATTTAAATGATGGTTATCCTACTGAGTTATCAACACCCTAGACAGGATGTTTATTGTGAACTACATGTATATTACCTAATACCTGCACGTCTGTCTTAATTGGTAGCCAAACGTGTACCTGAGACAGTTTACACTCAAGGGAATTCACAATTTTTAGAAAATCACCAATTTAGACATTTTAAGCGAAAAATAAACCAGTTATAAAAACTAGATGGAGCCTTCCCCGGAAGGCATATGTCGCCTGCGTATCTATATTTGTTCGCCAAACAGGAAGCAGTTAATTTTCGGGCATTAAATCTCCTCACACCTTATAGTACTATGCAATGAAGCTACATACCAAATATCAAGAGGCTGTGGCATGTAGTTGCCTGGAAAACTGCGACGAAAATTTGGCATCTATGTCCATTATATATAAAACGTTAAATATTCGTCAAACAGGAAGTCGTCATTTTTCGGGCATAAAATCGCTTTACACCTTATAGTACTATGCAATGAAGCTACATACCAAATATCAAGAGGCTGTGGCATGTAGTTGCCTGGAAAACTGCAACGAAAATTTGGCATCTATGTCCATTATATATAAAACATTAAGTATTCGTCAAACAGGAAGTCGTTATTTTTCGGGCATACAATCGCTTTACACCTTACAGTACTATGCAATGAAGCTACATACCAAATATCAATAGGCTGTGGCATGTAGTTGCCTGGAAAACTGCGACAGAAATTTTTGTGACGCCGCAGGACGACGACGCAGGACGACGACGCAGGACGACGCAAGACGACGGATAGTGCCAAAGTAACCCCTATATGTCGCTTCTGCAACACGTTGCAGGCGACATAATTATAAAGTCTTTAAAAGCATGTACAAACCTTATCTATTCGTTACGTTTTGTCAAAAATGTCATTTTTTATACTTTAAGAACCGCCCTCCCCCAAAGTTTGATATAGGAGGTGCGTTTCATTATTGAAAGTTTTAGGAAAATTCAATGTGTGATCGATTTCTATTAGTTATCAATAACTGTTACAAATGGTATCACTTAGGTGTAACGGGCGAACAGATTCAATCCCCTATAACTTAATGTCTTTACTTTCTATTTTTGCTTGGTTAAATATTTTGTACATATTACAGAAAAGTGATATTCCCTCAATCTATTTGAAATATATGTACCATTTAGTGCTGGTACAATGTATGTAGGAATCTTATACCTGTTGATCATCTACTTCCTGTTTGGGAAACGTTAATGGTGTTTCTCAAGGAATAAACTCGGTACCAATAAGTTATCGATTTATGCTTGCTACTTTTCTTTAGTCTGAAAAAAAACTTAATTTTTTTTACAGATTACATCTGCATGTACACGATGTAAGCATGCTAGTTTAATATCAATTATCACAATTTATTTTCTTTCCATACAAGAAAATGCGCCGATCCAGGGCAAGGCGTACCAGGCATACGCCCCCTTCCCTGTCACCCAAGACGGAAAAAGGTTTATTGTTCAAAATGCCCGAAAAAAAACTTTAACAATATTCAAGAAACAATTTTTAGCAACCCATAGACTAAAATCCTGGATCCACTCCTGCAAGAATCCATGATATTAGAGGTAATAACTCGATTATTGAAACATTTTTTACAGAAACAGGCGGTATGTCTTTCCGCCGAGTATAATCCTGGAGAGGGTGGGGCTCCCGCGAAAAAAAAAATATCCGGGAGGACATGCGATCATACATGTAGCTTCCACTGATTAATCATATTTTCCCCCGAGAGAAAATATGTTCCATTTTTTATTCACCTACGAAAACTGATAATGAATGTTGTGTTAAAAAAGTGTTTATTATGTTGAACTAAAACGCAGCATTAGATTTTGTAGTATTTATAACAATGGGGAAAATGCTACATACGGCACTTTGGGCATTTAATAAAAGACATGTTGGATTTTTTAAGACTGTTTCAGAGGGTAAAGAGTTGTTTAAAATGATCATGTTCTCAACAACACGCGGTATAACTGTCTGTGCTTCATTGCTGGCAAACTGATGATATTTAAGAATAAAACGACCGTTGTATGATTTTGAAAAGATAAAGAGAAATAGACACACAATATACTAGACTTAGACTGCTGTCTGCCACTTCCATTTGCTGTCGTTTTCTTTCAAGTAATGCTTTGGTACGTTTGGTGAGGGTAGCATCATTCAGACAATCCATTTCTTTTGATAAAGTACATCTGACCTCTCCAGCTTTTTTTTATCTTTATCTCTCCAGCTGATTTTTAGGAATAGAATGTGTATTGCAGAAGAGAGAGCCGGCCTTGTGTCAGTTTCATAAATGCGTATGAAAAATTTAAGGTGTCAATGAGTTTTTACTATTGCAAAAAAACTTTTATTTATCAATTTATAAAAAAAAACATATTCTCTTGCAAATAATACCTATAAACATTGTGAGAAAACTTTATAAAGTTTTATAATTTCATAATGCGTATTAGAAGAATTAGATGATAAAAAATACTAAGGGAGACAATTAAAAAAAAAATACGACACATTTTATATGCAACAGGTTTCAAAAGCATTAATCATAGCTAAATGGATTTTTTGTCCGGTTCTATTTTGATCTTTCATTATTTCATAGCAGCTTATACCCATTTAAATCAAATCTATAAACCTGTATATAACATGTATTAAAGATATAATTATATCTTATACATGTTATACAGGGGTCTATGTCTAAAAATAAAGTTACAAATATTCACTCATTTTTCACAACATCAAAACCTGGGGGCTAGTATAATATTGAAAAAAATATTTAAAAGACGAGAATCCAGACTGAATATTTAAATGTGCGCGTGTACTGATCGTTTTTTTTTCATGTTAGCATAAATGATGTACTAATTGTTTTTTATGATCTTTTATGTCCCTTAAAGACTGTCACCAAGACTACACTTATTGAATAAAAACTTACGTTATAACTTTGTATTCTTTAAGCGTAAAAACGTGTGTCTGTTGTAGGTTCCGCAGATAACTATAACACTACATGCAAGTTCATTTATAGCTACATTTTTGTAGCTAAAGTTCATTGTGAACTTAAATACAAACCATTTTTTTACTTTATTTCTCATTGCCGTTATTTAAAAAAGAAAAAGACCTGAATGGGTATCCTTATCCGTGCATTTCCTGTTCTATGCCGCCGCGCCGATATGTTTGGGCAGTAAGTTTAACCCTAGTCCAACCATTTGCCCGCGCTTTATCGGAAACGTTACATGAGAATAGTTTGTTTGAGAGGGTCGTATACCCGGGGTCGTATAGCATCATGACAAATTGTATACCCATTCGACAAAAATAAATAAAAACAGATTTAGAAATTTTGTCTCATGGTTGAATATAAGTAGTATCTTCCATTTACCGGATAATACTGACAATCCTTAAAGCTGAAAATCTGAAGATATGTGTCATTTTTGTCTCGCCTACGACGAATAGTCGCGGAAGGCGGAACATATAGGTAACTACTATCCGGCGACGGCAACAGAGGCAGCGTAAACCTTTTTGTAAGACTTTTGTGCACAATGAATTGCTTGTAAAGAATAGTAGACATGCATCTGATAATGGGTATACAGACAGTTCAGGTTATGGTCTACACAACTGTCACCATGCCGTGTGACCCTGACCCCATGTCACGCTCCAATGACTCTGTGAACTTAGGTCTTTTTTGGAAGCTTAGGTAGTTTATTTAAGTGATGGTGCCTATAGGTGAGACATACTTGACGTCCGTCGTCCGTCCGTTGTCCGTAAACTTTTTAAAACGTTAGTGTTTACAAAAGTGAACGTTGAATTAAGCATGAATTTGATATGCCTGCTTCATCGCAGGACATTTTAAAGATCTATTCTTTATATTTTTATCATACTTTTGAAACAGTCGAAGTCTGAGTATTCTTTGTTGTTGTACCAGATTGACTTTTGCAATCGTTTAACTTTTTATTGAATTTGTAAAAATTACCACTTTTGTTTTGTTGCATATCACACCCGACAAGAATGCACTTGCATACTATGAAACTGTGAAATACAATTCAACATTTTGAGACCATATGCCGTTATTTTTTCCCGTCGTTAGTTAGATTGCCAGTGTTAACCTAAGCCGGTTATACCCCTGTATATATTTTTTGACATTTTGCTTTTAGCCTAGGTAGCTTTAGTTTCAAGCAGGTTAGAATTTAACAACAGAAAGTTTTGTATACACATTTTTTCTTCCTTTTGCTTTTGAAGAAGAATGAAACATATCAGTACTATGAGAATAAACAGTGACCGAATTATATGCAAGTTGCGTATTTTATAATTGACCTTTTTTAAGTTGTAAAAAAACAAAAGCTTTGCAAAACGATTTCAGAGGAGATTTTTTAAAGTTGAACAAAAGGCCGACGGACGAAAGATGACGGACGGGTGTGGACGCCGAGTAACGGCTATTGCAATAGTAGAAAGTAAATAATATAACTTTATTCCAGCCTCATTAGAAATAAAAACATAAAAAAAGGTTTAACTAGCTATAATTTGTGTTGGGATGCCAACACACAAGTCGCCCAAAATCGCCTTGGATACTATTTCTTCTCATTCAGTACAATAAAATATGTATAGAAATCAACTTTCATTGAAATCGGACAAAGTTCACATTTTAAGGGGGGCGGGTGTAGTAAAATGGCCGCCATTTTGAAACCGGAAGTCGGATTTCAAATCCGGTCGCAGATTTGAACTCAGAATACACGCTTTACCCAGATGACAAATTTTCAAGACGATCCGATGAAAAAAAATTTTCCGCCCACTTTTTCCGATGGCCGCCATTTTGAAACGACGGCCATCTTGAAAATTTCAAAACTTGATTGCACACCTTTGAGTGACCCACTATCAAATCCAACAAGTGTTATTCAATTTTCTTAAACCGTTTTCTTGTATTAGGGAGGACAGCTTCATGATTAAGAATCAGAATAATAATAATAATAATAATAAGAAACGGTGCAAAAACAATAAGTCTCCCAAACTTTGTTTTGGGCGACTTAATAAAAGATATGTTTTTCTTGCAAATACTAAATGTATTGTCGACCTTTAACCGTTCTCTGGTCATTACCAAAGGTTTGTAAAAATAAGCTGCATACGCATATATATTATTATAAGCATATATTTCATTTTGGGAATTTTTCAGCTAGGCATTTAAATGCTTAATTCAAATTAAATTTTGACGAAATGAAATATTTAAAATTTTGGCTTTACCAAAACAATGGGTCGTTTTTGCTGACTGGCAATTTTAAGATAGTGTAATTAACAGGTGTACAATATACAAGTCTAAATAACGCATGCTATTTAATCGGATTTTGTTTATTGTACTGCTTAAGAAATTATCAAATAAATTGGGGCATGAGTTGGTGGGTGTGTCCACCCGGATTGAGCTTTGATTGGAGAATCAAAATTGAATTAACTGTAATTTCCTTGTACATGTAATTGTAATTGACAATCGGAGGCGTGGCTTATCGGAAGGTGACAGTGTCTTAAAGGCTAATGATTATAATAAATTAAAAACAAATTAAATATTTGTTAACAAATTTTTTGTTGAAAGCAATGAAAGTTACTGTTCTGTTTCAAAAATAAATTTTCGAATATTTTACTGTTTTGGAATGATAGTTTTAGAATTTAAATAAAGATCTTAAAGAATTTTTTTTCAAATTAACTGATGCTAATAAATATAAACCAGAGCTCTGAAATACATACGTTTAAAAAGTCAATAAATTATGAAAATAAATAAATAATATCAAGAATTATTTATTTTTCAAATTAATTGCTACTTAAAAACTTAAGATTTAAGAAAAAGTAAATCATGTAAATAGAAAAATATTTTTAGAAATAAATGAATGTTTTTATAATAACAAAAATCATTTCAATGGATAAACATTATTTATTATTATTTTTTTAACAAATACCTTAAAAAAGAAAAAAATATGTACATATGTATTGTTTTATATCTATCAAAACAATAAGATTCACGTTTACTTTTACATAAACAGGTCAGCGGTCTGGGAAATTCAATCTAAAAAGCACATGAGAGTTTACTTAGAAGAGGCAGTAAAAGCGGGTTTTTTCCTTGAAACTTGGCACACAGATTATGTCTACTCGAATCTTTACTTACTGAATTTACTTTTGATTTTTGCTGAATATTTTCGATTGTGGATTTTTAAAATACCGTTGCTATATGTAGGTTGTATCGACGATCGAGTTGTATCGCGAAACTTGTTGGTGTTTTGTTTAATTGTTTGCTGTCTTCCAATGCTGATTTTAAATGCCTTTTATTTATGGAATTTGTGCCGATTATCTTACATCGATCATATTTTATTCATAATAAGTTCTATGATTATCGTAACAAAAGAAAAAAAAAGATGCATAAACTTTCCCTATCAAAACAACCAGAGGGGTTCACGAGAGATGAACAAAATTTATCTACAGAGTTCACAAAATTAAGTTGGTTTTGTAATGGTATTTAAATGAAATATGCTTGGCCCGGTCAAGACAAAATTAAACAAGTTTACTGCGGCGTGGTTTTCTGAAGAAAAGCTAAAGAAAAACCAATACCAAAGTGAATTCGAATTTCATAATTCCTAAAGCTAAACCCAACAAATTTGGATTCAACAGACAAATAATTTGTTAACACACAAACCAGTTAAGCTGCAACCATGCCAGCAAGATAAGTGTCCTTGAAAATATATTCGCCCCTTTTCAACAAAACGTCGGGACATTGTGGTTCATAAAGAAAATAGAATAAAGTGCGAAACCTACAAATTCATTAACGAATTGAGATATGTATAAGATCTAGAATCATTGATATTTTTTTCTAGTTTTTTTCTCCATCGTATTTGTAAAATTAAGTCTTAATTCGAATAGAGGTTTCGTAATGATAAAATTCAAAAATAATTCATAAGAGGGAAATACTTATTTTCTTAAATTCTTGTTACTCTTTAAAAGTAAAATATGTAACCAATAATTTTTTATGCCCCATATACGAGAGTATGGGAGCATTTAGTGTTCGTGTCTGTTCTTCCCTCCGTCCGTCCGTCCGTTCGTTCGTTTTTCTTTCTTTCATTTGTTCGCTCGTCCATCCGTCCGTCCGTCCGTCCATCCGTTTGTTCTTTTGTTCGTCCGTCCGTCTTAAATGTTGCGAGATGGGGCACTATGTCTTTTGGGCACATTCTTGTTTAATTGTTATCAAAAATAAAGAAATAAAACAAAAATAAATAATAAATACACACTGAATGGTCTCTATTGCCGGTTCTGCATTCAAATCTTCAAAGCAAATAGTATCCTGATGGTGACTTTCCTAAAGTAATTAAATCTTGTTAATAAACACAACTATGAATACAAGTAGGGTATCAACTGATTGAGCGATTGCAGTTTGCGCTAATGAGATACTTGTTTATTCCGGAATATGTACATGATGTATACATGTACCGATGAGATACATATGCATGTAACCGATTTATAAAGGAACTTAACTTCGACGAAATTTCTTACAAAGTAGGCACATGTACAATGTACATATATAAATTTATGTAGCACATCTTATCTTATCTATAAACTGCAGAAATTTAAGAAAAGGAGGGGTCAACATAAAATCCATTATGGACGCCGGAAGTTTAAGACCAATTTTACCGAAAATCAACACAAAAAGTTTTGGTTCTAATCCTAAGAAAACCGATTTCCCCTTCGATTCCCCACTGAAGCAGAATTGTGAAAATGTCGGCCATAGAGATTTCGCTTCTCAGGAGATAACAGATGAAACAACCAACAATTGGTTTCCACTCAAGTTTATTTAAAGATGGAATTCCAAACATTATACATGAAATAATTTTGTCGCACTACTGAAGGAATCATATTATGCTACTAGCAAATATTAAATGTTCAACTGATAAAACAAAGTTTTATTTAAAAGCGTTGTTTTCTTTCATTTTGAATGGTCGCTGATTTCCAAAGTTGACTCGCATTAACATTTTATAAACTTAAACTGTTCTTTTTTCAATGATAATCATTTTAATAGCTCGTTCGCCAACGTATGTTGTTTGATTGTATGTCGGCCAGTCCGTCTCTCCATTCCCTTTAGTTAAGTTCTTGGTTACGGTACAAATTTCGTATAAAACATGTACATGTCATGCATGTGGAGGTCATTAATTACATTGTAAAAGCTGCAAAAATTGTACTTTGGAAATAAAATATATAAATAACACCGTTATTTTCTAAATGAATTATACCTGCTATAATAAAAACATTTCTTTCTACAGATCGCTCATGATCAATGGTAAATGCATGTATGGTTTGAATTTGAACTGTTTACCGACTAAGCTTTTAGGTTGAAGATTTTAAACCCCATATCAGATTTATTAACTTAATATTAATATTAAGAGTGTAATAATGTCCATCCAACAATGCAGACAAAGAATGATACAGTCAAAGTCAGTCTTTTTAAATCAAGGTAAAATCCAATGATTACTTACTTGAACAGATGCAGTCAGCATCAGTCATTTTAAATCAAGGTTAGTCCAATGATCACTGAAGCGGAATGATGCAGTCAGCTTCAGTCATTCTAAATCAAGGTAAAATCGGATTTTGACAGATATGAACAGATGCAGTCTGTATCAGTCATTCAAAATCAAGGTAAAATCTAATGTTCACTGATGTGAACAGATGCAGTTGGCATCAGTTATTTTAAATCAAGGTAATTATTTAAAAGTTCTGAAATGATCTGATACAGTGAATAAAAGACCAAGACAGTGACACAAAGTAACTGTATTTGACTGATATTTACTGATTAAGTTCAAAACAAAGAAAAACAGTAGAAAGACCAATATTGTAATTTACTGGAAAGACCTGTATCAGTCCGGAACAGAAAAAGACAGACCATTAACAGTAAATTTACAGTCATCATCAGATTCTAAAAATCAAATATGAACTGTATATGGTAATGTCAGTCATTTTTTTGGTTCATAGTGTTCATGCACGTAGAAGACCCCTATGTGGACCGCCAAGTAGTGCACCACATAGGCTAAATTTTCCGCCCCTACCCACCTCTCCCCTTTTCCTGTGGTTCTTCATAATTTACCGGTCCTTTGTGGGAAATCGGGGACACAAGGCCAATCGGGTAGGAAAGTTTTGACTGCCACTAGGAAAAGGAGTGATGGGTAGGGACGGTAAACTTAGCCTCCTGCATGGGGATCCTACGGGTCCTACTCTTACGGTGTTGGGAAAAATGTCACGTTCCTCGCACGTTAAAGAACCCTGCTGCAGGTCTCGGTAAGAGTAGGACCCGTACGATCCCCATGCAGGAGGCTAAATTTCCCGTCACTACCCATCACTCTTTTTTTCTAGTGGCAGTCAAAACTCTCCTACCCGATTGGCCTTGTGTCTCCATTTCCTCCACTTCATCATCATTTCATGTTCATTGTATCACCACTTTCATGTCCATCTCCCGGATATAGCCGAAATCGCGCTGCTTGGGAGAAAAGCAATAACTAACTAACTAATCCTTTGAATCGCAATATTAAACTGAACTGTTTGATAGCATGCCTGCATGACATTGCAAAGGTTAATATTATTTTATCACCCCTTATCAGTTTAGAAACAATTTTTGGCACATGGAACCTTTACATGCATGAAGCATAAGAGTACCACACACATTAACCTATGGTCTTTAAAAAGGTAACGTCTCGGCTTTATACCATAAAAAGATTTTGAATGACAAACAACCGTATACTATGTAATTTGTAAAGCAATATTACAAAATACAGTTGACGTTATTATGTATATTTTCTTACTTTAAGCAATATTGCTCATATGAAAATGTTCCTTACACTGATTGACAAATGGGTTTAATTTTTATTTAATAATGAAATGAAGAGTATCGATTCTATGGAAATTAATCAAAACATGGTATTCAGTCCGTTTGATTTAAACGAAACTTCACTTACCACCAGAAAAAATTCTAAAGGCTAAACTGGCGATGGTAGCAGCGGCGTTCACAAATGTTAAAGTTTTTGCTTTAATTTGTTTTGTGTGAACTAGTTATGATACATCATTGCATGTTACGCAGTTGCATTGGCGGAGCTGCAATGTGTTCCTATTGCTCATAATGGGGCAACTCAGATAGCGAAATCACACCCCATTAGACGTCCAACTAGGACTAAATCAAAAATGAAGAGATGATAAAGAAAATTAGTCGCAAAGAAATATAGATCACATTTGCAAATTTCTTATGTAAAATATATATAAAAGTTTAGTAAAATCGTTACTTGAGCTTAAAATTATATGACGGTCCATTTAAATTGACAAGAAATTGTTTTCTAAACTTTTTTCATCAGATTTGACATATGAATGCTGTGATACGTTGAAAAGTTGCATAACTTTTTATTGGTGACTTTGAAAATAAGGTTCATATAGTTTACAGATAATAAAGACAATTTTTTCGCAAAGAAATATAGATCACAGAAAATGTGTTCGCAAAGGAATATAGATCACATTTGCAAATTTCTGATGTATATATATTTAACTTTAGTAAAATGTTATATTTTAGCTTAAAATCATATGACGGTTCAATAAAATTGATAAGATATTGTTTGCGAAAAAACTTTTTTCATCAGATTTGACACATAAATGGTATCTTAAGTTGAAAAGATACATAACTACATATTGGTGACTTAAAAAAACAAGGTTTATATAGTTAGAGATGATAAAAAAAAATTTGTTTGCAAAGGAATATAGATCACACTTGCATAAATACATATTGGTGACTTAAAAAATAGTCCCGTGCGGGGCCCGGGTGGCGAATAGGCCCGCAGCAGAGCCTAGCTTGTCGTAAGAGCTTGTGTTACGTACACTTATTCCACATCCCTTTATCTTCTATGTAGAAGTTGTATTTTGATTGAGAGACTACAGACAAAGTTTTATACAGTATAATTGACTGGATTACTTATATGAATGGCTGGATTATCTCTTTATAAGTTGTATACTGTATATGTTATTACATGTAGACATTGTATTTTGATTGAGAGACTACAGACATAGTTTTATACAGTATAATTGACTGGATTACTTGTACAAGGAGGCCTAACCGTTTATCGAGGCATTTTGTCCGTTACGTGTTTCTACCATAGGTTAACATTACGGTTTTGTCCGTTATATGTTGCATGAGGCAGTCCGTTAAGTAGTTTTATGAAAAAAAAGTCATTTATTTTTACGAAATTAACTCTGAGTCTAAAATATAGTAAATAAGTGAAACTTGTGATAAATGTGTCCAAATGGTTTTTATTCACAAAAAACTTCCCGCAAAAACCATTTTGATTTGATTTGACACTTCTTCGCAAAACGAAAAGGCGGAGACCTACCCTCTCCTTATAATGACGAAAAATGCATTAAAATACGTTATTTTCGTCATTGAAACATTTTTCTTTGTAGTAAGTCTTGTGCTACTTGCACAATAAAAAACATAAGAGAAGGATTTTCTGGACCAAAATATTAATTTTGGGACAAAAATGCCAAAATTTGTATTTCTTTGGGAAACATGGTCCGTTAAGAGGCACGTGACACTTTTTAGGTCCGTTAATGATGCATGTCTCACATTTTGAAAATGCAGGTCTGATGGAAATAAACCTTAATAAAGCGAATCCCAATTATTAAAATTGGCAAAATCGATGATATCTTTGTCAGAAGATAGTAATGATTGGTTTCCCAGAATTATTGTATTATTTTTAATATTATATAAACGCTAAAATATTTACACGAGTTTGTGGCAAAAAAAAAAAATCTGAACACAATTATTAATTTTATTTAAATATATTTTATTTGGAAATACTTATATAAATGATACAAATAGAATAATATAGTGTTACATTTATTTATGAAAAAATTATAAAAAGCGACAGGAGAGATATTGAAAAAATATAAAGGGTAAACCTTGCTAATTGGGATATGTACATATTGAAATGCTTTAAATTACTGATCAATAAAACGTTTACCTCTTAATACAAAGTCTTGTTCCTTAATGAGCAGTTCATTATTTTGGTCAACAGATAGAGCATCTGAGCTATAAAGCATTAATTTCAACACAAATATTAACTAATGATACACAACAGTAGCAACGGACATATGTATTTTAGTTTCGATAAATCCACATGAATTTTGTCTTTTCTTCTGTATACTAGCGTTCAGTCCTTATTGTAAAATTATGATATGTCATATCAAACAATTACAACTATTTTAATCTTCTATCTATTTATGCTATTTAAAGGACATAATATTTTGTCACAGGCACTTAACGGACCAACTTAACGGACAAAATAATATGTCATCAGCCCTTAACGGACCATATTTTATTACTTTTCCCCTATTACAAAATAATAATATAATATAGAGCATTGAAAATTAAACAGGATGTTGATACATTATTGTACTTTCTATGGATATCAACCAAAACATATGTTTTGTTATATAAAAAGAGAAATTGATAAAAATGAGGTAAACATCTTTACATTTTCGACCTTTTAAATACTAAGGAGCCACACGCCTTTTCATTTTATGAAGTTTTATAGAACTATTTTTACACAAATGCAAATCGTATCGAACAGTCATTCATTTTCATTTTGACAGATGTAATTTTTATAAATCTAAAATGCGTATTTATTATGATATGACAAATTAATTACTGACCTTCAGTGTTTTTCCTCGATTATACCTAGTTAACGGACTGTCACGGCGACTTTAACGGACCACAAAAACCGTGAAACACCTTTTAACGGACCATATTTCTCGATAAACGGTTAGGCCTCCTTGTTGTATGAATGGCTGGATTACATGTATGAATGGCTGGATTATCTCTTTATAAGTTGTATACTGTATATGTAATTACATGTAGACATTGTATTTTGATTGAGAGACTACAGACATAGTTTTATGCAGTATAATTGACTGGATTACTTGTATGAATGGCTGGATTACTTGTATGAATGGCTGGATTATTTCTTTATAAGTTATAAACTGTATATGTAATGACATGTAGAAGTTGTATTTTGATTGAGAGACTACAGCCATAATTTGTATTTTTATTAAGAGAGTACATGTTAGAATGAGTGGATTATATTATGTAGATAAGAGGTTAATGGATTATGATATCACAGAGATACATTTACTGAATATATAGGACCATGGAAAAATTTAGGTTTTATAATGATAGTTTAATAAAATATAAAGTTCATAAATGAATGAGTAGATGCTGATATACTGATTATCACATATGGCATGACATGCTGTATTGAGCTGTTTAGGTGAAAAAAAAGTTATAAATATTCTTCAGAAAACCAAATTTTATTTTACAAAATCACCTTACTAAAAACTGTAAACAGCGATACTTTCGTGCAGTCTTTATTTCGTGGATCTTCAACTTGATCTGTGTTCGCACAGTTTTGAATTCACATACCTTTTCTAATTTCCATTATTAATGTTATAGAAACATATTTGCACAGTTTAAATTGTGCTGCCACTGTAAATGCGAAAATCGCAAAATAAAGCTGCAAAATTTCCTGGTTTTTAGTATCATATATATCTTGTGTTTGTATTTTTTGTATGTAAAATGAACATGAGTAAAACTGATTGCCACAAACATGTTGTTGTTGTAGAATTTTTGTCTGCATCGAATTACTTACTCTGAAATCTGGAAATTTTAAAACATGTCTTATCCTAATTCCAGCTGGGTAGTCCATTTTCTTAGTGGTTTGTATCACTTTCTTTTTTTTCTATAGTCATGATCCTTCTTATAGTCATGATCCTTCTAATACAAATGAAAAAATATAGTTTTCATTATCTTTAATCATGTTAATCTTTATACATATAACTTATTTCAGCTCTAATTTCTTTTAGAAGAGGGGCAATATGTAAAAATGAGGAATTCGAAAATCTGACACAAATTCCAAATAAGATGGAGCAAACCTCCTTCAAGGGATTAAATAAACGGGTACAAAATACATTTGTACCTGATACATGACAACAGTTGCAGTTTGTCCTCCTTTTTTGTCTCGCCTGCGACGAATAGTTAGAAAAGGTGAGACATAGGTATTACTTTCCGGTGGTGGCGTCCTAAACTTTTTTGTAAGACCTTTGTGGAAAATGAATTACTTGAAAAAGTATAATAGCTAGGCATCTGATATTTGGTAACTTACTAACTAACCATGTGTGACCCTTACTCCATTTTAACGCTTTAGTGACTCTGTGAACTTAGGTCTTTTTTCAGACCGAAAACTTCTATGCAAGACTTTTGTGGAAAATGAATTACACAAAAGTATAATAGCTAGGCAGCTGATATGTGGTATACAGCCAGTTGGGGTTATGGCCTATGCAACTAGCACCATGCCGTTTCACCCTGATCCCAATTTCATGGTTCAGTGACTCTGTGAACTTATTAAGGTTTTTTTGGCAAAAAAACACCTTTGAACGACTGTAAGACTTTTGTGGAAAATGAATTACTTGGAAAGTATAATAGCTAGGCATCTGATATTTGGTATACGGACAGTTTGGGATATGGTCTATGCAACTGGTGCCATGTCTTGTGACCTTGACACAATTTTCATGGTTAAATGACTCTGTGGACTTAGATGATATTTGGGACAATTAAAACTTTTATGGAAAATAAATGAAGTTAAAAGTAAAATGGCTAGGCATCTTATATTTGGTAAACAGACATTGGAGGTTTGGTCTACACAACTGACAACATGTTGTGTGACCCTGACCCCATTTTCATAGTTCAATGACTTGAATGTAAATGATTTTTGGGTGGAAAATGAGTTAAGTGAAAAGTATAATATTATAGTAAGGCATTTGATATTTGGGGATTATGGTTTACACAACTGACATCACCATGTACATGTAATGTGATCTTGACCCCATTTTCATGGTTGAATGACTTAGTGAATGATAGATTTTAAAATTTTGATTGGGAACAAAAGTGATCAGCACCTGAAGATCTACCAGCTCTGAAATTTTGAAGAGAATCCAACGACCCATGTAGGAGTTATTGCCTTTTTTTGTGGATTTTTGGTAAATTTTGCACCTGTTTAGCTCAATATCTTGAAAACTATACAAGATATTTGAGAAATTTAAATTGCATATTGTTAAGCAAATCAAGATCTACTAAATATGTAAAAGGGTCAACGTTGTAGGACCTTTCCTTTGAGGAGTTATTGCCCTAAGAACGTCAAAATTGAGCTTTTAGAAGCATTTCCTCATTACATTGAAATTGTTAACTCCTCTGACACTTAAAGTCAAATTGGAACCAAACTTGGTATTGTTGTTTATTAGCATTAGGTGTATAGAACTGATGTGGGGATATTTGATTGGTTGTAAAACATGGTCGCTGTGGCTAAAAATAGAACATTGGATTAAACTGCATTTTTTTGCTAATAACTCAAAAGGGTGACAGATTTTTTGAATTTTAATTGAGAAAAAAATGATCAACACCTTAAGATCCACCATATTGTCAGATGGCCCCCTTATTAAACTTATAACCCTTTCAATGTCAAATAGATTTTGCCTAATAGCCTTTACTTCAGGCACATATGTCAGGTGAGCGATTCAGGCTCCTGGGAGCCTCTTGTTAAGATATAGGGCTAAAAAGTGAAAAAAAAATTGAAGAAATCCAGAAAAAGGGCAAGAACTCCTACATCAATTGTTGGATCTTCTTGAAAATTTCAGAGCAGGTAGATCTTGAGGTGCTGATCACTTAAAATAATGGCACAATTTTGATATCTGTAACCATTTTTTAGTTATTAGCAAAAAACTGCAATTTACCCTTATGTTCTATTTTTAGCCATGGCAGCCATATTTTTTGACAAATCAAAAATCCAAACGATAGAATTGTAGCAGGTATGCTATTGAATAGGTGTGCCAAGTTTAGATGCAGTTGGTCTTATGGTGTCAGACAAGTTAATCTTTGAAATTCAGGGAAAAAGTAATGAAAAATGGTAAATTTTGACGCTTTAAGGGCCATAACTCCTAAAAGACATGATCCTACAGCTTTGACCTAATTACATGAAATGTAGATCTTGATGTGCTTAATCATATGCAATTTAAATTTTTGAAATATCTTGTATAGTTTTCAAGATAAAGGGCTAAATAGGTGAAAAATATTGAAAAAATCCAGAAAAAGGGCAATAACTCCTACATCAGTTGTTGGATCTTCTTGAGAATTTCAGGGCAGGTAGATCTTAAGCTGCTGATCACTTTTACCCTATGCCAGAATTTTGATATCTGTCACCGTTTTTGAATTATTAGCAAAAAACTGCAATTTACCCCTGTTCTATTTTTAGCTACAGCGGCCATCTTTTTTTATGAATCAAAAATTCAAACGACAGTTTTGAAGCACCCATGCCAATAAACAACTGTACCAAGTTTGGTTGCAATTGGACTTATGGTGTCAGAGGAGTTAACGATTGAAAAAGTTAACGGACGGACGGACGACGGACGCCAAGTGATGGCAATAGCTCACATGACCCTTCGGGTCAGGTGAGCTAAAAAAGTATCAATACCGTTTAATATTTACGACTTATATATTATTGAGACTTGATTTATAATGATCCGACCGACTTGGTAACTGCTATAAGGATTTCACAGGTATACCAACAAGCTGAAAAATTTGGTTTCAACCAGGGAAAAAACTGTTAAGGTTTGAATCATAATATTTACAAAACGTATCTTTCTTTAAGTATAAAAAAATAATGGCTCTCGCTTCAGCTGTAAAAATGGAAGCAGTAGATGGGAGACGTTGTGTAGAATTGCTATCCCCCGAGACAGCTGCAGCAGCAACGCTATCGCCATCTTTAGAGCCATCTGTATAAACTGTCAAGAAACCCGGATATTTAGATTTAATTTCCCAATAATCTTGTTGTATAAGGAGATGATTTGTTTCAGACTTTTTGTTTGCGGAGATCAAAAATAAATTTAGGTTTGGAGAGTTCCCAAGGTGGAACTCTTAAAGGCTTCACAGGTTTTATAGTTTCTTAATCAATCTTAAGATTTGACAGATGAGAAGCAATACGAATACCAAAAGGAGTTTTGTTTTCATGTTTTTCACAGAAATACTTTTGAGAGGTGGTTTAAAAATACAATCGTTGGCAGGGTTGTCAGGAAAAGCTTTAAGCTTGGTAGAATATTGTAGACCAAGCTTAATTCTGCGGTGTTTCAGAGATTACTCATTTGCCTCCGCATAAAGGCTCTCAATGGGAGGGGTTCTGTATGCACCGATGCAGAGTCGCAATCTCTGATGATGGACAGCGACTAAGTTTGTAAGTTTGTAAGACTTTTTCGCAGACCCATAAATAATTGAGCCGTAATCTAGTTTTGATCTAATAATAGATCTATACAAATAAAAAAAAAATGATTTATAAGCTCCCCAGTCGGTACTGGAGACAACTTTAAGAATATCAAGAGCCTTAAGGGATCTTGATTTCAACATTTGGATATGGGGAAGAAATGTAAGCTTTCTATCATAAATAACACAAAGAAATTTTGATTCTTCAACAATTTTAATTTTTTGCCATATAAAAAGAGATCTGGATCGGGATGAAGTTTTTGTTCCTTACAAAAAATGCATAGCAACAGTTTTGTTCTCTGAAAGTTTGAAATTATTTTCAGAGGCCCATTTTCCGATCCGATTCATGTTTTTTGCGCTGTAGCATATTAAAAAGTCATCAACATACATGTATAAAGAACCTTCAATATTGTCTTGAAGCAATTTGGCAATGCTATTTATTTTTATACTAAAGAGCATGACAGAAAGGATGCTACCCTGAGGGACACCCATTTCCTGGTCATACTCTTCAGAAAAGGTTTTAATGCCTTTAACATTGAAGTGTCTGTCAGAAAGGAAGTCGGCCAATAATGTTGGTAACCTTCCTATCAACCCCATATTACAAATGTCTTTTTAAATACCATACTTTCATGTGGTGTCATAAGCTTTTTCGAGGTCAAAAGACAGACACCTCATGTTCGTTCTTCGCGAATGCGTTTCGAAGAAAAGACTCAAAACGGACCAAATGATCGAGCGTGCTCCTACCTTGGCGGAATCCACACTGGATATTCGAGATGAGTCCATTGGACAATGGACTCGAGGAACCAAACAAGCCGATCGTTGATCACGCGCTCTAGAATCTTACATACGCAGCTTTTCTGCTACTGTAAGACAAACTGCATCTTAACTTGGCACACTTGACTCTATCATTCAGATCTTTGATTTGTTTAAAAAAAAATCAAGGTCGCCATGCAAAAAATAGAACATAGGGGTAAATTGCAGTTTTTTGCTTATTACTCAAAAATGATTTCAAATATCGAAATTGTTAAAGACTAAAAAGTGATCAGCATTTTAAGATCAACCTGTCCTGAAATTTTGAAAAAGACCCTACTGCTGATGTGGGAGTTATTGCCCTTCATGAATTTTTGCCAAATTTTGCTCTTATAAAGCCATATATCTTGAAAACTAAATAAATATTCAGAAATTTAAAATGCATATGGTTTTGCATAATAATATCTACAAAATATGTGTATCTAAATATGTGTTTGTCTAAATTTTCAGCAACTGAGTTCACTTGTTACCACTTGAATTAGCGTTATTGATTTGTTTGGTTGATTTTGTGTTTTGTGTTTCCTCGTGCTGTTTTTGTTCGTGTTGACCAATTTTGCCATTTTACTGTTGGACTTTTGACACTTGAATGTCCCATCGATCGGTGCCTCCAATGTTCTCCTTTTTTCAAAACGGTAAGGTGGGTGTTTTCACACCGGGTATCCGGATCCAACGTCTGCGGAGGGACCCAACATCCGCGGAGGATAAACAGTTTTCACGCCAAACATGTCAACATTTTGTAAAATTTTGCAAAATTTCAACTTTGTGACATTTTTTAGTTGGCTTCGCAAACACAGAAACTGCTTTTTCTGGTATCACATATTTCAGCGTCCATTTATCTCTTTTCTGTGAAAGTTTGACACCATGAAAAGCAATAGTTGGTTGTAAATTAGCAAAAGTCTCCGAGGAGTTGAAATTTTCTTGGATCCAATTCACACGGAGCAGAAATTTAAAATGGTCCAAATAATTCGGAGCAATGATACAAATACCGCGGAGCAAGTAACAAAAAATTAAACGTTTGTTTGTTTCGTTTTCTTGTCACAGTTATTATTAAAATATAAGTTGCAGTTTTTTGAAAACACAGAATGTCGCTTTAAAATTCTTCTGTTTATTCAGTTTTATTTTTGATTTTGTACAAATAGCAAATTTATGTTTTATTCAGAATGACGTGCTGATAATTACATCGGGAAACAAGAAAAAGGAGAAAAAAAACACATTCAAGTTTCAAATGTACAATGTGTAGTATGTATTTAAAATGTTTCGTCGCATGAGATTAAGGTCACATCATTCCTGATTTAATTGAATTATTTGTAATCGCATTGTATTGCTTTAGCTGGTAGAACCTGAAAATCAGGATGCTACCTTACGCAAACCAAACGAATACTATAAAGGGAAGGTAAATACAGCATATCTTTTCTATTATAAATCCTGTTGCGCCTTAAATGTGTTCAAGTACATAAAATAATAAAAATATAAAAAGTCTTGATTTTTGTAGGCAATGAATTCAGACGAAGAGGTACAGGAGGAACTCGCTGAACCTTGTGATGGTTCATTCTTGGATGTATCGTTGGTGGAAGAGGTCACAAGTAAATCCCCTCCAGGCTTTAAATGCGACACTTGTTCCAAGACCTTTGCAAAAAGATATAATTTGCAGCGCCATTTGAATTCGCATTCTAATGCTGAGTTATTTAGATGCTCACCATGTAATCACTACTTTAAAAGTAAAAAAGAAAAGGATGATCACGACACACTTAAACACAGTATAGCTGTCCTCTGCCACGTATGTGGCAAACAGATTGGCAGAGGGAGTGATTTAAACGTTCATCTGAGGCTACACAATGACAGACAAACAAATACATGTCCTTTTGAAGGGTGCAGGAAGACGTTTAAATCCCAACCCTGGTACCCAGATTGGCAGAGGGAGTGATTTAAACGTTCACCTGAGGCTATACAATGACAGACAAACAAATACATGTCCTTTTGAAGGGTGCAGGAAGACGTTTAAATCCCAACCCTGGTACCAGGATCATTTGAACACCCACACAGGTTTAAAACCATATAAATGCAAGATTTGTTTAATGGCATTTCATTTTCGATCAAAGAAATGTGCTCACGAGCATTTATGTGCAAGTAAAGCTATATACAAGTGTGAATTATGTTCAAATACATATAGGCGTGCTGCCGAATTACAAGAACACAAGGATGCCTGTCATTCAGGCAAAGCATTCATTTGTGGATGTGGTGCTACCTATAGATATAGGTCGGGACTTAATAGGCATAAAAAACACAGGTCATTAAAGATATTTAATTATCAATTATGATAAAATATCTTTTGCTTACATAAACCGTTAATGAAACGTTTCTGTTGTTATTTTTTTTTGTAACTAATACAGAGAGTATTGATATTTTTTTATTTACTGTTTTGGCCCTTTTGGTAATTTATTCCTCATCAGCAGCACTAATACTCAAAACAAAACTACGATGAAAGGGCACTTATCTTTAGGTTTTAGTTTTTTCAGACTTCCTTGAAAGGAAAAAAAAACATTTAACGTCTTCTCTAAATACATTGTAGTAGATAAATGAATAGATGAGGAAAAATTGAATGCGACACAACCTACATAACCTACAGCAAAATTAAAATCAACTATGATCCTAGATATAGAATTATATAATGTGTATGATTTAAAACCCGTCCTAAAATTTAAAACAAAGACCACTTTTTGACTTTGACAAGTATCAACTAGCACAGAGTCCACCTGTATAAACATATGCTTCTATAGAGATTCCTGGCTTAGGACAGGCTCGTATGAAATACAGTGGGGTTCAACTAATTTATTGGGCCCAACCTTACCTCTGTTGGTAAGATCAAAGCACAGAAATAACACACAATAAAAATCAAATTAATAGAAGTTCAATTTTAACAAGAAAGAACCTGAGACGACAACAAGAAAAAATGGGACATAAAGGAGCTCTCTTGAGAAAGCCTCTAGCAGATTAGAACGGAATTATAAATAATTTCATTCTGTCACACTTTGTATTTACTCACGACTCAGCTACTATTATATCTATGTTGCCGATATTTAGTAACAAGCTTTATAAGACATGGGGCATTGTGGGATACATTTGTAGGTCCTTTAGCCATCTACTTCCTGTTTACCTAAAAACTTGGCAATTATGTTGCTGATAAATAATCTAACTATGGACAAGATGTGTTGTATATTAAAATTTCCATCACTGTTTGCACTTTGGGTATACTGTTTTATTTGTGTTCATCAGAGCTTTTTGGATACCGGTACTGGTTAATTAATATGGTATTACAAATGAGCATAGGCTCACATATTTCTTGTTGGGTATGTACCCAACAATCATATGGACAGTTCATTGATTATTGGGTGTGTACCCAACAATTATACGGACAGTTCATTGATTATTGGGTATGTACCCAACGACTATATGGACAGTCCATTGATTTTTGGTTTGTACCCAACAACTATATGGACAGTCCATTGATTATTGGGTATGTACCCAACAACAATATGGACTGTCTATTGATTATTGGGTTTGTACCCAACAACTATGTGGACAGTCCATTGATTATTGGGTTTGTACCCAACAACTATATGAACAGTTCATTGATTATTGGGTTTGTACCCAACAACTATATGGACTGTCCATTGATTATTGGGTTTGTACCAAAAATCTATTTAGACGGTACATAGCGTTTGATACAATATTTACAAATTATCATTTTTAATCATTTCTATTTGACCTTGAAAGCTGGAGTGCAGTTCAGCAATTAGTCATAATAAATGTATTTGAAAATTTTAAATGTTATTTAATGTATAACCATTTCAATATTTATAAATAAACAATTTGATAGTGTATGATAAAATTTTTACATTTTCATCATCAAGTCTATTTTCATCAATCCAAATGCAAATGGTTTGCAATCTAAACCAGCAAATATATGAAAGAAAACAATAAACATCAGTAACATTTAAATATAGTTAACTATATACCTACCAGCATTAATTCTAAAGAAAATATCACAATCATGCAAAATTCTAGTTTTATAAAACGAGAGATTTTTTTAACCTAAATAATTTTAAGGAAGTACCCAAAAATGTGTCTATACTAGCAAACCCAATAAGAAATTGAAAATAACTACCCAATATATGCCCAAATGTGTGAACATTTTTTTCCTACCCAATAAGCAAATCCAATAGGTTATTGACAAAAAGGACCCAATATATGCCCAAATGTGTGTCCGTCCGTCCGTCTGTCCGTCACTTTTTTTTTTGTGGGTGCAACTCCTCGGACACTACTGAACCGATGTTGCTGAAACTTTACACACTGATAGGGTACACTTAGTAGATGATCATCCCATATTTGAAATTTTCAAAATGGCCGCCGTTTCCATGGAAAAAGAAGAAAGGTCAAAATATATGACATTCAATATCTCGGTTACCTAGGTGCACAGGGTTCTGAAATTTTGTAGGCTGATTGAGCAAAAGGTACTCTATAATATTACGAAAAAAAAATTTGAAGCGATATTTACAGTTTTCGAGTTATTTATGAATTTGTGATTTTTCAGTCCGAAAAATGGGACTTTGTCAAATGTTTTTGTGGGTGCAACTCCTTGGACACTACTGAACCGATGTTGCTGAAATTTTACACACTGATATGGTACTGTTAGTAGATGATTATCCCATATTTGAAATTTTCAAAATGGCCGCCGTTTCCATGGAAACAGGGAAGAAAGGTCAAAATGTAGGACATCCAATATCTCAGTTACCTAGGTGCACAGGGTTCTGATATTTTGTAGGCTGATAGAGCAAAAGGTTCTCTATAATAACACGAAACAAAATTTTGAAGCGGTATTTACGGTTTTCGTGTTATTTACGAATTTGTGATTTTTCAGGTAGAAAAATGGGACTTTGTCAAACGTTTTTGTGGGTGCAACTCCTTGGATACTACTGAATGGATGTTGCTGAAACTTTACACACTGATAGGGTACTACTAGTAGGTGATCATCCCATATTTGAAATTTTCAAAATGGCCACCGTTTTCATGGAAACGGGGAAGAAAGGTTAAAATGTAGGACATCCAATATCTCGGTTACCAAGGTGCACAGGGTTCTGAAATTTTGTAGGCTGATAGAACAAAAGGTACTCTATAATAATACGAAAAAAAATTTTGAAACAATATTTACAGTTTTCGAGTTATTTACGAATTTGTGATTTTCCGGTCCAAAAAATGGGACTTTGTCATATCAAACATTTTTGTGGGTGAAACTCCTGAAAAGCATGTTGCTGAAACTTAACACTCTGATAGGGTACTGTAATAGGTGATCATCCCATATTTTGACAACCAATTTCTATCGTTTCTCAGAGAATATATTACCACACAACTTTTATGCGGCGGCGGGGGACACATGGCTACGCGTAGCAATCTTGTTTTTTTTTATGGCCATTTTCTTTTTATGAAAATGTAACTATAATGCGTCAATTTATTTTAAAGTAAAACAATGTAAAAAGTGTTTATTTCTCTTTTTCTGAAGAAAAGTCAACAAGACTTCGATGTGACATCGATGTGAATGATGCATTTTGTGAGTAATAGCCTGCATTTTTGGGCTTTACATAGTCATTTCTTTTGAATACAGCATTGCTATATTCTGATTGTTGTTGAGGTAAATTCAATGCCTCTTTCAGATGTTTCACTAAGGCTGGAATGCCAGTGTAGGTATTCAGATGATTATGATCATAGAACATTTGGTCAGAGGGGTGGAAATATTTTAGAACTTTTATCCTTGTGAATCTTGAAGCTGTGTTTGTGATGACTGATTTGGCTTCGGTTATACACTTTAAGTTCATATCCTTGCGCTTCATAAGTGGAAGGATGTATATCTCTGCATAAAACACAGAACAAACATACATGTACATTGTACATCCGTGTATACTCAGTAAATGAGTAATATAATCACACGATTTTAATGTTTGATTCTATCAACAACGTGTACATAATTTACAAAAATGTAAGATGATTAACAAGAGGCTCCCAGGAGCCTGAATCGCTCACCTGGTCTCCATGTCGACCCTAAAAAGACTTTTCTAGAGCTGAACATTCAAGCAAGTAACAGATTTTCTCTATCTACTATAGTTTCCATTCTGTAGCCGTAGGCCCAAATCATGAAAAAATGTTATTTTTAGGGCCATAACCCCTATAAGGCGTCATCTGACAACTCTGACCCTATGAAAACTTTTGTAGAGCTAAATGAACCGAACATTTAAGCAAGCAACTGCTTCCCTCTATCTGCTATAGTTTTCATTTTATAGGCCAAAACATGAAAGACCGTTATATTAGGGGCCGTAACCCCTATAAGGGGACATCTGACAACTTTGACCCTATGGAGACTTTGGTAGAGCTAAATAAGCTGAACATTTAAGCAAGCAATAGCTTCTCTCTATCTGCAATAGTTTTCATTCCATAGGCCAAATACAAGAAAAAACCTTATTTTAGGGGCTGTAACCCCTATAAGGGGTCATCTGACAACTTCGACCCTATGGAGAATTTTGTAGAGCTAAATGAGCTGAACATTTAAGAAAGCAATAGCTTCTCTCTATCTGTAATAGTTTTCATACCATAGGTTATTATTAAACATTAGTCTGACCCCCCTGATCTATTTTTAGTAACGGCGGCCATATTGTTTGGACGGCAGTCACCATTTGTGCAATCTTGGTAGAGGACATCCCATAGATGAAGTGTGCAAAGTTTCAAAGCAATCCCTTCAGTCGTTTCAGAGGAGAAGATTTTCAAAGAAAAGTTAACGACGACGGACGACGACGACGACGGACGACGACGGACGCCAAGTGATGGCAATAGCTCACCTGGACCTTCGGTCCAGGTGAGCTAAAAATGAATCAGATTGCTACTCAGAAATTCACTACAGTTCAAATGGGTAAGAAATGTGAATCAGGCTGTTCGTACATGTAAGCAATCCTCTTTTAAAAGATCATTGCATAATTATATTAATAACATTATATTGAATGCTGTTGTTTTGCCAGCTGATCGGTTCATTTTTATATTACAAGCTGTATAAAATTACTCTAATTTTTTAACGTTTTTTTTGTACATGTCCATGTTAACAGTACATCTCGTTAATTAAGTTTATTATTATTCAAAACGCATATGATATAGATTTTCATTTATTTCTATGTATTTTTTTAATTGTAGCTGTTTGGATGGTATCAAAACTTACAGTGCGGATATCCTTATTTCTGTTGACGAGGGAAAATGGTATGAACAGAGGGTGAAACAGGTTTTGGCAACAAAAAGGGGAAAGTCCACTCTAAGAGCCATACCGATATTACCAACAACAGGATGGCAGAAATTTCCATTTGGTTCCATTCCAAAGCTTTTGTTATGGCAAGATATATGATTGAGCATATTATCCAAACTGCGCATGTTAGCTTCGTTTCAAGCCAAGCAAACTCTGATAGCGAAGAAGGTGACAATCTTACCGACTTTAATACATCAAATCCGATGTTGAAAGGTCGTCAGTACTTTATGAGAGGTCATGTCAAAAACATGGTAAATATTTCGAAAGATGACAGCTATTTTGTTAAGTCAACTGTGCAGGCATCATATACTTAACAAAAACAATATCATGTGACTGTAACACTGGAGTCCCCTTCAGGAAAAGTTTTAGATGCAAGTTGCGACTGAAAGGCTTCAGCAATGGGAAGGTGCAACCATATTGCAGCATTATTATATGCACTTGAGGACTATATCCTTCAGTTTGGTTACAATGCTGCTGATGCCTGCACAAGTAAATTATGAACTTGGAATGTTGGACGAAAATCCAAACGACAACCACAACCATGTCAAGTCATTTTGAAAGATCCCAAAAGCACATTAAAAATTGTTATTGCCACCAGTGCTTTGGAAATGGGGATTGACATTAAAAAAATTAAAACGTGGTTTTATACGGATGCCCATCTACAATTGTGAATCTTGTCCAAGTTAGTTAGTTGCTATGTCCGGGACATGAAAGTGGTGATACAATGAACATGAAATGATGATGAAGTGGACAAAGTGTGACACAAGGCCAATCGGTTAGGAGAGTTTTGACTGCCACTGGAAAAAGGAGTGATGTAGGGACGGGAAATTTAGCTTCCTGTAGGGGATCCTACGGGTCCTACTCTTACCGAGACCTGCAGCAGGGTTAGAACGTGACATTTTTCCCAACACGGAGTCCCGTGCGGGGACCGGGAGGCGATTAGGCCTGCAGCAGCGCTAAGCTTGTCAGTAAAAGTCCACTAAAGAGCGCTCAGTAACCTGACAACGGGGTGAGGCTGCTTTGCCCACAAAGCGACTGGGATGTGTGCCCAAGGTGGTTGAATGGGGCAGCCCTGACATCGAGAGATGCGGGGTCGTCAGGCGATAATGCGGAAAACCTGACCGCAAACCATAGTGGTGCACCGTGTTGGGAAAATGTCACGTTCCTCGCACGTTAAAGAACCCTGCTGCAGGTCTCGGTAAGAGTAGGACCCGTAGGATCCCCATGCAGGAGGCAAAATTTCTCGTCCCTACCCATCACTCCCTTTTCCAGTGGCAGTCAAAACTCTCCTACCCGATTGGCCTTGTGTCCCCTTTTCCTCCACTTCATCATCATTTCATGTTCATTGTATCACCACTTTCATGTTCATCTCCCGGATATAGCCGAAATCGCGCTGCTTGGGAGTAAAGCAATAACTAACTTACTATTTCTTCAAGACAGAAGATGTATCAGATACATGTAGGCATTCACTACACATGCATGTATTTACCTACAAAGTCTTTCAGAAGGTTTTTAATATCTTCAACTGCTTTAGGGAAAAGATCACATCTATCACAGCATAGGTCATGACAATGATTCTCACATTCTATGCTGTGCAGTCTGTCAGTGGGGTCACTTAATGCATGCTTGATGAAAGTGAGTGCTGCATTTGTCCTGTCGTTGAATATGAGCTCTGTAAAGAAAGCATAGTATACTTTGATGCACTCTTATGTTGCCAACAACAAAAAATATTTCCATCTACGCATTATGATGTTGCTTTCAGTTTTTTTTTTCTTTCAATACTGTACATAACTATTAAATGCATTGTTAAAATCATTTGGATTTGGTATTTTGATAAAAATTGTAGTTTGCCACACCTTTAAAATGTTTTGTTTACGAGTTTCTGAATGCCTACCATAAATCTATCTTCAAATAACATCTGGAAGCTATCCCTTATCTCTTATACCAAGTTTAATATATCTGGCTGTGTGAGGTATGGTTTCAAATTTTCCAAAACACCAAACAAAGAATCAAAGCCAATTCCACCATCTGCTGCTATATTGTCCAGTCCTTTTAGATTGTCGGTTCGGATGATGGGCAATATTTAAAATTCGAAACAGGTAGACCTGGAAATGGGATGAAAATTTGTATCCTCCCAGGTTTAAAAATGAAAGTCAGCAAACATTTACAATGGAGATGTAGTTTTTAGTTTTGGAGACCTGACAACGTGTGACAAAATCAGATTCACTACGAAAGAAATGTTTATACTACTTGATAATGCAGAGTTATGCAACAAGATGTTGAAAGAGATAGAGGTTATTATACATGTTCATTGTTTATATAAAAAATGGAGTAACTAGTTTTCCTTCCAAAATTTTAAAACTCATTAGTAACACTTTTAAAATTGATCATATGCCAAAAAATTAGTTTGTCTTCTATTTCTTGTTCCTCTCCTTAAAGGTTCAGGGGGTTGATTTTCAATGATTTGATTTGTTACAGTTTCCTGTCTTTTCTCAAAGAATGATTTTATGATAATGTTATCAAGTTGAATTTCAAAATTTCAAATCTCTCTTGGTGTGTGCCCCAGGTGGTTGAATGGGGCAGCCCTGACATCGAGAGATGTGGGGTCGTCAGGCGATAATGCGGAAAACCTGACCGCAAACCATTGTGGTGCATCGTGTTGGGAAAAATGTCACGTTCCTCGCGCGTTAAATAACCCTGCTGCAGGTCTCGGTAAGAGTAAGACCCGTAGGATCCCCATGCATGCCTTGTGTCCCCATTTCCTCCACTTCATCATCATTTCATGTTCATTGTATCACCACTTTAATGTTCATCTCCCGGATATAGCCGAAATCGCGCTGCTTGTGAGTAAAGCAATAACTAACTACGAGATCTACACCTCGAAACCTGTTCTGACACCTCTTCTATTTTGGACCTGGCTTCAGATGCCTTGTAAGCCATGTATACATTGTAAGCTGCCTCACCTTCTCCTGTACAGCGGTTATGGCATACTGAAAGCATTGGTTTGTCCCCTCTTGAGCATATGTTGTGCTTCCCGTTTTCCCTGGACAAAATGTAGCCGCAATATGTACATTTACACCCAAAACTCGAATTTTTTTTCATTATGTGCCTCTCTGCGGCCATCTTAAGGGTAAAAGAATTAGTCTTCCCATTTGGGCATATCTTGCATTGGAATATGGAACGCATCTGAAAATAGAAGATTCAAACAAAATCATGAAAACGTGCTGGTCTAACTATTCTTCTACCGCGCCTATTGATTTGAAAATTTTCTTGTTCATCTTGAGATTCCAGAGTTTCCGTATTATAGACCTGACAACCCCCGCAGACGAGGGCTACCCTATTCAGCCACCTAGGGTACACACTTGGTCGCTCTGTGGGCTGAGCACTGACCCGACGTCAGAATCCCAAGACCCTTAGTCGCCTCTTACGACAAGCTAGGCTCTGCTGCGGGCCTATTCGCCACCCGGGCCCCGCACGGGACCAAACAGAAATGGAGATGCTTACGGTTTCATCATTCATTAAAGACAAAATGAAATCGCTTAAGCCCAACAAGAGCTATAAGTTGAAATCAATAGAACTCAACGCCATGTACGGCTTCCAGATTATCCAAAAAAAAAACAATTGTAAGTATATCATGTATATCTTAAAGATTTCACTGATGGACTCCGAGATCATGAATAAGTGTATTTCAGCGACACAATTCTCATAATTTAAAAAAAAAGTTATATTGAAAGATATAGGGCCATGTAAAAAATCGTCTATGTAGCAAACTTTCCGTGCTTATCTGAAGAAATGAATGCCAAAATGCAAGTTCTGCTATAAGTTATAAGTAATCTATCAACCTAAGTAAGCAATCATTTCTTATATTAGACAAATTGCATTGAAGAGGTATAGTGACATTTTTTTCTATGATTTAAAATGACAACCTAAATAAAATAAGAAGAAATGGTTTTGGATTTCACGAGATACACTAATGCTTTTAAAAGAACTTTTAGATAAAACATGTTTTTTTCTCAGACTGTAAACATTATTTGTGTTTTATTTTATGAAACACGATTTCGAAAAAGGTTCTTGGGATTCTGACGTCGGGTCAGTGCTCAGCCCACAGAGCGACCAAGTGTGTACCCTAGGTGGCTGAATAGGGTAGCCCTCGTCCGCCGGGGTTGTCAGGTCTATAATACGGAAACCCTGACCGCCGACCATAGTGGGCCAACGTGTGTGGAGAATGCCACGCTTCATGCACGTAAAAGACCCCTTTGTGGACCGCCAAGTAGTGCACCACATAGGCTAAATTTTCCGCCCCTACCCACTTGCCCATTTGACCTCTAATTTCTCAAAAATGGTAAGAAATATTGCAAATCTGATTAAAAACACAGGCAGGGATTTTCACAAGGATTCAAATGAAAAAAAGATTTTAAAAATCGGACCACAAATAAAAGTCTTGTTTTGGGGGTGTGACCCCTTTTTGACCCCCAGTAGCAATGCAACAGTGCAATACATATCAAAACCATTGACACATTTTGCTGACAGAATTTAATGATGAATTAAAAAAAAAAAATTCAAAATCGAATAAATAATAAACATTTTACAACAGTTTTGTCAATACACCTGTTTTAGACCTTTTTGGCCCTTTTTTCTAAAACAGTAGGGGCCACAAACCCCCAAAACAAAACCAACATTCCTTTAGTGGCTATAATCATCATATTTAAACTTCATAACGATTGGCTGGTTCACTACAACTTAATTTTTGGTATAAAACTATTTGCCTTAAGAGCCAATCTGTGAGAAAACCATGCAATTTTGTTCCAAACCAATATTTTCATATTAACTTAAGGAATGGTTTAACATAAAAACCTTCATGAAAGACTTATTGAGGCAAAATATTTTTTCCGGGAAATTCAAGATGGCCGACCTACAGGGCACATCAATATTCGTGGATTTCTAAACAAAATCAGCTTGAACAATTACAAAATCTCATGTATTTTAATGTTTCTTTTGGTCCATTTATCCTCAAATTATTAAAAATTGTACAGTAAATATTTAAAGGGTAATACCTTTGCCTTTAAAATAGATGAAAATTTAAGAAATCGTAATATCCATTACCCAGCATCCCTAGGGGGTGACATTGGCAATTTTCAAAATTGTAAAAAAAACATCAAAATACTTGAATTTTAGCATTGTTTTATGTCTAAGGCAGGCTCTTTAAATCAAATTCACTCCCATATACTTTAACAAAAGACTTTAATGTCAATCATATCAAAAAATAGAGCTCGGCTCATGCTTTATGGCATCGCTACAAACCACAGAAGTGGGTCAGTATCACATTTTGATAGAAAATTTCCTATTTTTTGACAACATTTGTAAAGACATACTTGTGTTCAATTTCAAACAAAGTGCATTTTTAATAAGCGACAAAATATTTTGTTACAATACAAATTAATGTTACTGTCCTCGAGTTGCGGAAAAAGTGCAATTCAAGAGTCAAGTTGGTGTATTTTTCAAGAATAATTGATAAATTGAAGATATTGTCAATTTTAGATGATGAAGACAGACCCATAATAAATCCAGTCAAAAGTTCTAATCATTGATCCAAAAGAATGCTCTTTTGTCGCTTAATATGTTTTCAAATATGTTAGCTGTCATAATTTTCATGATAGAGTCATCCAAAAATGGCATTTTGTCATTTTCGTCATAGTCACAAAAAGTGCTTCTGTACCATTTTGGCGACATTTTTAAACAGAAGTTGTTGAATGAATAGTAAACAATTTAATTATTATAAAAAAATCGCAAAATCCCATCTTTGCACCGTTCAGCCTAAAACTTTTTTCCTCATTTTCTGTTTTGTTCAATTAAATATTCAATTTATTTTCATTATTGGAGGTCTTGTTTCACTATCTAGGATAGGATTCCATATTATTGTTCAATATGTCACATAACAGTATTACATCTGCAATCAGTATGTTATCTCTTCTTTTTCATTATAGCTGCATGAGCTAGTATACTGTATATTTAGAATGTACTTCTAACTTTGATGTTTGAAATTTTATTCAAATTCTGAGTATTATTTATGGTGTTTCGGACCTTACTGTATTAAATATTATTAACTTTAAGAATGATATGGTCCATCTTCAGTTGTCAAAATCATTCTTCTATATTTTAATACAGCTAGACAAGACACCATTTAAATCAATTAACCCATTTATTGTTTTCTGTTTCTGAGTGTCCAGGTTTTTGTGATTACCATTTCGATTCTATTAGAATTGTTGTTTATTTTTTTAACAAATCTTGTAAGTTTTTTCCTCTTTTGTATGCAATCATAGGAAGCCTATTAAATATTTGCTTGCATCTTTTATTGCTCTGCAATACCTGCCAATGTTTAATTAATATTTTTTTTATTTTTTTTATGGCTGGATTGAACTTCGTTACCAACACTATGGTTTTATCATTACCACGTCTATTATCTTGTAACAGATCTTTTCTGTTTAGATGAATTGTATTTTGTATTATTTCATCAATCTCTGTAGATTTATAACCTCTCTGTATAAGTCTGATTTTGAAGACTTTGATGATGTTATGAAGCTGCATTGCATCCCTTGTATTTCTGATATGTCTTATTATCTTTCCTTTAATGAAGCCTTTAAATACCCCTTGGGGATGTGAGCTTCCCCTTTCTAAATATTGGATTGTATCCGTTTTTTTGTATATGTTTTTAGGTCAAGAGTTCCATTCAGGTTAAATCTTTCCCCTTTGTATATGAATGTGTCTAAGAATGGCATTTCTGAGTAAGAAATATCATATGTAAATTTCAATAGCTTATGGCAAGAATTAGCTAGTTGGAAGAATTCATGAATTTCAGCTTCTGATCCTTTATGTAAAAGGAATATGTCATCTCTATATCTTGCACAGAATATTATTTTGCTCTTATGCTCATATTTGTTAAGAATGTTTTCAAATATTTCGTACATTCTAATGTCTGCTAATTCTGCAGAGACACTACCTCCCATAGGGACGCCTATTTTTTGCTTATAGATTTGGTTATTGAATGTAAACTCATTGTTTCTCAGTATTATGTTTAGTAATTAAGGTCTTTCCCTTCCACAGAAGGAAAGACCTTACTGTATTTCTTATGATTATTATTATTTTTTTTTCCGCCACAAAAAAAAAAAGAAGAAATACTTAACGTAACATTACGAAACTTCATACCATTAACCGACACTATGAGGGCATGACTTGAGTAACCCTGCGAAACTGATCTATTTTTAGTAACGGAGTTATCTGCTCGTAACCCAAAAACCTTGTTTGCAGGTTAACTCAAAAACCGTAACCGTTATCAAAAATCTGAAGCGGGGATAATGTTGCTAGACTCATGGTCATGATTCGTCACACAAATTTTTTTTTTTCGATCAACTTCCTGGTTACGCGTTTTTGACTCGAAAAGTGTCGCGACTTGTCAAAATTTTTTTCTTCAAAACGGTTAGTCTTAGAGACTTGGGACCTTCACCAATCATCCTAGGTGACATATAATACTTCTAAAAATGTCAAGGTCAAAGGTCAAATCTCAAGGTCAGAGGTCATGGTACACCTTGTTTGCAGTATAGCTTAAAAACCATACAAAATTGAAGCAGACATGTAATGGGGAAAATACTCCTCTCATTAAGACCTTTATTTGATATAAAGGGTCGAACACTGTGCGACAAACCGTTTTCGAGTTATGGCCCTTAACGCGTTTCGGTTTATCCGTTTTTGGCTTATAACTTAAAAACCGTCAGAGATAATATAGTAAACATATGGGTTTTTTGTGACCGTTATTATAGGCCCTTCAATTTAAGACCAAAGTCAAATGGTTACGGGCAGCCATTTTCAAAATGGCTGACACCGTAAACAGTTTTTATGAAATAACACTTAAACCGTACAAAATTGAAGCAATACATGGAAAAAATGTTCGCCATGTTGAAATCTACAAAAAGTGTTTCAGGTGCGAAACCGTAAAACTGGTCGTTTTTGAGTTATCGCCCTTGATTCTTATTTGAAAAATGATTTTTTAATTATAACTTTTAAACGGTTACAGATGGTGAATGAAATGAAGGGTTCATTTGATAGAGAATTAAAAGACCTACAATTTGAGTGCAAACAGTGTATGATTCGGTTGACTGGTTCCAAAATGGCGGCCAAAACAAGTTTCGTGAAACACGATCTTTGCCCATAACTTGAAAACCATAAAAGATAGTATAGTAAACATGTATACTTAAATGAATAAGAATGCCAAGACCTACAATTTGAGTCCAAGGTCAAAGGTCATGGGTCAAGGTCATTCCCTAGCAACAAGGTAACATTTATGAAAAGTCCATAGCAACCATATATATTCTTAACCAAGACTACTTTCTGAGTTTAGAGTTTTGATTTTTCAACTGGAAGTGGATATCTGTCCATAGTAACCGTCATAAAAGTCCTTAGCAACTATATCTTTTCTGACTTCAAACTCACTGCTTTTTACTCTTAAACATTTTTCGCAACTAATATTATAATACTATTGACTCAAATAGCCTAACCAAACGTAACGGTTATCATAAAACTAACAAAAACATGGGAAAGACCTCACATTTGTTCTCTGAACAAATGACTTTTTAATTCTAGTATTGTTTCTTTTCTCAGAATTTTAATTGAATAGTTGTTTATATCAACTTGATCCAACAGTCTGTTTACGGCTTCAAGTATTTCATTAATTTCTAAGTTAGTATACATATTAGATGCATCGCGTGTAATTAGAAAGGTGTCCTGTGGAACTTTTATACTTTCGATTTTTCTTATGAAATGTTTGGTATCTCTAGTATAAGTACATTGGTTTTGAACCATAGGTAATAATATATGATCAATGAAACGTCCAACGTTATGTAATGGTGTACCGCATAGGCTGACGATTGGGGGGCCAGTTATAAGATAATTTTTTCGAAGTTCATAATCTACTTCCATTTCTTTCAATATATCAATTGGGATCTTATGTATTTTTGGCAACATAAAGAAATGTCCCAGTTTTCTACTATCTAGATCTTGACAAATGTAGTTATAGCTCAACACATCAATTTGTTTTGATTTAAAGGCATTCTCTATGATATCAACGGCTGCATTTGTAAATTCATTCACATTGGAATGTTGAATTTTTTCGTAATAGGTGTCATTTTCTAGCTGTCTTAATCCTTGAGCATTGTAAATTTGTTTATCAATTACACAGATTGTGGAATTTTTATCTGCCTTTTTAATTACGATGTCATCATTTGCCCTTTAATTTCTTAGGGCATTCCATTCTGACCTTGAAATATTACAAATCTGTTTTTCAGGTTTGATTCTACTGATTTCATATCTAGTTGCGAACAAATAGTTTTCTAATGCTTCGCATGAATAGGCTGGGCTATATCCAGTCTTTATATAAAAGGGATGCATTTGTTTGTTATCTTCTTTAGTAAATAAATATGTACAACGCATCCTGCGTTCAAAATTAGAAAAATCTCTCATTAGTGCAATGTTGCATTTTTCAGACTTTGGTGTGGGTATAAATTTTACACCTTTTGATAATATTATGATTTCGTCGTCGCTTAAAGGATGAGACGAGAAATTTCTGACATATTTCTTTGCATCTTGTATTTTCTTGGCTAGTTTTGTCGATTTAATTTCTTTCGACTTTAATATTAAGCTTTGTCTTTTCTGATCAGCTTTTCTTTTTTTCAGTTCTTTACTGAATTTTCTAGCCATATTATTCTTAGGAACTCAGAAGTTCTCTATTTTGATGCAACTATTTTAGATGCTTTTAATATATAGCAGTACAGATCTGTACGCTTTTGGCTGTTTCTATATCGAGATGTGTTAGACATCTGAGGAAAATAATGAGAGATTAATCAAGTATTCTGTATACTAATATTCTGATTGGTTAAGATGGTTTTTGTTTGAGGCGTGGTCAGAGCTATATAAAATATTTTGTAAATTCATCATTTCTGAAGGTCAATTGGTTGACGTTTTAACATTTGCACTGAGGTGGCATTTCCTCTTTCACAATATTTTGCTGACAATTGGATTTCCCATGTCTAGGGTATTTGATTTATAAATGGTTTAATATGTCCAGCTGTACTAAAATAAACTCTGCATTGTTTCAGTAATATCTTTGATGTTAAATTGATAGATATTATATCAATGGATTCCTCATCTTGTTGACATAATGTATATTTGTTTATATATGGATGTTTGACCTCTTGTGTACTTTGGCATTGAATTGTAACAGAAAAAGTATCAAAAGTCGTTGGTTCAACGGTACCGAGAGATACGCATAAGCGCGTGGATGTCGGGTTTTATATTGTTTTAGATGGATTTAGAAATAAATATAATACTAATATAGATTAAATGAGTTCGATGAATATTTATCTTAACTCAAAATTTCAATGTAATTCGAATTTGAAATTACACAAGCAAAAATATGACATTAAGTAAATGCACAATAAGGGTTGTGAGGAGGCACGGCGTGGATGTCGGGTTTTATATTGTTTTAGATGTTGTTTTGGGATGTGTCCCACTAGAACCCTCCCGTGTATCATTATTTAGTTAATGATCCGCTTTCCCGCCTTTCGATTCTTTAGTGCATTAGAGTACTTTATGTTTGCGCAACCTAACAATGTTGTTATGGTGGTCTTCACTTTGATATACATTGCATTGTAACGGAAATACCAGAGTTGAAGATTTTCATCACCTACCAAGCCCACTGTCAAACATACATGAAAGTTATGTGATTTTGACGAAAACTGGTTTTCCCAGATCAAATTGCAAACCATGCAAATCTGAAACATTTCTTCATTGTTTGAAACGTATGCATCGTACAACGTTTAAAATGAGCAAATTGTCTTTGAAACCGGCTAAAAAGTGGATATTCCTCCATCTCAGGATTTGTTTCAAGATCCGATTGAAGGCCAAAAGATTGATTTGTCGTTAAAGGTTACCAGCATCGAAAGTCCTGTGAAAAACGAAGAGGACAAAACAAATGGTGATTTTGACAAAACTGAACAATGCTATCGAGAATCTCCAGAAAAAATTTGATGGCCGGCTGGCAACTGCAAAAGCTAGGGAAGGCTTGGCCTATGGCCTGGAAAAAGGTGGTCAATTGCCACCATTCTGTAAAATATCACTTACTTGTAGACCAGAATTACACGATATATTTTCAAGTGAAGTTTTGAAAACTATGTGGATTGAGCAAGAAATGGGAATTAAAGATTCCTTGCTGAGGAAATCTATTGATTTCTTTGAAAAAAAAACTATTGGATATTAACAATAACATTCTTGAGTTACTTGAAAACGCCAATACAATTATTGGAATGGCTACCCCTGGAGCAGGAGAAGCGAGAAAACTGTTAATGGATCGTTTCCTTGATATTAAAAGTAAAAACGAGAAAGACCTTGCTGAATTGGTATCCGAGATTCGGACCAGAAAGGCTAGAGCACCAAAGTGGATCAACCGCAAGACCTTTAATAAAGGTGGGAAACCAAGACCAAGGCCATATTGACTTTATGGATCAAATACAAAGAATGAAGCACATGTTAATACATAGATTGACATTCACAATTTTTAATACCTTACAATAAAATACTATTGTTTTGATGATATTTTGGAATTATGTAATTACCAATAAATTAAGGTATGTCAATTTTTTCTTTATATTCACATGATAGGGGCGTTACCATGTAACGGCAGCCATGTTGGTTGGTCGATTTTCACAAATTTGGTAGAGGACATCCTAAAGATCAAGTGTACAAAGTTTAAAAGCAATACCATCAGTGGTTTCAGAGAACAAAATGTATGAAGAAAAGTTAACGGACGGACAGACCACGGACGCTTAATGATGACAATAGCTCACATGACCCTTCAGGTCAGGTGATCTAATAAGTTAAAAAATTTACAGTGTCATGCATTCATGGTAAGGTTATTTAAAATCATCTCATTAAAATTTGCCTATGAATTCATTCTTAATAAACTGCTTCTAATTTCAAGTATGTATTATACATATATTGTCTGCAAGAATTCTCTGATTCTTTCCTCCAAGTCTTGTGCTTATACTTTTTTTTCAAAAAAAAAAATAAATCTGGTTAACATATTTTAAACATTTACCCTTTTATTTCAAGGCACGAACTGTACCAAAAGTAAAAGTGTCCCGAGACTGATTCAATTAGAGTTAGTGTGGGGGATAACATGTTTTAAGCCCTGAATCGATAATGTTCTACTATTTATTTTATATGACATACACAAAATGTTATCAGTTGCTTAGATTTATTCAGATTGCTTTATTTAATTTAAAGATGATGCGCCATTTCACCACAGCGAAAGTTATGTGTAATTATTCTTGTCAACTCCCCGTAGCAGAAAAAAGATCGTTAAAAAACCGCGTTTGCGACAAAAACGGGTCTTTTTCAATTTAAACAATAGCCAAGCGACTATTGAACGGCTAATGGAAGTTGTACTTAATGGTATGAAATGGGAAAGATGTCTCGTGTACCTTAATGACATGATTGTCTTTGGAACGACCTTCGAGGACACCCTTGCAAATCTCGTTTCCGATTGTGAAAGTTTCGAGTCTGCAAACCTGAAGTTGAAACCGAAGAAGTGTACTCTCGTTGGTGACGAAGGTTTCAAATGCGACCCCGCGAATGTCAATATTTAACTAAATTGGCCGGTACCCTAAAATTTGTCCGACGTGCGATCTTTCCTCGACGTAGCGTTGTTTTATAGGAAGTTTATTCCGAACTTTTCTACAATCTCTTTTCCATTGACCAATTGGACGCATAAAATGTGTCTGGTTCGGAAACTGTGAAATGCCTTTCTTACTTCGAATTTTCGCTCCAATAATAGCCTTCCCGACACGAGATGACTTATTTGTGCTTGACACAGGTGGCTCCTAAACGTATACTTAAAAGAAGTTAGTTAGTTATTGCTTTACACCCAAGCAGCACGATTTCGGCTATATCCGGGAGATGAACATGAAAATGGTGATACATTTATTCATTTATTTGCACAACTTACATCTTACAATAAGATCAAAGGCACACATACAATACACACACAATAATTCTGAATGGAATAAACAGTAAACATTATTATACAAATCACTGTAAAATATATATTTATATACTTATTCCACCAGACTAACATTCATACTTGAAAATCAAATGAAACTTTTATTTGGCCCCTGTCCTCAGTTCTAAAGACTGCTTTATAAAAGAGCCTAAACATTTCACTTGCTGTGTTGTTAGCGGGTTTAAAATATTTTGTATTTTAGAATTTGTATAGTTACTCAGAAAAGTAGGCCTTAAAGTTTTGTTAATACTACAGTTAAAAAAGAAATGGCTTTCATCATCCAGAACCCCGCACGAAATACATATTCGTTGATCCCTTGGTATTTTTTTATATCTACCGGTCTCTATGGCTAAAGGGTGATCACTGATTCTAAATTTACATATTAATTTTCTTATTTCAAAGTCAGTGTAGTTTAGATAATATTCTCTAATATAATCAGACTTCAAGGATTTGAATAAAAGCAGTTTGCTTTTATCATCAATGTTTTGTATTTTGTTATTGTATAATGTTTCATAATTATCCTGTAGAGCCTCTCTATATTGATGTTTATGAGTATTTTTTACACATTTATTGTCTATTTTACTTGCTTGACTTATATTATTTACAGATCTAACATTATTTATATAAGAAAACCATGAATAAATTCCCTGATCATGTAATGACTTGGATAAATAATAGCATTCTTTAAGTAGATATGAAGTTTCATCTGATAAAAGTCTATCTTCATATAGCAACGACTGAGTTTTTATAAAGCAATCAACAGGAAAGCGCCCTAGTTCTGACCTTGTTGCTATGTTACTTGTACATTTTTTTACTCCAAGTATAAATTTACAAAACTTGTTATGTATTTTGTCTGAGGGTCTTTTGTCTATGAATAAAAGTTCATCAGGATGCATATGGTTATTATTTTTCTTTGATCTGTTCAATGCATTGTGAAACGATTTATAAATATCCATATACCAAATTTCACAGTTATATGTTAAAACTGGACGAACTAAAGAGTCAAATAAATGTGAGGAAACATGTACAGGAAGTTCATTAAGGCTAGAAGTGTAACTTTTGATCGAATATAACACTTTTAGTGCCTTTTTAGCTAAATCTTCAGCTGAGGATGAAAAATTTCCATTTTGAGATATAACATTTCCAAGGAATTTATATTCTTTTACATTATCCAAGACAGAGTCTCTATATTTGAAAGAAACATCAGTTTTACTGGAATTACCCAAAAGCATAGTTTTAGTCTTATTACAATTTACAGATAGCTGCCAGTTATTACAATATAATGAAAGTTTATTGAGACTTTTTTGAAGACCCTCTTTTGATTCGGAGAGGATAAGTAAGTCATCCGCAAACATTAGACTACCAATATTAGAAGTCTGTAATGTAAGTGGATCACTATTTTTTTCGAGAAATAATTCTGGAAGATCATTTATATATATATTGAAAAGAGTAGGACTCAGAGAATCTCCTTGGCGTACACCTCTATCAATATGATAATATTCTGTACATCCATTTACAGTTTTGAGAGATGATTTAGTATTAGTGTACATACCTCTTATAATGTCAATAGTTTTATAGCCTATGCCTAACTTGGCCAGTTTATAAAACAGACCTTTACGCCATACAGAATCGAAAGCTTTGCGTAGATCTATAAAACATGAATAGATGGGTTTTTTCTTAAGAGTTATATATTTATTGATCAAAGTTTTGAGCACAAACAGACTGTCTGAAGTTCGAAAATTAGGTCTGAAACCGAACTGTACATTACAAAACTTATCTTGCATATGTTTCATGATTCTAGTATTAAGTAGAGCACTAAAAAGTTTAGCCATCCCATTAATAAGTGAAATTCCTCTATAATTGTTTGGGTCTGTGGTATCCCCGCTTTTAAATATTGGAATGACAAATGAATTTAGCCATGATGTTGGATATATTCCAGTTGTCAAAACAAGATTAAAAACTTTTGTAATGGCTTTGGTCATTACAGGAGAACTATATTTCACCAATTCATTTAATATAAGATCAGGACCACATGATTTTCCTACTTTTAAAGCGCTTATGACTTGTTTAACTTCCTTAACAGTAATTGGGTTATCTGTATTTTCATTAAAAGGAAAATTACTTTTGTTCAACAAGAAATTGTGAATATGATTTTCATGTTCTTCATTACTTTGTTCCTTCCAATCACCTTGAGTCTGAAAATGTTTCATTAATTCATCAGGTTCAAAATTATCATCCTTAAGTGTGGATTCAAAGTTTCTATGATTACCCTCTCTTAATAGTTTCCACATTTCTTGGGGGTTCTGTGAGGATGTTTCTACTAACTTTTGAATAAAGTTTGTTTTGAATTGATTTTTCTTTTTTTTTGCAGTTTTTTTTTAATGTTTTACAAGTCAAGAAATATTCATGTCGAAGCTCTCTTTCGAATGGCCTATTTTTTAATTGTTTACCTAAGTAATTAATTTTGGATTTTAAGTTTCTAATTTCATCATCTGACCATGGTTTTTTATTCTTTTTTCTTTTTTTATAGATGACAGGTTTCTTAATTTTACAGACATTTTTTGAAATGTTATCATATAAACTTTTCAATTCTTCTGATGCAGAGTTGATACCCCCTATGTCATTGCTAAAATCTTTTTGTTCAAAATCTATAATCTGGTTGATCAATTCACTAGTTGATAAATACTTTTCAATCTTATATTTAGATTCAGTGAGTGAGTGAGTTGGTGTTTTACGCCCGTGCAACGCTATATAGGTTATTTACAGGCGATGAACATGAAAAGGATGATAAAATGAACATGAAATGATGATGATAAATAAAATATGGAGATGGGGTGGGAAACAAAGGACCGGTAAATTTTGAAGAACCACAGGAAAAAGGGGAGAGGTGGGTAGGGGCAGAAAATTTAGCCTATGTGGTGCACTACTGGGCGGTCCACAAAGGGGTCTTTTACGTGCATGAAGCGTGGCACTCTCCACACACGTTGGCCCACTATGGTCGGCGGTCAGGGTTTCCGTATTATAGACCTGACAACCCCCGCGGACGAGGGCTACCCTATTCAGCCACCTAGGGTACACACTTGGTCGCTCTGTGGGCTGAGCACTGACCCGACGTCAGAATCCCAAGACCCTTAGTCGCCTCTTACGACAAGCTAGGCTCTGCTGCGGGCCTATTCGCCACCCGGGCCCCGCACGGGACTATTTAGATTCAGGCACCCATTTATATCTTACATGTTTTTTAAGGTTGCCATATACTCTACTTGGCTTAAAAGAACTATCTACTCGACAAGGTAGTACAAAATATATTTGAACATGGTCAGAGAGATCATTTATATTTTTAGTACAAAAGTATTGAACTGAGGACAGGAGGCCCTTACTGATAATACCATAATCTACAGTGCTACTACCTTGCATGGTAAAGCATGTGAAATATCCCAATGAATCCCCAATAAAGCGCCCATTAAGTATCCTTAGTCTTGAGGACAAGCACAAATTGAGAAGCGACTTGCCATGCGAATTAAGTGTATTATCTTGATTGTTTCTCCGTACATGTACATCTTCATCATAATAAGGAGGCAATAACTCTTTGAAGTGTGTAGTATCATTTGACTCATAACTAGCAAAGTCTGAATTAGTTCCAGTTCTAGCATTGAAATCACCTATTAAGGCTATTTCACCTTTTGAAGAAAATTTAACTATTTCTGTTTCTAAATTTAAGAAGTCATCATTTGAATGCACTGAATTTTCAGGTGGTATGTAGACTGCACATAAGTATAGATCTTCCTTGAAACCAAAAAAGGCTTTATCTAGTTTAAGCCATAATCTATTAGGAGAGTCTGACTCTTTTGACAAATTTTTTATACCCTTAAAAATGTAATTTTTTATATATATTATAATACCACCGCTATGGCGTCTACCTTTTTTATGTTTTTTTTCTGCATTTTGTTATAGCTGTGAATCCTTCAATTTTAGTAGTTGCATTTTCACCTTTCCATGTTTCTAGAACTATGTTTATATCTGAATTAATATTTTGAACAAAGTCTTCGTCTTTGTGCTTATCCCCAAGACCATGAATATTCCATGAAGAAATAGATAAATTGTTCAATTGAGGCATTTATCATAGATTTTTTTTTCAGAGCTGGTGAAATATCAAATTACTAATGGATATTGAATGTATATATCATGTACATGTAATATATATTTTTTTATCATTATTTTGAAGGAAAAATTTAAACCGTTGTTGTTTAAACTTTTTTTTTTTTACTGAATATTAAAATTGAAAAGGCAGATTTTGAGAAAAAAAAATACATGTTATTCATACCGGACATACATGTTAACAATATTTTAGCACAAAACAATAGACAACAATGTAATGAATATGGCTATAAGTATGTATACAAGATTTAAGATGGAATATGAATAGAATGCACATGTAGGTGAACAAACAGACAGAAGAAATATACAAATAATATTCAATATTGATATATATGGTAATAGCATACATGTACCAATGATTCCACATTCTACATAAGAATAGTTAAACTATAATAATGATAAGCCATTCCAGGCTACTTATAATTGTATAAAAGTTTCATATAATTTTAATACTTTAGAACTGTTAATGTAAAAAACTTTACAAAGGAAATTATTATCAGACTGTTTGACATTTTTAAGTAGATGTATGCCACTTCAATATCCCATTCGCATAAGTATACATTTTTTACCCACATGAATAAAAAACAAAAACAAAAACGAACTACAATGTACAAAATGTGACTTGTGTATTTTAAACATTACTATTCACAATATTTTGGAAAAGATGATACATTGTATTTAGTATTAAGCATGACATATTGAGAAAAAGATCAAAATAGTGGCGTCATTTTTTGTTAAATGTTCTTATATTTCTTTAACTATTCAAACTTTAATTTGCACCTTTGTAGGAGAAAAAAGAAGACAAAATAATGAACATTAGTCTTTACTTGTCATGAAAATATGAATTATTATGCAAATCTTATCAAGAATTTTGTTAGATTTTAAATTGATGTTTAAACATGTTAAAATAAAATTTGAGTTATAAAAAATCAATTTTTCCATTTTCATGTTTTTTTGCATAAGTTTTACATGTATTTTAGTTCTCGATTTAAACATTTAAAAAAGAAAAGAAAAAAAAAAGTTATTAACTAGAGTAATCATAGAAGGTTTTTCCTTATCACCAACTACAAAAGATCTCATAAACATCATAAAGGCATATGAACATAATAATGATGCAAAAAACTATAATACATCTGACTTTTGCTAATCTAATAAAAGAAAAGGCACATACTGTATCTTTAGAACAGGAACAATTCTAAGTGTTTAGTTTCCTAGTTTCATTATAAGCTTTTGCATGAGAGACATTGCATCTGGATTTTCATACTGACTACGGTAATCATATCTCTGATCAAAATTACGTGTTCTGTGATCAAAGTCATCCTCTCTTGGATTTTGATGGTACGAATATCTGTTTTTTCTATAGGGATCATCATACATTGTTTCACGGTTCGGTGTTTGATATGAATTTTGATAACCTTGGTCATGACTCACATTACTTGTGTACTGAGCACTAGAAGCTGGTCTATCGAAGTTTCTTTGAAATTGTAATCCATTTTGACGAATATTTTGCCTTCCTTGTATGAGGCTATCTCTCTGTCTTGCATCAAAATTTTGTCCATTATTGAAGCGAGGCCCAGGCATATAAGGTTCTCTTTGTGTGTGTTGTGGTCCATTTCTCCAAGCATTCATATATCTATTCTGATGATTCATACGATTCTGATTTTCTTCGTGATACTCTACTCCTAAGATAGGATTTAACTTGTCTTTAATGTTTCGAACAAATATTCCAACTCCTCCCTCCTTTGTAAGATGTATTCCGTCCTCAAAATCTACCTGGGTGAAGTTACTATGCTCAATGATTTCGAAACCTGTATCTTCAGCTATGATATGAATAGTTTCATTGTATTTCGCACGTTTGGTTTCAAATTTTTGGCGATCAATCTTACTTCTGTAGTAACGAGGCAGAACTTCTCCAACAAACACTTTACAGCCAGGTACAGAATAGTGACACTGATTTACTAAGTCTTTCAGATCCTCAATGATACCACTCACTTCATCAACATTTTCAAGATCATTTGATGCTACTTGTAGTATAACATTAGCAGCAGACACTTTCCCAGATCTGATAAAATATTTCGCTCCTCGAATGGTTTTATCGTTTAGAGTTTTTATCCGTACAGATTTTTTCCTATATATTCTCCGAGGGTCTAGATCTCGTACAATTGATGTGCCTATGATCCAACAATCATACTCAAATGTGTGGTTTTGATGTTCATCGATTGATTCCTGACTATCTACATGGGTCATTTTTTTGGCGTCTGCTGCTTTGGCTTGTTGGTGTATTTCAACTTTCGGTTCAGAATTAGCAAGCTTATCAAGACGAACCTGAATTGGTATTTCTTCCTTTTCATTGTTAGTTTTCTTCTTTTCTGTAAGATTTACAATGGAACTCTCATCATCAGATTCTTCTGATTCATAGTCCGCTTTGACGATATCAACAACCTCTGTTTTGATTTTTGTAATTTCACCTTTTATCTCTGTACCTATTTTTTTAATGTCGTTAGCAAGTACTCCTACAAGATTTTCAACCTGTTCCTGTTGATTGTCTATGTTTATTTTTGCTATTTCTGCTTTGATTTCTGTACTTACAGTTTTTAAGTCTTGTTTTATTTCATTGAGGTTATCAGATTCACATGACTCTGTATTTTCTTTCTGGTTTATCTGCTGGCTAATAGAATCAAGTTTCTGTAAAATAGACTCAGATTTATCTATTAATGGCGGTATATTTTCATCTTTTTGTGACTCTTTAATGACTTTCTTATCTATCTGCTGACTAATATTATCAAGTTTCTGTAAAATAGACTCAGATTTATTAACTAGAGCATGTTCATATTCAGATTTCTTTACTAGAAGTAGTTCAATCTTGTGCATTGTTTCTTTCAACTCTGCCAATTCAGTGTGACAACTACAATTTGCTGGTGCTTTCCCTGTATCTAATAACAGTTCTCCCTTATAATTTTCTATATTGTCATTGTTTATGATAGTTTCAGTTGTTATTTCTTCATGTACTTCTTTTAATTCTGTTTGTGAATTATCAAGGTCGTCTTCTTTTATTTCAAATAAATGGGGAAATTCTACGTCAGCTATGACTTTGTCTAGTTTAGAGTTGTTTCCCTTGGAACGTTTTGTGTCTAAAACAATCTTGTTGAGTTTTTCATATTCCTGTTCTACCCAAGGTTTGGTCTGCTTGCCTTGGATATGGAATTTATTGGTAGTGTAGTATAATGTAATGACAAATAGTTTTTTATTGCTTACATTTATTTCTGCTACTGATTTAAACAAATTTCTTGATGGTAGTTTGCGTTCGAAAATTCGCTTCTCGTCATCAAGTATCAACACGTTCAGTTTTTTGTCATAATCTAACCACTTTACTTCAACATTGTCGTAAGCTCCAAGAATTTGATAATATCGTACTAAACACACCCGTCTCCAAATCAAAATACTCTCTATATCACAGATAAAGGACGTCTGTTTTCCATCCGCTATCAAGGCCGTTGTTTGTTTTGTTTCACTCATTGTTTTTGGGTCTTTGGACGTTTATATTTTCCAATTTCGATATTTTCATATGCAACCACTTGATGTTTATAAATAATTGATCTGATACATGTCGAAAATTGTTTGTGAAGTGTCTATGATGTGTAGATACCCATTTGTACTTGATAAACACCAGCTCTTCAACTTTTCAGTGACAGCAAAAACGGAAGTAATTACATTCCATCTTGGTTGCGTTCGGATACAATGAACATGAAATGATGATGAAGTGGAGGAAATTGGGACACAAGGCCAATCGGGTGAGATAGTTTTGACTGCCACTGGAAAAAGGAGTGATGGGTAGGGACGGGAAATTTTGCCTCCTGCATTGGGATCCTACGGGTCCTACACTTACCGAGACCTGCAGCAGGGTTCTTTGACGTGCGAGGAACGTGACATTTTTCCCAACACGGTGCACCACTATGGTTTGCGGTCAGGTTTTCCGAATTATCGCCTGACGACCCCGCATCTCTCGATGTCAGCAAGATCTGAAGGTGGAGGTGCTTGGAGGCAATCAAATAAGGTCTGAAATACATAGTTTAGCGAAAGAGAAAGATAATTACCTCTTAAAGCAGATCGCCTGCCATAAGAAACTTGGACTACCAGATCATTTGGATTTGCAGATAGGCTTTGAACATAATATTTCAAACACATTGGGCAACCCGACAACTTTTTATGATTTGCTTAGCATGTTAAGCAGAGACCACCACAAGAAATGCCAGAGGAGTAGAAATTCAAAAAATGAGCTCCTCTGAAACGAAAGCATGGAAAGACCAACTTTGAACCATTTTTCAAATGGACAAAAAAACTGGTGAATTTCATAATAAATACAAGGCAATAATACACTTGGCCAAGTAAGATAACCGAAATTGGAATCTACTGGAGAATTTTTTCACGGTGGCATCAGATTTCATCTATCTCTTATACTTTTTATATCACAAGCCAAAAACAGTATTCTGATTTTAACTACAGCGGCCAAGTTTTTAACGAATCCAAAGTAGAGACACGACTGAGTGCAGGACCCCCTAATGATAAATCATACCAAGTTTCATTGAATTCTGTTCAGTGGTTTCAGAGGAGATTTTTGAAAATTCTTAAGACAACGACGACGGACGCCAAGTGATGGCATAAGCTCACATATACCTTCGGTCCAGATGAGCTAACTATAGTCAAGTCCAATAAAACCTGTATTTAAAAAAAATCAATATGCACATATATGCAAAAGCCGAGCCAGTTTGGGAATTGACAAAAAAAAAACACTTGAAATGACAGATACTTTTCGGATACATATATTTTTTAACTGATTCTAACAGAACTTACCTCTTATAAAACAGTTAGCTACAATAATGTAGCTCCTTTGTCATCTTTGATTGGGCGGAGCTACAGTGCGGTCCCATTACTCGTAACGGAGCAACGCCGAAAGCTAAATCACACCGGGTGATTTTGATATCTTTTGATTGGTCGGAGCTACAAAGCGGACCCATTACTCGTAACGGAGCAACGCCGAAAAGCGAAATCACACCGGGCGCAAATCAATCCATTAGACGTCAAACTTAGTATTAAAATATCACCTTTTGTATTTGAATGACAAATTCAGTTTAAATTTTCCAGGCCACGCCGAATTAATTACTTGTTCGTCGGACCGCCCGCATGTGAAATTGTTTCCTTAAGAAAAAAATATAAATTTCTTCCGCCCGCATTTACCGGAAACCCGCCCGCGTCCGGAGCCGGAAGTTGTGTTCAAAATGTTTTTTTTATCTCCGTGTTTGAAAAATATTTGTCTTTTGCAAAAGTAAACAACCAAAAAATTGCTGATTTTCAACCATGTACTCTTATTAACTTGACTCTGTTTTGTCTAATTGCTTGTTAGTTAAGTTTAGTGCTTATTGGAGATACATTCAGGATAAAAGACGTTAAATATAAACTGTTGAAACTACGTTTCATTCCCCTCAAACCAAACACTCCGATGAAAACAATGAAATTTGTTGCCACCCAAGTAAATATTGTTACAAAATACGGCAATTGCATGTTAAATGGAAGACTCTTACATTGAATTATTTAAATACATCCATAACATTCAAAGAATGCAATATACGATTTATAGTCGACCCCTTTTATTGATCAATTCAAGTTCCTGTGGTATTCTTCCTCGGATGACCTGGTTCAAATTGAAAACATTAAGCAAAATCCCTAACTTATGTGTATGGACAATAATGGGATATTAATGACCATCTATGAACATCCAATTCACCATTGACCAAGGATTGTTTTGTAATATTTTTTAAATATTTACAAATTGTTGTTGTTGTTTTATGGGTTTTTTTTTGTGAATAAAGTTAGGAAGTTGTTTTTCTTTTTAATATTTTATCTTAAAATTATGCCTTGCCAGCAAGATTTTGGGACATAGTCATACTTGTTTGGTGTAATTGACTTTCTCTTGGTCTGTTTGTGGCTATTTATAGAAAGCCAAGACAGCAACTCTTCAGAGAAAAAAACAACTGAAGACAATTTTGTCCTGCTTGAATAATATATTAATCAATTGGAAAAGCCATACACCACTGAGAACAAGCATTTGTTATACTTTAAATAGAAGTTATATATAATTAATATTTCACTTATTTACTTCAAAAATAAAAATAATCGCTCGCTCGCCTCACTTTTACATTAAAAACCAGAAAAAAAACTTTTAAAAATTTAAAAACAAGTCGCTCGCCTAAAACAAAAATCAGTCGCTCCTAAAAATCAGATTTTCAGAAAAAAAATTAATAAAAATAATTTCGCTCGCTCGCTCCTTTTTTTTAAAGTCAAAATCCAAAGAACAAGAAAATTAATTCTGTGTGGCCTTAGCACAATCTAAAGATTTTCGTGAAAATATCATTTAGAGCGCCTCTGATGAGTCTTGAATAGACGAAACGCGCGTCAGGCGCAGCAAAATTTATTGTCTGGAACTTTGTTGTCATTTGTATTTCGAACACACGTGAAGGTTAGCACTGCTGGTGGAGTTTAAATTCCCCGAGGTTAGCCCGCTCCGGCACCAACACTTTTGAGTTGGAGAATACATCAAAGCTTTAAATTATCCGTCTAAATTTCAAAATTGTCTAAACCCTAAGGTTCTTCCTACCCCAGACATAGGTTGAATATCTTAGTAATAATTTGGTTCCCCAGTTTGGTATTTTTGGTTATACTGTTCTATGCTCTTCATATTCATACAGTGTTTGGAATTTTCAATATTTTTGGTAGAGCGCCTCTGATGAGTCTTGAATAGACGAAACGCGCGTCAGGCGCAGCAAAATTTATTGTCTGGAACTTTGTTGTCATTTGTATTTCGAACACACGTGAAGGTTAGCACTGCTGGTGGAGTTTAAATTCCCCGAGGTTAGCCCGCTCCGGCACCAACACTTTTGAGTTGGAGAATACATCAAAGCTTTAAATTATCCGTCTAAATTTCAAAATTGTCTAAACCCTAAGGTTCTTCCTACCCCAGACATAGGTTGAATATCTTAGTAATAATTTGGTTCCCCAGTTTGGTATTTTTGGTTATACTGTTCTATGCTCTTCATATTCATACAGTGTTTGGAATTTTCAATATTTTTGGTAGAGCGCCTCTGATGAGTCTTGAATAGACGAAACGCGCGTCAGGCGCAGCAAAATTTATTGTCTGGAACTTTGTTGTCATTTGTATTTCGAACACACGTGAAGGTTAGCACTGCTGGTGGAGTTTAAATTCCCCGAGGTTAGCCCGCTCCGGCACCAACACTTTTGAGTTGGAGAATACATCAAAGCTTTAAATTATCCGTCTAAATTTCAAAATTGTCTAAACCCTAAGGTTCTTCCTACCCCAGACATAGGTTGAATATCTTAGTAATAATTTGGTTCCCCAGTTTGGTATTTTTGGTTATACTGTTCTATGCTCTTCATATTCATACAGTGTTTGGAATTTTCAATATTTTTGGTAGAGCGCCTCTGATGAGTCTTGAATAGACGAAACGCGCGTCAGGCGCAGCAAAATTTATTGTCTGGAACTTTGTTGTCATTTGTATTTCGAACACACGTGAAGGTTAGCACTGCTGGTGGAGTTTAAATTCCCCGAGGTTAGCCCGCTCCGGCACCAACACTTTTGAGTTGGAGAATACATCAAAGCTTTAAATTATCCGTCTAAATTTCAAAATTGTCTAAACCCTAAGGTTCTTCTTACCCCAGACATAGGTTGAATATCTTAGTAATAATTTGGTTCCCCAGTTTGGTATTTTTGGTTATACTGTTCTATGCTCTTCATATTCATACAGTGTCTGGAATTTTCAATATTTTTGGTAGAGCGCCTCTGATGAGTCTTGAATAGACGAAACGCGCGTCAGGCGCAGCAAAATTTATTGTCTGGAACTTTGTTGTCATTTGTATTTTTTAAAAGGATTTAGATCCTGAACTTTATAATGAAGTTCAGGATCAGAATTTTGAAAATGTTAGTTTTCTAACATATTAATAATAACCTATGACTGTCTTAACCCAAAGATATACAGAGTGTTGTTGGTGATTTCGAACCATCTTGAAGCTTTGTTTAAGTTGGAGGTAGAAATTCGATTTGCTCCATTACTAGCTACAATATTGTAGTCCGAGATTGCTCTGACGTCCTCGCCATTTTTCCATTTTGTATGAGTAATTGGACCGCATTGTAGCTCCGCCCAATCAAAGATGTCGAAGGAGCTACAATATTGTAGCTATTGTCCAAGGGGCAGTTTAAAAAATTTAAAAAATTCTGTTCTAGTATCACATTTAAATTAAAAAAGAATTTTAATTGATTGATTGATTGTTGTTTGCTTAATGTCCCGTCGGCGATATTTCAGCCATTATCGGGACATAAACAGGTTGTGATATATAACTAAAAATTCAGTATAAAACAAAGTCAAAAGACCGTCGATAAAACATAAAGGTATGACTAGATAAACAACACCAACTAAAAAGGCTACATTAAAACATAAAACTAGTGATAAAGAACAAACTACAATATTTAAACAAATTATGATGACATAGATAAATAAATAACGTAAAACAACACAATACTTACAAAAGGTTACTTAAATGAACTACAATTTTGAATATAAACCAGTTTCCTTTAAAAACGACAAAATGGAATCGGTTGGGATACCGCTGAACAAATCGTGCATTGTTGCACAAGTGAAATTCTTATTGGAGCAACATCAACACAGTCGAGGAAAACATGCTTCAAAGAATACCGCGAGTCACAAGGAATGCACATTGGGGCCTCCTTCTCTTGTGTCATCAGGTGGCCATGAGTGACTCTAGAATGTCCTATACGACATCTAGTGATGACCACCTGGTCTCGTCGGCATCGAAATGAAGCATGACTTTCCCCAAGCTGTGGTTTAAGCTCATGAAGTTTGTTGTGCTCAGCGGCAGCCCAAACCTCATCCCACAAGTTCTGAACATATAGTCGGATTGTATTTCTACAATCCGAGTAAGGAATAAAACATTTGGAAACTGGTTTGCGAAGGGCTTCCTTCGCAACACTGTCCACAACTGAATTTCCATGAATACCAGTGTGACTGGGTACCCATAGGAAAATCAATTCTAAACCACCTCTGATCAATTGATGAACCATATAAACAATTTTAGAAATTAATGGATTTTTTAATTTGCAGTTCTGAATTGCCAAAAGACAAGAAAGAGAATCGGAACAGATAAAGAATTGAGCGTGCTCAGAAGCATCAATCAATTTGAGCGCTAAAATAATGGCTCTCGCTTCAGCTGTAAAAATGGAAGCAGTAGATGGGAGACGTTGCGTAGAAGTGCTATCCCCCGAGACAGCTGCAGCAGCAACGCTATCGCCATCTTTAGAGCCATCTGTATAAACTGTCAAGAAACCCGGATATTTAGATTTAATTTCACAATAATCTTGTTGTATAAGGAGATGATTTGTTTCAGACTTTTTATGTTTGCGGAGATCAAAAATAAATTTAGGTTTGGAGAGTTCCCAGGGTGGAACTCTTAAAGGCTTCACATGTTTTATAGTTTCTAAATCAATCTTCAGATTTGACAGATGTGAAGCAATACGAATACCAAAAGGAGGAGTTTTGTTTTCGTGTTTTTCATAAATACTTTTGAGAGGTGGTTTAAAAATACAATCGTGGGCAGGGTTGTCAGGAAAAGCTTTAAGCTTGGTAGAATATTGTAGACCAAGCTTAATTCTGCGGTGTTTCAGAGATGGCTCATTTGCCTCCGCATAAAGGCTCTCAATGGGAGAGGTCCTGTATGCACCGAGGCAGAGTCGCAATCCCTAATGATGGACAGCGTCTAAAATTTGCAAGTAAGACTTTTTCGCAGACCCATAAATAATTGAACCGTAATCTAGTTTTGATCTAACAATAGATCTATACAAATTTAAAAGAATTGATTTATCAGCTCCCCAGTCGGTACTGGAGACAACTTTAAGAATGTCAAGAGCCTTAAGGCATCTTGATTTCAACATTTTGATATGGGGAAGAAAGGTAAGCTTTCTATCAAAAAGAACGCCAAGAAATTTTGATTCTTCAACTATTTTAATTTTTTTGCCATATAAAAAGAGATCTGGATCGGGATGAAGTTTTCGTTTCTTACAAAAATGCATAGCAACAGTTTTGCTCTCTGAAAATTTGAAACCATTTTCAGAGGCCCATTTTTCGATCCTTTTGAGGCACAGCTGTAACTGCCTTTCAATGGTATTCATGTTTTTTGCACTGTAGCATATTAAAAAGTCATCAACATATAAAGAACCTTCAATATTGTCTTGAAGGACTTTGGCAATGCTATTTATTTTTATACTAAAGAGAGTGACAGAAAGGATGCTACCCTGGGGAACACCCATTTCCTGGTCATACTCTTCAGAAAAGGTTTTATTGACTTTAACATTGAAGTGTCTGTCAGAAAGGAAGTCGGCCAAGAATGTTGGTAACCTGCCTTTCAACCCCATATCACAAATGTCTTTTAAAATACCATACTTCCATATGGTGTCATAAGCTTTTTCGAGGTCGAAAAAGATAGACACCACATGTTCGTTCTTCGCGAAGGCGTTTCGAAGAAAAGACTCAAAACGGACCAAATGATCGAGCGTGCTCCTGCCTTGGCGGAATCCACACTGGATATTCGAGATGAGTCCATTGGACTCGAGGAACCAAACAAGCCGATCGTTGATCATGCGTTCTAGAGTCTTACAGACGCAGCTTGTCAAGGCTATCGGACGATAGTTGGAAGCATCTGTGTGATCCTTCCCCGGCTTAGGGATAGGAACAACAGTGGCAAGCTTCCATATTTCAGGCAATTTTCCGTTTATCCATATATCATTCATTAAATCAAGAAGAGTCTTCATCGATATTTCAGGGAGATGTTTTAAAAGTTGATAATGGATGCTATCAGGGCCACATGCAGTGTCATGGGCTTTACTTAAGGAAGTCTTTAGTTCATCTAAAGAGAAAGGAGAATTGTAGCTCTCAGAATTGTCAGAGTTGAAGTTCAACTTAGTTTTTTTCAGCTGTTCGTTTAAATTTTTGGAAGTCAGGTTTGTAATTTGATGAAGATGAATGTTTAGCAAAAGTTTCAGCTAGTTTGTTGGCAATGTCCTTTTCAGATGTTAAAGTGGAATTGCCAACGTTCAGATGTTTAACTGAGGATTTTGAGTTTTTACCTTTGAGTTTTTGTATGAAATTCCAAATTTTATTCATGGGAGTTCGTGAAGTTAAACCAGATACAAAATTTCTCCAGGATGTTCTTCTGGATTGTCGACAAGTTCGTCTAGCCTTTGCCCGAAAAATTCTAAAATTACTTAAATTTTCTTTCGTTTGTTGTTTGCCAAATCGTTTTTGAGCTTTATTTCTATCGTCGATAGCCTTGTCACACTCGTCTGTGAACCAAGGTTTATTCAGTTTTTTAGGAGTTGCCGAGGTCTTAGGAATGGTTTCATCAGCTATAGAGATAAGAGTTTGATTAAATGTTGTTATTGGTTCTTGGTCATTAACAAAAAGTTCTGGTCTTAATTTTTCCGAACAAAGTATAGAAAATCTTTGCCAATCGGCCTTCTCTAACTTATAGCGAGGAATTCTTTGTTCAGGTTCACCAAAGAGATCTTTTAAAATTATGGGAAAGTGATCACTTCCACAGAGATCGTCATGGACTTGCCACGAGAAGTCTAATAAAAGAGAAGGATCACAAATTGAGAGATCAATTGATGAATAGGTTCCATTGCCAGAATGTAAAAATGTAGACGAACCATCATTAAAAATGCAAAGAGATTCTTTGGATAAAAAATCCTCAATCTTTTTACCCTTATCATTTAAAGCAACACTGCCCCATAATGGATTGTGGGCATTGAAGTCCCCAATTAGCATGTATGGAGCAGGAAGCTGATCTGTTAAATTTTGAAGTTGCGCTAAAGTTAAATTATCATTTGGTGGTATATAAACTGAACATAGAGTTATGGTTTGATGTAATGAAACTCTCACGGCAACTGCTTGCAGATCGGTAGTTAAAGGAATCGAACTATGGAGAATGCGATCCTTTACTAAGATGGAAGATCCGCCGGCAGCTCGCTCTGTATTAGAAAATTTGCTATACATAGAGAAGCCCTTCAAGGAAATCGTGTCGGTTTCCTTGAGGTGAGTTTCCTGAAGACAAAAGACAGTTGGATCTAATGACTGCACTAAAAGGTGTAATTCAAGAAAATTGGCCTTGAGGCCTCGGCAATTCCATTGAATGATGGTACTCATTTTGGAGTCTGATTAGGATCGGAAAGTCTACCGAGAGATCGCCTACGTCTGTGTGGAGACTGGCTCTGTGAACGCTCAATCGGTGTTTCCGAAAGATCCATATCCGACTCCATGTCGTCAGCAAGAGAGCCAAAACGATTATGCATAAAAATTGCATTTCGTTCGGCTTTCTTGGATCGAGATTTTAATGGTGACGTCTGTTGTGATGAGTTCTGTCGTCTATCCGGCTGTGAGGATCGCTGCTGTCTATTTAAAGTTTGAGAAGCAGACGATGACCTTGAGGAAGACTGTTTTTTCTTTGATGAAGAAGTTGAAGAAGAAGAGGGCTGAGGATTGGAAACTCGGGCAGGAGCTCCAAATCCGGCCCAAGATGACTTACGTGGTGTATAAAACAATGTCTCATCGACCACTGAATCGTTGTTTGGACCTGCTGAGGACTTTCGTGGAGGGGGATGAGAATCATCCAACTCTTTCCATGGTTTCTTACAGTATTTGACAAAGCCCTTTTGGGTTTCCTTATCAAAACAGTCGGCACCAAACATCCATCCATTGGTATTGCACGTACGGGGCTTAATTTCACCCTCCGGCCAGGTGTACATAGTTTGGTAACCAAATGTCCTAGAGGGTTTAGCAGCCTCCGCGTACGACCTTGATGGTGTTGTATCATTCGAGATAGAGACTTGACGACGAGCTTCCTGATATGAAATATTTTTTTCAGCTTTAAGTTTTTGAATTTGTTTTTCATGTAAAAGAACGGGACATTGTTTGGATGAAGAAAGGTGGTCAGCGCTACAGTTAACACATTTTGGATCGTTGGCACAGTTGAAATCCGAATGGCCTTCCTGTGCACACTTTACACACCTTTCTTTTCCGTTGCATGTAGCCTTTCCGTGGCCAAAACGTTGACATTTGAAACAGCGAAGATGATTTGGAACAAAGATGTCTACAGAGACTCTAAAATAGCCTAGATTTAAATGACTTGGTGGAACAGCTGTATTGAAAGTAATCAGGTAAGTATTTAATTTAATAACTTTGTTGTCGTCTCTTTTAGTGAATCTTTTGACTTGGATGACACCTTGTGATTCAAGTTCAGAGCAGATCTCTTGCTCTGATAAATCAGCAAGGTTTCGATCTCTATCTCGAATGATACCCTGTGAACGATTCAGTGATCGATGAGCTTCAGCAGATACTGGTATTTCCAAAATAGATGAAATTGTTAATATGTTTTTGGCTTGTTGTTGTTTAGCACACTCGACTAGAAGGTTACCGGAGCGAAGCTTGGTGACCTTTGGAATATCAACTCCGGTAACGCTTTTGATTTTTTTCGCAATGACAAAGGGTGAAACCTTTGTCAAAGGGCGAGTGGCATCTTTACTAGAAAGAACAATAAATTTTGGCCAGCTATCATTACTTGTATTTTGTCGCTTGAAAGAGGCTGATGTATCTTGATCTTCATTATCACTTAAAGAAATGTTTCTTTTTAAATTATCACATGAACTAGTTGTTTTTTGTTTATTTGGGGTTCCCATGGTGAATGTAAATAAATTCACTGCCTTGCTCCCCGCCCGCCATGGAGCGCCAACATGGGCGGTGCTGTCGCACAACGGGTCTCCTGTTGAAAGCACCAGGGTTACAAGGACAGCATACTCGCACAGAGTATTTCTTAAAGAAGACAAGCATCGTGCCAGGGGTTACCCGGCGATACAACTCTCCGGAATAACATCCACACGATTGACCCATGAGCCACCGCCTTCTGCAAAGCATTAATGGAATCAGGTTAGTTATTTCAAATATCACAGAAAGAACGTTTGAAACATTATGAGATGGTGCTTTACAGGGCTTGGCGTGACCAGCCGATTGATCAGACCGAGCCAAATCTGACCGCCTGTCTAGGAGAAGTAAGGGCCAAAGCCCACATACGTGGACCAGGATCCCGTCCTCCCCCGACACAGGTCGCAACACACGGCAAACATGTTGACCCGTTTAGTCGCTTCTTACGACAAGCTTTACGGGCGGCTGCGGAACTATTCTTTTCACACCCGGTTCCCGCACGGGGGAAAAAGAATTTTAAAATATCAAATGAATTTGGTGTCATGGATTCAGTAATATATATAGTTTCATGAGACAACTTTGTTAATGACCAATAGGTAATCCTTTCAGTGACAGGGCTGAAATAGAAAAAAAATTCTGTTCTTGATCAATTTAGGAAGAAAAATAGACCCGGTTTGTGATTGTAACCCCCCGGATTGTTTCTACACGCTTATAAGATTCAATGTGAATCGTGTATTATTGATCTTTTATGTGGTATTAAACAGTGCGATATGCTCACATTTGATAACCCGAAAACACAAATTCAAAAATGATAAACAAATGAAAGCAACCACACAAACAACTGTCGATGTTGGTTTGTCATAGGGTTTTGTTTTGTTCTCCTATACCGGATTTGACATTCTGTGTTATGCCATCGACAACGCGACGGGTGTGTTGCAACAGGCAGGAACTGCTTACTCTTCCGGAGCACCCGAGTTCACTCTCGTTTTACAACTTGAGTTCGCGTTGTTCGTTGATGTTTTTGTGTCTCTTGTTTGTTCGTGCTTGTTCCGTTTTGTGTTGACCTGTTTTTGCCTTCGATCTTTTAGACTTTGGCTTCAGAATGCCATTGGTGCCTCATTGCTTCTTCCAATTGAATTTTGAACTTTCAATATGGCTTTAGTAGAATTATTATTTATTAGACTTACTGTTATATTCGTGCTCATAGTCCCTGCTAGTTGCAGGGACATATGAGTACGGATTTCGAGAGCCGTGCATCTGATAGTAAATCCAGTTCTGGGAACCAACGTTATTAAACGTTGGTCCCAGAACTGGACAGTTAAGTTGCTGTCTCCCACGGCCATCTCCACCTCCTTCAAATTACACGAGGAAGAGTTTATCTCTTTTACAATCTAAAATAAAATAAATAAATGTCCAACATAAACAGGAAGTAGAAGTCTGACAAGTCTGAAAGTACTAAAGGTGTTAGACTCAAGTTATACATACTTATGAAGTTTTTAACTATGCAATACAATAAAAAAACAGATAAAGTATTTTTGTACACTACAGTTTTTTTTTTGTCCAACAATCCTACCAAGCTTTAAATTGGTCTGATGTATGGTTTGTGCGAAAATGTCTATGGGAAATTATTATCAACGATAAGTGTATTTTGAAGGAAATGCATCCCTTCAAAGCGGCAAGTAGAGATTCAACAGTTCTCATAGGCGCTTAAGACGTATCGTTCGTTATACAGAAAAATTGTACGGAGTTATACTATAAGTCATTCTCGTGTACAGATAAACCAGTGTCAAAATTTACAAAGCGTTGAATTAATTAATAGACCCGGTAAGGCAAGGTGTTCTATGAAGGCAAAAGCTGTTTGGAATTCAATTAACATTTTTAGTACAACTGTATTTTTGCTGTAGCATTGGCGTGTAAAACCGTGTAAAACATTCAATTTTTATTACATTTTAATGTTTATGTTATTTTTTCTTCGGATTGTTCAATAGCATTCATTTTTGAAGTTGTTTTCATTTTGCGCATTAACATATAGATTGTGAAGTCGTGACCTCAGTTACGGTTATGTGATATTCTACTGTGTTTCATCGAGTAATGAAACACAGTAAAAATAGCCAACAGAATTAATGCATTTTAATCGTTTGCATGGTAAATGTATATATAATCATTATGTAAAAATGATATTTGGAAATAAAAATAGAATTTTAAATCAACAAACCAATATCTACGCTACCACGATAGCAAAGGTACGTGCAGTTAGAATAGGATGAAAATGCCCGATCGAGGTAGGATAACATGTTTACAATTTATAACGAGTTCATGAGTTTGTTCTCTATTTTGACACTGCATTTGTTTCAAAAATTGTCAGTGTTAGGTTCTATGTCTTAAAAGAAACTACTTATTTATATACTCTTTGCTCTATTTGTATCTATTTTGGTTACATTGTACTAATTAATCAGTTTTAACATGGTTAGACTGCTTTTACATGAAGAGTTAGGAAACATTTTGACAACTTACAGAGGTTATTATCCCCACTACGGACACCCGACTGTACAGAGGCATGGTCGCCATCTCTACCGTTGTTTATAATGGTGGGTTTCGCATGGCATCCGCCACACTGGCCATCCTTGTCGACTCCACCGAATTGAACGTTGTACTTAGAATCTAAAATAAAAATAAATACAAATATGACAATTGTACAAATAAGATTGTTTAATTAAAAATATGAAAGTTCTTTTGACTATTAGTAAACATAATCTGATTTACAAAATTGCAATAAATATTTTGGAGTGGATGTACCGGCATATATTATATAGTCCAAGAAGACTAAGAAATTTAGATTATTTAGTTTAATTCTAAAATGTTCAAAAATTTACGAAGCTACTATGAATGGTCATAACATATGAAAATAAGGTAATAACAATACCGAACTTGAATAATCAATCTCAATATTCAGTTAAAAAGACAAAAACAAAGTAGTCATACCGGAGAAATGCTGGATCGCAATGGTCCTGACTTGGTACAGGCATTTCATACGAAATGGTGAGGTAAACCAGGTTTTATGGCGCCAAACCTTCCTCTTCCATTGCGATCTTATGATCCGGTAATGACAAAAGAACACAACATAGTTGTGAGACACAATTGGGATATTGAAGTGATCCCTCGTCCGCGGGGGTTGTCAGGTCTATAATACGGAAGCCTGACCGCCGACCATAGTGGGCCAACGTGTGTGGAGAGTGCCACGCTCCATGCACGTAAAAGACCCCTTTGTGGAACGCCAAGTAGTGCACCACATAGGCTAAATTTTCCGCCCCTACCCACCTCTCCCCTTTTTCCTGTGGTTCTTCAAAATTTACCGGTCCATTGTTTCCCACCCCATTCCCATGTTTCATTTATCATCATCATTTCATGTTCATTTTATCATCCTTTTCATGTTCATCGCCTGTAAATAACCTATATAGCGTTGCACGGGCGTAAAACACCAACTCACTCACTCACTCACTCATCTCAGTACAGCAGACCAGTCAAACACTAATTAAAACAATTAATCACCATATCTTTTAACTCAATTTGAACTTTTCTATTAGTGGCTGATAACGAAGAAAGGATTTTTTTAGGGATCGTTTAAGACGTATTTCCTTATAGCAAAAAGTCGGTTCACGAAGAAACCTGTGTCTGATAAAAAAATCTGTGAAATGTGTGCAAGCTCTGGCATATCGAATAAGTTGTGAAATATAAACACGTATGCAGGGGAAGTAGGTATATTGCTCTGTAGATTAGGAGAATTAATAATTTGAAAGTTAAAATCGTCTCTTTTATCGTAAATTTGTACCGAGATGACCACCTGGGTCAAATTCGAGGTGCAAATTCAAGAAAGACCTGAAGCAATTTGATTCGGTGGTCTCTTTAATGTTTGCGGAAATCAGATAGAAATAATATATTAATGTACCTTTGTGGACTTAGTTATATTGATGCCATATTGGTTTCTTTCACTTTGGTGTAAGGAATAACAGTTACCAGGGGTCATTCTTTTTACATGCGCCTCAGACCAGCCTGACACAGAGGTCAGGCCAGTCTCACCTTCCACCAAAACCTTAATGGTAAACTTTCTTGATGACTTGCCATCCCGGGTTTTTATTACCCGGGATGACAACCCTTTTATTACAAGAAATCTGACCTGAAAGGAAAAACAAAACACTTATACCAGAGTGAATGTTTTTTTTTGTCTAATAGATATTTTTTGCTTTGTTAAAATAATAAAGTCACTTTTTAAAGGCCGTGGCTCTGGACACACGTGTGCACCCGTAGCCTAGAATACGGGTTTTAGCTATCGGTACTCATAATATACAAAAAAAATAAACTGTATGTACTGCATTTCCTTTCTGACAGCAAACTTACAGCAAAACAGTAGTAAATCACGCAGAGTTTATGCCGAAAACATAACAATCGAAGAAAAAATATATTTTAGTGGTAAATTAAGTCATACCAAATAGGAGACTAGTAGTCCATCTGATTAGTATCAGATTTGGAATTTTAAGACTGAAAAAAACAACCAAATATTGATTTTCTTTTCAAAGAGCCAAAATCATAGAAGTTCGTTGACGGGGTATCACAGTATCACAGGCTAATTAAGGTACTTACTGGCAAAGAATAAACAGTTCAAAAGGATTTAACGGTTCATGATTTTTGAGAATTAAAAGAACAAAAGACGGCAATGGTAGACAGTAGTCTATGATTTTAGTTCAACAAGACTGCTGTCTACCATTGTCGTCTTTTTTTATACCCCCCGCAAACAAAGTTTGGGGGGGTATATAGGAATCACCCTGTCTGTCCGTCTGTCCGTCTGTCCACATACCTCGTAAGCGCAACTCCTCCTAAACCCCTTGATGGATTTTGATGAAACTTTACACAAAGGATGTACACCATATGGAGATGTGCATGAAGAATTTTGGTTGCTATCAGATATCATTCAAGGGAGATAATTGGACTTAAACTTTTTGAAACATGTTGTTCAATGGGAGACCTCGTAAGCGCAACTCCTCCTAAACCGCTTGATGGATTTTGATGACACTTTACATGAAAGATGTACACTATATGGAGATGTGCATGAAGAATTTTGGTTGCTGTCAGATATCATTCAAGGGAGATAATTGGACTTAGACTTTTTAAACTTGGTGTTCAATGGGAGACCTCGTAAGCGCAACTCCTCCTAAACCGCTTGATGGATTTTGATGGCACTTTACATGAAGGATGTACAATATATGGAGATGTGCATGAAGAATTTTGGTTGCTGTCGGATATCATTCAATGGAGATAATTGGACTTAGAATTGTTAAAGCGGGGGGTATCCTCCGTGAGCTCGCTCACAGTATTCCTTGTTTCTTTTTATTCTAAAAAATAATAAACCGTTAAATACTTTTGAACTTTATTGAACCTACCGACCTATTGGTTGAACATTACCTTCGCCGGTATTTTTTTTTTATAATACCTCGTGTTAACGGTGTATGATTTTTTACATCCTCGGAAACCCAGGGGTTTTTCTCTCGCATACCCATTCGTCACCCCTGGGTCATTTCATATGAATTCCTTCTTTTACGCAGCTTTACTAATTTTCCTATCAAGCATTCTGATTGGCCAAATATTTGTGTGTTCTTTCCCTTTATAATCCTGAACTTTACTAATTTTTAATAAAAACTATATAATTTTTTCCTTTACAAAATTGTGAAGGAACCAATCAAAAGGCTCGATTCAAAACTGCAAAACGAAGGAATTCATACGAAATGACCCAGGTGTGATGCATGAGTATGCGAGAGAAGAACCCCTGGGTTTTCGAGGATAGATTTTTAAGAATGGAAAGAACAAAAGACGGCAATGGTAGACAGCAGTCTTGTTGAACTATAATAAACATAGTTACTTTTAAATGGATATCGTATATTAAGTCTATTTTTGATGACTGTGGATTAAGCTATGTTTATGATAATCAGCAGTATATTGATACCTCTTTACTTAAACCGATAATTAAACAAACTTTGAGAGATCAGTTCATTCAAAAATGGTATAGAACTATTGACGATTCGTCAAGAGGAATTTTTTATAGTTTATTTAAAGTTCAATTTGGAATGGAAAAGTATCTTGTAAATCTTCAGACAAATGTCAGAATTTGGATTTCAAAATTGCGTTGTTGTAATATAAATATTCCACTGGAAAAGGGCAGGTGGAATAATACTCCTAGAGAAGATAGAATTTGTACTTTTTGCAATGAACATCTTGTTGGAGATGAGTACCATTATTTTTTCATTTGTAACAGCCCTAACATGACTGCTTTGAGGCAAAAATTTATTCCTTCATATCACACACGATATCCTTCTTTAGAAAAAATGAAATATATGTTATTATACTGTAACGACAAATTACTTTACAATATTGGTATGTTTATAAAGTCTTTATGTTCTTTGCTCTAGATATTTGATCTATATATGTTTTGTCTGTCTATTCTGTCATCTTGTAATATATATTTGTATGTCATATTTCCTCATGTAACACATAACATGTGTCTGAGTGTAAATAAAGAATCTGAATCTATAATCATAGACTGCTGTCTACCATTGCCGTATTTTGTTCTTTTCATTCTTAAAAATCACACACCGTTAAATCCTTTGAACTGTTTATTCTTTGTCAGTTGTCACATTTCGCCGCAATACCATGAATACCTCGTGTCATTGTGTAAAAAATATTCAAATAATGGATTTATATTGAACTATAAGATTTATCATTTTGATGTGCATAACTTATAAAGTTCCACAATGAGTTATATATTGTCGTACAATTCCTTGGTTTTCAGAATAATTTTAATTTTATTGGATGTTATACTAATTAGAAACACATATAGCCAAAAAATCGTATTATAGGCTACATGTACACACGTGTTTTCGAATCCCACAGGCTACGGATACACGCGTGTATTCGGAGTCATTGCCTTTAACAAATCAAATAGGTCGGTAGCTTCAATAAAATAACATTCACACCAAGCAATTAGGATTTAAGAAAAAAAAATATCGCTCGCTCCCTTTAAAATGTAATCGTCCAAAGAACAAGTATAATTAATGTGCATTTGTATATTGGAAAAAAATCGACCCCACCTTGATCGAAAGTACATTTTTACACAAAATATTGAGGTGATATAGATATTGAGTTATATATCTAATAATTATTATAGTTCTTACTAAATATAATAAACTTTTTTTTTAATTATTCATTTACTTATGAAAGATATATGGAGAAAGGTCTATTAAAATATGCATGATTTTGTCAATTTACCGGGAATTTGGGATATAGTATTCATAACAACGTGAATTCTGGATTTTGAACAATCGGTACGCGGGAATGGTCGTTTGCCAATTCGGGAAGCGCGAACGGCATTTTATTTTCACGTGAAAGCAGGATTAAACCCCATCTACCCCCTCGTGGTATGATTTAACAATTTGTATAAGTTAATGATTTATAGATTTTTTACTTAGTAAGGTTCTTTTAAATGAAAAAAAAAAGACTGCCATGCGCTGTCAATACAAAACTTTATGTATAATATAAAGAGCCTTGATGAAATAAACATTTTGGTGAAATTATATTGGAATGCATGTTTTACAATCTTAGCTCAAGCAAGCTTAAAATAATTACATATAAATACTGTCTTCTGTCTTTAAAAATATTAATTTTATGTCATGGTGTGCTCGAATAGAAAGATAGTAATCAGACGCACCTTATGTAAATAAATTTAAATTAAGACTCTTTTGGGGATTTTAAATACTAGCTTGCTCTTAGCATGTAAGTATAGTTTGGCATGTTAAATATAATTAGACAAATTATGAACAAACGTTATTTGCTTATTCTGTGTATCTTAGAAATTTTGTATTGAATATCCATATGGTATTCTTTTTTACTTAGAAAACCTTAAAAGGCTATTACAAAGAAACCTTACATTTGTGAAAAGATTTACTAAAATAACAATTTGGTAGCGCTCACATGTTCTTTTATAAAACACGTACTAAAGCATTTTAAATTCCGTGTGTACAAAATCAACGGCACTTTAAGACATAGGATAATATTTTTAAAATAAAAAAAGCTTGGTCATTTGATGCGTTACTAAGGAGTTCAGGTGTTACAAAAAGTTGGAAAATATTTTTTAAAAAAACCTTAGTACTTACATTTGCGTTCGCCATGTTCAATGTGGCATATATGGTATACAGTAGCCCTTATATACCCTTATATATACGGTAGCACGGACCACTTTTACGCGCCAAATGCACAAAGCATGGAAATACCATTTTGTTTGATTTACTTAGACCCATCTTATTGTTATCAACTGATCTTCGTTTTTTATACCATGATGATAATAGTTTTGAAAAAGTTTTTTAATTGCAATTATTGCATTTTTTTTCTTAAACATCTCGTTAAACTGTTTCATATAAAAAAGTATTTTATGTAATATAGTTATGAAAATAATAATATCAACAATTAAATGTACCCAAATGAGATAGTTCAGGCGCGGCTTTACCTGGGACGGACCCGATCAGGCCCATTTTGCTAAAAGTCTACATGAAAATTTGCTCTACAAAAGTTTCCATAGGGTCAAAGTTGCCAGATGACCCCTTATAGTGGTTACGACCCCTTAAAGGCAAAAAATAGTGTTTTTGGCCTAAAGAAAGAAAACTTTTGCAGATAGATAAAAGATGTTGCTTGCTTAAATGTTTAGCTTAATTAGCTCTACAAAAAGTCTTTTTAGGGTCGAAGTTGTCAGATAACCCCTTTAAGGGGTTATGGCCCTTTAAAGGTGAAAAATAGTGTTTTTTTGCTTTGGAATGAAAACTATTGCAGATAGAGAAAAGCTTTTTATTGCTTAAACATTCAGCTCATTTAGCTATACAAAAGTCTTCAAAGGGTTGACATTAAGACCAGGTGAGCGATTCAGGCTCCTGGGAGCCTCTTGTTGGATTCCTTGTGAAAATTTCTGCCTATTATTTTAATCCGATTTGCAATATCTTTTATCATTTTTGAAAAATAAGAGGTCTAAGGGCCAAAATTGTAATTTAATACATGTACATGAAATAAATAAGGCTTTTTTATGAGTTGTTGATGTAAATATATATGTGTCAAAAATGCTTTTTAAGTCCACCACAGGATGCATGCGTCAAAAAACTTTGTAAGTCCACCATGGGCTTCATGTGACCAAAGCAATGAAATATCCATATCAGGCCTCCAATGTACAGGGTTAAACTTGTTGCGGTCGTATCATGCTGCGCTCAGCGTAGCTTTTTATTAGCCAGGGCGGTCATGTTTTTTGACAAATCAAAAATTGAAACACTACTTTTATGTAGGACACCCTAAGGATCACTCATACCTAGTTTCATTGAATTCTGTTCAAAAGTTTCAGAGGAGAAGATTTTTGAAAAATTGTTATCAGACGACAATGACAACAGACAACGACGACGACGGACACCAAGTGATGGCAATAGCTCTCATGGACCTTTGGTCCAGGTGAGCTAAAAAAGGACGCTATTTCATGTTGTCGAAATCGACTGGACATTCGTTTCTTATTTTTTTAAATTAATAACGGTGAAAGCATATTTTTTATGATATCTGCATGTACCAACATGCATCCTATAATCTGCACATTTTGAATTTTAATACAAATAAGCATTAGATTTTGTAATAAGGTACATGTATGCAAAACGATTAAGAAAATCGGATACCTACGAAATTTTACATAAAATTTACCACTGGACATTGGTCTCTGATTTTTATTTTGGCCATTTTTTTTTTTTTAAACTCATATGTGTATGACTAAATTTGAGGCAAATTGTATAATTTAGGTAAATGCACTTAATACATTTTAAGTTTTATAAAATTCCTGTCTCAGAGTACAAATTTGTTTATTATCAAACTTTTAATAGAATTTTTAAACAAAAGCGTTACATAAAAAAATTTGAATTATTTGTCGTTTTACTTTCTTTTTACAAAGCTTGAATTTGTTTCCATCTATGACGATGTGTAAAACATATTGATATATAAACTTTATTTTAAAATTTATAAAGCCTGTATTTTTATTTGGTGCCAATTACGGAAGACAAATTCCTGACATCATGCTAAATTTTGTTACACTGGTTTTGCAGTAAAGTACTTTGAATAATTATAAAAGACAAAGAGCCTTATGTAGTCATATCGCTATCTGTTTTTTGCGGTTTTTTTCGTCTAGAGAGTGTAAGTTGGTCAACCAATATTCCTATCACAGGATATATTACAGAACATTAATCATGTATTTCTATGGTTTTAATGTATTTTAAATGTTATAAGGATTGTCTAAAATAATAAAGTCCCGTGCGGGGCCCGGGTGGCGAATAGGCCCGCAGCAGAGCCTAGCTTGTCGTAAGAGGCGACTAAGGGTCTTGGGATTCTGACGTCGGGTCAGTGCTCAGCCCACAGAGCGACCAAGTGTGTACCCTAGGTGGCTGAATAGGGTAGCCCTCGTCCGCGGGGGTTGTCAGGTCTATAATACGGAAACCCTGACCGCCGACCATAGTGGGCCAACGTGTGTGAAGAGTGCCACGCTTCATGCACGTAAAAGACCCCTTTGTGGACCGCCCAGTAGTGCACCACATAGGCTAAATTTTCCGCCCCTACCCACCTCTCCCCTTTTCCTGTGGTTCTTCAAAATTTACCGGTCCTTTGTGTCCCACCCCATCCCCATATTTCATTTATCATCATCACTTCATGTTCATTTCATCATCATTTTCATGTTCATCGCCTGTAGATAACCTGTATAGCGTTGCACGGGCGTAAAACACCAACTCACTCACTCACTAAAATAATAAATACCGGTACATCTTTATACCCCAACATAAATGTGGCATTAATGTGCACTACATATCCCGTATCAATACGTACACCAGTTGATGTATACTAAAGCAAGACTAAAACGGGACCGGCTTTTGGATACAGCACCTTTTCCGTCTGGAATCTAACGAGTAACAATAAAAAATAAAATTAGGATTACTCGCCACATTCAGTGTGGGAAATGAATTTTTAGTTCTTCTCGCCATTTTGGCTAGTATCAAAGTAATATTACTCGCCGGAATAATAATCTACTAGCCAGAGTTAATTGGGAAGTAAGTTTCAAAATTTTTTCACCAGCACCATTTCATATTTAAAACTAACAAGAGGCTCCCAGGAGCCTGAATCGCTCACCTGGTCTTAATGTCAACCCTTTGAAGACTTTTGTATAGCTAAATGAGCTGAATGTTTAAACAATAAAAAGCTTTTCTCTATCTGCAATAGTTTTCATTCCAAAGCAAAAAACACCATTTTTAACCTTTAAAGGGCCATATCCCTTAAAGGGGTCATCTGACAACTTCAAACCTAAAAAGACTTTTGTAGAGCTAATTAAGCTGAACATTTAAGCAAGCAACATCTTTTCTCCATCTGCAAAAGTTTTTTTTCTTTAGGCCAAAAACACTATTTTTTGCCTTTAAGGGGCCGTAACCACTATTAGGGGTCATCTGGCAACTTTGACCCTATGGAAACTTTTGTAGAGCTAAATGAGCTGAACATTAAAGCAAGCAACAACTTTTCTCTATCTGCAATAGTTTTCATTCCATAGGCCAAAAACATTATTTTTTGCCTTTAAGGGGCTGTAACCCCTATAAGGGGTCATCTGACAACTTTGACCCTATGGAGACTTTTGTAGAGCTAAATGAGCTGAACATTTAAGCAAGCAACAGCTTTTCTCTATCTGCAATAGTTTTCATTCTATAGGCCAAAAACACTATTTTTTGCCTTTAAGGGGCCGTAACCCCTATAAGGGGTCATCTGACAACTTCGACCCCATGGCGGCTTGTGTAGAGCTAAACGAGCTGAACATTTTAGTAAGCAACAGCTTTTCTCTATCTGTCCCGTGCGGGGCCCGGGTGGCGAATAGGCCCGCAGCAGAGCCTAGCTTGTCGTAAGAGGCGACTAAGGGTCTTGGGATTCTGACGTCGGGTCAGTGCTCAGCCCACAGAGCGACCAAGTGTGTACCCTAGGTGGCTGAATAGGGTAGCCCTCGTCCGCGGGGGTTGTCAGGTCTATAATACGGAAACCCTGACCGCCGACCATAGTGGGCCAACGTGTGTGGAGAGTGCCACGCTTCATGCACGTAAAAGACCCCTTTGTGGACCGCCCAGTAGTGCACCACATAGGCTAAATTTTCCGCCCCTACCCATCTCTCCCCTTTTCCTGTGGTTCTTCAAAATTTACCGGTCCTTTGTGTCCCACCCCATCCCCATATTTCATTCATCATCATCATTTCATGTTCATTTTATCATCCTTTTCATGTTCATCGCCTGTAAATAACCTATATAGCGTTGCACGGGCGTAAAACACCAACTCACTCACTCACTCACTTTTCTCTATCTGCAATAGTTTTTTTTCTAAAGGCCAAAAACTCTATTTTTTGTCTTTAAGGGGCCATAACCCCTATAAGGGGTCATCTGACAACTTTGACCTTATGGAGACTTTTGTAGAGCTAAATGAGCTGAACATTTAAGCAAGCAACAGCTTCTCTCTATCTGCAATAGTTTTCATTCCATAGGCCAAAAACATGAAAAAATGCTATTTTTCACCTTTAAGGGGCCGTAACTCCCATAAGGGGTCATCTGACAACTTCGACTCAATGGAGACTTTTGTAGAGCTTTTGATGCTGAAGCAGTAGCGTGGCATCAGATTTCATCTATCTCTTATACTTTTTGATTTACAAGCCAAAAACAGTAGTCTGACCCCCCTGGTCTATTTTTAGCAACGGCGGCCATGTTTTTCGACGAATCAAAAATCCCCACATCAGTTCTGTGGGGGATACCCTAAAGTACCACCAGACCAAATTTGGTTTGAATCTGTGCAGCCGTTTCAGAGGAGAAGAAGTTTGAAGAAAAGTTATCGACGACAGACGACGACGACGACGGACGACGACGACGGACGCCAAGTGATGGCAATAGCTCACATGGCCTTTGGCCAGGTGAGCTAAAAAAGGTATGCTTATATGTATATTTATCACTTGTGAAAATTTTCTAGATCTTGACCCAAATCTTCAACTTGCCAAACTGGCGAGTAGCAGATGAATGAACTTGCCAAAAATCATTTCAACTCGATTTCAGCGAGTTGGCGAGTGGTCATTTCCCACACTGCACATTGTAACTCGCAAACTGAAAGAAATGAAAATGTCACAAAAGAAAAGCTTAGATAAACTGTTAACACAGAGACATGTCTCGCCTGTCGCAACTGGACAAAGTATAAAATGAAGTAAAAATCCTCCTTTAACTGATCTTAACTGATGCTTAAGCAGCTGCATACCAGATATAAATATAAAAATTCCCTTTTTTATATATTGATATTAGGTATATACTTTTTATTGTGTAAAGATATTAGACCCCCTTTCCAGGCTTGTTTTCAAAAAAATTAGGCTCAAAGTTTTCCAAAATTAATATAGATTATAAAGGAAAGGCTACATAATTAGCATTAAATGTTGTCTCAGAAAAAAATCTATGAATTTAAATTCTATTTTTATTTGATCAAAATTAATTTAATACAATATCTTTCGAAATACAACAATAAAAACAAGGGGTCACCAGCTTATATTTTTGTCTACATTACAAACCGGTGTAATTTTTGGTCAATTTTTAAATGAATTATCTCCCTTGTTTTATTTGAAAATTATATTTATAAAGTAATGGTTGACGTATTTGTTGAAAAATTAATTCATTTGGATTAAGTTTTATTAAATGAAACTATTTAATGACAAGTTGAGTTTTATATTATTAATGACAGTTTCGCTTGTTTTTTTTTTCATTTTTTACTGTTTTTGGTCACATGACATGTGTCCTCACTAACTTTAACCCAAATTTTGATGTATAAGATCTTGATTATGATTATGATATTGGTTTTCAATTTAATACAGTATTCTCAAATGATTAATTAAACTCATAGTGAATCCTTTGTAAAAGATTTATACTGGGCAATACATGCAGTAATCAAAAAACATTTTACAAAATGAAGTGACAAGTTTTTTTTAAAGTCTGAGAATTTTTTTTCAAAGAATAATACTGTGCAGATATTTGACAATAAGATATATTTATATGTATTATTGACCCCTCAACCTGACTCAATTTTCAAATTCATGTATTAATTCTTATCGGATAGATCAAGGTTCCTTGAATTTGGAGAATTGGCCTGAATTTTTAATGAGTCCTCTATATTTTAGAAATGTACATATTTATATTCTAATAATGCCTGTCAGAGCTTTATTTTTGCATATTTCTTCTTTATATAGTAACACCACATGTTGTTTGTTCCAAGACATTTTGTCCTGGTCTTTAAAAAAAATGTTTTTATACCCCACGCAACAAAGTTGCCAAGGGTATAATCTTTTTGACTGGTCCGTCCGTCAGTCTGTCTGTCCGTGATCAAAATTTTCGTAACAGATATCTCGGCTATTATTAATCGTAGGCTTTTGATATTTGGTATGAAGCTTCAAGTGGGGGTCCCATCTGGTGGGATACGTTTTCAGGTCTGTCGATCATCTATTTCCTGTTTAACGAGTTGACTTAGACCTTTTTCACTAAATTTTCAGGGATACAAATTTTCGTAACAAATTTTTCAGCAACTATTAATTGTAGGTATTTTATATTTGGTATTTAGCTTCAGGCAGGTGTCCCATATAGTGGGATTCGTTTTCAGGTCTGTCAATCATCTACTTCCTGTTTAAATAGCCGACTTCGACTTTTTCACTAAAGTTTCAGGTATGAAAATTTTCGTAACAGATTTCTCAACATCTATTAATCCCCCGTGCGGGAACCGGGTGTGAAAAGAATAGTCCCGCAGCCGCCCGTAAAGCTTGTCGTAAGAAGCGACTAAACGGGTCAACATGTTTGCCGTGTGTTGCGACCTGTGTCGGGGGAGGACGGGATCCTGGTCCACGTATGTGGGCTTTGGCCCTTACTTCTCCTAGACAGGCGGTCAGATTCGGCTCGGTCTGATCAATCGGCTGGTCACGCCAAGCCCTGTAAAGCACCTTCTCGTCTATTTCAAACTTTCTTTCTGTAATATTAGAATTTATTACTTGATGTCAGTTATGCTTTACAGAAGGCGGTGGCTCATGTGTCAATCGTGTGGATGTTATTCTGGAGAGTTGTATCGCCGGGTAACCCCTGGCACGATGCTTGTCTCCCTAAAGGAATACTCTGTGCGAGTATGCTGTCCTTGTAACCCTGGTGCTTTCAACATGAGAGCCGTTGTATAACAGCATCGCCCTTGTTGGCGCTCCATGGCGAGCGGGGAGCAAGGCAGTGAAACTCTCTTCTCTCATCATGGCTTCCCCAAAAAAACAAGCAACAAGTTCGAGTGAAAAGTATAAACGTAATATTTCATGTAGTGATAGTGATGATCAGGATGCACCAGCTTCTTCAAAACGTCAAAACACAACAAATGATAGTTGGCCAAAGTTTATTGTACTTTCAAGCAAAGATGCCACTCGTCCTTTGACAAAGATTTCGCCCTTTGTCATTGCGAAAACAATTAAGGGTGTTACTGGAGGTGATGTTCCCAAGGTTACGAAACTCCGATCTGGTAACCTCCTAGTAGAGTGTGCCAAACAACAACAAGCAAAAAACATTTTGACAATTTCATCCATTTTAGAGGTACCAGTTTCCACTGAAGCTCATCGATTATTGAATCGTTCGCAGGGTATCATTCGAGATAGAGACCGAAACCTTGCTGATTTATTAGAGCAAGAAATATGCTCTGAACTTTCATCACAAGGTGTCACGCACGTTAAAAGGTTTACAAAAAAGGAAGACAACAAAATTATTAAATTAAATACATACCTCATTACATTTAATTCCGCAGCTCCACCAAGTCACATTAATCTGGGTCATTTCAGAGTGTCCGTAGACATATTTATTCCCAATCCTCTCCGTTGTTTTAAATGCCAACGTTTTGGCCACGGGAAGGCCACCTGTAACGGGAAGGAAAAATGTGTAAAGTGCGCTGAGGAAGGCCACTCGGATTTCAACTGTACGAAAAATCCAAAATGTGTTAACTGCAGTGGTGATCATTTTTCGTCTTCAAAACAATGTCCAACTCTTCTACGTGAAAAAGCAATCCAAAAACTTAAAGCAGAAAAGAAAATTACCGAAGCTCGTCGTCAAGTCTCTATCTCGAGTGATACAGCACCATCCATGTCTTACGCGGAGGCTGCTAAACCCTCTAGGACATATGGTTGGCAAACCATGTACACTTGGCCTGAGGGTGAAATTAAGCCCCGTACTTGCAACACCAATGGATGGATGTTTGGTGCTGACTGTTTCGTGGATGATATCCCAAAAAGCAATATCAAATACGCGAGTCCTTGGAAGGAATTGTGTGATAATCATCCCCCACCACGTAAGTCAACAGCAGGTCCAAATAATGATTCAATGGTCGATGAGGATTTGTTTATAATTCCACGAAAATCGTCTTGGACTGGATTTGGAGCTCCAACCAAAGCTTCTAATCCTCAACCTCCATCGATTTCTCTTTCTTCCAAACAGAATCAATCGTCTTCCTCAAGGTCGTCATCTGCTGCTCAACCTAGAAATAGACAGCAGCGACCCTCACAGTCAGGAAGACGCCAGAGTTCACCGCAGCAGACGTCACCGCTTAAAATGCGTAGATCAAAGAAGGCCGAACGAGATGCAATTTATATGCATAATCGTTTCGGCTCTCTTGGTGACGACATGGAGTCTGATATGGATCTATCGGAAACACCTGTCGACCGTTCACAGAGCCAGTCTCCACAGAGGAGACGTAGGCGATCACTCGGTAGACTTTCTGATCCCATACAGACTCCAAAATGAGTACCATCATTCAATGGAATTGCCGAGGCCTTAAGGCAATTTTTCTTGAATTACAACTCTTAGTGCAGTCTTTTAATCCAACTTTCTTTTGTCTTCAGGAAACACACCTCAAGGAAACTGACACGATTTCCTTGAAGGGTTTTTCCATGTATAACACATTTTCTAATACAGAACGAGCTTTTGGCGGATCCTCCATCTTAGTTAAGGATCGTATTCCCCATAGTTCGATTACTTTAACTACCGATCTGCAAGCAGTTGCCGTTAGAGTTTCATTACATCAAACAATAACTCTATGTTCAGTTTATATACCACCTAATGATAACTTAACTTTAGCACAACTTCAAAATTTAACGGATCAGCTTCCTGCTCCATACATGTTAGTTGGGGACTTCAATGCCCACAACCCATTATGGGGCAGTGCCAACTTGAATGATAAGGGTAAAAAGATTGAGGATTTTTTATCAAAAGAATCTCTTTGTATCTTTAATGATGGTTCTTCTACATTTTTACATTCTGGAAATGGAACATACTCATCAATCGATCTCTCAATTTGTGATCCTTCTCTTTTAACAGATTTCTCATGGCAAGTCCATGATGATCTCTGTGGAAGTGATCACTTTCCTATTATATTAAAAGATCTTTTTGGTGAACCTGAACAAAGAATTCCTCGCTATAAGTTAGAGAAGGCCGATTGGCAAAAATTTTCAATACTTTGTTCGGAAAAATTAAGACCAGAAATTTTTTATCAGGACCAAGAACCAATAACAACTTTTAACCAAACTCTTATCTCTATAGCTGATGAAACCATTCCAAAGACCTCGGCAACTCCTAAAAAAGTCAATAAACCTTGGTTCACAGACGAGTGTGACAAGGCTATCGACGATAGAAATAAAGCTCAAAAACAATTTGGCAAACAACAAACGAAAGAAAATTTGAGTAATTTTAGAATTTTTCGGGCAAAGGCTAGACGAACTTGTCGACAATCCAGAAGAATATCCTGGAGAAATTTTGTATCTGGTTTAACTTCACGAACTCCCATGAATAAAATTTGGAATTTCATACAAAAACTCAAAGGTAAAAACTCTAAATCCTCAGTTAAACATCTAAACGTTGGCAATTCCACTTTAACATCTGAAAAGGACATTGCCAACAAACTAGCTGAAACTTTTGCTAAACATTCATCTTCATCTAATTACAAACCTGACTTCCAAAAATTTAAACGTACAGCTGAAAAAACTCAATTGAACTTTAACTCTGACAACTTGGAGAGCTACAATTCTCCTTTCTCTTTAGATGAACTTAAATCTTCCTTAACTAAAGCCCATGACACTGCATGTGGCCCTGATAGCATCCACTATAAACTTTTAAAACATCTTCCTGAAATATCGATGAAGACTCTTTTAAATTTAATGAATGATATATGGATAAACGGAAAATTGCCTGAAATATGGAAGCTTGCCACTGTCGTTCCTATCCCAAAGCCTGGGAAGGATCACACAGATGCTTCCAACTATCGTCCAATAGCCTTGACAAGCTGCGTCTGTAAGACTCTAGAACGCATGATCAACGATCGACTCGTTTGGTTCCTTGAGTCCAATGGACTCATTTCGAATATCCAGTGTGGATTCCGCCAAGGCAGGAGCACGCTTGATCATTTGGTCCGTTTTGAGTCTTTTCTTCGAAATGCATTTGCGAAGAACGAACATGTGGTGTCTATCTTTTTCGGTCTCGAAAAAGCTTATGACACCACATGGAAGTATGGTATTTTAAAGGACATTTCTGATATGGGGTTGAAAGGAAGGTTGCCAACTTTCTTGGCCTACTTTCTTTCTGACAGACACTTTAATGTTTAAGTAAATAAAACTTTTTCTGAAGAGTTTGACCAAGAAATGGGTGCACCTCAGGGTAGCATTCTTTCTGTCACTCTCTTTAGTATAAAGATAAATAGCATTGCCAAAGTCCTTCAAGACAATATTGAAGGTTCATATGTTGATGACTTTTTAATATGCTACAGTGCAAAAAACATGAATACCATTGAAAGGCAATTACAGCTGTGCCTAAAACGGATTGAAAAATGGGCCTCCGAAAATTGTTTCAAATTTTCAGAAAGCAAAACTGTTGCTATGCATTTTTGTAATAAAAGAAAACTTCATCCCGACCCAGATCTCTTTTTGTATGGCAAAAAAATTAAGATAGTTGAAGAATCAAAATTTCTTGGCGTTCTTTTTGATAGAAAACTCTCCTTTCTACCCCATATCAAAATGTTAAATTCAAGATGCCTAAAGGCTCTTGATGTTTTAAAAGTTGTTTCCAGTACCGACTGGGGAGCTGATAAATCAGTTCTTTTAAATTTGTATAGGTATATTAATAGATCGAAATTGGATTTTGGTTCAATAATTTATGGGTCTGCGAAAAAATCTTATTTACAAATTTTAGACGCTGTTCATCATCAGGGATTGCGACTTTGCCTCGGTGCATACAGGACCTCTCCCATTGAGAGCCTGTATGCAGAGGCAAATGAGCCATCCCTGAAGCATCGCAGAATTAAACTCGGTTTGCAATATGCCACCAAATTAAAAGCCTTTCCTAGCAACCCTGCCCACGATTGTGTTTTCAATCCACCTCTCAGGAATATGTATGAAAAACATGAAAACAAAAGTTCTATAGTCATTTTGCAAAATTTTCACATCTCATTTGTCTTGGTTTTTATTTTTAAGCTAAGTTGTTACTGTAGCTGACATGTAATTTGAATATTGAGAGGATTTTGAATTATACTACAATATTTTTTTTGGTTTAATTTGGACATAGGTCCCCTCTAACCCTCTTTTTTTTCCTGGTATGCCCCTTATTATGATTAAGTTTTTTTTCAAATGGTATGAACCTAATGATATTGAATATGATATACACCTTTGAACTTGACTTCTTTGTACTACAATTTATATTTTCTTTAATGCTCATAAGAAGTTCAGTCCCATGATGTTTCAATTCCTTGCATAGCTGTTTTCCACTAGAATGTAGCAAAGACTCGTCTATGTACTTAGTCTGACATACTACGCAATTCTCTAGGGTATGTTAAATACGAAAGAATATGGAATATGTGTCAGAATTTGTTGATGCTTTTCTGACTCTGTCATTAGACCCCATTTCTTGTAGCTGAAGCTTTCTATGAAAAGCTTTCTCTTATTAAGGTCTTTCCCACTACAGTGGAAAGACCTTACTGTATTTCTTCTGATTATTATTATTATTATTATTATTATTATTGTTCTTCTTTTCCACATATACGAAAAGTGTCGCGACATATCTTTTCCGTACTTGGTACCATTATGCGGTCATAGGAATCCTTGCCGAAACTCATGCTTTGACACCGATCTATTTTTAGTAACGGAGTTATCTGCCCCAGACCGAAAACCTTTGTTATCAGATAATCTCAGAAACCGTAACCGATATCAAAAATCTAAAGTGTGAGAAATGTTGCTGGACTCCTGGCAACATGTCATCACGCAAAAAAAAAATTTTGATCAACTTCCTGGTTACGCGTTTTTGACCTGAAAAGTGTCGCGACATGTCAAATTTTTTTTCTTCAAAACGGTTAGTCCTAGAGACTTGGGACCTTTACCAATCATCCTAGATGGCATATGTTGCATTCAAAAATGTCAAGGTCAAATCTCAAGGTTAGAGGTCATGGTACACCTTGTGTGCAGATAGGCTTACAAACCATACAAGATAGAAGCAGACATGTAATGGGAAAAATACTTGTCTCATTTAGACCTTTATTTGATATAAAGGGTCGAACACTGTGCGACAAACCGTTTTCGAGTTATGGCCTTTAAAGCGGTTCGGCTAAACGGTTTTTGGCTTATAACTTGAAAACGGTTTGAGATAACATAGTAAACATATGGGTTATTTGAGACCGTTAACTTATGCCCTCCGATATAAAACCAAAGTCGCATGGCTACGGACAGCCATTTTCAAAATGGCCGCCATCGGAAATTGTTTTTTAAGTATAACACAAAAACTGTAAAAAATTTAAGCGGACAATGAATGGAAAAAATGTTCGCCACGTCGAAAGCTACAAAAAATGTTTCAGGTGCGAAAGCATAAAACTTGTTGTTTTTGAGTTACGGCCCTTGATTCGTAATTAGAAAATGGTTTTTTAATTATAACTTCTAAACGGTTACAGATGGTGAATGAAATGTAGGGTTCATTTGATAGAGAATTAAAAGACCTACAATTTGAGTCCAAACAGTGTATGATTTGGTTGACTGGTTCCAAAATGGCGGCCAAAACAAGTTTCGCGAAACACGTTTTTTGCCCATAACTTGAAAACCATAACAGATAGTATAGTAAAAATGTATACTTAAATGAATCAGAATGCCAAGACCTACAATTTGAGTCCAAGGTCAAAGGTCATGGGTCAAGGTCATTCCCTAGCAACAAGGTAACATTTATGAAAAGTCCATAGCAACCATATATATTCTTAACCAAGACTACTTTCCGAGTTTAGAGTTAAAATTTGTCAACCGAAAGTAACCCTTAGTCCATAGCAACCAACAAAATGTCCTTAGCAACCATCCTTTTTCTGACACTAGGCCACTTGATCTTTATTCTGGAACCTATTTGATAACTATTGGTAACCTCATATCGAAAACGAAATGACTCATTTGTCTATAGTACTTGTATTGGACACCATAATGCTAACATGCTAAAGCGACAGAGAGACAAGAGACAGGGAAAGACCTCTCATTTGTTCTCTGAACAAATGGCATTTTAATTATTCTTATTCTTGTTAAGATAAAATTTGTTGCTATGAACATAATCTTGTAAGACCTTAGCCTTTTTTTCTGAAAACTTCTAAATTATCTATTTGCATTTTTGGAAAATTCTCCATGAAGATGTTGTAGTTTTCTTTACGTTGTTCAAAGGTCATGACATGGTTGTAAACAGATGTTTGTTTGGGTTTCTTTTTCTTTTTCTTCTTCAATTTCTTGCCATCTTGGTTCTCGTCTTGAATCTCTTCTGTGTCGACCTCAGTTTCAGAGTCTGATTTTGTCAAACTTTGTCTTTGTCGACTGTTTCATCATCATTTTCTTGATTTTTATCTTGTGATTCTGGTGTTTTCTGTGTTTCTTCTTCATACTGCCATTGTGACCGATTGAAATGTTCAATGGCTAGTTTGTCCTTTGTTGACCTTGCTATGATTGTCTTGGCAAAATTGCAGTAATTCATGATTCAAATATAGAAATATATATTAATGTATAAAATTTCATGTTGAATAAACTGTAAAACAGTATCTTGTAAAATTTAAGCTATGTTATTGAATAAAGGAATTGGGAATTATGATTCTTTCTTGTGTTCTGTCTTGATATCTGCCATGTTGAAAATATGCATTTTGTCCTGAACTGTTACTAATAAAATTACCATATTTTTACTGTTGAGTGTGGAGAGAATATGACTTGCTTTTTTTGACAAATATTAAGAGCAGATATGCATTCCAGCATTTTTCAATTGCCCAAAAATATATTATATGGTAATATATGAGAATGATGTGCAGTTTGAAAATTAAAATTTATTTTAATTAAAACAAGAGGATCCCAGGAGCCTGAATCGCTTACCTGACATTTTGCTACCAAACATGAATTCGGGATACTACTATTAATTTATAAATAAATTTTCAACAAAAAAAGCATGTTTAATTTTTGGCGGGAAAAAGGAAGACAATCATTTGATCAAGTTAACGTTTTGGCAGGTAAATGACTGCAAATGTTGGAAATGGCAGACAATAAAACAGCTTCAATACCGAAATTATAGTTGGCATACCACTATTACCTTGTATTCCAATATTCACCAAAATTGGAGCAAGTTTAATTTTTTTTTTTTTGTGGGGGGGCGGGGAAATGGCGGCCATTTGGTAAATGATTCAAGATCAAACATTTTTTATGCTGAAAATGAACTAAGCATATCACTAATACCTAATTTACCAATGTTCATCAAATCGGAGCAAGTTTGATTTTTGGCGGGAAAATGGCAGCCATTTTCAAAATGGTCGACGAAAAAATGTTTTCGATACTGAAAATGAACTCGTCATACCACTAATACCTTATAAATAAATTTTCATCAAAATCAAACAAAGATTAATTTTTGGCAGGAAAAAAGTGATGGATTATCTCCCTTTGTTTTAAAGAATTTACTGGTTTAAATAGAACCGCAAGTCTGATTTTCAAAATGTTTTGGCAGATGGTAGATCATTTTTGGACAAACCATTCCATGAAAAGAATTTACTCTATATCTGCACATTTGGAAAAATTTGCAAATATTCAACTGCAATATACCCCATTTCTATTTTTAGCCATTGTGGCAATGTTTTTTGACGAATCAAAAATCCCCACATCAGTTCCATGCACCTAATGCTAATAAACAGATCAAATTACAGTAATGGTGTCAGAGGAGTTAACGTTTTTGATATAATAAGAAATTACAGTGGCAATGGTGATTTTTGACATTCTAAGGGAAATAACTTCAAAAACGGCTGGTCTGACAACGTTGACCCTTTTTAAATTTTGTTGATCTTGATGTGCTTAACATGATGCAATTTAAATTTTTTGACATATCTTAATTAGTTTTTAAGATATTGAGCTTCAAAAGTGCAAAAATCATCAAAAATACGGAAAAAGGGCAATATCTCCTACACGGATTGTTGGATCTGCTTGAAAATTTCAGGGCAGGTAGATCTTGTCATGCTGGTAACCTTTACCCTTGCCAGAATTGTGATATCTGTGACCGGTTTTGAGTTATTTGCAAAAAATTGTATTTGACCCCCCTGTTTTATTTTTAGTAACGGCGGCCATGTTTTTTTGACGGATCAAAAATCCCAACGCAAAATTTTTGCACAATACCCTAAGGAACAACCATACCAAGTTTGGTTGCATTTGGCCAAGCGGTTTCAGAGAAGAAGATGTTTGAAAGCTTTTCTCCATCTGAAATAGTTTCCATTCTATAGGACAAAAACATGAAAAATGCCAATTTTGACCATTAAAGGGCCATAAGGGGTCATCTCACAACTTTAAACCTTTGAAGAATTTGGAAGAGCTAATTGAGCTGAACATTTAAGCAAGCACCAAGTTTTCTCTATTTGCAATAGCTTTCATTCTATTGGGTAAAAACATAACCCTTATAAGGGGTCACAAAATTTATTGATAGTATGATGTTTTACCTATATACCAAGTTTCATAGAATTCTGCCCAGTAGTTTGGGCTCTATCAATGAAAAAAATGATTTTCAGAATATAACTTCATTTAAAGGGTCTACATGTGATATTTTATTCTGTCAAGTAGTTTAGGTTTCGACAGAATGTTTCGTTACAAAAGTGGGGTAAACAAAAGGATGGAGATGCAGATGAAATAAGCTAAGTGTATCACTGGGTCATATGCATACCAAGTTTATGAATGTAGACTTACATTTTGTAATAGTTCTTGAGAAAGGAAGGGGCTCATAAAACCTTGGTTAGCTTATTATAATGTATTGAAAATTGTCAATGATGGTTATCTGGAAAATCAAGGTCATGGTCAAAAGATGAATGTGCAATTGCACTAAGTTACCAATGGGACATATGCATACCAAGTAACTACATTTGTAAGGTTACGCCCTGGATGTACTTCAATTAAAGCAGAGGATATATAGACATATATATATAGGTTGGCAAAGATGAACACAAGCTGAAGCTCTGAAATTTATTTTTTATTTATTATAAATATTTATAACATAATAAGTGTGCTTTTACATGAATAAAGCTGTAAAGGGCGTTTTAATTGAAAAAAAATGAATTTAGTGAAAGCATTGTCACACATTTATAAAGGTTGTTGTACTAAAATTACTGTTTCAGAAAAATAGACTAAATTGGGTATTTAAAAATAAAATACTTAAACTAGATCATGATCAGATGTTTGCAAGAATAAGCTGTTATTGAATAAATTTATCAATTTCGATGAACACTTCAAAAGTAAAAGCATATGAACATACAAAATACACATTTGTAAAAGACAACTTATTATGCAAATTGAATAAAACTGAAACACAATCACATGAGAAAAATGTATTTTTTTATCTTTTAATAAATAGACATGCTTAATCAAGGCAGTACAAATATGCAGTATTGGTATGTTCATGTAAAACATGTTTATAAAAAACAACAAATTGAATAAAAAAGATATATTAATGCATGTGAAAAATGTATATTTATCTAATATACATAGACATGCAAAAAAAAAAACAGTACAAATATGTAATAGTAAATGTTGTTTAATTCTTAAAATGTAGGAGGTTATTTTTTGTGATGATAATCTTTTGCAATATTAAGAGCAGGAAGTAGTTTTACATATATTTGGGTAAAAGCCAGATTTGTTCTTGCAGCATAGATTTTATACGAGGATGGTCTTGAGTCTTGAAAAATTAAAGCATTATTTGTAATTACAAGTCATTGATGTGTTAATTTTATAATAAATAAGTTAAAGCAATTGTTTTTTTTTTGTCATTTTAAATTGTGTATTGTTACAAATTGAAGCTGGGTAGATGAACAAGCTGCATGTACTTCAGAATAAACAGTTAGGTGTACATATACAAACAAAGATTGATTACAAGTCCAGTTAAAAAATCATCTACAATACATGCAGTGAAGTGAATTTTGTACAATTATCTATCATTGTGACAAATAACAATAAATCAATGACTGGCATGGCAAGACCAAGTAAATAAATTGCTTTGCCCATTTAATATAACATGTTTAATATTTATCTATTTTTTTTTTAATTCAAAAAATTTGAAAATACATGTCATGACATGTATTGGATTTTTGAATATACATTTGTGAATTGGGAAAAAATTGTTTATCAACATGATTTAATTAAACCTTAATAACAGTTTTCTTGATTTGTGTAAAAAAGGGTGCAAATTACATGCATCATTGCAAGTTGTAAAAAAGATTGAATGTTTATACATGTAGGTTATTTATTTTGGTTTACTATCATGCTACAGGATTTTTTTTTTTCAATTTGGGCGAGAAATTTCTATTAAAGTATACTATGTCTGATACAAATAAAAAATAGAAACAAAAAAAAGTTGTTGTTTTTTTACTCTTTCTGAGCACAACTTTTAACAATGATATATAATACTAACACAATACAAAGAACAAAAGAGTTAGATGCAAAAAAAAAGAAAACAAACAATAAGTACAATGTATGTAGAAGAAAATATAAAACTATATATGTTATGCCAGATTCAGACAAAGGCTCAGACAAAAACAAGACTTAGCAAACTTTAATCAATTGTGGTTGCCCCTGCTGCCTTTTTGTTGCCACAACTGGTAGCACTATACCTAAGGTTGCCTTTTGCCAGGTTCCATTAAGACAAGACAAATATATTAACCTGATTATTTCTCTAAATTAAAAACAAAATGTGAGGGATGAAAAAGGTCAATCTAAATTGACTATCTAGAATTTCTATTCCTTTTCTTTCTAAAATAAAACAATTTTTTTTAAATTTTGATCCAAATTACATGTGTACATGTTTTTTTTCTTATTTGAAGGAATGGATGCTATATGATTTAAGTACTTATGAAAATGACCTTAAAAATGCAATTCAAAAAGAAATCAGTTTTGAAAACATGACTTTCTCATGACATCATAATAAAGCTTAAGCCAAGAGTTGATTACATCTTATTTCTCAATTTCAAAGGTTTTAATAACTGTTCCATTCAATGTTGCAACAATGTCACTATTTGACATGAAAAATTCCTCAATTTGGGCAGGGTTCTGCATGGTTGAAGTATCCACATAGCTCTTAAGTCCACCATCAAAGATGCTCTATCTTTTGATGACATTACTTTCTTCGACTACTAGATCAGCTTTCATGTTCTTATTGAGCTTATTTGTCTTCTGAACCATTTGGCAGGCAGCACATTTCGTGGTCGCCAATTCCTTGTTCACAGTTCCTATGTCCTTGAAGCAGACAATGCATTGATAGTAGTCAGTAGCTTTTAAGCTTACTACAGATATTTTGATTTTGCTTTTGGTTTGCGATGTTGCTTTTTTAATGTTAATTTTCCCAATGTTTTCAATTTTTTTCAATTTTTGATTCTTTTGTTGTTGTAATACTGGTGGTATTTCCATACATTCTTACTGATGTGTTGGTGATGTTATATGATTCTCCAACAGAAACTGTGCCAATGTTTTCTTCCCAAATACATAATGGAATTGATCCAGTTATGTCTGCAATGATACATTCTTGTTTCATTAACAAACCCATCTTTGATGATATCTTCTCTGGGTCGTTTACCTCTATAATTTTACCTTTGATAGTGGAGATCTGAAAAAAGAGAGATATCTGATATTTTGTTAGCATATAAAGATACATTTACGGTTAGATTTGGTACAAAATTATACAATAAGGGTAAGCGTTAGTACAAAAACTCATAATTAGGGTTAGGGTTAGTGTAAAACATATTATTAGTGTTAGGATAAGTGTTAAACATATTATAAGTGTTAGGGTTAGTATAAAACACTCAATTAGGCTTAGGGGTTAGCGTATAAGATACATTTAGGTTTAGGGTTAGTACTAAATTATACAATTAGGTTTATAGTCGATAAAAACACAAAATTAGTGGTAGGGGTTAGTTCAAAAAATACATTTATGATAAGTGTTAGTACAAAAACGTAGAATTAGGGTTAGGGTTAGTATAAAACACACAATTAGGGTTGGGGGTTAGCATTTAAAGCTACACTAAATGTTAGGGTTACAAAATCATACAATTCGGTTTAGAGTCGATGAAAACACAAAATAAGGGGTAGGGGTTATTACAAAAAGATACAGATCAGGTAATTGGTAGTACAAAAAATGTTCAGTAAGGGTTACGGTTAGGGTCTGTGAAAACACAAACTTAAGAGGTAGGGGTTGGACCAAAAAGATACATTAATGGTAAGGGTTAGTAAAAAAACATACAATTAGGCTTGGGGTTGGTATAAACATACAGTTTGGGTTAGGGGTTAGCAAATAAAATACATTTAGGGTTAGGGTTAGTACAAAATTATACAATTAGGGTTATAGTCGATGAAAACACAAAATAAGTGTAGGGGTTAGTACAAAAAATACATTTATGATAAGGGTTAGTACAAAAACGTATAAATAGGGTTAGGGTTAGTGTGAAAAATATAATTAGGGTTAGGGGTAGTGTAAAACCTACAGTTAGGGTTAGGGTTAGTATATAAAGATACATTTAGGGTTAGGGATAGTTCAAAAATATTCAATTAGGGTAAAGGTTAGTACAAAAACGTAAAATTAGGGTTAGGATAAGTGTAAAACTTTTATTAGGGCTAGGGTTAGTATTAAACACACATTTAGGGTAAGGGGTTAGCATATAAAGATAAATGTAGAGTTAGGGTTAGTACAAAATTATACAATTAGGAAAAGGGTTAGTACAAAAACGCATAATTAGGGTTTGGGTTAGTGTAAAACATATTATTAGGGTTAGGGCTAGTATAAAACACATAATTAGGGTTAGAGGTTAGCATATAAGGTACATTTATGGTTAGGGTTAGTACAAAATTATACAATTAGGGTTATAAACGATGAAAACACAAAATTAATGGTAGGGGTTAGTACAAAAAATACATTTCTGATAAGGGTTAGTACAAAAACGTATAATTAGGGTTAGTGTTAGTGTAAAACATATATTTATATAAAGCACACAATTAGGGTCAGGGTTTAGCATATAAAGATACATATTGGGTTAGGCTAGGTACAAAATTATACAATTAGGGTAAAGGTTAGTGCAAAAACGTATAATTAGGGTTAGCATATGAAGATACACTAAATGTTAGGGTTATAAAATCATACAATTAGATTTAGAGTCGATGAAAACACAAAATAAGTGGTAGGGGTTAGTACAAAAAATACATTTATGATAAGGGTTAGTACAAAAACGTATAGTTAGAGTTATGGTTAGTGTATAACATATAATTAGGGTTATGGGTAGTGCAAAACACACAGTTAGGGTTAGGGATAATTCAAAATTATTCAATTAGGGTAAAGGTTTGTACAAAAACGTATAATTAGGGTAAGGATAAGTGTAAAACATATTATTAGGGTTAGGGTTAGTATAAAACACATAATTAGGATTAGGGGTTAGCATATAAGATACATTTAGTGTTAGCGTAGTACAAATTTATAGAATTAGGGTTATAGTCGATGAAAACACAAAATTAGTGGTAGGGGTTAGTACAAAAAATTTATTTATGATAATGGTTAGTAAAAAACTATAACTAGGGTTAGAAATAGTGTGAAACATATAATTAGGGTTACGGTTAGTATAAAACACACAGTTAGGGTTAGCATATAAAGATACATTTAGGGTAAGGGTTAGTACAAAATTAAACAATTAGGGTAAGGTTAAGACAAAAACGCATTATTAGGGTTAGGGTTAGTGTAAAACATATTATTAGGGTTAGGATTAGTATAAAACACTCAATTAGGGTTAGGGGTTAGCATATAAGATACATTTTCGGTTACGGTTAGTACTAAATTATACAATTAGGCTTATAGTCGATGAAAACACAAAATTAATTGTAGGGGTTAGTACAAAAAATACATTTATGATAAGGGTTAGTACAGAAACGTAAAATTAGGGTTAGGGTTAGTAAAAAACATATAATTAGGGTTAGGGCTAGGGGTTATCATATAAAGATACATTTAGGGTTAGGGTTAGTACAAAATTATACAATTAGGGTTTTAGTCGATGAAATTACAAAATTAAGTGTAGGGGTTGGTACAAAAAATACATTTATGATAAGGGTTAGTACCAAAACGTATAATTAGGGTTAGGGTAGTGTAAACATATAATTGAGTTAGGGTTAGTATAAAACACACAATTAGGGTTAGGGGTTAGCATATAAAGATACATTTAGGGTTGGGGTTAGTACAAAATTATACAATTAGGGTAAGGGTTAGTACAAAAACTCATAATAAGGGTTAGGGCCAGTGTTAAACATATTATTAGGGTTAGGGTTAGTATAAAACACACAATAAGGATTAAGGGGTTAGCAGATAAAATACATTTAGGGTAAGGGTTAGTGCAAAATTATACAAATAGGGTAATAGTCTATGAAAACACAAATTTAGTGGTAGGGGGTTAGTACAAAAAAATCATTTATGATAAGGTATAGTACAAAAACGTATAATTAGGGTTAGGGTAAGTGTAAAACATATAATTAGGGTTAGGGTTAGTATTAAACACACAATTAGGGTTAGGGGTTAGCATATAAAGATACTTTTAGGGTTAGGGTTAGTACAAAATTATACAATTAAGGTAAGGGTTATTGTAAAACATATAATTAGGGTTATAGTAAGTATAAAACAAACAGTAAGGGTTAGGGGTTAGCATATAAAGATACATTTAGGGTTAGGGTTAGTACAAAATTAAAGACATTAGGTTTTTAGTCGATGAAAAAAGAAAATAAGTGATAGGGGTTAGTACAAAAAATACATCTATAATAAGGGTTGGTACGAAAACGTATAATTAGGGTCAGGGTTAGTGTGAAAAACACAGTTAGGGTTAGGTGTAAGCATATAAAGATACATTTACGGTTAGATTTGGTACAAAATTATACAATAAGGGTAAGCGTTAGTACAAAAACTCATAATTAGGGTTAGGGTTAGTGTAAAACATATTATTAGGGTTAGGGTTAGTATAAAACACACAATTAGGGTTAGGGGTTAGCATATAAGATACATTTAGTGTAAGCGTAGTACAAATTTATAGAAATAGGGTTATAGTCGATGAAAACACAAAATTAGTGGTAGGGGTTAGTACAAAAAAATTATTTATGATAATGGTTAGTAAAAAACTATAACTAGGGTTAGAAATAGTGTGAAACATATAATTAGGGTTAAGGTTAGTATAAAACACACAGTTAGGGTTAGCATATAAAGATACATTTAGGGTAAGGGTTAGTACAAAATTAAACAATTAGGGTAAGGTTAAGACAAAAACGCATTATTAGGGTTAGGGTTAGTGTAAAACATATTATTAGGGTTAGGATTAGTATAAAACACTCAATTAGGGTTAGGGGTAGCATATAAGATACATTTTCGGTTACGGTTAGTACTAAATTATACAATTAGGCTTATAGTCGATGAAAACACAAAATTAATTGTAGGGGTTAGTACAAAAAATACATTTATGATAAGGGTTAGTACAAAAACGTAAAATTAGGGTTAGGGTTAGTAAAAACATATAATTAGGGTTAGGGCTAGGGGTTAGCATATAAAGATACATTTAGGGTAAGGGTTAGTACAAAATTATACAATTAGGGTTTTAGTCGATGAAATTACAAAATTAAGCGTAGGGGTTTGTACAAAAAATAAATTTATGATAAGGGTTAGTACCAAAACGTATAATTAGGGTTAGGGTAGTGTAAACATATAATTGAGTTAGGGTTAGTATAAAACACACAATTAGGATTAGGGGTTAGCATATAAAGATACATTTAGGGTTAGGGTTAGTACAAAATTATACAATTAGGGTAAGGGTTAGTACAAAAACTCATAATAAGGGTTAGGGCCAGTGTTAAACATATTATTAGGGTTAGGGTTAGTATAAAACACACAATAAGGATTAAGGGGTTAGCAGATAAAATACATTTAGGGTAAGGGTTAGTGCAAAATTATACAAATAGGGTTATAGTCTATGAAAACACAAATTTAGTGGTAGGGGGTTAGTACAAAAAATTCATTTATGATAAGGTATAGTACAAAAACGTATAATTAGGGTTAGGGTAAGTGTAAAACATATTATTAGGGTTAGGGTTAGTATTAAACACACAATTAGGGTTAGGGGTTAGCATATAAAGATACTTTTAGGGTTAGGGTTAGTACAAAATTATACAATTAAGGTAAGGGTTATTGTAAAACATATAATTAGGGTTATAGTAAGTATAAAACAAACAGTAAGGGTTAGGGGTTAGCATATAAAGATACATTGAGGGTTAAGGTTAGTACAAAATAAAAGACATTAGGTTTTTAGTCGATGAAAACACAAAATAAGTGATAGTGATCTATAATAAGGGTTAGTACGAAAACGTATAATTAGGGTCAGGGTTAGTATGAAAAACACAGTTAGGGTTAGGTGTTAGCATATAAAGATACATTTACGGTTAGATTTGGTACAAAATTAAACAATAAGGGTAAGCGTTAGTACGAAAACTCATAATTAGGGTTAAGGTTAGTGTAAAACATATTATTTGGGTTAGGATAAGTGTTAAACATATTATAAGTGTTAGGGTTAGTATAAAACACTCAATTAGGGTTAGGGGTTAGCGTATAAGATATACTAAATGTTAGGGTTACAAAATCATACAATTAGGTTTAGAGTCGATGAAAACACAAAATAAGGGGTAGGGGTTAGTTCAAAAAATACATTTATGATAAGGGTTAGTACAAAAACGTAGAATTAGGGTTAGGGTTAGTATAAAACACACAATTAGGGTTGGGGGTTAGCAATTTTAGATACACTAAATGTTAGGGTTACAAAATCATACAATTAGGTTTAGAGTCGATGAAAACACAAAATAAGGGGTAGGGGTTATTACAAAAAGATACAGATCAGGTAATTGGTAGTACAAAAAATGTTCAATAAGGGTTACGGTTAGGGTCTGTGAAAACATAAACTTAAGGGTAGGGGTTGGACCAAAAAGATACATTAATGGTAAAGGTTAGTAAAAAAACATACAATTAGGCTTGGGGTTAGTATAAACATACAATTTTGGTTAGGGGTTAGCAAATAAAATACATTTAGGGTTAGGGTTAGTACAAAATTATACAATAAGGGTTATAGTCGATGAAAACACAAAATAAGTGTAGGGGTTAGTACAAAAAATACATTTATGATAAGGGTTAGTGCAAAAACGTATAACTAGGGTTAGGGTTAGTGTGAAAAATATAATTAGGGTTAGGGGTAGTGTAAAACCTACAGTTAGGGTTAGGGGTTAGTATATAAAGATACATTTAGGGTTAGGGATAGTTCAAAAATATTCAATAAGGGTAAAGATTTGTACAACAACGTATAATTAGGGTAAGGATAAGTGTAAAACATATTATTTAGGTTAGAGTTAGTATAAAACACACAATTAGGGTTAGGGGTTAGCATATGAGATACATTTAGTGTTAGGGTTAGTGCAAAATTATACAATTAGGGTTATAGTCGACGAAAACACAAAATTAGTGGTAGGGGTTAGTACAAAAAATACATTTATGAAAAGGGTTAGTACAAAAACGTATAACTAGGGTTAGGGTTAGTGTGAAAAATATAATGAGGGTTAAGGTTAGTATAAAACACACAGTTAGGGTTAGCATATAAAGATACATTAAGGTAAGGGTTAGTACAAAATTAAACAATTAGAGTAAGGTTAGTACAAAAACGCATTATTAGGGTTAGGATTAGTGTAAAACATATCATTAGGGTTAGGGTTAGAATAAAACACACAATTAGGGTTAGGGGTTAGCATATAAGGTACATTTACGGTAACGGTTAGTACTAAATTATACAATTAGGCTTATAGTCGATGAAAACACAAAATTAATGGTAGGGTTAGTACAAAAAATACATTTATGATAAGGATTAGTACAAAAACGTAAAATTAGGGTTAGGGTTAGTATAAAACACACAATTAGGGTTAGGGGTATGCATATAAAGATACATTTAGGGTAAGGGTTAGTACAAAATTATACAATTAGGGTTATAGTCGATGAAATTACAAAATTAATGGTAGGGGTTAGTACAAAAAATAAATTTATAAGGGTTAGTACAAAAACGTATAATTAGGGTTAGGGTTAGTGTCGCAATATAATTAGGGTTAGGGTTAGTATAAAACACACAATTAGGGTTAGGGGTTAGCATATAAAGATACATTTAGGGTTAGGGTTAGTACAAAATTATACAATTAGGGTATGGGTTAGTGCAAAAACGTATAATTAGGGTTAGGATAAGTGTAGAACATATTTTTAGGGTTAGGATAAGTGAAAAACATATTATTAGGGTTAGGGTTAGTATAAAACACTCAATTAGGGTTAGGGGTAAGCATATAAGATACATTTAGTGTTAGGGTTAGTACAAAATTATACAATTAGGGTTATAGTCGATGAAAACACAAAATTAGTGGTAGGGGTTAGTACAAAAAATACATTTATGATAAGGGTTAGTACAAAAACGTATAACTAGGGTTAGGGTTAGTGTGAAAAATATAATGAGGGTTAAGGTTAGTATAAAACACACAGTTAGGGTTGGGGGTTAGCATAAAAAGATATATTTACGGTTAGGGTTAGTACAAAATATTACAATAAGGGTAAGGGTTAGTACAAAAACGCATAATTAGGGTTAGGGTTAGTGTAAAACATATTATTAGAGTTAGTATAAAACACACAATAAGGGTTAAGGGGTTAGAATATACAATACATTTAGGGTAAGGGTTAGTGCAAAATTATACAAATAGGGTTATCGTCGATGAAAACACAAAATTAATGGTAGGGGGTTAGTACTAAAAATTCATTTATGATAAGGTATAGTACAAAAACGTATAATTAGGGTTAGGGTTAGTGTAAAACATATAATTAGGGTTAGGGTAAGTATAAAACACACAGTAAGGGTTAAATGTTGGCATATAAAGATACATTTAGGGTTATGGTTAGTACAAAATTATACGATTAGGGTAAGGGTTAGTACAAAAACGCATAATTAGGGTTAGGGTTAGTGTTATACATATTATTAGGGTTAGGGTTAGTATTAAACACACAATTAGGGTTAGGGGTTAGCATATAAAGATATATTTAGGGTTAGGGTTAGTAAACAATTATACAATTAGGATAAAGGTTATTGGAATCATGTAATTAGGCTTATAGTTAGTATAAAACACACAGTTAGGGTTAGGGGTCAGCATATAAAGATACATTTAGGGTTAGGGTTAGTACAAAATAAAAAAAAAAATAGGGTTTTTATCGATGAAAACACAAAATAAGTGGTAGGGGTTAGTACAAAAAATGCATTTATAATAAGGGTTAGTACGAAAACGTATAATTAGGGTCAGGGTTAGTGTGAAAAACACAGTTAGTGTAAGATGTTAGCATATAAAGATACATTTACGGTAAGGGTTAGTACAAAATTATACAATTAGGGTAAGGGTTAGTACAAACAGGCATAATTAGGCTTATGGTTACGGTAAAACATATTATCAGGGTTATGGTAAGTATAAAACACATAATTAGGGTTAGCATATAAGATACATTTAGGGAAAGGGTTATTACAAAATTATACAATTAGTGTTATAATGGATGAAAACACAAAATTAGTGGTAGGGGTTAGTACAAAAAATACATTTATGATTAGGGTTAGTACAAAAACGTATAATTAGGGTTAGGGTTACTGTAAAACATAAACTTAGGTTTAGTGTTAGTGTAAAACACACAGTTAGGGTAAGGGGTAAGCATATAAAGATGCATTTAGGGTTAGGGTTAGTTCAAAATTATTCAATTAGGGTACAGGTTAGTACAAAAACGTATAATTAGGGTTAGGATAAGGGTAAAACATTTTATTATGGCTAGGGTTAGTATAAACACACAATTAGGGTTAGGGGTTAGCAAATAAAATACTTTTAGGGTTATGGTTAGTACAAAATTATACAATTGCGTTTACAGTCAATGAAACACAAAATAAGTGGTAGGGGTTAGTACAACAAATATATTTATGATAAGGGTTAGTACAAAAACGTATAATTAGGGTTAGGGCTTGTGTAAAAAAATATAATTAGGGTTAAGGTCGGTATAAAACACACAGTTAGGGTTAGGGATTAGCATATTAAGATACATTTAGGGTTCGGGTTAGTACATAATTATACAAATAGGGTAAGGGTTAGTACAAAAACGCATACTTACGGTAAGGGTTAGTGTTAAACATATTATTAGGGTTAGGGTTAGTATAAAACACACAATTAGGGTTAGGGGTTAGCATATAAGATACATTTAGGGTAAGGGTTAGTACAAAATTATACAATTAGGGTTTAAGTCGATGAAAACACAAAATAAGTGGTATGGGTTAGTACAAAAAATACATTTATGATAAGGGTTAGTACAAAATTGTATAATTAGGGTTAGGGGTAGTGTTAAACATTTAATTAGGGTTAGGGTGAGTATAAAACACACAGGTAGGGTTAGGGGTTAGCATATAAAGATAGATTTATGGTTAGGGTTAGTACAAAATTTACTTTTAGGGAAAGGGTTAGTACAAAAACGCATAATTAGGGTTAGGGGTTAGCATATAAGATACATTTAGGGCTAGGGTTAGTACAAAATTATACAATTAGGGTTATAGTCGATGAAACACAAAATTAGTGGTAGGGGTTAGTACAAAAAATACATTTATGATAAGGGTTAGTACAAAAACATATAATTAGGGTTAAAGTTAGTGTAAAACATATAATTAGGGTTAGGGTTAGTATAAAACACACAGTTTGGTTGGTGGTTAGCATATATAGATACATTTACGGTAAGGGTTAGTACAAAGTTATACAATTAGGGTAAGGGTTAGTATAAAACACACAGTTAGGGTTGGGGGTTAGCATAAAAAGATATATTTACGGTTAGGGTTAGAATAAAACACACAATTAGGGTTAGGGGTTAGCATATAAGATACATTTACGGTTACGGTTAGTACTAAATTATACAATTAGGCTTATAGTCGATGAAAACACAAAATTAATGGTAGGGTTAGTACAAAAAATACATTTATGATAAGGATTAGTACAAAAACGTAAAATTAGGGTTAGGGTTAGTATAAAACACACAATTAGGGTTAGGGGTATACATATAAAAATACATTTAGGGTAAGGGTTAGTACAAAATTTTACAATTAGGGTTATAGTCGATGAAATTACAAAATTAATGGTAGGGGTTAGGACAAAAAATAAATTTATAAGGGTTAGTACAAAAACGTATAATTAGGGTTAGGGTTAGTGTATCAATATAATTAGGGTTAGGGTTAGTATAAAACACACAATTAGGGTTAGGGGTTAGCATATAAAGATACATTTAGGGTTAGGGTTAGTACAAAATTATACAATTAGGGTATGGGTTAGTGCAAAAACGTATAATTAGGGTTAGGATAAGTGTAGAACATATTTTTAGGGTTAGGATAAGTGAAAAACATATTATTAGGGTTAGGGTTAGTATAAAACACTCAATTAGGGTTAGGTGTAAGCATATAAGGTACATTTAGGGTTAGGGTTAGTACTAAATTATACAATTAGGGTTATAGTCGATGAAAATACAAAATTAGTGGTAGAGGTTAGTACAAAAAATACATTTATGATAAGGGTTAAGGTTGATAAGGTTGCTGATTTGTTTCTTCATTCATATGAAGCAGACTTCTTGCAATCTCTTCTAGACAAAAAAGACCGTAGACTAGCTCTCTCTTTCAACCTCACGTTCCGTTATATTGATGATGTCCTTTCACTAAACAATTCTCGATTTGGTGACTTTCTCCATCTCATATATCCACAGGAGCTTGAGATAAAGGACACAACGGATTCTAGGAAGTCTGCTTCATATTTAGATCTACATCTCGAAATTGACTCTCAAGGAAGACTTTCAACAAGGCTCTATGACAAACGTGATGACTTCAACTTTCCAATCCTCAACTTCCCCTTCTTGTGTAGCAATATTCCGTCAGCTCCAGCTTATGGAGTTTACGTATCTCAATTGATTCGTTACTCAAGAGCGTGCGGGACTTACATCGATTTCCTTAGCAGAGCGACACGTCTGACGCAAAAATTGCTCACACAGGGTTATGTTGCTCCTCGGTTGCTGTCTTCACTCAAGAAATTTTACGGAAGACATCATGCACTTATAGACAAATATGGGATTTCGATCTCTCAGATGAGTGCAGATGTTGGTTTGTCATAGGGTGTTGTTTTGTCTTCCTTTACTGGATTTGACACGCTGAATGGACTATTGGCAACGCGACGGGTGTGCTATAGCAGGCAGGAACTGCTTACTCTTCCGGAGCACCTGAGTTCACTCTTGTTTCGACTGGAGTTCGCGTTGTTGATTGATATTCAGTTGTTTTGTGTTTCCATGTTTTACGTGTTGTCTGTTTTTGTCCCGTTCTTGTTTGTGTTTACTGGTTTAGTCTCTGCCCTTTCGGACTTTTGACATTCGGATACCCCATTGGTACCTCTGCTTCTTAGTACAAAAACGTATAATTAGGGTTAGTGTTAGTGTAAAACATATATTTAGGGTTAGGGTCAGTATAAAACACACAGTTAGGGTTGGGGGTTAGCATAAAAAGATATATTTACGGTTAGGGTTAGTACAAAATATTACAATAAGGGTAAGGGTTAGTACAAGAACGCATAATTAGGGTTAGGGTAAGTGTAAAACATATTATTAGAGTTAGTATAAAACACACAATAAGGGTTAAGGGGTTAGAATATACAATACATTTAGGGTAAGGGTTAGTGCAAAATTATACAAATAGGGTTATCGTCGATGAAAACACAAAATTGGTGGTAGGGGGTTAGTACTAAAAATTCATTTATGATAAGGTATAGTACAAAAACGTATAATTAGGGTTAGGGTTAGTGTAAAACATATAATTAGGGTTAGGGTAAGTATAAAACACGCAGTTAGGGTTAAATGTTGGCATATAAAGATACATTTAGGGTTATGGTTAGTACAAAATTATACGATTAGGGTAAGGGTTAGTACAAAAACGCATAATTAGGGTTAGGGTTAGTGTTATACATATTATTAGGGTTAGGGTTAGTATTAAACACACAATTAGGGTTAGGGGTTAGCATATAAAGATACATTTAGGGTTAGGGCTAGTACAAAATAAAAAAATAGGGTTTTTATCGATGAAAACACAAAATAAGTGGTAGGGGTTAGTACAAAAAATACATTTATAATAAGGGTTAGTACGAAAACGTATAATTAAGGTCAGGGTTAGTGTGAAAAACACAGTTAGTGTAAGATGTTAACATATAAAGATACATTTACGGTTAGGGTTAGTACAAAATTATACAATTAGGGTAAGGGTTAGTACAAACAGGCATAATTAGGCTAATGGTTACTGTAAAACATATGATCAGGGTTATGGTAAGTATAAACACATAATTAGGGTAAGCATATAAGATACATTTAGGGTAAGGGTTATTACAAATTATACAATTAGTGTTATAATGGATGAAAACACAAAATTAGTGGTAGGGGTTAGTACAAAAAATACATTTATGATAAGGGTTAGTACAAAAACGTATAATTAGAGTTAGGGTTAGTGTAAAACATAAACTTAGGTTTAGTGTTAGTGTAAAACACACAGTTAGGGTAAGGGGTAAGCATATAAAGATGCATTTAGGGTTAGGGTTAGTTCAAAATTATTCAATTAGGGTACAGGTTAGTACAAAACGTATTATTAGGATTAGGATAAGGGTAAAACATTTTATTAGGGCTAGGGTTAGTATAAACACACAATTAGGGTTAGGGGTTAGCAAATAAAATTTTTAGGGTTATGGTTAGTACAAAATTATAAAATTGCGTTTACAGTCAATGAAACACAAAATAAGTGGTAGGGGTTAGTACAACAAATATATTTATGATAAGGGTTAGTACAAAAACGTATAATTAGGGTTAGGGCTAGTGTAAAAAATATAATTAGGGTTAAGGTTAGTATAAAACACACAGTTAGGGTTAGGGATTAGCATATTAAGATACATTTAGGGTTCGGGTTAGTACATAATTATACAAATAGGGTAAGGGTTAGTACAAAAACACATACTTACGGTAAGGGTTAGTGTTAAACATATTATTAGGGTTAGGGTTAGTACAAAAACGCATAATTAGGGTTAGGGGTTAGCAAATAAGATACATTTAGGGTAAAGGTTAGTAAAAAATTATACAATTAGGGTTTAAGTCGATGAAAACACAAAACAAATGGTATGGGTTAGTACAAAAAATACATTTATGATAAGGGTTAGTACAAAAATGTATTATTAGGGTTAGGGGTAGTGTTAAACATATAATTAGGGTTAGGGTGAGTATAAAACACACAGGTAGGGTTAGGGGTTTGCATATAAAGATAGATTTATGGTTAGGGTTAGTACAAAATTATACTATTAGAGAAAGGTTTAGTACAAAAACGCATAATTAGGGTTAGGGGTTAGCATATAAGATACATTTAGGGCTAGGGTTAGTACAAAATTATACAATTAGGGTTATAGTCGATGAAACACAAAATTAGTGGTAGGGGTAAGTACAAAAAATACATATGATAAGGGTTAGTACAAAAACGTATAATTAGGGTTAGTGTTAGTGTAAAACATATAATTAGGGTTTGGGTTAGTATAAAACACACAGTTTGGTTGGTGGTTAGTATATAAAGATACATTTACGGTAAGGGTTAGTACAAAGTTATTCAATTAGGGTAAGGGTTAGTACAAAAACGCATAATTAGGGTTAGGGTAAGTGTTAAACATATCATTTGGGTTAGGGTTAGTATAAAACACACGATAAGGGTTAAAGGGTTAGCATATAAAATACATTTATTGTAAGGGTTAGTGCAAAATCATACAAATAGGGATATAGTCGATGAAAACACAAAATTAGTGGTAGGGGGTTAGAACAAAAAATTCATTTATGATAAGGTATAGTACAAAAACGTATAATTAGGTTTAGGATTAGTGTAAAACATATAATTAGGGTTAGGATAAGTGTAGAACATATTTTTAGGGTTAGGATAAGTGAAAAACATATTATTAGGGTTAGGGTTAGTATAAAACACTCAATTAGGGTTAGGTGTAAGCATATAAGATACATTTAGGGTTAGGGTTAGTACTAAATTATACAATTAGGCTTATAGTCGATGAAAATACAAAATTAGTGGTAGAGGTTAGTACAAAAAATACATTTATGATAAGGGTTAGTACAAAAACGTATAATTAGGGTTAGTGTTAGTGTAAAACATATATTTAGGGTTAGGGTCAGTATAAAACACACAGTTAGGGTTGGGGGTTAGCATAAAAAGATATATTTACGGTTAGGGTTAGTACAAAATATTACAATAAGGGTAAGGGTTAGTACAAGAACGCATAATTAGGGTTAGGGTAAGTGTAAAACATATTATTAGAGTTAGTATAAAACATACAATAAGGGTTAAGGGGTTAGAATATACAATACATTTAGGGTAAGGGTTAGTGCAAAATTATACAAATAGGGTTATCGTCGATGAAAACACAAAATTAATGGTAGGGGGTTAGTACTAAAAATTCATTTATGATAAGGTATAGTACAAAAACGTATAATTAGGGTTAGGGTTAGTGTAAAACATATAATTATGGTTAGGGTAAGTATAAAACACGCAGTTAGGGTTAAATGTTGGCATATAAAGATACATTTAGGGTTATGGTTAGTACAAAATTATACGATTAGGGTAAGGGTTAGTACAAAAACGCATAATTAGGGTTAGGGTTAGTGTTATACATATTATTAGGGTTAGGGTTAGTATTAAACACACAATTAGGGTTAGGGGTTAGCATTTAAAGATATATTTAGGGTTAGGGTTAGTACACAATTATACAATTAGGATAAGGGTTATTGGAATCATGTAATTAGGCTTATAGTTAGTATAAAACACACAGTTAGGGTTAGGGGTCAGCATATAAAGATACATTTAGGGTTAGGGCTAGTACAAAATAAAATACAAAATAAGTGGTAGGGGTTAGTACAAAAAATACATTAATAATAGGGGTTAGTACGAAAACGTATAATTAAGGTCAGGGTTAGTGTGAAAAACACAGTTAGTGTAAGATGTTAACATATAGATACATTTACGGTTAGGGTTAGTACAAAATTATACAATTAGGGTAAGGGTTAGTACAAACAGGCATAATTAGGCTAATGGTTACTGTAAAACATATGATCAGGGTTATGGTAAGTATAAAACACATAATTAGGGTTAGCATATACGATACATTTAGGGTAAGGGTTATTACAAAATTATACAATTAGTGTTATAATGGATTACAAAATTATACAATTAGTGTTATAATGGATGAAAACACAAAATTAGTGGTAGGGGTTAGTACAAAAAATACATTTATGATAAGGGTTAGTACAAAAACGTATAATTAGGGTTAGGGTTAGTGTAAAACATAAACTTAGGTTTAGTGTTAGTGTAAAACACACAGTTAGGGTAAGGGGTAAGCATATAAAGATGCATTTAGGGTTAGGGTTAGTTCAAAATTATTCAATTAGGGTACAGGTTAGTACAAAACGTATAATTAGGATTAGGATAAGGGTAAAACATTTTATTAGGGCTAGGGTTAGTATAAACACACAATTAGGGTTAGGGGTTAGCAAATAAAATTTTTAGGGTTATGGTTAGTACAAAATTATACAATTGCGTTTACAGTCAATGAAACACAAAATAAGTGGTAGGGGTTAGTACAACAAATATAATTATGATAAGGGTTAGTACAAAAACGTATAATTAGGGTTAGGGCTAGTGTAAAAAATATAATTAGGGTTAAGGTTAGTATAAAACACACAGTTAGGGTTAGGGATTAGCATATTAAGATACATTTAGGGTTCGGGTTAGTACATAATTATACAAATAGGGTAAGGGTTAGTACAAAAACATATACTTACGGTAAGGGTTAGTGTTAAACATATTATTAGGGTTAGGGTTAGTACAAAAACGCATAATTAGGGTTAGGGGTTAGCATATAAAATACTTTTAGGGTTAGGGTTAGTACAAAATTATACAATTAGGGTTACAGTCAAAGAAAAAACAAAATAAGTGGTAGGGGTTAGTACAACAAATATATTTATGATATGGGTTAGTACAAAAACGTATAATAAGGGTTAGGGCTAGTGTAAAAAAATATAATTAGGGTTAAGGTTAGTATAAAACACACAGTTAGGGTTAGGGATTAGCATATAAAGATACATTTAGGGTTCGGGTTAGTACGTAATTATACAATAAGGGTAAGGGTTAGTACAAAAACGCATAATTAGGGTAAGGGTTAGAGTAAAACATATTATTAGGGTTAGGGTTAGTATAAAACACACAATTAGGGTTAGGGGTTAGCATATAAGATACATTTAGGGTAAGGGTTAGTAAAAAAGTATACAATTAGGGTTTAAGTCGATGAAAACACAAAACATATGGTATGGGTTAGTACAAAAAATACATTTATGATAAGGGTTAGTACAAAAATGTATTATTAGGGTTAGGGGTAGTGTTAAACATATAATTAGGGTTAGGGTGAGTATAAAACACACAGGTAGGGTTAGGGGTTTGCATATAAAGATAGATTTATGGTTAGGGTTAGTACAAAATTATACTATTAGAGAAAGGTTTAGTACAAAAACGCATAATTAGGGTTAGGGGTTAGCATATAAGATACATTTAGGGCTAGGGTTAGTACAAAATTATATAATTAGGGTTATAGTCGATGAAACACAAAATTAGTGGTAGGGGTAAGTACAAAAAATACATATGATAAGGGTTAGTACAAAAACGTATAATTAGGGTTAGTGTTAGTGTAAAACATATAATTAGGGTTTGGGTTAGTATAAAACACACAGTTTGGTTGGTGGTTAGTATATAAAGATACATTTACGGTAAGGGTTAGTACAAAGTTATTCAATGAGGGTAAGGGTTAGTACAAAAACGCATAATTAGGGTTAGGGTAAGTGTTAAACATATCATTTGGGTTAGGGTTAGTATAAAACACACGATAAGGGTTAAAGGGTTAGCATATAAAATACATTTATTGTAAGGGTTAGTGCAAAATCATACAAATAGGGATTTAGTCGATGAAAACACAAAATTAGTGGTAGGGGGTTAGTACAAAAAATTCATTTATGATAAGGTATAGTACAAAAACGTATAATTAGGTTTAGGGTTAGTGTAAAACATATAATTAGGGTTAGGGTAAGTATAAAACACACAGTTAGGGTTAAATGTTGGCATATTAAGATACAAGTAGGGTTAGGGTTAGTACAAAATTATACGATTAGGGTAAGGGTTAGTACAAAACGCATAATTAGGGTTAAGGTTAGTGTAAAACATATTATTAGGGTTAGGGTTAGTATTAAACACACAATTAGGGTTAGGGGTTAGCATATAAAGATACATTTAGGGTTACGGTTAGTACTAAATTATACAATTAGGCTTATAGTCGATGAAAACACAAAATTAATGGTAGGGTTAGTACAAAAAATACATTTATGATAAGGATTAGTACAAAAACGTAAAATTAGGGTAAGGGTTAGTATAAAACACACAATTAGGGTTAGGGGTATGCATATAAAGATACATTTAGGGTAAGGGTTAGTACAAAATTATACAATTAGGGGTATAGTCGTTGAAATTACAAAATTAATGGTAGGGGTTAGTACAAAAAATAAATTTATAAGGGTTAGTACAAAAACGTATAATTAGGGTTCGGGTTAGTGTAGCAATATAATTAGGGTTAGGGTTAGTATAAAACACACAATTAGGGTTAGGGGTTAGCATATGAAGATACATTTAGGGTTAGGGTTAGTACAAAATTATACAATTAGGGTATGGGTTAGTGCAAAAACGTATAATTAGGGTTAGGATAAGTGTAGAACATATTTTTAGGGTTAGGATAAGTGAAAAACATATTATGAGGGTTAGGGTTAGTATAAAACACTCAATTAGGGTTAGGGGTAAGTATATAAGATACATTTAGGATTAGGGTTAGTACTAAATTATACAATTAGGCTTATAGTCGATGAAAACACAAAATTAGTGGTAGGGGTTAGTACAAAAAATACATTTATGATAAGGGTTAATACAAAAACGTATAATTAGGGTTAGTGTTAGTGTAAAACATATATTTAGGGTTAGGGTTAGTATAAAACACACAGTTAGGGTTGGGGGTTAGCATAAAAAGATATATTTACGGTTAGGGTTAGTACAAAATATTACAATAAGGGTAAGGGTTAGTACAAAAACGCATAATTAGGGTTAGGGTTAGTGTAAAACATATTATTAGAGTTAGTATAAAACACACAATAAGGGTTAAGGGGTTAGAATATACAATACATTTAGGGTAAGGGTTAGTGCAAAATTATACAAATAGGGTTATCGTCGATGAAAACACAAAATTAGTGGTAGGGGGTTAGTACTAAAAATTCATTTATGCTAAGGTATAGTACAAAAACGTATAATTAGGGTTAGGGTTAGTGTAAAACATATAATTAGGGTTAGGGTAAGTATAAAACACACAGTAAGGGTTAAATGTTGGCATATAAAGATACATTTAGGGTTATGGTTAGTACAAAATTATACGATTAGGGTAAGGGTTAGTACAAAAACGCATAATTAGGGTTAGGGTTAGTGTTATACATATTATTAGGGTTAGGGTTAGTATTAAACACACAATTAGGGTTAGGGGTTAGCATATAAAGATATATTTAGGGTTAGGGTTAGTAAACAATTATACAATTAGGATAAAGGTTATTGGAATCATGTAATTAGGCTTATAGTTAGTATAAAACACACAGTTAGGGTTAGGGGTCAGCATATAAAGATACATTTAGGGTTAGGGTTAGTACAAAATAAAAAAAAATAGGGTTTTTATCGATGAAAACACAAAATAAGTGGTAGGGGTTAGTACAAAAAATGCATTTATAATAAGGGTTAGTACGAAAACGTATAATTAGGGTCAGGGTTAGTGTGAAAAACACAGTTAGTGTAAGATGTTAGCATATAAAGATACATTTACGGTAAGGGTTAGTACAAAATTATACAATTAGGGTAAGGGTTAGTACAAACAGGCATAATTAGGCTTATGGTTACGGTAAAACATATTATCAGGGTTATGGTAAGTATAAAACACATAATTAGGGTTAGCATATAAGATACATTTAGGGAAAGGGTTATTACAAAATTATACAATTAGTGTTATAATGGATGAAAACACAAAATTAGTGGTAGGGGTTAGTACAAAAAATACATTTATGATTAGGGTTAGTACAAAAACGTATAATTAGGGTTAGGGTTACTGTAAAACATAAACTTAGGTTTAGTGTTAGTGTAAAACACACAGTTAGGGTAAGGGGTAAGCATATAAAGATGCATTTAGGGTTAGGGTTAGTTCAAAATTATTCAATTAGGGTACAGGTTAGTACAAAAACGTATAATTAGGGTTAGGATAAGGGTAAAACATTTTATTATGGCTAGGGTTAGTATAAACACACAATTAGGGTTAGGGGTTAGCAAATAAAATACTTTTAGGGTTATGGTTAGTACAAAATTATACAATTGCGTTTACAGTCAATGAAACACAAAATAAGTGGTAGGGGTTAGTACAACAAATATATTTATGATAAGGGTTAGTACAAAAACGTATAATTAGGGTTAGGGCTAGTTTAAAAAAAATATAATTAGGGTTAAGGTCGGTATAAAACACACAGTTAGGGTTAGGGATTAGCATATTAAGATACATTTAGGGTTCGGGTTAGTACATAATTATACAAATAGGGTAAGGGTTAGTACAAAAACGCATACTTACGGTAAGGGTTAGTGTTAAACATATTATTAGGGTTAGGGTTAGTATAAAACACACAATTAGGGTTAGGGGTTAGCATATAAGATACATTTAGGGTAAGGGTTAGTACAAAATTATACAATTAGGGTTTAAGTCGATGAAAACACAAAATAAGTGGTATGGGTTAGTACAAAAAATACATTTATGATAAGGGTTAGTACAAAATTGTATAATTAGGGTTAGGGGTAGTGTTAAACATTTAATTAGGGTTAGGGTGAGTATAAAACACACAGGTAGGGTTAGGGGTTAGCATATAAAGATAGATTTATGGTTAGGGTTAGTACAAAATTTACTTTTAGGGAAAGGGTTAGTACAAAAACGCATAATTAGGGTTAGGGGTTAGCATATAAGATACATTTAGGGCTAGGGTTAGTACAAAATTATACAATTAGGGTTATAGTCGATGAAACACAAAATTAGTGGTAGGGGTTAGTACAAAAAATACATTTATGATAAGGGTTAGTACAAAAACATATAATTAGGGTTAAAGTTAGTGTAAAACATATAATTAGGGTTAGGGTTAGTATAAAACACACAGTTTGGTTGGTGGTTAGCATATATAGATACATTTACGGTAAGGGTTAGTACAAAGTTATACAATTAGGGTAAGGGTTAGTATAAAACACACAGTTAGGGTTGGGGGTTAGCATAAAAAGATATATTTACGGTTAGGGTTAGAATAAAACACACAATTAGGGTTAGGGGTTAGCATATAAGATACATTTACGGTTACGGTTAGTACTAAATTATACAATTAGGCTTATAGTCGATGAAAACACAAAATTAATGGTAGGGTTAGTACAAAAAATACATTTATGATAAGGATTAGTACAAAAACGTAAAATTAGGGTTAGGGTTAGTATAAAACACACAATTAGGGTTAGGGGTATACATATAAAAATACATTTAGGGTAAGGGTTAGTACAAAATTTTACAATTAGGGTTATAGTCGATGAAATTACAAAATTAATGGTAGGGGTTAGGACAAAAAATAAATTTATAAGGGTTAGTACAAAAAAGTATAATTAGGGTTAGGGTTAGTGTAGCAATATAATTAGGGTTAGGGTTAGTATAAAACACACAATTAGGGTTAGGGGTTAGCATATAAAGATACATTTAGGGTTAGGGTTAGTACAAAATTATACAATTAGGGTATGGGTTAGTGCAAAAACGTATAATTAGGGTTAGGATAAGTGTAGAACATATTTTTAGGGTTAGGATAAGTGAAAAACATATTATTAGGGTTAGGGTTAGTATAAAACACTCAATTAGGGTTAGGTGTAAGCATATAAGATACATTTAGGGTTAGGGTTAGTACTAAATTATACAATTAGGGTTATAGTCGATGAAAATACAAAATTAGTGGTAGAGGTTAGTACAAAAAATACATTTATGATAAGGGTTAGTACAAAAACGTATAATTAGGGTTAGTGTTAGTGTAAAACATATATTTAGGGTTAGGGTCAGTATAAAACACACAGTTAGGGTTGGGGGTTAGCATAAAAAGATATATTTACGGTTAGGGTTAGTACAAAATATTACAATAAGGGTAAGGGTTAGTACAAGAACGCATAATTAGGGTTAGGGTAAGTGTAAAACATATTATTAGAGTTAGTATAAAACACACAATAAGGGTTAAGGGGTTAGAATATACAATACATTTAGGGTAAGGGTTAGTGCAAAATTATACAAATAGGGTTATCGTCGATGAAAACACAAAATTGGTGGTAGGGGGTTAGTACTAAAAATTCATTTATGATAAGGTATAGTACAAAAACGTATAATTAGGGTTAGGGTTAGTGTAAAACATATAATTAGGGTTAGGGTAAGTATAAAACACGCAGTTAGGGTTAAATGTTGGCATATAAAGATACATTTAGGGTTATGGTTAGTACAAAATTATACGATTAGGGTAAGGGTTAGTACAAAAACGCATAATTAGGGTTAGGGTTAGTGTTATACATATTATTAGGGTTAGGGTTAGTATTAAACACACAATTAGGGTTAGGGGTTAGCATTTAAAGATATATTTAGGGTTAGGGTTAGTACACAATTATACAATTAGGATAAGGGTTATTGGAATCATGTAATTAGGCTTATAGTTAGTATAAAACACACAGTTAGGGTTAGGGGTCAGCATATAAAGATACATTTAGGGTTAGGGCTTGTACAAAATAAAAAAATAGGGTTTTTATCGATGAAAACACAAAATAAGTGGTAGGGGTTAGTACAAAAAATACATTTATAATAAGGGTTAGTACGAAAACGTATAATTAAGGTCAGGGTTAGTGTGAAAAACACAGTTAGTGTAAGATGTTAACATATAAAGATACATTTACGGTTAGGGTTAGTACAAAATTATACAATTAGGGTAAGGGTTAGTACAAACAGGCATAATTAGGCTAATGGTTACTGTAAAACATATGATCAGGGTTATGGTAAGTATAAACACATAATTAGGGTAAGCATATAAGATACATTTAGGGTAAGGGTTATTACAAAATTATACAATTAGTGTTATAATGGATGAAAACACAAAATTAGTGGTAGGGGTTAGTACAAAAAATACATTTATGATAAGGGTTAGTACAAAAACGTATAATTAGGGTTAGGGTTAGTGTAAAACATAAACTTAGGTTTAGTGTTAGTGTAAAACACACAGTTAGGGTAAGGGGTAAGCATATAAAGATGCATTTAGGGTTAGGGTTAGTTCAAAATTATTCAATTAGGGTACAGGTTAGTACAAAACGTATAATTAGGATTAGGATAAGGGTAAAACATTTTATTAGGGCTAGGGTTAGTATAAACACACAATTAGGGTTAGGGGTTAGCAAATAAAATTTTTAGGGTTATGGTTAGTACAAAATTATACAATTGCGTTTACAGTCAATGAAACACAAAATAAGTGGTAGGGGTTAGTACAACAAATATATTTATGATAAGGGTTAGTACAAAAACGTATAATTAGGGTTAGGGCTAGTCTAAAAAATATAATTAGGGTTAAGGTTAGTATAAAACACACAGTTAGGGTTAGGGATTAGCATATTAAGATACATTTAGGGTTCGGGTTAGTACATAATTATACAATTAGGGTAAGGGTTAGTACAAAAACACATACTTACGGTAAGGGTTAGTGTTAAACATATTATTAGGGTTAGGGTTAGTACAAAAACGCATAATTAGGGTTAGGGGTTAGCATATAAGATACATTTAGGGTAAAGGTTAGTAAAAAATTATACAATTAGGGTTTAAGTCGATGAAAACACAAAACAAATGGTATGGGTTAGTACAAAAAATACATTTATGATAAGGGTTAGTACAAAAATGTATTATTAGGGTTAGGGGTAGTGTTAAACATATAATTAGGGTTAGGGTTAGTATAAAACACACAGTTTGGTTGGTGGTTAGCATATATAGATACATTTACGGTAAGGGTTAGTACAAAGTTATACAATTAGGGTAAGGGTTAGTATAAAACACACAGTTAGGGTTGGGGGTTAGCATAAAAAGATATATTTACGGTTAGGGTTAGAATAAAACACACAATTAGGGTTAGGGGTTAGCATATAAGATACATTTACGGTTACGGTTAGTACTAAATTATACAATTAGGCTTATAGTCGATGAAAACACAAAATTAATGGTAGGGTTAGTACAAAAAATACATTTATGATAAGGATTAGTACAAAAACGTAAAATTAGGGTTAGGGTTAGTATAAAACACACAATTAGGGTTAGGGGTATACATATAAAAATACATTTAGGGTAAGGGTTAGTACAAAATTTTACAATTAGGGTTATAGTCGATGAAATTACAAAATTAATGGTAGGGGTTAGGACAAAAAATAAATTTATAAGGGTTAGTACAAAAAAGTATAATTAGGGTTAGGGTTAGTGTAGCAATATAATTAGGGTTAGGGTTAGTATAAAACACACAATTAGGGTTAGGGGTTAGCATATAAAGATACATTTAGGGTTAGGGTTAGTACAAAATTATACAATTAGGGTATGGGTTAGTGCAAAAACGTATAATTAGGGTTAGGATAAGTGTAGAACATATTTTTAGGGTTAGGATAAGTGAAAAACATATTATTAGGGTTAGGGTTAGTATAAAACACTCAATTAGGGTTAGGTGTAAGCATATAAGATACATTTAGGGTTAGGGTTAGTACTAAATTATACAATTAGGGTTATAGTCGATGAAAATACAAAATTAGTGGTAGAGGTTAGTACAAAAGATACATTTATGATAAGGGTTAGTACAAAAACGTATTATTAGGGTTAGTGTTAGTGTAAAACATATATTTAGGGTTAGGGTCAGTATAAAACACACAGTTAGGGTTGGGGGTTAGCATAAAAAGATATATTTACGGTTAGGGTTAGTACAAAATATTACAATAAGGGTAAGGGTTAGTACAAGAACGCATAATTAGGGTTAGGGTAAGTGTAAAACATATTATTAGAGTTAGTATAAAACACACAATAAGGGTTAAGGGGTTAGAATATACAATACATTTAGGGTAAGGGTTAGTGCAAAATTATACAAATAGGGTTATCGTCGATGAAAACACAAAATTGGTGGTAGGGGGTTAGTACTAAAAATTCATTTATGATAAGGTATAGTACAAAAACGTATAATTAGGGTTAGGGTTAGTGTAAAACATATAATTAGGGTTAGGGTAAGTATAAAACACGCAGTTAGGGTTAAATGTTGGCATATAAAGATACATTTAGGGTTATGGTTAGTACAAAATTATACGATTAGGGTAAGGGTTAGTACAAAAACGCATAATTAGGGTTAGGGTTAGTGTTATACATATTATTAGGGTTAGGGTTAGTATTAAACACACAATTAGGGTTAGGGGTTAGCATTTAAAGATATATTTAGGGTTAGGGTTAGTACACAATTATACAATTAGGATAAGGGTTATTGGAATCATGTAATTAGGCTTATAGTTAGTATAAAACACACAGTTAGGGTTAGGGGTCAGCATATAAAGATACATTTAGGGTTAGGGCTAGTACAAAATAAAAAAATAGGGTTTTTATCGATGAAAACACAAAATAAGTGGTAGGGGTTAGTACAAAAAATACATTTATAATAAGGGTTAGTACGAAAACGTATAATTAAGGTCAGGGTTAGTGTGAAAAACACAGTTAGTGTAAGATGTTAACATATAAAAATACATTTACGGTTAGGGTTAGTACAAAATTATACAATTAGGGTAAGGGTTAGTACAAACAGGCATAATTAGGCTAATGGTTACTGTAAAACATATGATCAGGGTTATGGTAAGTATAAACACATAATTAGGGTAAGCATATAAGATACATTTAGGGTAAGGGTTATTACAAAATTATACAATTAGTGTTATAATGGATGAAAACACAAAATTAGTGGTAGGGGTTAGTACAAAAAATACATTTATGATAAGGGTTAGTACAAAAACGTATAATTAGGGTTAGGGTTAGTGTAAAACATAAACTTAGGTTTAGTGTTAGTGTAAAACACACAGTTAGGGTAAGGGGTAAGCATTTAAAGATGCATTTAGGGTTAGGGTTAGTTCAAAATTATTCAATTAGGGTACAGGTTAGTACAAAACGTATAATTAGGATTAGGATAAGGGTAAAACATTCTATTAGGGCTAGGGTTAGTATAAACACACAATTAGGGTTAGGGGTTAGCAAATAAAATTTTTAGGGTTATGGTTAGTACAAAATTATACAATTGCGTTTACAGTCAATGAAACACAAAATAAGTGATAGGGGTTAGTACAACAAATATATTTATGATAAGGGTTAGTACAAAAACGTATAATTAGGGTTAGGGCTAGTGTAAAAAATATAATTAGGGTTAAGGTTAGTATAAAACACACAGTTAGGGTTAGGGATTAGCATATTAAGATACATTTAGGGTTCGGGTTAGTACATAATTATACAAATAGGGTAAGGGTTAATACAAAAACACATACTTACGGTAAGGGTTAGTGTTAAACATATTATTAGGGTTAGGGTTAGTACAAAAACGCATAATTAGGGTTAGGGGTTAGCATATAAGATACATTTAGGGTAAAGGTTAGTAAAAAAATATACAATTAGGGTTTAAGTCGATGAAAACACAAAACAAATGGTATGGGTTAGTACAAAAAATACATTTATGATAAGGGTTAGTACAAAAATGTATTATTAGGGTTAGGGGTAGTGTTAAACATATAATTAGGGTTAGGGTGAGTATAAAACACACAGGTAGGGTTAGGGGTTTGCATATAAAGATAGATTTATGGTTAGGGTTAGTACAAAATTATACTATTAGAGAAAGGTTTAGTACAAAAACGCATAATTAGGGTTAGGGGTTAGCATATAAGATACATTTAGGGCTAGGGTTAGTACAAAATTATACAATTAGGGTTATAGTCGATGAAACACAAAATAAGTGGTAGGGGTAAGTACAAAAAATACATATGATAAGGGTTAGTACAAAAACGTATAATTAGGGTTAGTGTTAGTGTAAAACATATAATTAGGGTTTGGGTTAGTATAAAACACACAGTTTGGTTGGTGGTTAGTATATAAAGATACATTTACGGTAAGGGTTAGTACAAAGTTATTCAATTAGGGTAAGGGTTAGTACAAAAACGCATAATTAGGGTTAGGGTAAGTGTTAAACATATCATTTGGGTTAGGGTTAGTATAAAACACACGATAAGGGTTAAAGGGTTAGCATATAAAATACATTTATTGTAAGGGTTAGTGCAAAATCATACAAATAGGGATATAGTCGATGAAAACACAAAATTAGTGGTAGGGGGTTAGTACAAAAAATTCATTTATGATAAGGTATAGTACAAAAACGTATAATTAGGTTTAGGGTTAGTGTAAAACATATAATTAGGGTTAGGATAAGTGTAGAACATATTTTTAGGGTTAGGATAAGTGAAAAACATATTATTAGGGTTAGGGTTAGTATAAAACACTCAATTAGGGTTATGTGTAAGCATATAAGATACATTTAGGGTTAGGGTTAGTACTAAATTATACAATTAGGCTTATAGTCGATGAAAATACAAAATTAGTGGTAGAGGTTAGTACAAAAAATACATTTATGATAAGGGTTAGTACAAAAACGTATAATTAGGGTTAGTGTTAGTGTAAAACATATATTTAGGGTTAGGGTCAGTATAAAACACACAGTTAGGGTTGGGGTTAGCATAAAAAGATATATTTACGGTTAGGGTTAGTACAAAATATTACAATAAGGGTAAGGGTTAGTACAAGAACGCATAATTAGGGTTAGGGTAAGTGTAAAACATATTATTAGAGTTAGTATAAAACATACAATAAGGGTTAAGGGGTTAGAATATACAATACATTTAGGGTAAGGGTTAGTGCAAAATTATACAAATAGGGTTATCGTCGATGAAAACACAAAATTAGTGGTAGGGGGTTAGTACTAAAAATTCATTTATGATAAGGTATAGTACAAAAACGTATAATTAGGGTTAGGGTTAGTGTAAAACATATAATTATGGTTAGGGTAAGTATAAAACACGCAGTTATGGTTAAATGTTGGCATATAAAGATACATTTAGGGTTATGGTTAGTACAAAATTATACGATTAGGGTAAGGGTTAGTACAAAAACGCATAATTAGGGTTAGGGTTAGTGTTATACATATTATTAGGGTTAGGGTTAGTATTAAACACACAATTAGGGTTAGGGGTTAGCATTTAAAGATATATTTAGGGTTAGGGTTAGTACACAATTATACAATTAGGATAAGGGTTATTGGAATCATGTAATTAGGCTTATAGTTAGTATAAAACACACAGTTAGGGTTAGGGGTCAGCATATAAAGATACATTTAGGGTTAGGGCTAGTACAAAATAAAATACAAAATAAGTGGTAGGGGTTAGTACAAAAAATACATTTATAATAGGGGTTAGTACGAAAACGTATAATTAAGGTCAGGGTTAGTGTGAAAAACACAGTTAGTGTAAGATGTTAACATATAAAGATACATTTACGGTTAGGGTTAGTACAAAATTATACAATTAGGGTAAGGGTTAGTACAAACAGGCATAATTAGGCTAATGGTTACTGTAAAACATATGATCAGGGTTATGGTAAGTATAAAACACATAATTAGGGTTAGCATATAAGATACATTTAGGGTAAGGGTTATTACAAAATTATACAATTAGTGTTATAATGGATTACAAAATTATACAATTAGTGTTATAATGGATGAAAACACAAAATTAGTGGTAGGGGTTAGTACAAAAAATACATTTATGATAAGGGTTAGTACAAAAACGTATAATTAGGGTTAGGGTTAGTGTAAAACATAAACTTAGGTTTAGTGTTAGTGTAAAACACACAGTTAGGGTAAGGGGTAAGCATATAAAGATGCATTTAGGGTTAGGGTTAGTTCAAAATTATTCAATTAGGGTACAGGTTAGTACAAAACGTATAATTAGGATTAGGATAAGGGTAAAACATTTTATTAGGGCTAGGGTTAGTATAAACACACAATTAGGGTTAGGGGTTAGCAAATAAAATTTTTAGGGTTATGGTTAGTACAAAATTATACAATTGCGTTTACAGTCAATGAAACACAAAATAAGTGGTAGGGGTTAGTACAACAAATATAATTATGATAAGGGTTAGTACAAAAACGTATAATTAGGGTTAGGGCTAGTGTAAAAAATATAATTAGGGTTAAGGTTAGTATAAAACACACAGTTAGGGTTAGGGATTAGCATATTAAGATACATTTAGGGTTCGGGTTAGTACATAATTATACAAATAGGGTAAGGGTTAGTACAAAAACACATACTTACGGTAAGGGTTAGTGTTAAACATATTATTAGGGTTAGGGTTAGTACAAAAACGCATAATTAGGGTTAGGGGTTAGCATATAAAATACTTTTAGGGTTAGGGTTAGTACAAAATTATACAATTAGGGTTACAGTCAAAGAAAAAACAAAATAAGTGGTAGGGGTTAGTACAACAAATATATTTATGATATGGGTTAGTACAAAAACGTATAATAAGGGTTAGGGCTAGTGTAAAAAAATATAATTAGGGTTAAGGTTAGTATAAAACACACAGTTAGGGTTAGGGATTAGCATATAAAGATACATTTAGGGTTCGGGTTAGTACGTAATTATACAATAAGGGTAAGGGTTAGTACAAAAACGCATAATTAGGGTAAGGGTTAGAGTAAAACATATTATTAGGGTTAGGGTTAGTATAAAACACACAATTAGGGTTAGGGGTTAGCATATAAGATACATTTAGGGTAAGGGTTAGTAAAAAATTATACAATTAGGGTTTAAGTCGATGAAAACACAAAACAAATGGTATGGGTTAGTACAAAAAATACATTTATGATAAGGGTTAGTACAAAAAATGTATTATTAGGGTTAGGGGTAGTGTTAAACATATAATTAGGGTTAGGGTGAGTATAAAACACACAGGTAGGGTTAGGGGTTTGCATATAAAGATAGATTTATGGTTAGGGTTAGTACAAAATTATACTATTAGAGAAAGGTTTAGTACAAAAACGCATAATTAGGGTTAGGGGTTAGCATATAAGATACATTTAGGGCTAGGGTTAGTACAAAATTATATAATTAGGGTTATAGTCGATGAAACACAAAATTAGTGGTAGGGGTAAGTACAAAAAATACATATGATAAGGGTTAGTACAAAAACGTATAATTAGGGTTAGTGTTAGTGTAAAACATATAATTAGGGTTTGGGTTAGTATAAAACACACAGTTTGGTTGGTGGTTAGTATATAAAGATACATTTACGGTAAGGGTTAGTACAAAGTTATTCAATGAGGGTAAGGGTTAGTACAAAAACGCATAATTAGGGTTAGGGTAAGTGTTAAACATATCATTTGGGTTAGGGTTAGTATAAAACACACGATAAGGGTTAAAGGGTTAGCATATAAAATACATTTATTGTAAGGGTTAGTGCAAAATCATACAAATAGGGATATAGTCGATGAAAACACAAAATTAGTGGTAGGGGGTTAGTACAAAAAATTCATTTATGATAAGGTATAGTACAAAAACGTATAATTAGGTTTAGGGTTAGTGTAAAACATATAATTAGGGTTAGGGTAAGTATAAAACACACAGTTAGGGTTAAATGTTGGCATATTAAGATACAAGTAGGGTTAGGGTTAGTACAAAATTATACGATTAGGGTAAGGGTTAGTACAAAACGCATAATTAGGGTTAAGGTTAGTGTAAAACATATTATTAGGGTTAGGGTTAGTATTAAACACACAATTAGGGTTAGGGGTTAGCATATAAAGATACATTTAGGGTTAGGGTTAGTACAAAATCAAAACATTAGGGTTTTAGTCGATGAAAACACAAAATAAGTGATAGGGGTTAGTACAAAAAATACATTTATAATAAGGGTTAATACGAAAACGTATAATTAGGGTTAGGGTTAGTGTGAAAAACACAGTTAGAGTACGATCTTAGCATATAAAGATACATGTACGGTTAGGGTTAGTACAAAATTATACAATTAGGGTAAGGGTTAGTACAAACAGGCATAATTAGGGTTATGGTTAGTGTAAAACATATTATCAGGGTTATGGTAAGTATAAAACACATAATTAGGGTTAGCATATAAGATACATTTAGGGTAAGGGTTATCAAAAAATTATACAATTAGTGTTATACTGGATGAAAACACAAAATCAGTGGTAGGGGTTAGTACAAAAAATACATTTATGACAAGGGTTAGTACAAAAACGTATAATTAGGGTTAGGGTTAGTGTAAAACATAAACTTAGGTTTAGGGTTAGTGTAAAACACACAGTTAGGGTAAGGGGTAAGCATATAAAGATGCGTTTAGGGTTAGGGTTAGTTCAAAATTATTCAATTAAGGTACAGGTTAGTACAAAAACGATTAATTAGGGTTAGGATAAGTGTAAAAAATTTTATTAGGGCTAGGGTTAGTATAAACACACAATTAGGGTTATGGGGTTAGCAAATAAAATACTTTTAGGGTTAGGGTTAGTACAAAATTATACAATTGGGTTTACAGTCAATGAAACACAAAATAAGTGGTAGGGGTTAGTACAACAAATATATTTATGATAAGGGTTAGTACAAAAACGTATAATTAGGGTTAGGGCTAGAGTAAAAAATATAATTAGGGTTAAGGTTAGTATAAAACACACAGTTAGGGTTAGGGATTAGCATATAAAGATACATTTAGGGTTCGGGTTAGTACATAATTATACAAATAGGGTAAGGGTTAGTACAAAAACGCATACTTAGGGTAACGGTTAGTGTTAAACATATTATTAGGGTTAGGGTTAGTATAAAACACACAATTAGGGTTAGGGGTTAGCATATAAGATACATTTAGGGTAAGGTTAAGTAAAAAATTATACAATTAGGGTTTAAGTCGATGAAAACACAAAATAAGTGGTATGGATTAGTACAAAAAATACATTTATGATAAGGGTTAGTACAAAAATGTATTATTAGGGTTAGGGATGGTGTTAAACATTTAAGTATGGTTATGGTGAGTATAAAACACACAGATAGGGTTAGGGGTTAGCATATAAAGATAGATTTATGGTTAGGGTAAGTACAAAATTATACTATTAGGGAAAGGGTATGTACAAAACCGCATAATTAGGGTTAGGGGTTAGCATATAAGATACATTTAGGGCTAGGGTTAGTACAAAATTATACAATTAGGGTTATAGTCGATGAAAACAAAAAAATAGTGGTAGGGGTTAGTACAAAAAATACATTTATGATAAGGGTTAGTCTAAAAACGTATAATTAGGGTTAGTGTGAGCGTAAAACATATAATTAGGGTTAGGGTTAGTATAAAACACACAGTTAGGGTTGGTGGTTAGCATATAAAGATACATTTACGGTTAGGGTTAGTACAAAATTATACAATTAGGGTAAGGGTTGGTACAAAAACGCGTAATTAGGGTTAGGGTTAGTGTTAAACTTATCATTTGGGTTAGGGTTAGTATAAAACACACAATAAGGGTTAAGGGGTTAGCATATAAAATACATTTATGGTAAGGGTTAGTGCAAAATCATACAAATAGGGATATAGTCGATGAAAACACAAAACTAGTGGTAGGGGTTTAGTACAAAAAATTCATTTATGATAAGGTATAGTACAAAATCGTATAATTAGGTTTAGGGTTAGTGTAAAACATATAATTAGGGTAAGAGTAAGTATAAAACACACACATTTAGGGTTAAATGTTGGCACATTAAGATATATTTAGGGTTAGGGTTAGTACAAAATTACACGATTAGGGTAAGGGTTAGTACAAAACGCACAATTAGGGTTAAGGGACTAGCATATAAAGATACATTTAGGGTTCGGGTTAGTACGTAATTATACAATAAGGGTAAGGGTTAGTACAAAAACGCATAATTAGGGTAAGGGTTAGTGTAAAACATATTATAAGGGTTAGGGTTAGTATAAAACACACAATTAGGGTTAGTGGTTAGCATATAAGATATATTTAGGGTAAGGGTTAGTAAAAAATTATACAATTAGGGTTTAAGTCGATGAAAACACAAAATATGCAGCTCACCATATATTAGGGTAAGGGTTAGTAAAAAATTATAGAATTAGGGTTTAAGTCGATGAAAACACAAAATAAATGGTATGGGTTAGTACAAAAAATACATTTATGATAAGGGTTAGTACAAAAATGTATTATTAGGGTTAGGGGTAGTGTTTAACATTTAATTAGGGTTAGGGTGAGTATAAAACACACAGGTAGGGTTAGGAGTTAGCATATAAAGATAGATTTATGGTTAGGGTTAGTACAAAATTCTACTATTAGGGAAAGGGTTAGTACAAAAACGCATAATTAGGGTTAGGGGTTAGCATATAAGATACATTTAGGGATAGGGTTAGTACAAAATTATACAATTAGGGTTATAGTTGATGAAAACATGAATTAGTGGTAGGGGTTAGTACAAAAAATACATTTATGATAAGGGTTAGTACAAAAACATATATTTAGGGTTAGGGTTAGTATAAAACACACAGTTAGGGTTGGTGGGTAGCATATAAAGATACATTTACGGTTAGGTTAGTACAAAATTATACAATTAGGGTAAGGGTTTGTACAAAAACGCATAATTAGGGTTAGGGGTTAGCATATAAATATACATTTAGGGTTAGGGTTAGTACAAAATTTAAACATGAGGGTTTTAGTCGATGAAAACACAAAATAAGTGATAGGGGTTAGTACAAAAAATACATTTATAATAAGGGTTAGTACAAAAACGTATAATTAGGGTCAGGGTTAGTGTGAAAAACACAGTTAGGGTTAGGTGTTAGCATATTAAGATACATTTACGGCTAGTGTTAGTACAAAATTATACAATTAGGGAAAGGGTTAGTACAAAAACGCATAATTAGGGTTAGGGTTAGTGTAAAACATATTATTAGGGTTATGGTAAGTATAAAACACATGTAGTATTGTAGAAAGTGCGGGTTGGGCCGGTTTTCACAATAATCAAAGTAAACGAACACAATCTCAGGTTAGGGTTCTTTATATAATCAAATCATCATATTAAGGTTGACAATTCATGTAGTAAAACAGTCAATTCAAGGATGACAAGGAAAAACCCTACAATATAACAAAATAAGAATCATAAGTTTTAAATAACAACAGTTATAAATAAAATGTAATTATAATCATATTAGTAACACACTACAGAGTAAATTGCATCTCTGTGTATAGCACAACTTTAAAATGAATCAGACTATTACACCATTTTGAATAAATATTCAAAATACTACAAACTGTATAAATTAAGTCATACATGTATGTGAATCTGACATAAATGCATATTCTAGATATTTCACAGGTAAGTTGCTGAGAATATATTTACCAAAAATAAGTAAATGGTTTGTATCATAAAAATGAAAGCTAGTCAGCTTATAAACATATACAAACCATGAAAATTATAAAAATACAAAAGAAAACAATAACCAACCTTGTAAAATCTTACAAAGGCTTAATGTGTGTTGATCCTCAATCTACATGATCTAACATCTGACTGGGTAATAATAAATCTACATCATCAGACCTGAAGTACAAATATTTACAATCATAAACATTTTACTTCTGAATATTGCAGTACTGCTTTTACAAAATTTAGAGATATAGAACTTATTAATTTTATAGAAATTAACTGAAATCTACAATGAAGTTTAAACCTGTTTATGTCCATTCATTCATTCAATTAAAATAATGAACCATTTAATATTATTTATCCTATTATTTACATTTATAAATAATTTATCAGTTTTATATAAATTTATCATATTTAAGTCATCTTGACTGTAAAACTGATTTTAAATGGTTTAATCTGAAATTTATGTTGATTTACACTCACAATCAATCATTCAAACAGACCCTTTCATAAATCTATCAGTCTCAGATTTATTCAAGTAAAGAACTCTCAGAAACTCTCTCACTCTAGGACATTATAGGGCAATACTATTAAATACTAAAATGAAGCAAACATACCTTCACCAGGAATAGAGAAAGTATCCAGAAATAAAGAGTATTGAAATGAACATCTAATGGCTACCACAATAGAATAAAGAATGACCTAGAAATAGATTCCCGCCGAAAAGTGAAGTAAGTCATGTGACAGAAATCATGTGACCAGAAGAAACTAGAGGCTCCAGAAACTAGCAGACTACAAACAACTAGATAAAATAGAAATACACAGCAACTGACAGATATAAATAAACCTGATAATGCTGTGGAACAAAACTAAAATATAAAATATCATATAAATACAACACATATAAATAAAACACAATACAGAATCTGACTATACCACATACTCCCCCCAGCTGTGGAATGACGTCCCGTCATTCAGCATCTACTGGTGCGAGACTACCTCCAGAATGGCAAGTGCTGTCTCTCTCTGCAAGCCTGTAAATAATGGTGAATCTGCAAGAGAAGATAGATACTCAGCCTTCCTCTGCCACTCAGGACAAGTAGTAGTGGTAGTAGTAGAAGTGGTAGTACAATCTGGATCTGGAATATAATGACTAGGCGAACCTGCGACAACCATACTAGTGTCATACTTACCTGATACCAACCATCTTGGTGGACGACGGTCTCTACCCGATCGTCTTGGAATAATGGGTGGTGCTTCAGGTTCCTGATGTACAGCCTCAGTCTCAAGTGTGTCTTCCTGTAGATCTGGTGTAACATCAGCATGATCAGGTGGAATGTCGGAAGCGCTTCCTGTTTCCAATTCGGACCCTTGTGTATCCTCAGGCAGGGCGTCCCCTGGTTGAATTGGAATGACTGGTGCTGGTTCATCTTCTACAGTGATGTCATCAGTGGTTTCTGGTCCTCTGTACACTGTATCTTCCAGCACATATCCAGCATCAGACTCCTCAGAAGATTCGTCAGTTGACTCATCTGGAGTTGTCTGGTGTCTGGCTGCAGGTCGCTGTAGTCTTGTTCTTGGTCTTGGTGTTGGTCTGGGAATAACTGGGGTAGAACTATCCCTCAGAAAACCAATGGGTAGTAGAAGGTTCCTGTGTACTGTCTTAGGTCTGCCTTCTCCGTCTTCTCTGGTAACTGTAAACACAGGAATACTGTCATTCGGCTGGTCTAGGACAACATATGGTGAATCCTCCCATGTGTCAGCTAGCTTGTGGGTACCGTCAAAGGCAACAATCTTCACTAGGACACGGTCTCCTTTCTGGATGGATGCACCTCTACACCGTAGGTCATAGTAGCTCTTCTGGTTGGCTTGTGACTGTTTGGACGACTCAGCTGCCAGCTCGTATGCTCGTGCCAATCTGTCGCGTAGATTCTTCACGTACTGCGTAGCTGGTAACTTCTGATCCTTGTGTAGTCCAAATGCAAGGTCTATTGGTAGACGAGGATTCCTCCCGAACATCAAAAAGTATGGAGATACACCGGTGGACTCATGGCGGGTACAGTTGTAGGCGTGTACGATTGGTAGCACATGGTCTTTCCAGTTGGCTTTCTGATGTTGTTCCAATGTCCCTAGCATGTTCAGAAGAGTCCTATTAAACCTCTCACACATACCATTTCCCATGGGGTGGTAGGGTGTTGTCCTCGACTTCTTCATTCCAGTCAACGTGCAGAGTTCTTTGATGACTTCTCCAACAAAGTTCTTCCCTTGGTCACTGTGGATTCGCTCTGGGATTCCGTAGTGGCAAATGAAGTTATCAAAGAAGGCTTTCGCTGTAGTCTTGGCTGTCTGGTTCCTTGTTGGAATGGCTTGTGCATAGCGAGTGAAATGGTCTACGATGATCAAGATGTTCTCGTATCCTCCTTTCGATCGCTCAAGCTTGAGGAAATCCATACAGACTAACTGCAGCGGAAACTGTGTCTGGATGTTGACAAGTGGTGCTCTCTGACTGGTAGGTGGAGTCTTCCGCTTCACACATCTGCTGCACTGTGACAACCATTCTTCTACATCCTTATCCATCCCAGGCCAGTAGAACCTATCCCTGACGAGTGATAACGTTCTGTCCTTTCCTGGATGACCCATGTCGTTATGGAGTGCTTCTAGGACTGTATGTACATGAGCAGATGGTAGAACAAGCTGGCATTTCCTGTCGTTGTCGATGATGACTTCCCTATACAGTACTCCGTCTTTGACTTTCAGATGCTTGAACTGGCGTAGAAGTGGTGTAGGTCCAACTTCATCAGCAGTGGGTTTCTGTCCATCAATGACGTACTGCACAAAGGGCTTGCTAACAGGATCCATGGCTTGTGCGGCTGTCCAATCCACTAAATCTTCCTGTGTCAACTGATCTTCTTGCTGAACTGTATCCTTGTTGATTGCCAAACTCTCGATGTATGCTTGAGGGATGATGGAATTACAGATGGATTGCACCGACTCAATGGAGATGGTCTCTCTGTCGTCTGATTCGTCTTCGGGTTGAGGAAGGCGGCTAAGTGCGTCAGCATCACCATTCTTCTTTCCTGGACGGTAGAGAATCTGGAACTCAAAAGATGCAAGTGCAGCAAGCCATCTGTGTCCCGTGGCATCGAGCTTCGCAGTGGTTAACACATATGTCATAGGGTTGTTGTCTGTTAGGACTGTAAACCTGGTGCCGTACAAATAGTCTTTGAACTTGTCGCAGACTGCCCACTTCAAAGCCAGGAATTCCAACTTGTGTGGCGGGTAGCGGCGTTCTGACTTGGTTAGTCCTCGACTGGCATAGGAAATGACCCTCTTGACACCTTCTTGTTCCTGGTAAAGAACTGCTCCTAGGGCTGTACCGGAAGCATCCGTGTGTAGCTCATACGGTACATCACTCAGGGCGTATCCAAGGATGGGTGCTGTAATAAGGTGTTGCTTCAGAGTCTCAAATGCCTCTTCTTGTTCTGGACCCCATGACCATGGTTTCTGTTCCTTTGTTTTCTTGGTCTTGCTGGTTCCTCCTGTTGGTGGCATCAAATCAGTCAGTGGGCGGCTGATGGAGCTGAATCCCTTGATGAAGCGTCGATAGTAACCAACAAAACCAAGAAAGCGTCGGACATCCTCTGGGCTGGTAGGCTTGGGCCAATCAACAACCTTGGCAGTCTTTTCTGGATCAATCTCCACACCTTGGTCTGAGACGACATGTCCAACGTAGGTAACCTTGCGTTTGAAGAAGGAACATTTGTCCGCAGCAAGCTTCAGGTTGGCCTGTCGGAGTCGTTCGAATACCAGTGTCAGATTCTCCAGGTGCTCCTCCCAAGTCCTCCCAAAGATGATGACATCGTCTATAAAGATGCAACAAATCTTGAGATGTAGATCCGCAAGACATTCCTCCATCATTCTTTGGTATGTTGCTGGGCTGTTCGTCAGTCCGAATGGCATCCTTTCGTACTCAAAGAATCCTAGGGGACCCACAGTGAAGGCGGTTCTCTCCTTGTGCTCCTCTAGTATCTCTATCTGATGGTACCCGCTCTTCATGTCAACTGTGCTGAAGAAAGTACTCCCTGCCAGGCAATCAAGAAGTTCTTCCACTCTGGGGAGGCTGTAAGAGTCCCTCTTGGTCACAGAATTCAACTGGCGGTAGTCCACACAAAGACGAAGCTTACCATTCTTCTTGCGAACCAAAACCACGTTGGGGGCCCATGGACTATGTGATGGTCGGATGGTTCCATTCGATAGAAGTTGGCGTAGATGGTCTTTTACCTCGTTGAACATGGCAGGTGGTATTCGCCGGAACCTCTGTTTAAATGGCATGTCGTCGAGCAAATCGATGCGGTGCTTTACATGGGTGTTGCCTATATCTGTGTCATCTTTGGCGAAGATATCCTGGAATGAGGTGATGAGGGTAATTCCAGTATCTAACTGCTCCTCTGTCAAATCACTCCTGGTAATCTTTATCTGATCGAGAAAGGCTGTTGCTGGTGTGGATACATCTCGGTCTTTAAACTGGACTGCAACAGGCTGGACCTCACATATAACTGCTCTGGGTGGTAAAGAGATGGTGCGTGTCGTGATGTTGGTAACAAGTACTTCAACTCGATCGTTCTCATGGTATCGGTACTGTATCAAACCTGGCTCTATGTCCAAATCCTTCCAGTTACGTTGAAGGGTAGATGACTGTAACATAGCAGGCGTGGTGGAATAGGGCAACTGCTTGTCTAAGTATCCGGTAACTCGTAGACTGGTATTGGGCTTGATGGTAATTGGCTCCTGGGTATTCCTTACCAAAGCTAGTACATTGTTGTTCTTCACCAAGCTTCTCTCTCTAAGGTTGATAGATCGAAAACTGAAATACCACGGTGAGGTCAACTGGCATGTCTGTAGGAAGCGGTCACCATGTTGTTGCTTCAAACTCTCCATGATGGGAGTGATGATGTTGGTACCTAGAAGCAGTGGAACCTCTGTGTTGTACCTGCTGTCTGGAATCACTAACAGTAGAACTGGATGGGTGATGTCATGACCAGGCAAAGTAACTTCAGCTTCAACAATACCAGAGTAAGGTAGCTGCTCACCTCCAGCACACTCAATATCAAGTAAGGAGTTGATGGTCTGCTTTGGTAGTGATGACAAATGCTGGTTGTAGTAGGAGTCACTCACAGTTGAAACTGTTGAACCGGTATCTAATAAAGTCTTGACTGTGTGAAAAAATAACATAACAACGAAAAAGCAATGCAAATAATAATATAAAACAGTAATTGTAGAAGAACTATATCATAGAAAAACAGATCTAATTTTTTGAAAACAATCCAATTTCCTTTAAAAATGATAAAATGACATCGGTTTGGGTGCTGCTGAACAAATCGTGCATTGTGGCACAATTGAAATACTTCATACGTGCTGGAGCAACATCAACACGGTCGAGAAGAACATGTTTCAAAGAATACCGTGAGTCACAGTGAATGCACATCGGGGCCTCCTCCTGTGTCATCAGGTGGCCATGAGTTACTCTAGAGTGTCCTATACGACATCTAGTGATGACCACCTGGTCTCGACGGCATCTAAATGAAACATGACTCTCCCCGAGCTGTGGTTTTAGCTCATGAAGTTTGTTGTGCTCAGCGGCAGCCCAAATCTCATCCCATAAAGTCTGAACATATATTCGGATTGTATTTCTACAATCCGAATAAGGAATAAAACAGTTGGACACGGGTTTACGAAGGGCTTCCTTCGCAACCCTGTCCACAACTGAATTCCCATGAATACCAGTATGACTGGGTACCCATAGGAAAATCAATTCTACGCCACCTCTAATCAATTGATGAACCATATATACAATTTTAGAAACTAATGGGTTTTTCAATTTACAATTCTCAATTGCCAGAAGACAAGAGAGAGAACTGGAGCAGATAAAGAATTGAGAGTGCTCATAAGATTAGCTTGAGGGCTAAAATGATGGCTCTTGCTTCAGCTGTAAAAATGGAAGCAGTAGACGGGAGGCGTTGTGTTGACGTGCTATTCCCTGAGACAGCAGCAGCAGCAACGCTATCACCATCTTTAGAGCCATCTGTATAAACTGTTAGAAATCCAGGATATCTAGATTTAATTTCGGAATAATCTTGTTGAATAAGTAGATGATTGGTTTCAGATTTTTTATGTTTACGGAGATCAAAAATAAATTTTGGCTTTATCAGTAAATCAAATCAGCATATACCAGGTCTGTATGCTAGAGCGACCAAGTGTGTACCCTAGGTGGCTAAATAGGGTGACCCTCGTCCGCGGGGGTTGTCAGGTCTATAATACGGAAACCCTGACCGCCGACCATAGTGGGCCAACGTGTGTGGAGAGTGCCACGCTTCATGCACGTATAAGACCCCTTTGTGGACTGCCAAGTAGTGCACCACATAGGCTATATTTTCCACCCCTACCCACTTCTCCCCATTTTCCTGTGGTTCTTCAAAATTTACAGTCCCTGTGTTTCCCACCCCATCCCATATTTCATTTATCATCATCATTTCATGTTCATTGTATCATCCTTTCTGTAAATAACCTATATAGCGTTGCTCGGGCGTAAAACACCAACTCACTCACTCACTCACTGACTGTTTTTCATTTTGGTTTCTTTTCATCCGATTATGTGGGTTTAGTGAAGCGTACAATTATTCCACATCTCATTATTTTGCATTCCTAAGTTTGTTCAGCCCAAGAATCCACTCAATCTGTCTATTGTGCCAATTTAGAGTGTAGTAGTAACGAACTGAGGGCGATGCTTCATTTTCAGAGGGTCTTCTAATGTTTGATACAATCATGCACTTTTGTGTAATCCTATAATGATTAAGACTACAAAATGATCCTTATAACTTTAGATTATAACAAACATTATTCTTCATGTTTTGATAAAAAAAAGTTTTTTTTTACATACATTTTATAAGACGCCTGTGATTTATTTCTATATCCAACATTGTTGTTTAAATCAAGTATAAATCAGTGAATATCAAAATTCTGAGGGTTGAATGTGTGAAAATAAGGAATTTTACAAATTATTGCATGTTTGTAGTATATAAATTCTGTCGAACCTTACAGATATAAAAAGGTCATTCATACCTTAATAAATTTAGTATAATTAATGAAAAGTTAATATAGTTTAAAAATTAGTATATTTAGTTTTTCATGGCTCTACTCTAATCATTTGTTCCCACAAAAAATGTTTTCACTAAGACAATACAACACCCTTCTTAATTACTGGTCACGCCTTCATTTGTATTAAGATCTGAAGCTAGATTATATATCAAAATTCTTTAAAAACACAAAAAGTACATCACTTTGTGTTTAAAGTATTTAAAAAATAGAATAGCAGTTAAACTGCAAACTTAATTGCTGTGGAATAAAAATTCGGAATAGATAAACCACATTAATAATGTTTCCACTATGTTTGACATGAACTTCAGATTGTATTGTGTCCTATCTCTCTGTACACTAATAATCCAGCAAATTTTGAGATACTTGGTTACGACCTTTACTTTTTATACTAAATTTTGCTTCTAAAGAGATATTTTTTCAAGTAAGTAATTTAAAATCAATTTTAACCTTGTAAATCTTGAAAATTGATATTATTTTTATTTGTTTCACTTTATGAAAATATATTTCATTAGTTTCATTATTTGGAATACTGAACACAATCTAAACGGATAAAAAATCGGATTTTTTTACCTCAGCTGTCTCTTTCTCGGTGTAAATGAAATTGTGACTTCTTCCCTGCATATAGGGACAGACTTTAATGTTCGGAGGTCTGGCTCTTCCGTTCCTCTCGTCTGCAATATTTTGATGACAGCTTTCATATCTTTCAATAAAAAAGAAAATGGGAATAAAAACATCATTAGCTTTTATAAAAAATATTTTACCTTCCGGTCAAAATACTCCCTTTATGTTTTAACTAACGAAAATAGTTATGGAATTTGAACAGTTATGTAGGAAATAAAAAGTTTGTAACAGATGACTAGTTATATTTAGACAAAATGTATATATAAAAAACTAAATTTTTCTTTTGATCATATTCATAGGATTACTTTTGTATTTTTCTTTGTTTTACAAGTTATGAAAAAAAAATGTAATATTGTAACCCCTTTTATGGCAACTAGTAGAAAAGTTCAAAATTGAGTTAAAAGATATGGTGGTTAATTGTTTTAATTAGTGTTTGACTGGTCTGCTGTACTGAGATGATCACCTCAATATCCCTATTGTGTCTCACAACTATGTTGTGTTGTATGGTCATTACCGGATCCTAAGATCGCTATGGAAGAGGGAAGTTTGGCGCCGTAAAACCTTGTTTAACCCACCATTTCGTTTGAAATGCCTGTACCAAGTCAGGTCCATTGCGATCCACCTATTCACCAGTATGACTGATTCTTTTTGTCATTTTCTCTGGACTATGAGATTGATCATTCAAGTTCAGTAGTTTTGTTATTACCTTTATTTCATGTCAAAGAGGGGCATCGTAACTTCTTTAGGTTTATTTAGCACCAAGATAACCTCTCACAGTCTACAGAATGACCGTGCATAACTCACTAAATACCAATAGGAGTTGGAAACGGTGCAGTCAATGTTTTGGTAAACATTTCTGTCATATTTTCGTTTTTTTTTTATGGTCAAATAAAGATTTACTGCTATGTCCCCTTCAGGGGACTGTATATCAAATAATGAGTCTGGTGAGATAACTGATATTTGGTTGTCGTTTTACCTGCTAAAAGGTATGGCGCGCCGTTTTCGTCAAAAGTATGAGTCAAATATAAACTAGCATTACACACTCAAACTTTTAAATAACACACTCAAAATTTGTAATAACACACTCAAAAGTTTTCATCGCATTCAAAATTAAACAAAATACACACTCAAAAGAATGAAGAAAAAAGCACACTCAAAATAAGAAATAAATTAGCACTGCTGGTGGAGTTTAAATTCCCCGAGGTTAGCCCGCTCCGGCACCAACACTTTTGAGTTGGAGAATACATCAAAGCTTTAAATTATCCGTCTAAATTTCAAAATTGTCTAAACCCTAAGGTTCTTCCTACCCCAGACATAGGTTGAATATCTTAGTAATAATTTGGTTCCCCAGTTTGGTATTTTTGGTTATACTGTTATATGCTCTTCATATTCATACAGTGTTTGGCATTTTCAATATTTTTGGTAGAGCGCCTCTGATGAGTCTTGAATAGACGAAACGCGCGTCAGGCGTAGCAAAATTTATTGTCTGGAACTTTGTTGTCATTTGTATTGCGCACTCAAACTGACTGTGTTTGCACTCAAAATTATGCGCATTTTCCTCGCGCAGAAATCATAAATATTCATAAGATTGATTAGAATAATCGATCATGGTTTTTCTGAAGTTTGAGATGCATTCGGAACCTTTGAATCATCGTTTCCGAATGTTAAGGTGCGATTTTGTGTATCATGGCTGAAAATCAGAAGTCTGGTGAAGAGTTTCGCAGACTTATATCTGAAATTACAAATGAACAGGAGCTGATTTCATTGGCCAGAAGCCTGACTAGGCCCACTTCTACCTCATCTACCCCCGGTCTGCAAACTCTGCAAAACTGCAACCATGTCCATGACCATGCCGGCCAAACTCCTCAGATTGATTGTTGTTTGCTTAATGTCCCGTCGGCGATATTTCAGCCATAATCGGGACATAAACAGGTTGTGATACATAACTAAAAATTCAGTATAAAACAAAGTCAAAAGACCGTCGATAAAACAAAAAGGTATGACTAGATAAAAAACACCAACTAAAAAGGCTACATTAAAACATAAAACTAGTGATAAAGAACAAACTACAATATTTAAACAAATTATGATGATATAGATAAATAAATAACGTAAAACAACACAATACTTACAAAAGGTTACTTAAATGAACTACAATTTTGAATATAAACCAGTTTCCTTTAAAAACGATAAAATGGAATCGGTTGGGATACCGCTGAACAAATCGTGCATTGTTGCACAAGTGAAATACTTCATTCTTATTGGAGCAACATCAACACAGTCGAGGAAAACATGCCTCAAAGAATACCGCGAGTCACAAGGAATGCACATTGGGGCCTCCTTCTCTTGTGTCATCAGGTGGCCATGAGTGACTCTAGAATGTCCTATACGACATCTAGTGATGACCACCTGGTCTCGTCGGCATCGAAATGAAGCATGACTTTCCCCAAGCTGTGGTTTAAGCTCATGAAGTTTGTTGTGCTCAGCGGCAGCCCAAACCTCATCCCACAAGCTCTGAACATATAGTCGGATTGTATTTCTACAATCCGAGTAAGGAATAAAACATTTGGAAACTGGTTTGCGAAGGGCTTCCTTCGCAACACTGTCCACAACTGAATTTCCATGAATACCAGTGTGACTGGGTACCCATAGGAAAATCAATTCTAAACCACCTCTGATCAATTGATGAACCATATAAACAATTTTAGAAATTAATGGATTTTTTAATTTGCAGTTCTGAATTGCCAAAAGACAAGAAAGAGAATCGGAACAGATAAAGAATTGAGCGTGCTCAGAAGCATCAATCAATTTGAGCGCTAAAATAATGGCTCTCGCTTCAGCTGTAAAAATGGAAGCAGTAGATGGGAGACGTTGCGTAGAAGTGCTATCCCCCGAAACAGCTGCAGCAGCAACGCTATCACCATCTTTAGAGCCATCTGTATAAATTGTCAAGAAACCCGGATATTTAGATTTAATTTCACAATAATCTTGTTGTATAAGGAGATGATTTGTTTCAGACTTTTTATGTTTGCGGAGATCAAAAATAAATTTAGGTTTGGAGAGTTCCCAGGGTGGAACTCTTAAAGGCTTCACATGTTTTATAGTTTCTAAATCAATCTTCAGATTTGACAGATGTGAAGCAATACGAATACCAAAAGGAGGAGTTTTGTTTTCGTGTTTTTCATAAATACTTTTGAGAGGTGGTTTAAAAATACAATCGTGGGCAGAGTCAGAGCTTTGCATTCCATACATCTGGCAATATAAAAAGAAAAAGACCGTTTGAGAATTTCAGGTATCACAACATTGTCATCCTTGCTCCCTCACTGCTCCATGACTTGCAGTGGAAAAAAAGTTAATGCATGAATATTTACGCCGCCCTCTCTTTCTCGACAATCTGAAAATTGTCAAGAAGAGTACTATGAGTAATCTATGGTGAGGCACTTTGTCAAAAGCGTTCATGATGTCACAGTATGCTACATCCTCCATTATCCAGTATTTCCATCCAGCGAATTTTGCTCTGTTCCGTCATTGACATTGTTTCGTACCTATCTTGCGGATTACAGGATACAGACATTCACCCGAGACCTAAGTATGACATTCAGATTACTCATGTATCTATCATGACAGACACATTTGGATCTTAACAATTTTGATAACTGTCACTCAGTTTGACCATAAGGAAACTTGTTACTTTTTTTGAAAATAATACATGTAGAACCTTGTTTTTACCACGTTTAGGAGGGTGTACCCGACAACCCACAACCTGTAAAAATCTGTTTGGTCCAGTAAATTTTTAAATTTACTTTTTTTAATAATGGATTCTGTCCTGAAGATCAAAAATCCTAAATCATGTAAATTCAACACAACAACAAGAACATTGTCGCTTCCATCATCACTGTGTAGAACTAGAACATCAATAAAACGGGTTAACCCATATCCAATGACATTCAACACTGTAAACAGTTAAAAATTTTATAAATATCAAGTACACTGTACAACATTGTCTTCACTATTGTACATGTAAGTCTGTGCACCTTATAAGTCTACACATCAATTTACATTGATTTCAGGTCAGCAAAATATGGTGATTGTTAATTGACGAATAGTCTACTGCGACAGATTTTGTCATCAGGTCAAAATAAATTTTAACAATTATTTTAAATAGCGAGGTTGTCAGAGCTAATGCTTTTAAAATTAGTCAATAGTGGCTGTGTATTTCATAATTTGCTTGTACTACATATTGTAGGGCAAGGAAGCAAAAGCTGGCACCAAGAACTGATGGAAAATATCCATTCTAAGTCATTTTTATCATGTAATAGCATAAAAATGTTTGATTTCTCTACATTATATACTTCAATTCCACATTCACAATTAAAATCTCGTTTGGCACAGCTGATTAAACGTAGCTTTATCAAAAAGAACGGATAACGCAGGTACATGTATTTGGTAGTCGGTTATAAAAAGACTTACTTTGTCATCCAAGAGTCTAGCAAGAAAAACAAATTTACAGAAGATCAAATAATAGAAATGCTCAACTTTCTATCGACAACATATTTGTACAGTTTGGTGGACGTGTTTTTTAGCAAACAATAGGTATCCCAATGGGCACAAATTGTGCACCATTGCTTGCCGATTTGTTTCTTCATTCATATGAAGCAGACTTCTTACAATCACTTCTAGACAAAAAGGACCGCAAACTTGCTTTATCCTTGAATCTCACATTTCGTTATATTGATGATGTCCTTTCACTAAACAATCCTCGATTTGGTGACTTTTTACATCTAATATATCCGAAGGAATTTGAGATAAAGGACACTACAGATTCTAGGAGGTCTGCTTCATATTTGGATCTATTTCTCGAAATTGACACACAAGGAAGGCTTTGTACAAGGCTTTATGACAAACGTGTTGACTTCAACTTTCCAATAGTTAAATTTCCCTTTCTGTGTAGCAACATTCCGTCCGCTCCAGCATATGGAGTTTACGTATCACAATTGATTCGTTATTCCAGAGCATGTGGGGAGTACAACGACTTCCTTGATAAAGCTACACGGCTGAAAAGCAAATTGTTAACACAGGGGTACGTTGCTACCAGGTTGTTGTCATCACTCAAGAAATTTTACGGACGACATCATGTGCTTGTTTACAAGTAAGGTATTTCTATCTCTCAGATGAGCACAGATGTTGGTTTGACATAGAGTTTTGTAATGTCATCCTTTCCGGATTTGACCAACACTAAATCGATCTTTGGCAACGTGACGGGTGTGCTATAGCAAGCAGGAACTGCTTACTCTTCCGGAGTACCTGAGTTCACTCTCGTTTCGACTTGAGTGAGTAAGTGAGTGAGTTGGTGTTTTACGCCCGTGCAATGCTATATAGGTTATTTACAGGCGATGCAGAGCAGAGCCTAGCTTGTCGTAAGAGGCGACTAAGGGTCTTGGGATTCTGATGTCGGGTCAGTGCTCAGCCCACAGAGCGAAAAGGATGATAAAATGAACATGAAATGATGATGATAAATGAAATATGGAGATGGGGTGGGAAACAAAGGACCGGTAAATTTTGAAGAACCACAGGAAAAAGGGGAGAGGTGGGTAGGGGCAGAAAATTTAGCCTATGTGGTGCACTACTGGGCGGTCCACAAAGGGGTCTTTTACGTGCATGAAGCGTGGCACTCTCCACACACGTTTCGACTTGAGTTCACGTTGCTGAATGCGGTTTTGTTATGTGTGTGTGTGTTTTATGTTGTTATGTGGTTTGTTTTGTTATGATGAGTTTTTGTCTGCCGGTTTTGTCTTTGTCTTTACAGTTTTATGATACTGATTACCCCCCTTTGGTACACCTTTGCTTCTTGAATGCTAGATGATGTTTTGCAATTGCATGTGCTTTGCGAAAAAGAATGTTCATCCTGTCATACTCATGATTTTTCAGCAGCTTGCCTTGTTGAAACAAGTGATGCAGTTTTATGTAGTTAGGAATTTTCATGAGCTTGTATTGCTTCAAGCCTGAAGTTGGGAGAACCTTTAGCAAAATTGATGTTTTTATTATTGTCTTTGCAATAAATGCATATCATAACCGAGTGTCTTTTTGCCAATAGAGTTGGAACCCTCTGGTCCTGGTGACCTCATACTTTTTTTGTTCGGCAACATCGTCATTTGACCTTTTTCGTTTTAAAGCCTTTCCTGGCTTTGCCCCGGCTGTCCATTGAAGCATTTAAAAAATATATAACGTTTTTATGTTTGTTGATTGGTCTTCGGTCTTTCTAATTACCAAAAAGATCGAAGTGTACCAACACGGTGTTATGAAGATAACTCAATGACATAAATCTATTTTGTCCCGTGCGGGGCCCGGGTGGCGAATAGGCCCGCAGCAGAGCCTAGCTTGTCGTAAGAGGCGACTAAGGGTCTTGGGATTCTGATGTCGGGTCAGTGCTCAGCCCACAGAGCGACCAAGTGTGTACCCTAGGTGGCTGAATAGGGTGGCCCTCGTCCGCGGTGGTTGTCAGGTCTATAATACGGAAACCCTGACCGCCGACCATAGTGGGCCAACGTGTGTGGAGAATGCCACGCTCCATGCACGTTAAAGACCCCTTTGTGGACCGCCAAGTAGTGCACCACATAGGCTAAATTTTCCGCCCCTACCCACTTCTCCTCTTTTCCTGTGGTTCTTCAAAATTTACCGGTCCTTTGTGTCCCATCCCACCCCCACATTTCATTTATCATCATCATTTCATGTTCATTGTATCATCCTTTTCATGTTCATCGCCTGTTAATAACCTATATAGCGTTGCACGGGCGTAAAACACCAACTCACTCACTCACTCACCCATAAATCTATTTTAATAACTTTATTGATTAAACTAAAACCATTTCTAAACCATTAAAGACATATATCAATCGGGGAAGTATTTTCGTTTTATAAACAATTGCCTTCATTATTTTGTCCGTGCTGGTCCATTTTTTACTGGTTATCAGACAGATCGAAGTACCGGAACTGCTGGTTTTCATTTCACTCGGGATAAACGTATAGTTTGGTCAGACTTCGTACACGATCTTTCGTTAATACTTTGAACTCCAAATACGTTTGAAATTCATATTACATAAAATGGAAGTTATTTTTTACTAGTCCGGTCGGGCTAGCGTTCAATAAAATTAACTAGTCCGAGCTGAAAATTACTAGTGTGGGGCATCGGACTAGTGGGTAACGTCGCAGACTGTTTAATAAAGATGCGATCGTCGTATAAAAAGGCTATGATATTCGGAGGCATTACGTTACATGGAGAATTGGCCTCAAGTTTTATAGTCTGAATACCATGGAAGAGGCAGAACATCTGATGGCACTGCTAAATGCCAATATAATTGTGCCCGAAATTTAAGGTACGAATATGTTAAGCTTATTTAAATTTCAAGAGGTTTTGTTATAGTATTTGTTCTTCAATAGGTTTACCTAAATGTTGAAGGATTATTTCACAAAAAGGGGGTTATTCCTTTGTTTGCCGTTTTGTTAAACAGTTTTTTTTAAGTGATCATGACAATCAACTAAAAGAATCCCAAGACATAAAATACATCATAACATGACATTTGAATATCAAAATAGTTTTTATGTGCTTCTGCAACCAATTTGAACATAGCTTTGATAAAACAGTTTATTTTGGTAAGGCAGTTTTATCTCTCACCCTAATGAACAAGAGCAATTAGATAATTGAAAAATAAAACAATACCAAATAGTACAAAAAATGTTAATACGAAATGACTTCTTTAAAAAAATACCTCAGGGTGGATTGGACCCAGCTTGCCTAGTCAATTTAAGTGTTTATCACCCATGGACCGACATCTTTAACAATATGTTTCCCTTCTGCAGATAAGAGTTTCATGTTACGAGGATACACAAGTGTTGTCTTCTTTTTAACAATGACCGGAATATCAGCGGGGTCAGCTTTTTAAAAGTGTCTGCATCCGTCTCCATATCTGCTAGATAAGACTTGTAAAGTTCTTTGGATATAAACGTGAACGTCACACGTGTCAGACGGAATTGTCAATGTCGTTTATCTATCTTCGACATACCGTAACATTTTTTCTAGATGTTCACTTAATCCCATGAACATTTAATTGATTTAAGGTAGTAGGCCTGGGTGACCCCAAAATTTTCCCAACAGTCAATTTTTCTTAAAATTATGTGCTGTTATTTACTAGTATAGATGCATAAAATTAACAAGTTTCAAGAGATTTCACCGTCTAGTTTCTCCGCTAGGGTACTGTAAAGTCTAATATATATGACCATTAAAGACTTTTGCGGACCTAAATGCCCTAATTTAAATTGAGGGGTTTATTTTCAAAAATAGGTCTTAGAATCATCAATCTTTGGCAAACATGAAAAATTATCGGGTGAGGCAATATATATTCAACGATTTGTTAATGATTTTTCGTTTTTAATTACCAATACAATATAAATTATGTTAATTTTTTGAAAAAAATGGAACACAAAGGATAGCATAAGAGATGAGCGATTCAGGCTCCTGGGAGCCTCTAGTTTTGGTAAGGGTGGGGAATGGTCCGATTTTATTTTGTATTGTTTATTATTATCTTCATAGTGTTCCAGGTAAGAATAGTTTTTGTCTCGCCTGCGACTTTATTCGCTGAAGGCGAGACATGAGCATTACTTTCTGGCGGCGACGGTGGCGTGAAATCTTTTGTAAGATATATCCAGTTCCAGATTGAAGACCAAACCAATCTGTCGAGGGTACGATTGACGCAACCAGTTTTCTGGAGTAAGTTTTTTTTCCAACATAACAAGAACAGCGGTCTCCCATGAGTGAGTTGGTGTTTTACGCCTGTGCAGCGCTATGGTAAGACACAAAAGAAAAGATGGATAAAATAGGGGAAAACATTACACATATTACACACACAAAAACTGTTTAAATGACAAGAATAAACTCAAGGGTAAGCAGTTCCTGTTTATATCAACACATCAGGTTGCAAAAATTAAAATGGTGTAGTTCTAATCAGTTAGAGGATATAGTCTTATGTGTCCATTCCAAGATAAAATGTAAATATAAATCAGACCTAATTTATAAATATTTTAAGCTTCACTTTAAATACCTGTGATAATGTCGCTGTATATTTTCTCATTGACACTGAGGTTATAATTTCTGGATGATCCAACTCCACCTCAGAGCAAATTTTTTATAGAGAGTCATAGCTTCTAATAGCACGATTACCTGTAGAAACAATGCAAATAATTTTAAAAAGTTAGCAGAGTACAAAAAGCTTTGATGTAAATTCCAGGCTTAAGGCAGACACGGTAAAATGTGGCGGGGTTAAACTAGATTCATGTCCAATCTTCTGTAACAGAAGAAAATAAAGATCCAGCTATATTTACTTACCATTGTTCATCTGAGGTAGGTATCCAATATAAATTATGGAAACTCACTTGAAAGAATTGCAAAAAATAACTAGAATGGCAGTCTTCATTGGAAGAAATATATCGCCTGTGTCTTCAAAAAAAAATCTCTAAACAGGAAAAAGATTAGTACAGGCATAAAATCACTTTACACCTTATAGTAGTATAGGACAAAGCTACATGCCAAATATCAAGAGGATGAGGCATGTAATTGCTGAGAAAACTGTGACGAAAATTTTCTAGAAGTCCAATATATGCAAAAACTTTAAAATCTCGTTAAACAGGAAGTAGAAGTTTTTTCAGCATAAAATCGCTTTACACCTTATATTACTATATGAAAAAGCTACATGCCAAATATCAAGAGGCTGAGGCATGTAGTTGCTGAGAAAACTGTGACGAAAAATTTCTATAAGTCCAATATATGCACATCTTCGCTAGCCAAGGGTTACGATCCGCTATCTCTCATCTTCACCCTTGGCAGATCTAGAAGGATTTTTGTGGTCATACATTCTATCATCTGATTGGATGCAGTGAAAGTTGGCTGCATCCAATCAAATTCCTGCATTTCCATTTTTAAACAATCTGTTAACAAACATGCGGGTTTACAAAGGTAATAAATAATTATTATTTTTGCAAAAAATATTAGCAGTTTTGATCAAATCTTACCAAAATTACCTTTATTTTATCTTTAGATAAATGTTTGTCGTTAATGGAATAAAATATCTCCATTTTTTGCAACTATCTGGATGAAAATAATTTTTTAAACTTGGAATATATATTGCTTCAAGGGAGATAATTGAAATGTTGAGATTACAAAAACCTTCTAGATCTGCCAAGGGTGAAGATGAGAGATAGCGGATCGTAACCCTTGGCTAGCGAAGATGATATATGCAAAAACTTTAAATCCTTGGTAAACAGGAAGTAGAAGTTTTTTTCGACATAAAATCGCTTTACACCTTAAAGTACTATAAGACAAAGATACACACCAAATTTCAAGAGGCGAAGCTATGTAGTTGCTGAGAAAACTGCAACGAAAGTTTTTAGACGCTGTAGGATGACACAAGACGACGGATAGTGCCGACATAATGACAAATATAATGCCTTAATGGAACACCATGCACTGAACTTACGAGACAAAACTAAAAAAAAATCTTAATTTTAGGACACAATTTGATGGCATACATACATTTAATAAATTCATTGTCATGTTTAATTTTTTATTATTATAAAGTTACGCCTAAATTAAAATATAATTTGTCTGCAGACAGACCCGATTTTAATGGCCCAACTGAAAAGTTTTTTTTTTTACAACCAACATCAAAATATTTTTTTTATTTTGTCAACAAGTCAACATTGCAGCGCTTTGAAATTTATTCGGAAAGGCCTTTGCAGCAAGCGCTCATCTGACTAACAATAAAATGGTCACCTACAGGTGCCAAATCGACAAAATGGCGCACGCCACCAATTAAAGTGTGACAGCCATTTATCAAGTTTCAGCAACTCAGCAACAAAAAGAAATGGAGATAATTACGGTTTCATCATTCATTAAAGACAAAATGAAATCGCTTAAGCCCAACAAGAGCTATAAGTTGAAATCGATAGAACTAAACGCCATGTACGGTTACCATGATTATCAAAAAAAACAATTGTAAGTATATCATGTATATCTTAAAGGTTTCACTGATGGACTCCGAGATCATGAATAAGTGTATTTCAGCGACACAATTCTCATAACCTGAAATCGAGAGATGCGGGGTCGTCAGGCGATAATGGGGAAAACCTGACCGCAAACCATAGTGGTGCACCGTGTTGGGAAAAATGTCACGTTCCTCGCACGTTAAAGAACCCTGCTGCAGGTCTCGGTAAGAGTAGGACCCGTAGGATCCCCATGCAGGAGGCGAAATTTCCCGTCCCTACCCATCACTCCTTTTTCCAGTGGAAGTCAAAACTCTCCTACCCGATTGGCCTTGTGTCCCCATTTCCTCCACTTCATCATCATTTCATGTTCATTGTATCGCCACTTTCATATTCATCTCCCGGATATAGCTGAAATCGTGCTGCTTGGGAGAAAAGCAATAACTAACTAACTAACTCAACAAATGGCATTAATAATTATTTAATATGTTTCTTCTAAATCAAAGAGTAAAATTTTGTATACTGCAGATCAAGAAGTTGTGCAGACACTAATGAGCTATATTACTACAAGCACACCAGTTGCATCACAAGGTTTGAATACTTAAACGGAAAAATCAAAACTGTCGAAACGCCAGATCTTTGATATTTTGTCCACGTTTGTGATCAGAAGAACACATTTGGAATAACGTTTTATCATCCACACTCTCTGGTACAGCATCAACAATTAGGCAAATTTGATAACTAGAAGAAGGTGCCTCGATAGTGTTAAACATTTGGTTGAGATAAATTTCTTCCATTACTGCATTAGAAGTAGTATGGAATACTTTAAAATCATTCCCGTCAATACGAAAGAGGACCTGACAACCTACTTTAGAACTGACAACTGCTTTAGGCTGGTAGTTTTTAATAAGCTCATAAAGGGTTTCCATCCCCATTTGATGATCCTGAATTCTAACCATAATGGTTTTACCTTTACGAAGAAGGAAAATGTTCCAAAAGGGTCTTAACCTGAATTTCATCCAACGAAAGATGAAACCATGTCAGATTAATAGTTAGGCTGAAAAAAAAATGCCATTATAGATTAAAATGAACATTTTAAATGCCCAAACGTCGATGCGACCGTCTGTGCATTTTGCAGGATAAATGTGGAGAAACACGAAATGGACGGGGAAACCGTCTAAATGTAAAATAAAGTTTTTGGATGAATAAACCATCCATTTCTATTATGTTGTACCACGAGACATAGTGTTTGAAAATGGATAGAAACATTATCTTGATGACTTCAACCTTCCAACTTTCTTGTATAGCAACATTCCGTCCGCTCCAGCTTATGGAGTTTACGTATCTCAATTGATTTGTTACTCCAGAACGTGCGGGACTTACATCGATTTCTTTAGCAGAGCGACACGTCTGACGCAAAAATTGCTCACACAGGGTTATGTTGCTCCTCGGTTGCTATCTTCACTCAAGAAATTTTAGGGAAGACATCATGCGCTAATAGACAAATTTGGGATTTCGATCTCTCAGATGAGTGCAGATGTTGGTTTGTCATAGGCTTTTGTTTTTTTTTCCTTTACCGGATTTGATGCGCTGAATTGACTATTGGCAACGCGACGGGTGTGCTATAGCAAGCAGGAACTGCTTACTCTTCCGGAGCAACTGAGTTCACTCTTGTTTCGCGTTATTGATTGATATTCAGTTATTTTGTGTTTCCACGTTTTAGGTTTTTGTCCCGTTCTTGTTTGTGGATGACATTACAAAACTCTATGTCAAATCAACATCTGTGCTCATCTGAGAAATAGAAATCCCGTATTTGCATACAAGCACATGATGTCGTCCGTAAAATTTCTTGAGTGATGACAACAACCTGGGAGCAACGTACCCCTGTGTTAACAATTTGCTTGTCAGCCTTGTAGCTCTATCAAGGAAGTCGTTGTACTCCCCACATGCTCTGGAATAAAGAATCAATTGTGATACGTAAACTCCATATGCTGGAGCGGACGGAATGTTGCTACACAGAAAGGGAAAGTTAACTATTGGAAAGTTGAAGTCATCACGTTTGTCATAGAGCTTTGTACAAAGCCTTCCTTGTGTGTCAATTTCGAGAAAAAGATCCAAATATGAAGAAGACCTCCTAGAATCTGTAGTGTCCTTTACCTCAAGTTCCTTCGGATATATGAGATGTAAATAGTCACCAAATCGAGGATTGTTTAGTGAAAGGACATCATCAATATAACGAAATGTGAGATTGAAGGATAAAGCAAGTTTGCGGTCCTTTTTGTCTAGAAGTGATTGTAAGAAGTCTGCTTCATATGAATGAAGCAACAAATCGGCAAGCAATGGTGCACAATTTATGCCCATTGGGATACCTATTGTTTGCTGAAAACCACGTCCACCAAACTGTACAAATATGTTGTCGATTAGAAAGTTGATCATTTCTATTATTTGATCTTCTGTAAATTTGTTTTTCTTGCTAGACTCTTGGATGACAAAGCAAGTCTTTTTATAACCGACTACCAAATACTTGTACCTGCGTTTTCCATTCTTTTTGATAAAGCTACGTTTAATCAGCTGTGCCAAACGAGATTTTAATTGTGAATGTGGAATTGAAGTATATAATGTAGAGAAATCAAACGTTATAATGCTATTACATGATGAAAATGACTTAGAATGGAGATTTTCCATCAGTTCTTTAGAATTTTTGAGAATCCACATTTGATTGACGCCATTTCTAGAGTAACAACAATCGAAATACTTTTGAAGGCTTGATTTTATTGCCGTCAATATTGATGTTAACAAAACTGAAAGAGGCTTAGTTGTACATTTGGATGACCCAGCAATAAATCGTTGCTTGTATGGAGTTTTATGTAACTTTGGAATCCAATACAAGGATGGAACGTCATCGTTCTTTTTGTCAACAGAAATGCCAAAGGAAGAAATTACAGAGTTATGATTGTTGATTAATTCCTCCTTTGACAGTGTTGTTGCTGTATATGTGGTGCTTTTGCTGGTACAACCAACCCCTAATTCAGCTGTTAAACAATCAATATAGTGTCTTTTGCATACGAAAATGATGTTGTTAGGCGCTTTATCAGCAGGTACGACAACATATTTGTCATGTAAGGTGGACAATGTCTTCGCAACATCAGGGTTGTTGAAAATAAATGTTGCCTTGGTGCTCATCGAGCCTTTCAAAGAGTTAATCCTTTTCAAAACCAACGACCTCACAGACTTTACCCACTCAGAAAGAACGTCGCTTACTTTTTCATGTTCTTTTTTGGCCCATTTTCTGGCATAGTCTTCAACTGAATCCATAATTGTTTTGAAATACAAATGACAACAAAGTTCCAGACAATAAATTTTGCTACGCCTGACGCGCGTTTCGTCTATTCAAGACTCATCAGAGGCGCTCTACCAAAAATATCGAAAATGCCAAACACTATATGAATATGAAAAGCATAGAACAATTAAACAAAAAATACCAAACTGGGGAACCAAATTATTACTAAGATATTCAACCTATGTCTGGTGTAGGAAGAACCTTAGGGTTTCATCCTCGGAAACCCAGGGGTTCCTCATTCGCACACCCACCCACCACCCCTGGGTCCACCCGTACCACTTCCATCGCTTTAGACAGCCTTACAAACCCTCCCACCAAGCACCCCGATTGGACACACATCTGTGCGCCCCTCTCCCCCAATCTTGGAAATTATGGTTCCAGTTGATTGCTCTAGGCTCACGATATTTTGGTCCTTTGGCCAAAACATCGCGGAGTTGGTCATTTTCCACTATGTTGAGGTCCCCGGTAATGACGTGGCCAGAGGGACTATATTTTTGGTAGAGCGCCTCTGATGAGTCTTGAAAAGACGAAACGCGCGTCAGGCGTAGCAAAATTTATTGTCTGGGACTTTGTTGTCATTTGTATTTCGAACACACGTGAAGGTTAGCACTGCTGGTGGAGTTTAGATTCCCCGAGGTTAGCCCGCTCCGGCACCAACACTTTTGAGTTGGAGAATACATCAAAGCTTTAAATTATCCGTCTAAATTTCAAAATTGTCTAAACCCTAAGGTTTTTCCTACCCCAGACATAGGTTGAATATCTTGGTAATAATTTGGTTCCCCAGTTTGGTATTTTTGGTCATACTGTTCTATGCTCTTCATGCTCATACAGTGTTTGGCATTTTCAATATTTTTGGTAGAGCACCTCTGATGAGTCTTGAATAGACGAAACGCGCGTCAGGCGTAGCAAAATTTATTGTCTGGAACTTTGTTGTCATTTGTATTTCGAACACACGTGAAGGTTAGCACTGCTGGTGTAGTTTAGATTCCCCGAGTTTAGCCCGCTCCGGCACCAACACTTTTGAGTTGGAATACATCAAAGCTTTAAATTATCCGTCTAAATTTCAAAATTGTCTAAACCCTAAGGTTCTTCCTACCCCAGACATAGGTTGAATATCTTGGTAATAATTTTGTTCCCCAGTTTGGTATTTTTGGTCATACTGTTCTATGCTCTTCATGCTCATACAGTGTTTAGCATTTTCAATATTTTTGGTAGAGCGCCTCTGATGAGTCTTGAATAGACAAAACGCGCGTCAGGCGTAGCAAAATTTATTGTCTGGAACTTTGTTGTCATTTGTATTTTGAATGGGGATTTGTCACAATAACAGTCTGGTGGTTTTGCCTTGAGGTCGTTGATTTGGTAATCCCGCAAAACTTGTTTGTAGTTAAATACCTAAGGTGCAATGGTGGAAGTATAGGAATAAGAAATGACGGGAACACTTTTGTTTTTGAAATAAGGAGGGATATGTTCTGAAACAGATTTATGGTGTAAAATGTTTCCTAAATTTATGGCATCCAGACCTTTGTTTAAAAATGGAAGAGAAATGAAAGAGCGATTGTCCTTGTTGTTTTCGTGTGGAACACCGACTGGTTTGAATAATCGGTTGTATCCAATGTCAAGAACAATGGCTGTAAGACGGTACAGGTTGGATTTAAAATCAGTTACTGGATTTTCGAGACATTCTTTGTAAAGTGTGCGAAGTTATGAAAGAGGAATAGAATACAATTTAGTGCGAATGTGATGAATCCCGAGAGGTCGTTGAATAGACGAAGGCAGTCCATTGATAGACACGTCATGTACCTTCGGTGAATTGTACTTCCGATGTCCATGACTGCGTTTGCGCTTTTCTTGCTGTTCAAAAAGATTCATCACATTCACATCATTGCATCTTGGACAAACTGCTAATGTTGTCGTTGCAACATTATATATATTATTAAATGTCAATACAAGTTTGGGTAGAAACACCAACATTGAGTAGCTTCTTTACATCATCGAAGTTGAAACCGTCACATTATTTTGATCTTTAAGGAAATACGAACCTGTGGTTTTGAAAATTTTTCGATATCCTCTGCTTTTATCCATTAAAATGCACGATAATTAATTATCCCATTGACGCTTATTTTCTTTTCATATTTTTTTTCTTTTAAATATCGTGTCTAAATAACTACATATACCAAATTCCAGTACGTTTATTTAGTTTATTTACAGGCGATGAACATAAAAAGGATGATACAATGAACATTAAATAATGATGATAAATGAAAATATGGGAGTGGGATGGGTAACAAGGCTGCGGTAAATTTTGAAGATCCATAGAAAAAGGGGAGATTGGATAGGGACGGAAAGTACACTACTTGGCGGTCCACAAAATGACAACCCCCGCGGACAAGGGTCACCCTATTCAGCAACCTAGGGTACACACTTGGTCTCTCTGTTGGCTGAGCAATGACCCTACGTCAGAATCCCAAAGACCCTTAGTCGCCTCTTACGACAAGCTATTATGCCCTTGTGAATGAAGAATACAATTTTACACTCCAATGAAATAAAAATGTTTTAAAAAGTTAAACCTTCAATCAATGCAATGAACAAGAAACCCCTAATTATAATCACATTAAAACACTTGATTAAAAACCTACAAATGACAAAACAGGCTAACCTGTATTTTATGCTGAACAATCAACATTATTTGTATGTGGGATGTATTTCAACATTACATGTATATATGGAATGTACAACAACAAATGGAATGTTAACTGAAAATTAAGTTCACAAAAACATAATGAATATGAAAACATTAACTAAAAAGAAAACAAAGATATAACTAACAAAATTTGATTAAAGTAATAACAGTAGGTCTAGAGCGTCATTGATAAAAAAGAAGATCAAATCAGATGTGTTAGTAGTGTTACCGTTGAAAATGTGTTTTTGGTGTGTGGCGATGTATCATTGCAGAAAGTTCTCTAAAACTAGATTTAAAGAGATTCCTTTCAGATATTAGCCTAGCAGACTTTAACTTTCTCCCAAGTTTTTGTTCAAGAAAGTTGATTTGTAACCAGTCTTTTTCAATTTTCACACCATCTTGTTATATAAGGATAGATGATGTAATCTTTTGTCCTTTTAAATGATACTCTTTTTATCGAAATGTTTTGTCAAATTTATAATAAGTGGGTATTCTTAGGAATTGGAAACTATACTGTCAACAGTCTGATGACCTGAGCATGCGATCTTACTATCTCTATTTAACATTTCCACGTACACATCAAGAGCTACAATATTGTTCTTTAAAGTACCTATTTGCCGTGGATAACATATTATCTAACGCATACTTTGTAGTATGTAGCAGTTCTTTGTGAACAACATTCAAAACCGTTCTGCTAGTTTCCTCTTTGGATGATATGTTTCTACAGCCCATTCTTTGCAGTAGGTCAATGAATTCTCGGTCATCGTCACCCAAACTACCGGAAATTTGTTAGTTAGGTATTGCTTTACTCCCAAGCAGCGCAATTTCGGCTATATCCGGGAGATGAACATGAAAGTGGTGATACAATGAACATGAAGATCTTTAGTAAAGATCTTTAGTGACGATGTTTTCCATCCCTACGATATAATTCATAAGTTAATCAAATAAAACTGAATTAATATATACTTTTATTGTCTGTAATGAAAGAGCTTTACTTTAAGACAAAAGTTAAAAGTCAATATCCAGTTTACGGGAAACACCTCGCATAAGTTCTCTCAACAAATGGAACCCGTGCGGGTTCCGGGTGGCGAATAGGCCCACAGCAGCGCTAAGCTTGTCGGTAAAAGTCCACTTAAGAGCGCCCCGAAACCTGACATCGGGTCAGGCCGCTTTGCCCACAAATCGACTGGGATGTGTGCCCCAGGTGGTTGAATGGGGCAGCCCTGACATCGAGAGATGTGGGGTCGTCAGGTGATAATGCGGAAAACCTGACCGCAAACCATAGTGGTGCACCGTGTTGGGGAAAAATGTCACGTTCCTTGCACGTTAAAGTACCCTGCTGCAGGTCTCAGTAAGACTCAAGAGTAGGACCCGTAGGATCCCCATGCAGGAGGTTAAATTTCCCGTCCTTACCCATCACTACTTTTTCTAGTGGCAGTCAAAACTCTCCTACCCGATTGGCCTTGTGTCCCCATTTCCTCCACTTTATCATCATTTCATGTTCATTGTGTCACCATTTTCATGTTCATCTCCCGGATATAGCCGAAATCGTGCTGCTTGGGAGTGAAGCGATTACTAACTAACCAACTAGCACTGGATAGGTACCAATTCACAAAATATTTCAAGAAACTCATTGGCATCCCATGACATTCCAAATTCAATGCCTCTGCATTCAAAAATCTTCTAGACTTGCGGAAGAAACATGGCTACTTTTTTCCCAGAGTTGCAGTTGCTTTGGAAAAAAACTACTGCCCTCAGATAGGAGTTGGCAGATGACGCAGTAAACTGCCCCTTGCACAATTTACACTTCCCCTGTTTGGTATTTTTGGTTCAACTGTTCTATGCTCTTCATAATTAAAAAGTGTTTGGCATTTTCAATATTTTTGGAAAAGCGCCTCTGATGAGTCTTGAACAGACGAAACGCGCGTCAGGCGTAGCAAAATTTATTGTCAGGAACTTTGTTGTCATTTGTATTTCATCAGGTATTTCCCTTCAACTTCAACTGTAAACAGCTTTGTATTATAACATTTATACATTGGACATGCTAAATATGGATCCATTTCAAATACAGCATTGATTGTTCCCCTTTCCAGGTTGTAACCTGAGGGCGCTGCCTTGTCATCGAACAGATGTTCGTCTTCTGAAGAGACGTTGTCCAGGTCATCATCATTGCTTATGATCTGTTAAAAGAAGTTGAAATTGTAATATGTGTGTCTCTTTATATATCAAGATTCAAATTTAAAATACTTCAATGTCATAGATATTAAGCAACAACAAAATAAATATCATGATTTGCTAATTCTTGTAAAATGCTTTAATAAAATAAATCACTGGCCAATCTTTAGTAAAGAGAAATAATGTTATGCAACTGTTAGCATTCATGTATTTTCATTAAGAATATTCCACTTAAATTTTTAGCTCATCAAAGTTTTGTTAATATCTAGGAGTAAGTAGCTGTGAAAGTAGTATGGTGTTCCATTTTTAAACATTTTTTTTAGTTTTCATAACACCAATATGATGGTTTCGTTATACAGGTTAGAAGTTCATAGTTTCTGAAGTTAATGTTTGTACTTATTCATAAAATAATGAATAATGCTTAGGCCATAAAAAATAATTTTATGGTTCCCAGGCCATTTTTCATGAAAACTGACGAGGGAGGGAGGGAGACAATTGTTTATTTATATATTACCACCAAAAAGTGATGAGGGTGCTTTTTACATTGCTCATAGCCAGAAAAAATGATGAGGTCTTTTTGTTTTTATTTTATTGATATGACATTAAAAATGGGTAATGAGGTACCCTGAGAAGAGATGAGGGAGGGCCTGAGAACCTTAAAATTATTTTTTATGGCCTTAGCTGTATTTCAATGTTTTGTGGTTTAAAAGAACCATGAAAATTTTTCATATTTAGTTAAGAAACATACATTACTTTACATGTACATGTAACTTATCATGTGTCTTTCTTCTCAAAATAACATTGATTTCTGGAAAAAAATATATGCTTATCGGATGTGATAATACATTGTACCTGAAAACCATCCATGTCTTCAAACTTGGAAAGAGAAAGCTTTGAATTTTCAAACATCTCTTCGGGACCAATTTTGTAGGCTTTTCTTGCTACAATTCCATCTTCAGTGAATTCAAAATTGTTTAGTTGAGTTATGCCTGTCATTTTTACTGACACTTTTGTTTTTTTTTTCTGGCTGTCAACAGCGATGACAGAAACAAATGTTCATCTTAATCCTGAATAACTCCCTTATGCCGTCTTCATATCAAATGGACTGGTGATATCGTGTCCTTCATCAGCATATCTAAGCATGTGTAGCTTGCTGTGTGACGTTTTGCTATCGCACAAGTCCTTGCCAGATTGGGCCTCACTGAAGTTGTATTGATTTATTTGTAATGAGCTATTTTTCAAGTTTAGTGATTGTATAAATGCAAGCAGGAGACCACAGTGATAACATCCAGCATTGTCAGTCTTAAGATAAGCAGTTGCTAAAAGTGGATCCTGAGTTTTCAAAGTTGTCATTATATTTGATAATATATAACTGTGAACCATCCTTGTGTACCATCCTCCAATATATGGATGAAGCATTTCAGTTCTAGCTCATCGTTAGGCTTGGTGACTGCGCATGTTAAGTGCCAGGAAATTCCTTTCTTCCCCAAAAAAGTCGGCTTGTTTTTCTCTATGGAGAAAAGGTATAAATTTCATAGCAAAGTCCATTATCAACGGCACTTCATTTGGCCTAAGGCTAAGGCTTGACAGGATCTCTTGTTTTGCAGCATCTTGATGAACAGTTCGAACGCTTTGGGAATGCCATGCATTTATTTGCATCCCTCTCATTTTCAAGTCATGTTCAATTTCTTCCCTTAGTTTATCAGGAATTCCTTTTATTTCTGTATAAAGTGCTGTAACATTCGACTCGCACTGAAAAACAGCCAAACATACTGAACAAGAGTTGTTATGTTCATGTTCACATTGTTCAGAAAAAGTTTTTTTCTAATTGTCACTTGTCCCGTGCGGGGCCCGGGTGGCGAATAGGCCCGCAGCAGAGCCTTGCTTGTCGTAAGAGGCGACTAAGGGTCTTGGGATTCCGACGTCGGGTCGGTGCTCAGCCCACAGAGCGACCAAGTGTGTACCCTAGGTGGCTGAATAGGGTAGCCCTCGTCCGCGGGGGTTGTCAGGTCTATAATACGGAAACCCTGACCGCCGACCATAGTGGGCCAACGTGTGTGGAGAGTGCCACGCTTCATGCACGTAAAAGACCCCTTTGTGGACCGCCCAGTAGTGCACCACATAGGCTAAATTTTCCGACCCTACCCACCTCTCCCCTTTTTCCTATGGTTCTTCAAAATTTACCGGTCCTTTGTTTCCCACCCCATCCCCATATTTCATTTATCATCATCATTTCATGTTCATTTTATCATCCTTTTCATGTTCATCGCCTGTAAATAACCTATATAGCGTTGCACGGGCGTAAAACACCAACACACTCTAATTGTCACTTAGAGCATGTGTAGAACAATGATTTATCACATCAGATTGCAGGGAGCTATGACCTTTGATATCAAACTTCAAATGCTGGCTGGATCTGTATAAGAAGAGAGTGACCTCTTTAGTTGTAGCTGGATCAAGTCCAAATGTATTGAGGTTTCTGACAATTTTCTCCAGTGTATGTATTCTTTTCATTCCATCAGCTATGCTATTGCGTTGTCAAGTCCCTGAAGGCTAGTCTTCTGAAATGATGCACATAACTTTACAATAGTATACAAGGAAGATCTTTACAAAGCATCAAACTCAACTGTTTCACAAACTATTTCTGATAACGCTGGATAATACGTGATGCCATAACACGGCCTATTAGACAACTTGATTATTTTTTATCCAAAACCAACAATTTGGTTGAAGCAGGGGGTGACAAAAAATTAATTAAATGTGCTATCTTAGCTCTTGTCGATCTATCACGATAGATTTCTTCTCTTTTAATGATATCACCAGGTCCTCTCAAAGCGGTATGCTTTCTAGCTTTATCTATTTTATGTTCTTGATCTAGAGTGATGTAACTTATGATAGTGTTGATAGTCTCTTTGGTTTTAGAAATATAGTAGGTTTTAAAACTGCGTTGAAGTGTGTCCTAATCTTTATTCAACTGGGATCTTAATGGTTGGAAATTTGAAGAAATACTTTGCATGGCATTATTGAATTTGTCCTTTCCTGTTATTTGATCTTCAAACCAATCTGAACATGCTGATGTCTGACTATCTATCTGTGATGAAGCATTGCTCTGTACTGTACTTGCTGCTTGTGAATGTTGAGATTATTCCACATGTTTAACTGAAATATAATTAACCACATGGTGAAATTAAAAATATTGCAACAAGTCCTGAAATAGCAAAAATCAAGAAATGACCAAAAGTCATTTTTTTAGTAATATCTGAGCCATGGAGCTGATGTCTTGCATATAATTTTATGACAACTTTTGAACGCTCATATATGGATGAATATGTGTATAAAGTTTCATGATGATACCATACTTCCTTTATGGTAAAGTAACTTAAACCTGAAAGTAGACCCAAGTACTACCCGTGCGGGAACCGGGTGTGAAAAGAATAGTCCCGCAGCCGCCCGTAAAGCTTGTCGTAAGAAGCTACTAAACGGGTCAACATGTTTACCGTGTGTTGCGACCTGTGTCTGGGGAGGACGGGATCCTGGTCCACGTATGTGGGTTTGGCCCTTACTTCTCCTAGACAGGCGGTAAGATTTGGCTCGGTCTGATCAATCGGCTGGTCATGCGTGAGTGAGTGAGTTGGTGTTTTACGCCCGTGCAACACTATATAGGTTATTTACAGGCGATGAACATGAAAAGGATGATAAAATGAACATGAAATGATGATGATAAATGAAATATGGGGATGGGGTGGGACACAAAGGACCGGTAAATTTTGAAGAACCACAGGAAAAGGGGAGAGGTGGGTAGGGGCGGAAAATTTAGCCTATGTGGTGCACTACTTGGCAGTCCACAAAGGGGTCTTTTACGTGCATGAAGCGTGGCACTCTTCACACACGTTGGCCCACTATGGTCGGCGGTCAGGGTTTCCGTATTATAGACCTGACAACCCCCGCGGACGAGGGCTACCCTATTCAGCCACCTAGGGTACACACTTGGTCGCTCTGTGGGCTGAGCACTGACCCGACGTCAGAATCCCAAGACCCTTAGTCGCCTCTTACGACAAGCTAGGCTCTGCTGCGGGCCTATTCGCCACCCGGGCCCCGCACGGGACAGCCCTGTAAAGCACCATATCATTATGTTTCAAACTTTTTCTGTGATAATAGACTATTTCATATTTCTGGGATGACTGATTATTTTAGTCCTTATCAACACTTTTTAGAGAGTTATCTTTTCCTGGTAGGACAAACAAAAAATATTGCATCAATAAGGTCAGAATAAACTTGATTTTGTGATGTTTTCTTACAAATGTTTCATTGTAATCTTGATGGATTTGAACAACAAAAAAATAAGGAAACATCAATTAGATGTTGATTTGGAACTATTTTTAGCTTAAAATAAGTGTAAAAGGGCACTTTATAATTAGGGTTAGGGTTAGTATAAAACACAAAGGGTTAGGGGTTAGCATATTAAAATACACATAGGGTTAGGGTTAGTACAAAATTATACAATTAGGGTTACAGTCAATGAAAACACAAAATAAGTGGAAGGGGTAAGTACAAAAATACATTTATGATAAGGGTTAGTAGAAAAACGTATAATTAGGGTTAGGGTTAGTGTAAAACATACAATTAGGGTTAGGGTTAGTATAAATCACACAATTAGGGTTAGGGGTTAGCATATTAAGATACACTAAGCGTTAGGATTAGTACAAAACCATACAATTAGGATAAAGGTCGATGAAAACACAAAATAAGGGGAAGGGGTTAGTACAAAGAGATACATTTCAGGTAAAGGTTAGTACAAAAACGTACACTAAGGGTTACAGTTAGCATCTGTGAAAACACAAAGCTAAGGGTAGGGGTTGGACCAAAAAGATACATTTATGGTAAGGGTAAGTACAAACACATACAATTAAGGTTAGTGTAAAACATATAATTAGGGTAAGGGTTATTATAAAACACACAAATAGGGTTAGGGTTAGCATATAAAGATACACTTAGAGTTAAGGTAAGTACAAAATTATACAATTAGGGTTATAGTGGATGAAAACACAAAATAAGTGGTAGGGGTAAGTACAAAAAAAATACATTTATGATAAGGCAAAGTACAAAAAAGTATAATTAGGGTTAGTGTAAAACATATAATTAGGGTTAGGGTTAGTATAAAACACACATTTAGGGTAAGGGTTAGTACAAAATTATACAATTAGGGTTAAAGTCAATGAAAACACAAAATAAGTGGTAGGAGTAAGTACAAAAAAAAAATACATTTATGATAAGGGTTAGTAGAAAAACGTATAATTAGGGTTAGGGTTAGTGTAAAACATATAATAAGGGCTAGGATTAGTATTAAACATACAATTAGGGTTAGGTCGGTCACTTTAAACTGAAATTCGGCGTAATATTATGACATTCACGTTTGACAACTTTCTTTCACAGACTTGTGACGGTGGAACATTGTCTTTTTTTCTTAAGACTTTTAATAAATAGGAAAAACAATAAGAATTAAGTCACAACATAGAAAATAAATCGCAAAATAAATAAAATGTTAATGTCACATCTTCACCTCACCTTCTGCCGGCAAAGATAAAATTTTAGTTAGTTAGTTAGTTATTGCTTTACTACCAAGCAGCACGATTTCGGCTATATCTGGGAAATGACCATGAAAGTAGTGATACAATTAGCATGAAATGATGATGAGATGATGAAGTGGATGAAATGACGACACAGGGCCAATCGGGAAGGAGAGTTTTGACTGCCACTGGAAAAAAGGAGTGATGGGTAGGGACAGGAAATTTAGCCTCCTGCATGGAGATCCTACGGGTCCTACTCTTACCGAGACCTGCAGCAGGGTTCTTTAACATGCGAGGGACGTGACAATTTACCCAACACGGTGCACGACTATGGTTTACGGTCAGATTTTCCGCATTATAGTCTGACGACCTCGCATCTCTCGATGTCAGGGCTGCCCCATTCCAGTCGCTTTGTGGGCAAAGCGACCTGACCTGATGTCAGGTTTCTGAGCGCTCTTTAGTGGATTTTTATCGACAAGCTTAGCGCTGCTGCAGGCCTATTCGCCACTTGGAACCCGCACGCGTGGCAAGGATAGAAAGGTCAATACAAAGTACATATATCAAATTTAATATCTTCATAGGCCCCAAGACATGTCCCATCAATGCCAGACAGTGCTGTCCAATAAGCGGGGTACTAAGACGATCATGAGGTGTTTTGTATATCATTGTCGACGGGAAACGTTTTTAAAGATTACGTTCATCTGGTTTCACAAAGTTTTAACTTGGCTGGTTGGTTCCATCATCTATTGCACCTGGCTAGGATATATGGACCCGCTTTCCTAATGTAATAGGGGGGACATGGTATCCTTTTCCAAGCTGGAAGCAAGGCTTTGTTAAAAGTCGGCCCTACAGAGACCAGATGGCGCGTCCTGGTGTGAGATGAATATAAAACATGATATAAAAAATATAAGAAAATGTTATATAAAAAAATAACATTTTGTGGTAAAAAAACAAACTATAGTAAAACTTCAATGTTGTGTATAAAACCAAAAACAACAAAAGTTTGAACCACCATGATCATACGAAGGGATTCCAGTACATATAAATTTATACTTTTTTTCAAGGACTAAAATGTCAAAAAAAAAAAGGATTTCAGTACCAAATCATTCACATTATTTCATAGCTACAATAGTGTTGCTCCTTTGACATTTTTGATTGGGCGGATCATAGCTCCTTTGACATTTTTGATTGGGCGGATCAATCCAACCAATCAAAGATGTCAAAGGAGCAACATTATTGTAGCTAGAATAACTTATGAAATTAGCACAACTTTGACAATCATATTTATCAATACCGCTATAGCGACGGGTTCAGGATTTTTTTATCAAAAAGAATGGAGTCTTATCTGCCTAATCAAAGATGTCAAAGGAGCTACATTATTGTAGCTAAGCCTTATCTTGGGTAAAAAAAAAATTACCTAATACAATCAGATTTTTATTTAAGAAAAGTATTTTTTTTTTCATTCCAATTCTAGTTTCAATGTTACTGAAGTTATTTTTTTCTCACATAACCCTCTGAACTACTTAACCTTTCCATTTATACTTAATACATGTACATAACCCTTGTAATTTTATCTGACCAGTGAACATCTTTATCTTTAAAAATGTATGCAGAATGAGCATAATTTGGTAGCCTGAAATAATTAAACTGCTGTTACAAAATACTGCTTATATTGTTAGGTTCCTTTAGGAATTTTACCATTGAACGAGAACAAAACTAGTGAAATGATTGATATCATGAAAGAACTTCATAAGTATGTTCCGGGAAGTAGAGATGAGAATGAAATAGTGGATGAAGAGGAAAGGTAATCTTTATTTATTGCTTATACAAGTAAAAAGGGAACTTTCATATAATCTGACTGTGTATCATCATACTCAAGGACTCAATTATTGTCCCTCATCACTTCATTGGATGAGACTTGAACTTTAACCTGCACCGTTCGTGGGAAAATTATAGGTCATATTATTTTGATAGTGATGCTGGTAACTTTATGCGATGTTTCAGCTGATGCATGCATGCCATTATCATTCCTCTAACAATGGCAGTTGCCGAGAAATGAACCTTAACCAAAAGTTTTCAGCCTGTAAAGATCACAGTGGAGCGTGAAAATGGGGTCAAGGTCACACATCATGGTGACAGTTGCATAGACTATAACCTCAACTGTCTGTATACCAAATATCAGATGCCTAGCTATCATACTTTTCAAGCAATTCATTGTCCGCAAAAGTCTTACAAACAAGTTTACGACACCGCGGCCGTCGCCGCCGGCGGCGGAAAGTAATACCAATGTCTCGCCTTCCGCGACTATTCGTCCCATGCAAGACAAAAATGTAGATCAAAAGGTCAACTAATAGGAGCACCCACTCACCAATTATCATCCCTTTATGGTGTGTGGTTCCAAAGTTATTGACGAAACAAAAATTATTATGTACATAAGAACAAACACACCAATGCTAATTTTATTCAAAAGGCTATTTTTTATTGTCAGAGATGATACAAGTCGTCGTGTCAATCTTATAATGATGTATCTCACATTTTTTATAAATCAAAATATTTAAAGTTAAAGTTTCAGAAATCATAACAGTATTTCAGCTGCCCCTACCGATACAGGACTGAAGTTGTAGCAAGTCAATGGGTTCTAAATAATAGTTTTTTGCTATTTTAAATGGTGTAATTTGATATGTTTTTTTGTGAAATCGATATTTGTGTTTGGAGATGTAACATTTCAATATAAAGGTCAGTATTTTTGTAACTATTAAAATGATTTTGCACTTGCAACATTATAATACTCAAACATGTTCATTGGTTTTAAAACAAAATTGGATTTTTTTCATTCTTTTAATATTAACAAAAGAAAATGAAGAACAAAATAACAATATCTAATAATGAAAACAAAACGCATGTATACCCTCTTTAGGTTTCAGTAAATAAAGGTAATAACAAAACTACCGAACTTGAATGATCAATCTCATAGTCCAGAGAAAATGACAAAAACGAATCAGTCATACCGGAGAACTGGTGGATCGCAATGGTCCTGACTTGGTACAGGCATTTCAAACGAAATGGTGGGTTAAACCAGGTTTTATGGCGCCAAACCTCCCTCTTCCATTGCGATCTTAGGATCCGGTAATGACAATAGAACACAACATAGTTGTGAGACACAATAGGGATATTGAGGTGATCATCTCAGTACAGCACACCAGTCAAACACTAATTAAAACAATTAACTATCATATCTTTTAACTCAATTTTGAACTTTTCTACTAGTGGCTGATAACGAAGAAAGAATTTTTTTAGTGATCGTATGAGACGTATTTTCTTATAGCCCTGCTTCAAAAGTCGGTCACGAAGAAACCGGTGTCTGATCAAAAAATCTGTGAAATGTGTGCAAGCTCTGGCATATCGAATAAGTTGAGAAATATAAACACCGTATGCAGGAGAAGTAGGTATATTGCTCTGTAGATTAGGAAAATTAATAATTTGAAAATTAAAATCGTCTCGTTTATCGTAAATTTTTGTACTGAGATGACCACCTGGGTCAAATTCGAGGTGCAAATCCAAGAAAGACGTGAAGCAATTAGATTCGGTGGTCTCTTTAATCTCCAATTCCGGAGGATATATTGAAGGAATCCAACTACCAAATGAAGTGTTATTGATAGAAAGGACATCGTCAATATATCTGAATGTAAGATTAAATGACCTTGCCTCTTTCATCTTCTTGTTCTTTACGAGTCCCTGAAGAAATTCAGTCTCGTAAGAGTATAAAAACAAATCGGCGAGGAGAGGAGCACAGTTTGTGCCCATTGGAATGCCGATTTGTTGCTGAAAAATCTCTCCTCCGAAGGTGACAAATATGTTGTCAATGAGGAAATCAAGCATACTGCAAACTTGTTCCAGTGTGTAACAAATTTTATCTTTGAAAGATGTTTTGGAAAAGAATGTAGAATTATAACCCAAAACAACAAAATTCCTTGAGTTTGAAAAGGCTTTTTCGAGAAGTTTTTTCAGGCGACATTTTAGTTTTTCGTGTGGCAAGGTAGTGTATAAAGTTGAAAAATCGAACGTTTTCAAAGAGTGAACCTCAGAAAATGATCTAGATTTAAAATGATCTAACAAATCTTTTGAGTTTTTCAAAATCCACATATGGTTAATTCCACTACGATTATAAATAGTGTAAAATGTAACTACATACAACATTTGTACAAAGTAAAACATGAATGGAACAATCGAAATAAAAAAAAAATAAGGTTATTCTCCTCAAACTTTAAAAATGAACTATAATTTTAAAAATTCAAAGAACTTTTAATTGTGAATTTAAGGTTACTCTAAAACCTTACGTAAAAAGTATAGCTATTAATGAAACATGAACTAGTTAATATTCAAACATTATTATTTAAGTTTTGAACTCTTGGATAATCAAACTATAAAAAATAACCATGACTCCTTATGACAAAATATGAAATTATAATCATAATTATTCTGTATACAAAAGCTTTGTGTTTTGAAACCTTAACACTAGCAGCTGTTCAGTTGAACACAACATTTTTTACTAATAATGTTAATAAGATATTCATGATTCAATGTTCATTTGTAATTTTTGAATATCGCCTGATAATACTTTCTGTCATCCAAAGGCATGTATTTGAGCATGTCCTTGAGATCTTTGACCTTCTCTTTAGAGAGAACATTTGCTTTAGGAACAAGATTACAAATTTTAGGAACAATGAATTTGCTACCCTTCTTTCTCGTGGATTGTGCTAATATGGACACATTTTGAAAATCACTCAAAAATGAATCTTTATAAGCCACCTCTAAAGGCTTTACACGATCATATTTAAGATGTTTAACTTTGGTAAATGGAATACAATTAAATTTGTAGGATTGACTTGCCAACTGAAAGTTGTAAAAATGATCAGATTGCATCTGTATTATGCACATAGACCTCTTTTTCACTTTCGACAACACTCTAAGTAGGCTCACTGGACTAAAGACTTCACTTAAACTCAAGGATTTCTCAATTTGGCTATGAATGGCATCTACTTCTTGAATAGATGAGTGGCCAGGTTCGCAATATTTATGTTCAATTTGCTTTAGACTTGATGAGTTCTGTAAAAAATGCTGCAAAGCTGTACTCATTATTGAGTTTCGATTTTGTGGTATACAAGAATCAGACCATAGTGTAAGCGTTTCTAGTGTAGGATAGTCAACCATAACCTTTTCTAAAATCTTCAGAAGAGCGCTGGCAATTTCATTGGCACCTCTACCAGCTTGATGCTCACTCCAAATCGCATTATACGCTTTCTTGTTTGTAGACAAGTGAGCTGTAAGATTATAAACACTTAGTTTTCGCTTGTAAAAGAAATTTGAAATATTTGCTCTAGGACATGAAAGTACATTTTCCATATCAAAACAGAGCACAGCTTTATTACTACTTCTATCTCTATCTCTTTCTTCTTTTGTTTGCGTTTTACCAATGATATGAGCTTCGTACTTCTGTTGTAATTCAGTGCTAATTTGAGCAATGTTTGCACTTGCCTTGTACTCCTCACAGATGTCGCATCTGTCTTTCTTTGGTATGTGGAAACCTAAATTGAATTCTTTATTAAAAATGTTTCTGTATGTATGAATTTTCTCTGGTGAGATATTGTTAGTGTTACAACTGAAAACATACTATTCATACATCTTGCTCAAAGTAAGGCATGGATCAAGATATTCCCTTTTTGTATTGGCTCTGCAATAGTGAGATTCTACTTTGGGGAATGAGCTGATATGCTCTCGAATATATGCCTTTGCCTCTTCAGAAACTTTCTTTTTCGTGTGCTTTCCTCTCTTGTCTTGAAATGTTGGAAATTTCTTTTCAAAGAACCACTGTATTCTCCTTGCACTTATGTCAAGTGTGTGAAGGAAAAAGTCTTTACATACACGAACTTTTTCTGATTTCGGACTAAGATAATAGGCATAAGAAAATTTACGCTTTGAATTTTCATTTGTGGTTCTTGTCCTACATTTATCCTTTTTCTCTACATAAGAGGCGTAAAATGCCGATTTTTCCGAGTCTGTGTATGACCAGAAAAGGTTAAATATTGATTGTCTTTCTTCTTTTGAGATTTTATTACATTTAAATTTGCATTTTCCACTGCAATCTTTCATTGAAGTTTGAATTTCTCGTTTGCGTTTCTTTTTGCCCGTGAATTCAACATATTCTAAACCTGATTGCCTCCTTCTCTTTCTAATGTTTTGTTTCCAACTGTTTGTATCTGCTGTCCTTTTTCTGCCTCTTTTGTTTTGATTGTCAATTGTATCTGTTATTTGAACCGTATTTTCTTGTATTTCATGGTCGTGATTCAAAGTTGAAGCTGGCTCGTTGCTCTCTATTGCTTCATTAATGATAATAACAGTTGAAGTATCATCTGCATTTGCTAATATTGCGGATAACTCGTCTTCGGTTGTTATATAATGTACCTCAGCCTCGGACTGCAATTGTTCAGAATTCATTTTTATCGTTGTTTGTAGATGTGATATGACAAGTCAATGTAATTAAAGTGCATAAACCTGCTAAAATCGTCCTCGTCAACAGTAGAATCAAGGCTAAGATAAAGCGACATTAATGACCAGTAACATTTACTGAGAATGTTTCTTATATCGGTGTACTTTAAAAAAATACCACAAATATCAAGGACCTGCAAATTTGGTTTACCTTCTACAATATGTGCAACAGTCTTTGGTGAAATATTATTAAATGATAAATACACACATTCCAATTTGTGACAACTTGCTATAACAAGAAAATCAATGTCGTTCAAATGTTCACATTGTGAAAGGTCAAGTATTTCTAAGTTTGTTAAAAACTTTATAAAACAGGTGGTTGAAATTGGAGTTCCTGTTAGATTCAACCAGGTTAAGTTCTTTGCAAGACTCAATTGTGTTGTACAAAAGTAATCAAACAATGCTATTGGGCCACTGTAAGACGAGTATGCTATGTTGAACACTTTAAACTTTCTTGAATATTTAAAAATATATGGCAATTCATCTTCTGTGTATGTCAAAGGACCATAAAATTCAAAAATGTTCCATAAAACTGGTGTTGCTTTAATAATGCTATAAAACTTTGTGCAGACTCTGTTAATTACAAGAAGCAAATCTTCCAAGTCAATAAAGAAGAATATTCGTATCAAGACTACATCGGGAAGATCTTCCAATGTCAGGGAACATCTGAAAAGACAACATATCATGTGCATAATTTTTTTAGAAACATCAAAGCAATTTAGTGAAAAAAAAATTTTAAATTCAAGCACGAAGAATCACCAGATTGATTTAAGGGAGGAGATCCCCCTTATGAAATACAAATTTGGTTTATTTTAGAGAAAATAATGATAATGCCCCCTTTTTTTTGGTCAGTCAACGCCCCCTTTCGAAAATCATTACATGCTTTTTAATTTTAGAACACAAGAATTATACTGTTGTAACTCCAAAAAAATATGTAAAAATATTTATGTTATACTGTTGTAACTCCAAACAATTTATAAAAAAATATTTATCTTATAATGTTTCATCTCCATTTTGTGTGTTTTTTTAGATAATTAAGAGATTGGGTATTTTCTAAAATGCACAAGTATAAGATTTATGAAATACCAAATATTTTTGACTGTATTTATTGTGTTATTGGGTCTCGTTAATAGTTTGAATAGCTTAAAATGTAACTCACATGTCTGTCATGGCTTCATATCTACCTCATTTGCTTACTTTGGTCACATGGTCTTATATCAGGCATTCTGATTGGTCAGGACTTATACCACTATAATTCTTTATATTGTTTTTAAACTGGAGATGTAACATTTTAACAATAACAACTATATCAAAACCAGGCATTTTTATCCTATATAACTTTATAGGGAGATGTACCATAGGTAGCTAAGTCCTGTTGGACTAATAACTCATTTTTGACAAAAAGTGGAGATATAACACTATAAGATTGACACGACGAAGTGGAGACATGAGAGTTATTCCTCTTGGTTGAGACCAATTGACCGTGGAACGAATCAGATCAGCACATTTGGCAGACTCGATGGGGATTCCCCTGAGGAACGATTGGAAGGTGTCATTGCTATGATTGAGGATTTTCATGAAAAAATGAACTTTCTCCAAGTAATTATATATTACATATACATATACTCATCAATAAATGTTGTTTGCAAACAATTAGAGAAAAGTGTACCAAAAAATCTTTTGAACAAATTGCAAACCTAAAGCTCAACTAGATATCACAGAGATGGTAGCTATCTCTTAAGAGCCTGCTTGTTAAATCTTGTATTTTCATGACAAATTTGGAAGTGCTACATAATTGATATAGCAGAAGTAAGCGTAAACTTGTTTTGTAACTTATCATACTTTACTTACTTATAAAATATCAGCCTATATTTGCACCTTGTGAGGAAAAGAGAGTGTAAACCTGATTTTAGTGAAATTTTAAAATTACATTGGTCATAATTTTGTTAAATATTGGTGATTGATAAAAAATGTAAAGTTTACACAACCTTGTTACTCATCCTTCTCAACTCATATCTATGGCATGCCGTTTTCATATTTACTTAGTAATCAACATTTAAGATATCTCATATTACATGAGATATCTTCTATAAATTGACAGATATTTTATACATGTATAACTATTTTATATACATGTATCTCATATTGGAAGATATCTCATATAATGTTGATTAAGTAGGAAAAGTTCAAAGGGTTGCAATTTGGTATAAAACAAAAGTTGCACATTTACCAGAAAACAAAATTTCATACATTAGATCTCCAGCATTACAAAACCACAAACAAATGGCTGCATATATAATCAATACAGTAACCCTACAAAAATAATATTATCTGATAAAAAATGTAACACACTGATACTATCAAAAAAATAATTTTTTATATTTTTATTTTTTTATTTATAATTTATAGGTCATTATTGACAAATATTACGACCAAAAAAGCTGTAGAGAACAAGGTACTTTGTACCAACTAAGAAATATTATAAACAGGAGGAATGTTGTAGGCACAGTTTCTAAGGACTATCATGCTGTATCATCATATATTCATTTAGTTACAGAATGCCATATAATCGTTGCCACACTTGAACATCTCAATATGGAAACTATCGCTAGTGATTGCGCTCGACTTACTGGAGATATACAAACAAAAAAACAGTTACTCCTGCAAATAAGTTCTGAGGTGGTTGACAAGTATTTGTTAAATGAAACAGAAAGATTTAACCAGGGTGGGCCCATTAATGGCAACAATCGTGTTCCAAATGAGGATGACAAGATATACAACTATGCAACCAACCTAACAAAATTAGGGTTGATGCGTTTAATTGCCCTAAAGGCAACCCGCTTTGGTGATGGTGAAAGGCTTGTTCGCCACTGGAAATATGCAGGTTTAGTTTATCACTCAGTAAAGAAAACTAAGTACCGGCTGGAATCCTTCATCCTTTTGGCTTGTGTCAACGCTCTTTTCACACCACGACAAAGGCAACAGATCGTCTATAACCGTTTTATAAATTTATCAGGCGGAGAAGGAAACAATCTTGATGGAGACTACGTCATGGAGCTACTAAATAGGTATGCAAAGTCTAGGGTGAAGCTTTTAGGGCCAAACCATTCAGCCCAGATTGTGAATCGCATCGGAAAAACCATGATGGTATGCCACAACATTCAAGACAATCTTGAAAAAAGTCTTCCAATCAAAGAGCAATCCACATTCCACACTAAACAAAGTTTAGAAAAAGACCGTGACTCCATTGTAAAGCAACTGCAAGAGGCAAATGTATTCAAAATTATTCACGGAAGATATCACAATACATTTCAAAATGAGGAAGGAGATTTATTTGCTAGAATTAACATTTGAGATCTTCAAAAATATTTTAATGAAAAGAAACAATTATACTCTGGAATTTGAGACATGAAAACTTTTTTACTTTTGTCAATTATTGTTCAATATTAATCTGGGGTTTATAATTTTTTCGGCTCCTGCGACAACATATAATTATTGTCAGGAGGCATAAAAGTTTTACTCATGTCCGTCCGTACGAAATTTCCATTAAGTTTTTCTCAGAAACCTTACATGGTAATGATTTTAAACTTGGTAGGATTGGTCAGCATAAACTATATGTCCTTAACAACTAGACCTGTTGGACTTCTACTTCCTGTTTAGGACTGGACTTATATGAAAATCGACTTTGGAATTTCTGCAAAGCTTTTCTCAGAAACTATATATTATTTGGAACTTGTTGCATGAGTCTAAGTGACTTTCAGACTTTTCAAAACTTTAATTTAGTTCCTGTTTTGTACCAGCGGGGGCATCTGTGTCGCATGGACATATTCCTTCTATGTTTTCACTCTTTTAGGTACTTTCCATCTCCTTCTGCACTCTAATAGAAAGTAGCAGTAAGACCCGTTTTTGGCCCAAGATTTATCATGAAATTAAAACTAAGCAGACAAGTTAATGCAGCTAAAACTAATGTCCTTATATTTTGTAAAAGCTGCCAGGCTGAAAATTGTCAGTTTATGTATAACAAGCATTCTGAGAGCATTGCAAACCAATACATAGTCAAACCGGCTGCATAATTCACCAATCCCAAAGATATAGTTAAAATGTTCCTATAACCTAAAATGATCAAAGTTGATAAAGTCCAATAACTCTTATAAAATATGTGAATAAAAATGACGGTGCAATATGATCAATAACATATCATGACAAACAATCCTCAAAATTTGTTCAACCATCTCACAGGAATGTTCCTATGACCTAAAATGAACAAAGATGATATAAAGTTCCATGAGCTAATAACCGGAGTTAAGAAATCCATATGTATATTTGTCAGGTAGGTCGGTTAATTTATGAAATAAAATCCTTTCAGTTGTTCGTTTGAAATGCCTGTGCCAAGTCAGGACCATTGCGATCCATGACTGATTTGTTTTTGTCATTTTCACTGGACATTCAATGAGATTGACCATTCAAGTTGGTAGTTTTGTTATTACCTTTATTGTTATTGAGGAATATGTGATGGATACATGTTCAACCAGATCAAAACTTTGTGGCAGGGAACAATCAAAATGGTGGTGCAATATGATCAACTACATATAATGACAAACACTTCTACAAAATTTCATCCAAATCTGTTAAGCAGTCTCAGAGGCTCTCACAAAAGTGTGATGGACAGACGAAGACCATTACAACTAATATATTCATACATCAAGTTGACAAAGTAGCTAATATCCTTATACACCATATGATACTATAGGATAATATCAGACCTCTATTTCATGTAATTGTTTAGAAAGCTGTACCACAAATTTTGCACATACATTGTACATGTATGTCCATATTAAGTGTAAAAATTATAAATTTTAGTATTTGAATACACATTTTCAACAAATGAACTGCATACGGGTAATTATAATATGAAATATATACTTAGGAAAATTCATTATATCCATTATTTGTAAACAAATTTGAATTAAAAGAATTAATTTTATTTCTAGTAGAAAGTGAAGCTACTCCAATAAAGTTTCTATAATAAGAAATTTGTTAATCATTGCTTAAAGTAATGGTCATCTTTAAGTACCAGTAAATGAAAGGAGAAGTGATATTCCTTTTATTTTATTAAGCAAACCTTTTTCTTTTAGATTGCCAAGTTTCATATTATTTGTTGCAAGCACATCAAATTTAAATTCACTTTTTAAAAGAATTTCGTGATATTCCTTTGCTGATAACAGTCAAAGCGCTGTTACTCTAACCCTTCAATATTTGGGGAAATCAGTTCAGCCAATAAGGTGTTATTCGAAATAAAGTTTCGACAAGAAAAACACCAGAAGTAAAATTTTGATTATTTACAAAATTCTATTATTTCAATTTTTCAAAATTTAAAAAAATAGAAATTATATATTCTTTTTTCTGAAGCAGATAAATATCTTTTCCAGTTACTTTGATTCATAAATTTGTAATTTTTTGGAGTAGCTACAAAGTGTGCAATAATTTTGTGAAAATTTGTATTCTGTTGTTATTAAAATTGATAATTATTATTTCATTGATTTCTAATTCAAATGAAAGAACCTTATTGAGCACGCTCACATACCCCACGCGTCCACATTATGGACAGAGATTATCTATTTCAAGTTAGGAATAAAAAAGTCTTAGTTGTTGTCTTTCCAAGACGGCTCATTAAACAGGAAATGAATGAGTGACAGAGCTGAAAATGTATCCCACCATATGGGATCCCTCTCTGAAGCCACGTACAAAATATCAAAATTCTATGATTAATAGTTGCTGAGAAATCTGTCACAAAAATTTTTAACCCTGAAAATTTTGTGAAAAAAGTCTAATTAGGCTTGTGAAAAACAGGAAGAAGAAAATCGACAGACCTAATAAAGAATCCCACCATATTGGACTCCTACCTGAAGCTAAATACCAAGTATCAAATACCTACGATCAATAGATGCTGAGAAATCTGTTACGAAAATTTTCAAACCTGAAAATTTAGTGAAAAAAGTTAAAGTTGACTATTTAAACAGGAAGTAGATGATCAACAGACCTGAAAACGAATCCCACCATATGGGACACCTACCTGAAGCTAAATACCAAATATCAAATACCTACGATTAAGAGTTCCTGAGAAATCTGTTACGAAAATTATAACCCTGAAAATTTAGTGAAAAATTCAAAGTCAGCTATTTAAACAGGAAGTAGATAATCGACAGACCAGAAAACGAATCCGACCATATGGGACACCTACCTGAAGCTAAATATTAAATATAAAATACCTACAATTAATAGTTGCTGAGAAATTTGTTACGAAAATTTTCAACCCTGAAAATTTAGTAAAAAAAGTCTAAGTCAACTCATTAAACAGGAAGTAGATGATCGACACACCTGAAAACGTATCCCACCATATGGGACCCCCACCTGAAGCTTCATACCAAATATCAAAAGCCTACGATTAATAATAGCTGAGATATCTGTTACGAAAATTTTGATCACGGACAGACGGACTGACGGACGGACGGACAGACGGACCAGTCAAAAACATTATACCCTTCGCAACTTCGTTGCGTGGGGTATAATAAAGGTATTAAACATGTTAAACACCTTAAACAAGTTCAGAATTTACATTTTACAAACTTCTATTCTAAAACACTATTGATGATTTGTACTACATCCTTTGCAAGTTTTACATCAAAGATAAAATCTGGATAGCAATCATTCCAATCAAATATATAATGACAATTGTCCACAACATTTCTTTTCATAGAATCATTGAAGCCTGACAGAATATAACCATTCATTAAAGTATTGCTTTCACACATGCTAATGGTATCAACACGAAATTTAGAAATTAGCTCTTGGATTTCTGTCCTTTGCTCAATGGAAACATTTCTCACAGTTCTCTCAATTTCCATAAAAGAGCAATTTGTCATCAAAGCAGTGTCGATTGAATCATTTGAATGGGTGAGTGAGTGAGTTGGTGTTTTACGCCCGTGCAACGCTATATAGGTTATTTACAGGCGATGAACATGAATGGGTGATAAAATGAACATGAAATGATGATGATAAATGAAATATGGGGGTGGGATGGGAAACAAAGGACCGGTAAATTTTGAAGAACCACAGGAAAAGGGGAGAGGTGGGTAGGGGCTAAATTTTCCGCCCCTACCCACCTCTCCCCATTTAGGGTTAGTGTAAGTACAAAATCATACAACTAGGGTTTTTTGATCAGACACCCGTTTCTTCGTGACCGACTTTTGAAACAGGGCTATAAGAAAATACGTCTCATACGATCACTAAAAAAATTCTTTCTTCGTTATCAGCCACTAGTAGAAAAGTTCAAAATTGAGTTAAAAGATATGATAGTTAATTGTTTTAATTAGTGTTTGACTGGTCTGCTGTACTGAGATGATCACCCCAATATCCCTATTGTGTCTCACAACTATGTTGTGTTCTATGGTCATTACCGGATCCTAAGATCGCAATGGAAGAGGGAGGTTTGGCGCCATAAAACCTGGTTTAACCCACCACTTCTTTGGAAGTGCCTGTACCAAGTCCGGACCATTGCGATCTTTGATTCTTCTGGTTTCATTACAACTCTCAGAACTTCGAGATTTTGCTTATGTTAATTTCCATATCATATCTTGTTCAACTTTAGAAACTTTATTCCGAGTAAATATTACAGCATCGCTTAATTTATATATTACATGTATGAGCTAAGCAAATTTTACAGTGTATAATATTTTTTACGTAACTATATATTATAGACTTGAAGATCGCAATGGAAGTGGGAGGTTTGGCGCCTTAAAACCTGGTTTAACCCACCATTTCGTTTGAAATGCCTGTACCAAGTCAGGACCATTGCGATCACCAGTTCTACGGTATGACTGATTCGTTTTTGTCATTTTCTCTGGACTATGAGATTGATCATTCTAGTTCGGTAGTTTTGTTATTACCTTTATTTGTAAGGCTTTTTTTCGTTTTTCTTCTTTTTCTGCTCGTTCAGACTTATCTGCTTTAGTGGTTTTATTTGTAGCTCTTTTGATGGTTGTACCTTTGGATCTCTATACTTTGCTCAGTAGCTGTTGGGGTCCTTTTAAATCTTTTAGATCTGGTGGTGCTGTCATGCCCAAAAGGTCATTTTTCACAAGAAATTTCTTTACCAAATATCGCCCCAAAGCATACGACATATCATCCAGGATAGATTGTGGAAGGTATATCTTTGACTGTAAACATTTTCAGGAATTTCACTGCCATCTAGACTCAGTCCCCCTCTTTTTATATCAACCTCTGTCAGTTTCCATTCAACACCAAGCTTTTCTTTGGGCATTTTTGGTTCTCCCTTTTCTCTGTCATTGACTCGTTTTTGATGAGTTTCATTGAGGGAATCTATTAATGACATTCTACTTGTAACTGAAGAAATTGTTGAACCCGATCTAAATCCTCGCAAGGCATCTTGGTGGTCCATTTAACACTTGGAATCGCTAGCAAAGTTTGTTGAACTATTCCCGATTGGTGTTGCATACAAGGTCTTTTTCATTCATTTATGAAAATGTCCAGATGCATAATGTTCAATAAGTAAACGAGCACAAAATGGTCCATAGGCATTAGCACCATTTAAAAAGGAAAAAGAAGGGATGATTTAACAGCGCCAAGGAGAAGGTCATAACCATCATTACCTCCTAATCTTTCAGACAAGTATACAGCAACTACCTCATCACAATGTGTCATCATATCAACATGCAAACTGAATGTGGCATTTGATGCACATCCTGTTCATAGAAATTCTTCAAATTTGCAGCTCCATAGTTCTGAAATTTCTGTTATTTTACCAAGTTCTAGCAATCTTAACATTTCTTCTGCTTCACTTTCGTCTATACATTAAAGAAACCTACAGAGAAATAAGACATGAAGTGAAATAGAGAGACGTCTAACGTAACGGGTAGCGACATCAATATGTTCAATGAACAACAGTTTTGTCCATTCCTTTTTGTCTTCATCACACATGAACATAAGTAGTTGGACGATGACAGCGTCTTGGTAAGAACTAAACAGAGTATTAATTTTTGATTTTCGTAAATGGAGCAATGGAAATTCTGGTAAGAATTGTTTATACTTCTTCTCTTGGGAAACGAGCTGTAATAGGTTTGCGCCTATTTTGTTGTCTGGTCCAAATAGAATTCGGTCATTTGACTTATCAGGAACTTCAGCTCGGCCAGTTTTAGTCAGCACATCATCTAATATTTCCTTTAATTTATTAATGTCATCGTCTCTTCCAGTAGCAGGAGGAGGATGCCTACATAAGAGGGGTGGTACCTCAAACTTTCTAAATCCAAAACTTCAATTACATCTACTTTTTCTTGATTAGATTCATCCAAACTTTTACTGGTACTATTTATGGCAGATACATGTCGTGTATCGAGTTGGTGCGTTGGCTTTAATTGTGGTGGCTACTCCCTCTTCGTGTAACTCAGTCGCAGCTTGGTATGCTTCACTGTCTGGATCTGTTGTAATATAGCCAACTTCTACATCATTTTTAATTTCAGAATGAGCCTCTTTTGCCCAAGATTTCTCATCTCCAATGCTCTTCTGAAAGTGAATGGTGGCTGTACATTCTTTTCCTAGGCACTGGTGGTCTTCGCATGATTTTAGATGCTTTCCTTTTGAGCATAGTTTGTTATGCACGACTAACCCAATGATGTTATGTTGCGGTGTGACATTTTCAGCTACACTGTAAATTACTTGAGTTGCGGGTTGAAAAGGTGTTTTCCCAACCCCGGAGTACAAGTTGTTGTACAAACCATCAGACTGCACGTCTATTATATACGGGTTACTTTTTCCACTCTGTTGTTGTTTGACTTTTAGATTTTCTATCCTGTTCTTCATATCAGCTTTACTTATTCTTTCTATTTCGGGCAGTACTTTGTTTGCAGTTTTTTGAAGACCACGGGCTGATGGGGATGGAAGACTCGTACTGAGACAGAGACGTCGGTATCCAGCGGCAGCCATTGGTGTTTTGATCAGACCTATTGCCAGTCCAACATTGACTTTAGCTGGCTTTCTCCCCTTTCTTGCGGTAACAATCTCTCCATAAAGGGTAAACAATTTTGATCTGTAGTTACAGTGTGTGCAAATCATTTGTTCTCTGCAACCTAGCCCTCTAATTTGTTCACGCTGCATGTCCCAATGGAGAAATCCTGAGCATATTGGGGATACTTGTCGTTGCTCTTGGAAAGCTGTGTTCCACATCTTTGCATTGGCATGAACTTGAACATAACGGTTTGACTGACTTTCAACCTTCCAGGTGGTTCTTGTTCTTTTTCCACTAATGTCCCTGAAAGCAATAGTTAGTTTTCTGTTCACTATCAACACATGTAAATGCATAGTTATGGATTTCTTTAACAGACAAATATGAATTATCTCTCTTCATTTTTCACTTTTTGACATCTTTCTTTTGTACCCTTTTTAATGTGTATACATGTGTCTTTTTTGTTCTAAGATGTAATTCAATATTGTTTTTGTACTTTTAATGCATATTGAATGTTTTGACTGACTGCCACTACTTGTGTAGGAAAAAAAATATGTAAACAGTTATTTTGAACTATTGCAAGCGGGAAAATGGACGAATCGACGAAGTCAGCAGAAAAAATCAAAGACAACACAACTAACAAAGAGCTCCTTGAAATATTACTTACACACCAGTTTTCGTCATCAATAATTTCAGCCGTTGAAGGTATGTTGTATGGTAAAACAAGTCTATACATGGCGATACATAAGACCAAGCTAACAAAAAAAGGGGGGTGGCTGGTTTGTTTTTACAAATATATGGTTTACATATGAGAATAATCAAAATTATTTTTCATAGAAGCCTGTTTATGGGATATTAACAAAGGTAACTACTGATTTTGACGGAAAAATCCCCCAGAATTTCAAATTTTCTCTGTACATTGTATTTGGGGAAGGGGGGCACATGCACTTGTTTCTATCAATAAGAGGGGTAGTCTTTATATAAAATAAGGATCAATAAGAGGGTCGAATTTATAATAAAATAAATAAAGAGCTCTTCTGACTTCATTTTATATATAATAGTTTAGTTCGGTTACAATGTAGGTATCTATCTTCTGCCAAATCTAGGCCCACCTCCAATATTTTCGTCCTCTGGAGTCAGGAAGTAAAAAACGACTGTCACCAAATTTACAGTGTGGGCAATATAAACGGGATAAAATACACAATGTGTCCGTACAATCTAAAAAAAGTCTTAAAATAGTACTTTACATGTATGTCTAGTTTATCTCACAACGTGACCATTTTGCAAATAGTTCATATACCTTATAGTCGACCCCCTTATTGATAAAAACAAGAGCCTATGTGTGTGGTGGAGGTGTTTGCCATAGTTGCCCTTGTATTTTTTATTGATGAAACACAAACTCTCATATCGATTAGCTTTAGCATGACTATTAACTTGTCGCATAAAAATAAAACAGAAAATAAGGAAAGGTACCGGCCAGTAAATAATACATGATTCTATGTTTTTCAACGGCACAAGAATGCCCGCTTATTTATTTAATTCTTATTTAGATCTTAAAATGCACTTTGAATGTTGACAACGCACATGCTCATACACACTAGAAGTGTTAACAGCATGTTTTTTTTTTAGTGACTGCCTATTCTGCATGATAATTCAGCTTTAGATACCATCATGTTCCAGTGCAGCCTCTGTCCCATCTTTTTTAACTCCAAACAAAAATTGATGAATCATCTTTTAAATAGACATAGAAATACACCACAATTTATGGTTCATTGTTCAGCTGAAGGTTGTGGAACATCTTTTAAATCCTAAAAAAGTTTTAGAAAACACTGTCAGCGTAAACACTTTGACTTAAATGATGAGTGCATTGAGCAAGCAGAGAGTGATTCAGATAATGACATAGATATGACCGAGCCTTCTAGAATCAATGGGCAGATTAGTGAGGCTCAATACTTACTAAAGCTTAACCGGGACTAAACCTTAGCCAAGCTGGGATTGATGAAATTATTTTGTCCACCAAATTTCTATTGGAAGAAAAACTAAAATTGGTAAAATCTGAATTACTTCAATCCTTACCACAAGAAATTGCTACTATGATAGACTTAAATTATCTCCTTAAGACCAATCTTTTTGAAGGTCTAGAAACTGAATATAGGCAAGAGAAAATTTTTGAAAGTCGTATGGGTTATATTTAGCCCATTCCTATTAAACTTTGAGTTGTTCAGAAGCAGAAAAAGATTACAGGTAGTTATCAGTTAAGTGATATTGACATTTTTGGATATTTTGTTCCGTTTCTCAAAACGTTAGAAAGGCTATTGTCAATGAGTGAAGTCCAGGATTGTAAAGAGGAAGAGGTTGAAGCATCGGATAAATATACAGACTTCTACGATGGAACATATATGCAAAAAACCATACTTTAACGACCACCCAGATGCTTTACTCATTGGCTTATACCATGATGACTTTAAAATTGTCAATCCAATCGGTTCGCATAGGAAGATATATATCAGAAAATGGACAAGTGTTCTATAGAGAGTTCTACTACTGTTTGTTTATTCTTGTTGTATTTTGTTTAAAGTTCGCTCTGTAGAATTGAACGTAGATTGATTCAAATTACCTTGTGTATCTATTTTCGTTAAAATCTGACCACTTTCAATTTTTGGCGGGAAATGGCGGCCATTTTGGAAATGGCCACTTGAAAAAAAAGAAACCTAAATTTGGATTTAGGACCATCTTTATATCATTTTAACTGAATTTCATGCAATCTGAGATGGGGCATATTTGTTAGTTACTAAGCCTAGTTCCTTTGAGATTTTATATCTGTTTTAAAAAGTTGCCATGGTAACTATATTTGAAATACGTTTTTTTCTGAACTAAAGAAAACACATTTCTAATTTTTTTAATATTGTAAACATAATTAGTCTAACTCTATACGATTAGAGTTTAAACGAATTCTAAGGGTGCAATTTTTTACATTTGGCTTTAGAAAACATGAAAAAAATGAGTTTAACCAGTTATTTTAAATTGTGATTTAATCAAATTATAATGTAAATGTTACGTTTATGCTTTAACTGCATTAGTTAGTGAGTGAGTGAGTGAAATGGTGTTTTACGCCCGTGCAACGCTATATAGGTTATTAACAGGCGATGAACATGAAAAGGATGATAAAATGAACATGAAATGATGATGATGATAAATGAAATATGGAGATGGGGTGGGAAACAAAGGACCGGTAAATTTTGAAGAACCACAGGAAAAAGGGGAGAGGTGGGTAGGGGCGAAAAATTTTGTGGTGCACTACTGGGCGGTCCACAAAGGGGTCTTTTACGTGCATGAAGCGTGGCACTCTCCACACACGTTGGCCCACTATGGTCGGCGGTCAGGGTTTCCGTATCATAGACCTGACAACCCCCGCGGACGAGGGCTACCCTATTCAGCCACCTAGGGTACACACTTGGTCGCTCTGTGGGCTGAGCACTGACCCGACGTCAGAATCCCAAGACCCTTAGTCGCCTCTTACGACAAGCTAGGCTCTGCTGCGGGCCTATTCGCAACCCTGGACTAAAACCAATTATATGTTTCATCTTGTTTTTGTATAGAGCCCCTAGTATTTTTGTCAAATTTTTTGTTCAGACAGTGCTCTTTTGCCCATATATGTACATAATCGGCGTTACCATAGCAACGCTATATAATAATGTCAAAACAAAACTTATTTTGTGATGAGGGTCACATGAAAGTACAATATACCAAATTTCATGAAAATCGGAAACATTGACTTTCCACCCATATTTGAGATTTTTTGACGCTTACAGAGAATGACTCTTAATACATGTTTGCTTCTTGTCCATAGTTTTTGTGACATTACGTTAATATGTACATTTATTGGTTTTTAATCATATCTACACATATCTTTATATAAAATGAGGCGACAACCTTAAACAGTTTAAAAGAAGCAGTGGGGTATCCGAATGACAGAAGTCCGAAAGGACAGAGACAAAACCAGTAAACACCAACAAGTGTTTTACGACATTCATGTAATTGCGCTAAAGTAAAAATTCAACTCGAACTCTAACTCGATCTGTAACTCGAACTCTAACTCGAACTCGAGTCGTAACTCGATAATTGCCATAAAAATCACTGTTTCGAGTTAGCTCAAATTTCAACTCAAACCCTAAAAATAACTCGAACTCTAACTCGAACTTAAACTCGAACTCGAGTCGTAACTCGACTTTTAACTCACACTCTGACTCGAACTCTATGATTACCTACACCCCGTTCGCCGTACGTTTTCACTACGATTTAACATAACGGTACTTTTCGTTCAAGTTTGTAGCACGACCATAAGGAACTCTCTACTGCGTCCTTAACACGTCCGTACAGTTTTTACTAGGTTGACAATACGTCCTAGCGGTTTTAACGCCGTTTCTAGTAAGTTTTAATTAGGTTTTCTGTCAGTTCACATGAATTTGTACAAAAGGTTGTATTTAAATAAATCGGTTGTCTCTTGCCCACCGGAAGAGGATTCTTTTATTCCGCATTTAATACACTGTAAGGCATGGACCATTTGATTTTCTGGGGGGAAGGCTGGTATTTTTTTGAAAAAAAATTCCCGGCCATGATTTTTGTAAAAAAAAATAATCTGGCCAGCACTTAAGTTGAAAAATATAATCTGGTTTCAATCTTGCCAATTGAAAAAAAAAATCTTGCCAACAAAATTTCCTTGCTTAGTATGTGTGTGAAAAAAATAATTTGGCCCGCAAAGCGGGCGAAACAAATTTCCCGGCTCAAGGTAAAATCCCAGGCACCCTCCAGAAAATCAAATGGTCCGTGCCTATAAGGACAAGGTACTTTTTTGAAATAATTATACTACTTTGCATATTATATGTGGCTCATAGACACATTTTATAGATTAACTTTAATTTTTATTTCAGTAAGGCCATATGCAATGGAAAAGAGTCATCATTCAGAGGGGCCATAGCCGTTGTCTATATGGCCATTCATGTGATTGGATACACCGGGTTGGCAAAGAGGCCAACCCGGTGTATGATTGTTATTTTAAAAGAAGGACGGCTGGGAAGGGAGCTATTGACTAGCTACCCTGTAAGTAAAATAATTATAACTAAAATTGGTTGATGAGTATCAATTTTAATGTCACAAGTGATAAGTAACGATTGGATTTAAGAGTAAACAACAAATGTTATTCATCGTGGAATATAGATTTGTGTTTTTCTTTCATTTTAAATTTTGTTGCCACTTTATAATATTATTGTTCTAAATAAGAATGACAAAATTCTTTGTATTCATTTGCAAAGATTACAAAACTAAAAGTACATATTGTTTTAATTATTCTTTGCACTTCATTTTCAGTTCCTGACTAGCAAAATATATGTAGTCTTTATAAGGCCTTCCAACTTTAAGCAGTTGAATATAACATTGTCTCGAAAGGGATGGACCATTTAACGTGAAAAGGGGGGGTTGGTTTTGTTTATTTTGGCCAGAAAAAAAATTTTCCGCGCAAAGCGATGAAAAAATATAAAATATTTATTTTTCGAAGATGTGGCGACAGAATATATTTTTCATTATAAGCATTATTTTATATGGCAGAAATCCCTCTTCAGAATATTTTTTTTCTTAGCCTCTGCTGCCAAAATATTTTTTTTCATCAAAAATAATTTTCAGAAAAATAAATGTTCTTTTTATATCTTTATATTTTGTAAGTATGCTATATGAAAAATGCGGAAAAAAGGTTGATCCGTTGTTGTCACTTTTAGTCGCTAATTAGTGCGACCTCCCATAATGCATTACTTTATTTACGTTATGCAATACTGTGAAAATTTTAAAAGGAAAGATCGAGCGTGACAATGTGGTTCATCTTCTTGCTGTGTTGCTTTGTTGGAGGAGGGATGGGTCAAAATGAGTGGCTTAGTAGTTGTAAGAGGCAGAGAGATTTGAATTTTGACGTGGTGCAGCTTGACTGTCTCTTCAATTCAGACAAAGATGTGTACGCATATCAAACAACAACTCGTCTCCAAACAGTTAGACGGATTTCGTTTGACGAATTCAATCCTGAATACCAGGGAAATTGGAGACAATACTTGTAAGGAGCGGAAACCTAGAACTCTGTACAAGCTTCATCGTCCCGAAGTCGGTGAAAGTAAGAATTGGGAATGACGTATGTGTAGATGTAAGTTCAACCTTTCTGGCTTTCATTGTTTTATTTTTTTTGGCTAATATTAGAAGTTAGAAGGTACTCATGATTAGATCCTTCTGAAAAGGTATATATATATGTAGGGCGAAACAATTTTTTTACTATTTTACATATTCTATCAACTTAATATTTCAGTAATCTACTGGTTATGGAGTGAATGCGTGCCTAACAATAGGACCCACAATTCAATGGAGAAAAAGTATTAAGAAGGGAAATGGTTGGTCCTAAATCTTTATGTTGTCCTGAGTTGCTGGATATTATTGTCATTCGAGATAAAGTGGTGTGCACATGTATGAATATCATTGAATATTTTACTTGTAACTTATAACCCGGTTTTTTATCAAATTTTCTTTGAATTGTAGACGTTTACCAGAGGAGCCACAGACATGACAAAAGATACAAATCAGACCACTGTGTACAGAACATCTGTAACAGAAGGACACAGCACCAAGACATCAACAGTGTATGTCGCCATCGCCCCCTTTGGTAATGTGGTAAGTTAAAGTAATTAATGTTACAGTATACATGTATATTAAAGAAGAATTAAATGATTTTTCCCATTTGCATTGTGTAAATATTTGGAAAAATTATCATTGAAGGGGGAGTTCAAATTTACACACATGATATAGGTATGAAGTATATTGTAACAAATGTAAATTATCATTTGATACATGTTAACATGTAGCTTGAGAGTGAATATCACTATGTGTATTGGACATCATTGTCTTTAGAGTTTGTTAGGCCTTGAAAAAAAAAAAACTTTATGTTTTGCTAAAAAGGTTGAGAATGTATTTTTTAATATTATTTTCAATTATTTATTATTTATTATTTTACCCAGATACGTGTTGGATAGATTTCTCCCCTTTAACAATATTTATCCAAATATGGCATTTAAAAAAAACTGTGTTTAACCAGAACCAAACCCCAAACCATTGCTTGAGAATGATACCTGCAAGTTTCACACTATAACGATGAAATTGACAAATATTTTTTTATTTTCTAAGACATTTACTATTATGTACATCAATCATTTTATACACGTAAATTGTATGTTATTGACCATCTTTTCTGACATTCACATAGTCTAACAAAGCCTGTTTCTGGGTCCTGAAATAAAGATAAATTCATTGTTTATACTTTCATTCTGTACATACATACAAATTATAAACTAATTCTATATTGTACTTATAAGATGGAATTGTTTGAAATGAATAAAATGCTTGAAATTGTTGGACTTTGAATTAAAATGAGAAAATCATTCTGAGGAAAAATTTAAAAACTATCCACTAGACAATAAGTCATTAAAAAAAGGATAATTACCAATGTCAACATGCTAAGCCAACCCTCCAATGTGACATTCGCCTGCTCCTCTTGGGGGCCCTGAAATGATGATTAAATCCTATATGATCACTAAATAAATTATGAAATATAAAATGATACACAAGTTTCATTTGATTCAGATTAAAAGTGTTATTTGAGGATGATTTCACTAATTTTTTTTTTGGTTATAACCACTATAGTAGTCAAGCCAATTTTATAGATTTTTAAATTGAGAAATTTTTAAACTCTGACAATTAAAAGTTTATTTTATAAAATGTACAAAGTAGCCTTCATCCTCAGAGTGAGACATGATGATTATGTCTTCATCATCATTATCTTCATCATAGTAATTATCATCATCATCATCAGAGATGACAATTACATGTACATCTTCATGATCTGAGAATATGATAACATCTCCATCATTGTAATCATCAACATCATCATCACCAGAGACATCTTCTGGATGACTCATGCTTGTACCTTGTTGTGTAGCTGTAGGTGTTTCCTAAAAAGGAATTTATTTTTATGATAGGTAAATATGGTAAGGGAAAAATAACATTCTGACTCGTTTACCCAATTAGAGCAACATTTTTTCTAGTTTAAAAATTTGATCTCCTTTTTGAGAAAATCAAAAGATAAGAACTCTCCCTTTTTGATACATACTTCTAGGGAATACTAGAGGTGAAAACATTTTCTTTGCGTGAACTGACTAAACAATTTTATTAATACTAAAGGCAACGACTTTAATATTTGAATATGATCATTACTTGACTTATACGAGTGGATAATCCTATAAAATCAATTTGTTGGAATCATTGTAAAAAGGAAGGATATGGAGGGAACGCGCGTGCGAACAATTATACATACCAGTGATGGTGAAGAGGAAATACTCGTTGTTTCCCTCTCTATGTAGTTATAAGTAACGGTATAAATACCGTAACTGTCAGTGATGGAAGATTCCATTTCTGTTTCTGTGGTGACTGTAAAAACATCATTACTTTCAGTAATGGAAGATTGTGTTTCACTAAAAAATAAATAATTTATATTTTCAGTCAACAGAAGCAACAGACCTGCAGGATGGTGGATGGCAGATGACATTTTATGTCATATTTGGTAATTATAAATTCATTATTTGTGTGTTACAATGTACATGTATGCATTTACTTTTTATGTTATATTTTAACAAGAGTTAACACTAAAGTATGTCTCGCCTGCCGGCACCATCAGAAACAATTATTCTTTCTTACTATATTTTGAATTTACATGGATTTTCAGTTTCTGAGATTAAAAGATGTTTATAGAACTTAAACATTGCAAATAATGCAATAAAAATAATCAAAGTCACTCAACCGGAAAATCAAGGTCAAGGTCAACAGATGGGGATGCAACTGTGCTAAGCTACTACTGGGGCATATGTATACCAAGTTTCATCAACCTAGGACCTATAGTTCTTGAGATAAGAGGTGCTCGCAAAACTTTTCCATTGCTATTATACATGTATGTATTGAAAATTGTCAAAGTCACTCAACCGAAAAATCAAGGTCAAGGTCAAACGATGTGGATGCAACTGTGGTAAGCTACTACTGGGGCATATGCATACCAAGTTTCATTAACCTAGGACCTATAGTTCTTGAGATATGGAGGTGCTCGCAAAACTTTTCCATTGCTATTATATGTATTGAAAATTGTCAAAGTCACTCAACCGGAAAATCAAGGTCAAGTTCAAAAGATGGGGATGCAACTGAGCTAAGCTACTACTGGGGCATATGCATACCAAGTTTCATCAACCTAAGACCTATAGTTCTTGAGATATGGAGGTGCTCGCAAAACTTTTTCATTGCTATTATATGTATTGAAAATTGTCAAAGTCACTCAACCGGAAAATCAAGGTCAAGGTCAAAAGATGGGGATGCAACTGTGCTTAGCTACTACTGGGGCATATGCATACCAAGTTTCATCAACCCAGGACCTATAGTTCTTGAGATATGGAGGTGCTCATAAAACTTTTCCAAAAAGTTAACGCCGCCGTCGTCGCCGGTAAAGTAACACCTATGTCCCGCTCTGCTTCGCAGGCGAGACAAAAACCAAAAGTGATATTAATTACCTTCACCCCATGAAGAAAGTGACTCCTACTGTTTATAGGACACGACTTAGAACATGGATCACCCTGTAGATGTGTAGATTATATAAGTATGCACCATTAAAAATATCATAAGAGACTTGAGTGAACATTTCATTAATACAATGCTTTCATTTTGATTCATCATGTTCATTGTTGTAAAAAATGTTTTACTTCTTGTAAAAATTGTACTTTTTTCTTTAAGTCATCATTATAGTACTGGGTGGTGTATGTTTTACACTTTACTACAAGTGTAAAAAGAGTACAAACACACAAATGGAGCAGAGGGGTAAAAGGGAGGAGAATATTGAACTTCATAGTGTAAATATTGAGGATGTGGCAAATACTTTAAGGGCATGTCACCCCATTCATCAGGGAGAACAGATAGCTTTCAGTCCTGCAACTCATCAGACATGTCAGAATGAAGTTTTCAATTCAATGATATATTTTTGTTTTAGGAACTTTTCACTGTCTTCTCCTGGCAATATTTGTGGCTCCCGCAGGGTTAAAAACGACCTGCGACCTGATGGGTTATTAAGGGCGACTTCCGACCTACACTTCATAAAATCGACCTATGCCGGGAAACGACCTGTGACCTCCGCCAAAATATGCCTTTTAAAAGCGACCTTGCGACCTCAGGCCCCTTTTAAAAGCGACCTTGCGACCTGAGGGGGGTACCCTGCGGGAGCCCCATATTTGGTTTCATTAGAGGATTTAGACGACTTCTGAATGACCTTCATGGTTTTATAAATAATGTTCAACAAGCTCTTGAACCCGCCGTTCCAAGAAATGAAGCCCCGGTACAGAATCAACCCGCCGTTCAAATAAATGAAGCCCCCGTACAAAATCAACCCGCCGTTCCAATAAATGAAGCCCCCGTACGGAATCCAGTTGAATTAAGAAGATCCACTCGGATTAAAAGGCCAGTGAATCGTTATGAACCACAAATATTTTTATGGTAGAACCTCTCTTTCAAACAATTATTCGCATTAATTTGATAAAGTGAAAATTAATAAAATGTTCGTCTTACCTTGAGAAATTATACTCGTATGCGATATCCATTTTGCAAAAGTATGATAAGAGGGGTGCATTGTTGTGACTATTTATACCTCATATTTTAGATGTTTATTATTCGCATAATTATGAGAGGGGTACATTGTTGTCCTATTTCAGATGATTATTATTCGCATAATTATAAGAGATGGCTTTTATTAAGATTTAGTGACCATCCTAGATTTATGCTATTGACTGGTAGAAATAATTCAACTTTGATGTAAGAGATATGGTGAATTAGCATAGGCTTTAGATTTCTTTACTTTATTTTTATAGGTTTTTCATAATTACTCAGTAAAATTAATCGAATTTTTTCCCCAACTTGTATGATAAACTTTTAAAAAAGAAGTAAATATATTTTATTTCATGTTTTCAAACATGATAAAAGAATATTCAACTATTAGCATAAATGATTAGTTACTTTTTCCATAGACTTAATTGAGAATTTTGGTTTTGCTGCAGAAAAAAACTGATTGTATTGTTTGTCCCTCTTTGTCTCAGGGAACGCACTAGCTATTTGTCTCAGTGAGAGCACTAAAGATCTTTTTATGTACTTTTTTATGTGTAATGTTAATACGTTTTTTTTTTGTGATACAAAGCAGTTTTATGACTTTTGTTTATACATGTTATAATGAAATGCATATACAGGAGTAGTATTGCATATTTGATACTAATAGTTTTATTATATGTTTTAGGAGAAATATTGTCTTTTACAGATGGTTGGATAAAGTTTTTAAAATCCATGTGCCATTCCAATGTTATATTTCCATTCCATTTTTATATTAAAGGATTTTAATTTGTTGCTATTTTCAGGATTTTACTATCCAGTGTTTTGTACATTTTCTGTTTTTGCTAGAACTAAAATGAAGTATCTCAAAACACCTCGTAGGAAAGTTAGAAAATAAAATAATATAACTTTTGGATACATTTTGTCAATAATAAATTCATAACGCAAATTATAAAACCATCACCTGATAACAAGGGACACTACAATTGTCTACTTTTCCATATCAGACATGATCCATCCTCTCTGAAATTAGCAGCATTTCATTTATCAAGAATTTGTAGTTTGTTATGAAAAAAATATATATATACTTTTAATCAGTTTTAAATTCTTATATTTAAGATGGTTTTATTGCATATTTTTTGGTGTGGATCTATATCTTTTTACATGTTCCAAATTAACTGTTTTATTATGTCTTTATATGCCGGTGCTTTTACATAATGTTATTTAAAAATGTATATATGTTACTTGTTATTTATAAATGTTTATATGTTACTTGTTTATTAAACATGTTAAATATGAAATGATTTGTACATTTACATAAATGCCCCTGAAAAATCAAATATTTGATTGTGACAAAGAAATTAAGCGTTTGAAGTTCAGATTTATTTAATTCAGAGCAATTATATGGTTGGGTGAGTTTTAAGTGTAGCAGTTTGTGAATGACCGTTAAAGGGATTATTTCTGCTAACAAGTAGAATTGGACTTCCAATAAAAATTACATTAACTTTTAACAAGTTATGATTTTTAAACAGATGCACCTACACATGCGTTTATGGTTTTAGATTTAAAACAAGGAGTTTCATAAATACGTTTAAGGTATCGAAAGTTGTTGGACAGATGTGTTGCAAAAAGTCTAATGAGGCATAACTTATTACCATTCCGTTAGTCGTGATGAAATAAAGAAAGCAAAATCAAGTTGATCTCTTTACACCCATGCTTTGATGTCTCAAAACAATGCAGATGGACAATACTTTCAAAGTTCAGTTTTTGGTGTTTAGTTGAATCACACTCTGTTTGTGATAAATGTACTGTAACAAAAATTAACATATCCTTACATCTGTCTTAAGATCACAAACTTCTAGAAACAGTTACATCTGCTTAAATATCATAAACTTCCAGAAACAGAACTTTGCATCTGTCTGAATTTCAGAAACTTCTACAAACATCTTCATACAATTAGCTCCATATTATGATAGTCCATCCTCCTTCAGTAGAATCATCAAGGTTGGATAGCTCGATTAATATGATCTCGTATGATTATGAGATAGTCCCATTGTCTTGGTGTCAATGAAATGCCCTTTATCGTTGGTCTCTTGTTCAGGGATTGTCTTATATCAATGAGAGTCACAGCAATTTTACACACTGTAACATAATATTCATTGGGGAGCCGGAAAGCTTTAATAAAAGAGCATGAAGTCTGATTAAAAGTAGGAACTTGATGAAACTTTATACAATCTGATGTATTTAGATGTTGCTGCTCCACCTTGTACACATTACTAGTTTCAAAATATTGATATGGATAGCGTATTGATCGCATAGTCTATACAGACTTGATGTTATACTGTCAGCTCTCATCGAGTGAGTGAGTGAGTTGGTGTTATACGCCCGTGCAACGCTATATAGTTTATTTACAGGCGATGAACATGAAAAGGATGATAAAATGAACATGAAATGATGATGATAAATAAAATATGGGGATGGGGTGGGAAACAAAGGACCGGTAAATTTTGAAGAACCACAGGAAAAAGGGGAGAGGTGGGTAGGGTCGGAAAATTTAGCCTATGTGGTGCACTACTGGGCGGTCCACAAAGGGGTCTTTTACGTGCATGAAGCGTGGCACTCTCCACACATGTTGGCCCACTATGGTCGGCGGTCAGGGTTTCCGGATTATAGACCTGACAACCCCCGCGGACGAGGGCTACCCTATTCAGCCACCTAGGGTACACACTAGGTCGCTCTGTGGGCTGAGCACTGACCCGACGTCAGAATCCCAAGACCCTTAGTCGCCTCTTACGACAAGCTAGGCTCTGCTGCGGGCCTATTCGCCACCCGGGCCCCGCTCTCATCGAAAGATAAGGAATATAATTTATATTTGGGATAGAAGCCATTCTTGGGAATGGTATTCTGTCGGTGTTCAGATTAACTGTGCCAGCATGACCAAGCGTTTGACTTTTTGTAGGTCCCTAAACGTTAATGATTCATATCTATCATTATGGACCCACTTAAGACCTCATAGAGTGGCCTTGGATCTAATGGACCCACTCAAAACCACTGGACCCACTTGCTAGAACGAGCAATTCACAACTACTCATTTAATTTCAGACAGCATGGATCATGTGCATCATGTGGTGAATGAATATGAATGGGTTGCATCATATGAGAGAAGTGATGTTTCAAACGCAAGATGCAGCCATGGTCCTCTCCCACAGGATAGCAACAAGCATTATCTTGAAAAGGGTTCTGATGCTCACAATGCTTATAACATTGTGATGGACAAACGACTGCTCAACAACATTCGTTATGACTTTGAATGCAGTTAAATTTTGAAAATGTTGACATAACTGAGTGCGCAATTGAGTTGGTGTTTAACGCCCGTGCAACGCTATATAGGTTATTTACAGGCGATGATAAATGAAATATGAGGTCGGGATGGGAAACAAAGGACCGGTAAATTTTGAAGAACCACAGGGATTACCTTTGGTATAGTCCGAGATTGCTCTGACGTCCACGGCATTTTTCCAGCAAGCTGGTGCCGTGGGACGTCAGAGCTCCTTCCATATCAAAAACACAGGATTTAGCACAACAGTTTTGTTGTGCACTTCCAAAATAAATTTAGCAACTTTATCATTAGTGTTGCATATATATTTTGGTCTCAAATGAAACATTTGGTTATTAAGAATAAAGATACAACATATTTTAAAGAAAAATATCTTGAATAAGTAAAATGATCTTAATTTGAACATTATTTTGCTGATCTTGAACTTGATGAAATTGATGAAGTTCAAAATCAGCTCTCAATTTTTTTCTTATTTTACTGGATTATATCAGGTAGTTTATAGAAGCGATATACAAAATGTACTTTAGAGTATTAATTTAGTTTTGTTTTACATCTACCATTTTTCAAATGACTGATGTGAGAGTTATTTTAACATTTACAAAGCATTAGTGACCATTAGTTAAAATCCCGTGTTTTTGATATGGAAGGAGCTCTGACGTCCAACGGCACCAGCTTGCTGGAAAAATGCCGTGGACATCAGAGCAATCTCGGACTACCTTTGGTAGTTCTGACTAATGTTAAAAGGAGCATCAGTTTTTGAAGCAATAACATATTATTTGTTGATTTGTATGACTTATATTTCTGTACTTGTTAAGACTGCAAAATTATGTTATGGAAATGATTTGGTACTAGTATATTGACTATTGTTTTTTTTTTTTTTTTTTTGTAAAAATGTGCCCAAAACAATTTATTATAATATCCATTTTTGACCTCTAACGTACAGGTTATGACTAAATCTACGTACAAAGTTGTTGCCCTGTCATTGAAAAAAGATAAATTAGCTGTTGCACCATAACTACTCATTTTTTTGGTTGATTCTTTTTATAGCTACAATAATGTTGCTCCTTTGACATCTTTGATTGGGCAGAGCTACAATGCGGTCCCATAACTCGTAATGGAGCAAATCAAATTTCTTTCTCCAACTCAATCAAAGCTTCAAGACGGCTTGTAATGACTAATAACACTTTAATTTATATCGAGTCATTAAATATTTTGGTCTAAAGTCATAGGGAACTAATAATTTGTTAGAAAACCAACATTTTCAAAATTCTGATTCTGAACTTCATTATAAAGTTCAGGATCAATCTACTTCTTCAAAAATCGATATTTTAACTAAAGTCTTTTATATTGCGCTACAAGTCGGAAAATTAAAAGTAAATTCGTCCTTAAAATACTATAAGCGATAATTTAATACCAAATTTGATGTCTAATAGAATGAAATGCGCCCGGTGTGATTTCGCTTTCGGTAAGAGTATGCTGCCCACGACCACCATCTCATTAGGCAGGTTGCTGTTAAAGGAGATAGTAGTAAGTATAAACGCAGTTTTAGATTTCACCTTTTTGTTTTAATAAAAAAGTGTTCATTGTTAACATTTTGATAAACTTATCTTCATTCATCCTGTGGTACCAAGTGTGTTCCTATAAAATGTGGCTGAATAGGGTGACCCTCGTCCGCGGGGTTGTCAGGTCTATAATACGGAGTCCCTGACCGCCGACGGGTTTGGAGAGTGTCACGCTTCCTGCACGTAAAAGACCGCTTTGTTGTGAATGCCCTCGTGGTACTTCTTCTGTCACGAACACACTTATTCCACACAACGGACAAGGGTTAGCGATAAATGTAATATTAACTATACTAATGGAAAAAAGAAACTGTGCATCACTTTGAAAAATCACAAATTCAAAATTTTATTTAGTATTTTATACATTTTTTCACAGAAGTATTGCAAAATCATTTTTCTCAAGATCTGGACAAAAAATTTCATTTTTAGACCCCTAAAAGATGTTTTGTTTGCAGTTTGAAATCAGGTAATGTCAATTTGAAATTCACAAAATCACACTTTGGAAACAATGCACAGTTTTGAAATTAAGTTTTCTCAGCTGATTTTCACCAAAAAAGTTTCTCCTTTTAGTGGTTGAAAGTTAACAGTTTAAATTTTGAGTGAAAAACTTGATTTTTCATTTTTGGGTTAAAAAAGTGGTTTTTTGAATCTCAGAAACTGGAATTTAAAAAATTTCGGATTTTTACCCCAAAATGATCTGCATGATCCACTCGACATTCAGTGAAAATTTCAATTCGAAAACGGTATTTTTTACGATTTTCTGATTAAAAGAAATATGGGTACAATTGATTTCCAATAGACATGCACAGTTTCTTTTTTCCATGAGTATATATCAATCAGAATACCTTTCCTTGCTGGATTAAAGCCTGCGATGAGTAAGTATCGGATGCTGTTTTACAGTCGTCTTCTCCAAGCTGGAATCTAACTCGCGGGAAACTTCTCCCAGAAGGGTCACACTGCGCAGCCTCCGCAGCCTCTAGCAGTACATCAACCAATCGCTGGTCTTCTTGGTTGGTGCCGACCAATGGACATCGAGCTGACGTCATCCTAACTGGATCGGGATCCCCCCTGACGTAACGGGCAACCCCACAACACCCCCCTCCACCTTAAAAAGGAGGACGTTAAGTCCGACAAGGGCCGACACTATGAACACCCCTCTGGGCTGAAGTAACGTCGAAACTGTATATATATATATGAAAACCACCCCCCCAAGGACTGGGCACTTAAACTTATCACCCTGGGTATTAAAACACATAAAATAGCTACTATCAAATCACATGACAAAAAACATCTGAAATCACTCCAGACCACAAATATACAAATAAACGGAATACACATCATAGCCAAAAATAACACAAACTCCTAAATCTCCTAGAAGAAAACTACCAGCTTCGACTGGGTAAACAAACAGCTATGACTATACAAAATAAAACAGACCTAGAGGCAAATCACTGCTCATACAGTCTAACACTTATACAACAACAGACGCCAGAGCAAATCACTGCTCGTATCGTCTAACCTTGAGGTTAATGCAATTCATTAGCAAAAAAAAACCCTCAACAGATCTTCTAATTTTCCCCATACTAAAACTACAGAAGTGGCAGCAGACATGACCAAATACAAATATCAACTTATTAAAAAATATCAAAACTTTCCTTAGGGGATAGGTAAGGAAACCAAAAACGATCTAAAACTTTCGCCCTAGAGCCCCTAACAAAAATAGCCTTATCAATCAAAATTGAACCCAAACAGCCATCTTGGGATGCTCGCTGTCCCTCTATCTCTCCTGCTGGGTTGTCTGTCACGGGATGCTCAGTGTCCCAGTGACACGGTCATGTTGCTGACTTCAACTTGTATGTACACTTTACAAGGCAGGAGGTAGGGGGTCCAAAAGTTATTATTCTAATTCATTATGTTATCATCCAATCTCTGGAACATTAATCACTGGGGAATCTCAAAATTATTATAGTTAGTATACATGTTGGCATTGGTACCTCCTGCCAATTAATCATTTTGTCCGTCAGGACATCGCCCCCACACTCCTCCTTTTCTCACACTAGCATGGCTCCCGGCTGGATTAATCCACACATTCTGTGTCCAGCAGCAGGTCTGCTGACCACACGTCGTCTAAGGCCACAGACGCATCTAGGACGGCGTCTCCCACAAGAAACAATATTCCCCGCTTGTGGTAGCGGGTTCTCAGGACGTCGGCTATCTCTGCCATGCTGCGCCCCTTGACCAGGATGACCACCCCGTTCACCCGGACCTTTACTAACCGGGCGGGTCCACACTCCTCGTTAAGGGGTAGTTCCTCTGACCCTGCTGGTCTCTCCTCCTCGGGCTTAGCCATAGCCCCCGCTGGCTCCTCCGGCTTATCCGACTGTGGGGCAGCCCTTGCTGGCTCTACCGGCTTCTCCGACTGTGGGGCAGCCCCTGCTGGCTCTACCGGCTTCTCCTCGGGCTTGGCTACGGGCTCCACCCTACGCCTCCTCGTCTCCCCCTCATATGCCAGGCACCATTCCACAAGGTCCTCCATAAGCAGGTGGTCCCTGGGGTCTGTTGGAAAGGTGTTTGTGGCCACCAATTCCCTCTGTGCTGCTGTGAGACGGTGGAGGACCGTCGCCAACACCCGCTGGTTAAGTATGGCCACCACAGAGTTTATGCTTGGCCCTGGAGCGATCAAAAGCCTTCTTGGAACAGGCCACTGCATGCTGCTGGCCACCGCTTTCAAATCAACTACCACTGCCCCCTTCATGATTTTCTGCGAGCTGGCAGGGATGCGGACATTCCTCTGTAGCTATGCCAAGAACTCCCTCCTCGTCACCTGCTGGTTTCCAGTTAACCACTGAGCCATTGCCAAAACAACATAGCCGCTGTACCTCTGGTAGGTTACATCACCCACTGGGGACCCTGGCCAGAATAGCTCACCAATATGGTCTTCCCTCAAGTGGATCCCTACAAACTTGGTGTATGCTGGGCAATCCACCACTGGACAGGACACATGCTTGTCATTCGGCCTAATGGTCGGCAGCCATCTACCCGATCTCCCCACGAAGCCCGGATCTCCTTCAACTGCCCTCTGCTGGGCCATCACCTGCTGGTGCACTTCCCCCGGCTGGTCTGGTGCCTGCTGGACGGGGCTAGGAGCTCCGCCGTCCACTGGAGCACCGCCAACGGCTCCCTCAGGCTCACCCTCTTCTCCTGCCTGCTGGCCCTCTCCCACGGCCTGGCCCACTGCCTGGTCCTCTACCACGGCCTGGTCCACTGGCTCACTCCCTGCGGAGGTCTCGCCCTCATCTGCCTGCTGGCTCTCTCCTACGGCCTGGCCCACTGACTGGTCCTCCACCACGGCCTGGTCTACCTCCACGGCCTGGCCCACTGCTTCCCCCTCCGGGGCACCACCAACTGCCCCCTCAAGGTCACCAGCTGGCGGGGTCTTCCTTCCTGTGGGTAACTTGCCCGCTGCCTCCAGTGCAGCCAACATCTGATTAAACATGGAGCTCATTCTGAAAAACAAAAACGATTGTCACCCAGAGTCCACGACTGATTTTTCACATGGTGTGGAGGGAGGCTGGTAACCCCTCCCCCCTTTTTAAAAACACAGTCCCATCACCAAATAGAAGCTGTACAGGAATCCCACATCTCATGGAACGCCAAAAAATGAATCTCACATTTAATCACAAACTTTACAAAATTTCACAAATGAATCACACATTTGAAGCTAACTTTATCCCAAAGTTCCAAATTTTCACAAATGCATCGCACATTTGATAGCAAACTTAATCACAAAGTTTAAAAATTTTACCAATTTAATCACAAAATTTTTCCACAAGAATTGAAAAATATTACACAATTTCAATTACAAAAATTTCAAAAATTTAACTAAATTTTAATCACAAAAATTTCAAAAAATTTAACTGAATTTTAATCACAAAAATTTCAAAAAATTTAACACAATTCTACATTTCACTATATGCACTGAATATGCATATTTCTGAGAGCAGGTCCCGGACCATGCCCTCCTGTCCGACAAAATCTACTGGTCAGGACCAGCACCTGGAGCCAAGGGCCCCAAAGCACCGTCCATGGCACTTTTGTCCCGATTAAACGGGGTATTACACACCAGCTGGCAATTCGGACAATGGTATATTTCAATATCCTGCACCTCCAGTTCACTTAATTGAATGCAAGACAGATGGAACCATTCCCTACAATTATCGCATTGTACCATCATCTCACCCGTATCTGGGCCCCTACAAACACAGTACTTAGCCTTTTCGCCCTTGGCCTTCTCTGGGGTTATCACATCTTCGCCCCCCTTGAACTTTTCTTGACACACCCTAAGCCAGTCGGGGATTTTTCTAGCAGTGCACAGCTTAATACGATCATGGTTCATGTTGAACACTACCCGCTGGAATTTTATCTTGTACACATAGGATGTAACTTTGGCCACAATATTACCAGGACCCTTCCAAGGTGGACTCAACTTTTTGGCCTTGCCCTTAATAGTTGCTGAGTCAAGCACATATACCAATTGGCCTGGTTCATAGGGCTTTTCTTGAACCCTTAAATCATAGTCCCTTTTCATTCTAACCTGGGTGGTTTTCAAGGCCTTACGGGCTATTTCATGGGCACTTTTTATAGCCTTCTCAAACCCCACAATGTACTCATCTGTACCAGAATAGGTTACTTCATTGGGATTACCAAACATCAGATCGGCGGGGACATTGACTTCCCGCCCTAGCATTAACCTATTAGGGGTGTACCCAGTACTTCTATTAACACTGGCCCTCAGGGCACCACCTAGCTGGCCTATGTGTTCATCCCACTTATCTTGCTGTTGGTTTACAAAACACCTAACAGCGTCCATGAGACTTCTATTCTGCCTCTCAACTTGACCATTGGCAGAGGGGCGATAAGGCGTTGTTCTAGCCTTATGTATGTGGAGGATTTTACAAATAGCGCGAAACAGCGAACTCTCAAAGTTACGGCCCTGATCGGAAAATATCTCGAAAGGATACCCGAAACGTGCAAAAAATTCGTTCACAGCTGCTTGCGCTGTCACCTCTGCCGTCTGGCATGGCAATGGAATGCACTCTGTCCACTTTGTGAATTGGTCCACCATCATGAGGATGTCTTCGTTCCCTCGCTCTGTTTTTGGAAATGGACCCATGAAATCAATATGTACCCTCTCCATTGGGTACCCTGCATGGTAATTGGTGAGTGGACATCTGCCGTGTCTGTTGGGCTTCTTGTTCTTATTACATACCTCACAGGTCAGTACAAAGGCCTTAATATCGCCCGTCATTCCATACCATTGGTACTTTTCTTTTACTTTTGCAGTGGTTCTGGCTACCCCCTGGTGTCCTGAGCTGGGTAAGTCGTGGTTCAGGGCCATCACTTCTTCCTTCAAAGAACTGGGTACAACCAACCTGACGACTCCCTCGTCCTTCTTGGAGTGGCACCTCAGTACCCAATGTGTGTCTAGGAAATATAGCTCCCTGTTCAACCAATGACTCTTGGTAGCTGGTGATGCTGAAAAAAGCTCATTCTGTGTCGGCTCGACACTATCTTTTAACCACAGCAACAAAGGTTTCAACTCAGGGTCCTCACCCTGCTTCTCAGCTAGCTCCGCTGAGCTGAGCTCTACAAAACTAATCCCCATGTCGTCGGCATGGCTGATTGCACACACTGTCACCTCATCAGGTCCACTGACCCTGATCTGAGTCTCATCTCTACCCTGACTTATCTCTATTGACCCATAACATAGGGCTTCTTCTTCACCTTCTTTTAAATCTAACTGGGAACAAGGTCCCCCTGTGTCAGGACATACTTCCTTCTTTACTTTGACCTCGGCCACGCCCCCTACAACCTTACCCTGGGTCAACGGGTTCGCCTCATCTACTTCAGCTAGAAACCTCGCCCGACTGGTATGGGCCCTCCGGCAGTAGTGGCATCCTCCACAAGGTAAACTCTCTACTGGCACGTCTGGCGTGTACTGGCTACACTCAGGCAACTCATCTGGAATACGGGATAGCCCATCAGCGTTACCATGCAGCTTCCCTGGTCTGTGCTGGATCACCATAGAGTATTGGCTCAACTCATCCAACCACATAGCTAGCTGTCCCTGGGGCTCCTTGAAGTTAATCAGCCAGGTAAGGCTACTGTGATCGGTATGCACCACAAACTGTCGTCCCAACAGGTAATGGCGGAACTGTCTGGTGAATCTTATCACTGCCAGCAACTCCTTCCGGGTCGTACAATAATTTTTCTGCTCTGGGGTCAACACAAAACTTCCATAGGCTATGGTCTTCTCCTGCCCCTCCTGCACTTGGATAAGTTCTGCCCCAATGGCGGTGTGCGACGCATCGGTGTCTAGGATGAACTGGTCCGTGTTGTTTGGTAAAGCCAGGACGGGTGTACTCAATAACTTGTGCTTCAAGTTCTCAAAGGCTACCTGTCGCTCTTCATTCCACTCAAATGGTTTCTTGCCAGTGACCTCATACAGTGGCGCTGATACCTTGGCGTAGTCCATTATGAAGGTACGGTAGTAGTTCACAAAACCCAAGAATTTCTCCACGTCCTTGGTACATCTTGGCACTGGCCACTCTTTCACTGGCTCTAGGTGTTGCTTGCCAATCTGTAAACCGTTTTCACTTACTTTCCTGCCCAGGAATTCCACTTGCTTTTGGAACAACTCACACTTCCTAGGCTTCAGTTTCAAACCGTACTGCCTGAAACGGGTAAACACATCACGTAGATTTTTCAAATGGTCGTCTACGGATAATCCAAGCACTAGGATGTCATCCAGGAATGCCAGTACAATCCTCCAAGCCAGGCCTCTCAACACAAGGTTCATCACACGGGCGTAGGTGCCCGGGGCGTTGCACAAACCAAATGCCATCTTTACACACTCAAACAAACCATACTTGGTGATGAATGCCGTCTTCTTTCTGTCTTCAGGCTTGATGTTAACTTGCCAGTACGCACTGTTAGCGTCTAACTTGGAAAACCAGATGTTACCGGTTAAGGTGTAAAGACACTCGTCTATCAGTGGGAGTGGAAACACGTCCTTGGTCGTCACAGCATTGAGTTGACGGAAATCGATGCACCATCTCAGCCCACCGTCTTTTTTCCGGATCAGGACTGGGGCGGACGCCCACTCAGATGTAGATGGCTGGATCACTTTGGCCTCTAACATCTTAGCTATCTCAGCCTCCTCCTCCTTCACAAAACAGGCTGGAGTTCTCCTCATCCGTTGCTACACAGGTCTGGCATCGCCTGTTTCGATTTAATGCTGGATGGTGTTGAAACTTCCCAAGTCAAAATCATGGGTGGCAAACACATCCTGGAACTCACACAGCAGGTCTCTTAGTTTTTTCTGCTCTTGGGGGTTCAGCAAGGTACAGGATCGTTCATACAGATCTTTAATATGTTCAGGCAGCTCAACCTCAGGCGTACCTACTTTCTCACTTTGGCCTTGAGACATACCCCCCTACACTTACTCCTGCTACCTCTTCAATAACCTCCACCTGTTTACCTTTTGGGATTGTTACCGCTGTGTCGGTAACATTGAGGAAACACATATTAGGGGATTTCCCCTCACTACACACAGCTCTAGGCATGAGCACCGCCAAGTCATTCACTGGTTCAATCACTGAATCCCTGTCTAACTTCTGGGGGTCACTTCCATGCGCACAACCGAGCCTGGTGGAACCACAATAGAACGTGTTAACGTTATTCTGTTCACCTTGGCGTACATACCCGTGAATAGGGACTCACTACCTTCCACCAGTGGAATCGTCTGTTTGGTCCTCTTATTTGACAAAACGAACTCATCAAGATCCAAAATCCATTTATAACCACGCAGGAAATCATATCCCAGAATCATTTCACAATCTATGGGGGCCACATACAGCGAATGGGTGAGTGAGTGAGTTGGTGTTTTACGCCCGTGCAACGCTATATAGGTTATTTACAGGCGATGAACATGAAAAGGATGATAAAGTGAACATGAAATGATGATGATAAATGAAATATGGAGATGGGGTGGGAAACAAAGGACCAGTAAATTTTGAAGAACCACAGGAAAAAGGGGAGAGATGGGTAGGGGCGAAAAATTTAGCCTATGTGGTGCACTACTGGGCGGTCCACAAAGTGGTCTTTTACGTGCATGAAGCGTGGCACTCTCCACACACGTTGGCCCACTATGGTCGGCGGTCAGGGTTTCCGTATTATAGACCTGACAACCCCCGCGGACGAGGGCTACCCTATTCAGCCACCTAGGGTACACACTTGGTCGCTCTGTGGGCTGAGCACTGACCCGACGTCAGAATCCCAAGACCCTTAGTCGCCTCTTACGACAAGCTAGGCTCTGCTGCGGACCTATTCGCCACCCGGGCCCCGCACGGGACTACAGCGAATGGCTGAACTTCTTTTCCCCAAGTACAATATCGGTTGGATTGGTTAACCGACTTGGTATTGTCATGTCTCTCCCCGCTGCATGGAGCACTGTGTCGCAAACTATGTGTGGTTTGGCTGTTACCGTTTCAAACACATCGTCTCTTATGATAGTCACTTGAGCGCCTGTGTCGACCAACGCTAGTAGATCTTTTCCAAGCAAGTTGATCTTCACTCTTGCCAAGCAGGCTTCCCCTAATGTACCTACGCTGGCTGTGCCTGCTGCACTCTTACTATCGGAATTACCATTGGGTGGGTTCGTCTGACTTGAGCTTGGCCCCTGTCTATTCTGGCCTCCGCCCTTCTTCTTAGGACAACTCCTGGCAAAATGGCCTTGTTCACCACATTTGAAGCATGTCACATCTTGTCGACCGCCCTGGTTATCTGACCTTTTGTTATCATACCTCTTCTTGTATGGTTTTGGACTCGCCTTTCTCGGCTCAGCTGGTCCACTAGGCGATGTTGCTGGTGATGATCTCTCACTCATTAGTATGTCCAGCTTCTCGGTCATACTCTGGATCTCCCTTCTCAGCTCTGGGTCCGTATCTGCTGACGTACCTACACCATGGACACTCCTTTTACTTGCTGACTCACCAGGCACAGGAGATCTTCCTGCCTGGACCGCTGTCCTTGAATGCTGGTACCACTTTATGATATCTATAGCCTGCTCCATAGATGTTGGTTTGCATACACAGGCAAACTGACCCGCCTCAGCGTCTACACAATTCTGGCAAAACTTGGAAATGGCTTGCTTCTTCATGACTTGCTCTGGCATTTCGACAAAGGCTTTTGACGCCAACGTGAACACTCTGTCCGCCCAGTCGTCTAACGTCTCATTCCGACTCTGTGAACACGTCTGGAATTGTACCTGCAAGGTGTCTGGCAGCTCTTGAAGTCCAAATCTCTTGGATAGTCTGCTGACCGCCTCATCGTATGTCAACTGGGAATTCTGCTCTCTCAGCAGCGTGTAATAGTCTAGAGCCTTGTAGTCTAGGCACCATGAAAGTTGTGATAACTTCTGTTCTGGTTCTAGCCTCTTTCCCCTACAGTAGTCTTGGAATTTCATGAAGAAAGCTTTCCAGTTACCTTTACCTGTAAACTTCAGGGTCTTACTCAAAAAACTATACTGGAATGCATTGGTATCCCTGTCCGAGACATCTCTTCTTGGTCTGGGACCAAACCTACTGGTATCACTATCTGATCGTCTACCTCTCCCTCTGGACTCGCTCTCAGATTCTGAGTCGTACCGACGTTCTCTCTTTGATCTAGTAGTTCTTCGTCCTCGGCCTGACGATGGTCTGTCTGACATTTCCGAGTCTGAACTCGCAAAATTCACTCTACTGGAACTTGTCTGCACTTGAGCTGGTGGACTTACATTTACTATTGGCTGTTGGTGTACGCCAAGGTTCATATTTGGCACCATAAGTGTATATCCTGGATGAATAGTGGATTGTGTTTGTCCCCATTGGTTGTATACTGGTTGTGGGACTGATGGTGGTTGATACCATGATTGAGGTGTTGATTGGAACATCTGACTTCCGATGGAACTTGTATATGTTGGTCCGGTAGTTGTCATTACCGTCACACCTGGAGTAACTTGTGCTTGCATTGGTCTTATCAACTGAGCTGGTATTGTGTTTACCGGCTGAGGTTTTCTATATGTTGGTACTGGCTGAGGTTGGTGAGAACCTTGAAACGCTGGTACGTATTGTGGGTTGTAAGCTGGACGAGTCACAGGTTGTGATGTTGGAATGCTGGGTACAGGCTGAGGTCGGTGAGGACCTTGAAACACCGGTACATTTTGTGGTTTATAAGCAGGACGAGTCACAGGTTGTGATGTTGGAATGCTGGGTGCAGGTGCACTTGTAAAAACTGGCCGGAGCGGTTGAGGTCCCTGCTGTCTCGGAACACCTTGTGGCAAGTGTTGAGGTCGATGAAAACCTGGTGCTGGTGCCCTGTTGAAACTCGGCATTGTGGCCGTCTGGTGTTGATAACTGCCACCCTGTAACTGGTTCGCTGTGTTATGTTGTTGTGGCTGTGGGGCCACCTGTTTATTATCGTCTGGTCTAATCCTAGCTCCTGGCGGGCTGGGTTGTTCCATCTCTGTCTCCGACTGAGCCTGTAGGTCTCTCATCATTTCTTCGATTATCTCTTGTCGTATGATCTCTCTTTGTTGTTCTGGAGACAAGCTTACTCCTTGCTAGGTGGGCTCACTGGAAGGTATCTGTTGTCGTGGCGATGACTGGGTCTGCCTTCCCAAGTTGTCCAAATATCCGGCATCGCCTGACCAATCGCTCCAATTTTCAGTTTGATGTACGTCCTCTTGTAATGTAAGCAAAGGTACGTAATCTGCTAGGTAATCGTCTGACCTGGACTTATTCGTCTGGCTTGTCTCATGCTGGCCTGTACTGGGTTGAACGGTAGGCTGTTGGCTTGGTTGGTATGTACCGCTGAGTTGGTAACTTACCGTCTCTCTGTGTGCTTCACACACACTCTCATACTCATTATCATCACTAGTGATCTCACCTTGAGACATTACGTCGTTCAAATCCCTGGGCGGTGAAGCCTGGCTTTGTTGTGTCTGTGGTGGCACCCCGGTACTGGCAGCTAGTGGTGCTGTGACTGGCTGACTGTACCTCATGTCATGGACTGGTGGTGTCTGTACTACCAACTGTTGTTGTTGTTCTAGCCTAGGGCTAACTAACTCGCGTTCTTGTTGTTGGACTGGTATTACTGTCCTATCCTGCTGGAACGTCGCTCCCAGTGAGTAGGCGTGTTGGTCCCTACTATTTGCTCCCTCTAGTACTGGGTTCCTACGGCTCATGTCGATGTCTGACGTCTCAAAGTCTGGTTGTGGGAAATTGGGCCGCTTCTTGAATTTGCCGGTCTTCTCACTTATCCATTTGGATACCTTACTGAAGGTTATACCTGGCCATGTTGGCTGTCTCTCTTGTTTTGGCTCTGTATAAGGCCTAGGGCCTTGGTCGGCAAGCCGTTGGTCTGCCTGCTGACCTACGCTGGTGTTAGCTGGTGTTGCACTCTGTGTAATGGGACTGGTGTGTGATGTCGCACCCATAACAGTTGTCACTGTGTCACCCCATGGATATGGTGAAAAAGCAGGGGAAAAATCAATTCGGTCAAGCAACTCACGTGTTAAGACCAACCCTGGTATTGACCGAAGCATATCTACCGTTATGTTGATTTGCTTGTTGTGGTAGCTCATGATTTGCTTTGCATACGCGGGACCTATGCCCGGCAGTGACAACTCATCTGGATGGCATGAGTTAATACAAACTTTCTTACTCCACATTACATAGGCCATCCTACCTTACAACTATCTCTATATTTTAGTGCAACTAACTTGTGTGTGTGCTACTCTTTACAGTTGTGTACCTGTGTACACCACAACCTAGCTGGTTATAAACTATTGTGCAACCTCTGTACACAATAACAACACTGCTTACTTACTATATTACTCAAGCAAGAAAAATTTTTTTCACACAAAGTCAAACTTTGGGGTAAGCAGCAAAAAATTCACTTTGTTGAATAATAATTCACACAACAATCAGTTTATTCAATAAACAATACAACAATATTCTCAAAATATCAAACAAACAACCATCGCGGTGTTACATAGCTTGGAAATCGTAAACTTTACGTGAGTGAGTGAGTGAGTTGGTGTTTTACGCCCGTGCAACGCTATATAGGTTATTTACAGGCGATGAACATGAAAAGGATGATAAAATGAACATGAAATGATGATGAATGTAAACAAAAGATCGAACTGTTTACAAAATCACCCGATCACTTCCGGCACGTCACTTTGAGAGTCGCTGCATCACGCGAAAGTCTCGCCCAAGTCTCGTAACTCGTGTATCTCCTTCTCGACTACAATCGAGCTTATAAAAACTTCCTACGATCTTCAAATCGCAGAAAACACAAGTCAGGACCCTTACAAAACGCAGAACGCAAGGGATTCAATAATATAGTCACATTCGACTCAGACAGAAATTTTGTCAAAACTTGACCAGTGTCTGGTCCAAATCAAAATGGCTGATGCGACCCTTGCTCGCAGTCGCCAATGTTGTGAATGTGTAACATTCAATTGTATCCCCCATGAAATAATGTCCTGAGGAAAACATTTAACATTAAATATTTTCCAGAGATACTTTCTTATCATTAAATGTTTTCCATTGCTATCAAATTGTTTCCTTCTTAACTTCATATTGTCTGAAAAGTGTTCACCTAGAAGGTGATATCCAATCAAAGAGAAATAGAGCTTTGGAATTGTTTAAAAAAAACCTCACAAGTTAACAATTTCTGTTTACAGATTATCCTTATAATCTATTACATTTGAGTTAAAACTATAATCCAGGATGAAATTTGACAGTTGAATATCTTTCTGGATAATATTTCATAAACAAATAATATCCCGGATATTTTTTTATAGTCAGAAATTATCCAATTAAATATAACCAAAGTTTATTCCCAGAATCATAGATACATTATCATGCATCTATACTGTTTCATAGGGGATGATATCTAATAGTTAAATAATATCCTCCAGGATATTTTTATCATTAAATACTATCAAGAACCATATTTCATAGTATTTCATTAAAATTTAATAATTTTATTTATGTACATCCAGGATGATATTTGATAGTTGAATATCTTCTGAGACTGTTTCTAATTGTTAAATGTTATCTAGGATAATATTTCATAGTTAAACATGTGTGTTTCAAAAACCTCAAAAGGAGATGATAAAACATGGGATATTCAAAGTGTCTGTTTGGACAAAATTTATGCTATAATGTACTGCTTTTTCTCCTATTTTGTCTGAAAGTTGTGTGAAAATCAAAATCATGAGTTTTAAAAGAATGTTTTAGTTACAATTTATTGCAACATACCCCTTCCTTGTCAGGTCATAGCCTTACATATGTGTAATTTATAAAATATGGGAATATTAATCAAAATATTACAACTGATAAAGATTAACGAATCAAGAACTGTTAGTGTAGGTTAAAACAGTTCAGTGTCAACTCAATAACCAGTTTTACATGTGGACAAAATTAAATGCTCATAAGATACTTTCCGACAAGTCACTTCTTTCAATCTTTGTGACGAATGAATGGTTAAACAGTGGATACTTTTTCATATGGGTGGAAACTTTTCTACTATTAAATAGTGTCCTAAGGAAAACATTTAATATTGAATACTCTCCTCTGGATAGATTTTAGTTGGGATAGTATTATGTCTTACAAATGCCCTCGTGGTACTTCTTCTGTCACGAACACACTTATTCCACACAACGGACAAGGGTTAGCGATAAATATAATATTTACTATATTAATCAGAATACCTTTCCTTGCTGGATTAAAGCCTGCGATGAGTAAGTATCGGATGCTGTTTTACAGTCGTCTTCTCCAAGCTGGAATCTAACTCGCGGGAAACTTCTCCCAGAAGGGTCACACTGCGCAGCCTCTAGCAGTACATCAACCAATCGCTGGTCTTCTTGGTTGGTGCCGACCAATGGACATCGAGCTGACGTCATCCTAACTGGATCGGGATCCCCCTGACGTAACGGGCATCCCACCAACAGCTTTGTGGACCGCCAAGTATAGCTACAATTATGTAGCTCCTTTGACATCTTTGAATAGGCGGAGCTACATTGCGAATGGAGCAAATGGAATATCTTTCTGCTACTCAAACAAAGCTTTAAGATGGTTCGAAAATACCAATAACACTATGAATAACATTGAGTTAATAAAAACATTTGTCGAAAGTCACAGGTTAAATTTTCAAAATTCTGATCCTGAACTTCATCATAAAGTTCAGGATCAAGATCCTTCAAATATTGATATTTTTACGAAGTTCTTTTAAACTTCGCTAAATGTCGGAAACTTTATGATGAATTCGCCATTAAAATACTGTAAGCGATATATTTATACCAAATTTGACGTTTAATTGATTGAATTGCGCCCGGTTTGATTTAGCTTTCGGCGTTGCTCCATTATGAGTTATGGGACCGCATGGTAGCTCCGCCCAATCAAAGAAGTCATTGTAGCTATCAGTAACGTTGTACAGTAAATCTTTGTAAAGATGGCCATACGAGTAAGTCAATGTAAACGAAGACCTGTGTTTAGTGGTTTTAATAAACTGGCTGTCCTGTCCAAACGTTATGATCTTCGTCAGGCGAACCTCATTCACATTTTCTGGTATTACACCCTCATACACCGTATCTATGCAGCTCTTATCTGTTATAAAATCCATGGTTGCATCGTACACATAACATCCTCACATTTTTGAGTTGGAAAATACATCAAAGCTTTAAATTATCCGTCAAAATTTCAAAATTGTCTAAGTCCTAAGGTTCTTCCTACCCCAGACATAGGTTGAATATCTTAGTAATAATTTGGTTCACCAATTTGGTATTTTTGGTTATACTGTTCTATGCTCTTCATATTCATACAGTGTTTGGCATTTTCAATATTTTTGGTATAGCGCCTCTGATGCGTCTTGAATAGACAAAACGTGCGTCAGGCGTAGCAAAATTTATTGTCTGAAACTTTGTTGTCATTTGTATTCAAACAAGATGCTCCTACCAGGAAACAAACAAAAGTCGCTAACAACAACATTATGACTCTTTTTCAATATGGCAATCGAAGAAGTTGTCACGTGATGTACAATCCTGAAATTATCATAGTCTCGAACCCAAACTCATACTACCAAGGTAGTGAGTCTGGGAAAACACCTATTGATTTCTCGTTACCACTAGGTGGCGATCGTTATACCTTTTAAACTTTACCACGTGTGTAGCATACAAGATTCATTTCAATCTGAAATGAACCAACTTTAAAAACTCAACGTTTCATTGGTCTTCCGTGGTTTTTGACAACTGGTTCTGCAAAATCGAGAATCGGATTGGTCAAACGTGTATGGTTCTGTAATCAAGAATGTCCCAATTTTTAACTCCAATAAACATAAACAATTTCCAAAACCAGGTAGACGCCCGTGAGTACAATTTAACGATAAACGATTTTTTAGCTCACCTGACCCGAAGGGTCATGTGAGCTATTGTCATCGTTAAGCGTCCGTCGTCCGTCCGTCGTCCGTCGTCCGTTAACTTTTCTTCAAAGATCTTCTTCTCTGAAACCACTGAAGGGATTGCATTTATACTTGGTAAACATGATCTTTAGGATGTCCTCTACCAAGTTTGTGAATTATATACATGTCGACCAACCAACATGGCCGCCGTTGCTAAAAATAGAACAGGGGGGTCAGACCATTGTTTTTGGCTTATAACTCAAAAAGTATAAGAGATAGAGAAAATCCGAAGCAACCTACCTTGTTCAGCATCAAAAGCTCTACAAATCTCTTCATTGAGTCGAAGTTGTGAAACGACTCCTTATAGGAGTTATTGCCCTTTAATCATCAAAATTGACCATTTTTGCAGTTTTTGGACTATATCTTGAAAACCGTTAGAGCTAGAGGAAAAGTTAGCATTGCAGAATTGTTTAGCTCATTGAGATCTACAAAAATGATTTCAGGGTCAAAATTGTCAGATCAGCCGTTTAAGAGTTATACCCCTTTAACTGTTTTTTCCATTAATTTTAACTGATTTTTAAAAATCTTCTTCTCTGAAACCACTGAAGGGATTGCATTGATACTTGGTATACATGATCTTTAGGATGTCCTCTACCAAGTTTGTGAATTATATACACGTCGACCAACCAACATGGCCGCCTTTGCTAAAAATAGAACAGGGGGGTCAGACCATTGTTTTTGGCTTATAACTCAAAAAGTATAAAAGATAGAGAAAATCCGAAGCAACCTGCCTTGTTCAGCATCAAAAGCTCTACAAATCTCTCCATTGAGTCGAAGTTGTGAAACGACTCCTAATAGGAGTTATTGCCCTTTAATCGTCAAAATTGACCATTTTTGCAGTTTTTGGACTATATCTTGAAAACCGTTAGAGCTAGAGGAAAAGCTAGCATTGCAGATTTGTTAAGCTCATTGAGATCTACAAAAATGATTTCAGGGTCAAAATTGTCAGATCAGCTGTTTAAGAGTTATTCCCCTTTAACTGTTTTTTCCATTAATTTTAACTGATTTTTAAAAATCTTCTTTCCTGAAACCACTGAAGGGATTGCATTGATACTTGGTATACATGATCTTTAGGATGTCCTCTACCAAGTTTGTGAATTATATACACGTCGACCAACCAACATGGCCGCCGTTGCTAAAAATAGAACAGGGGGGTCAGACCATTGTTTTTGGCTTAAAACTCAAAAAGTATAAAAGATAGAGAAAATCCGAAGCAACCTTCCTTGTTCAGCATCAAAAGCTCTACAAATCTCTTCATTGAGTCGAAGTTGTGAAACGACTCCTTTTAGGAGTTATTGCCCTTTAATCGTCAAAATTGACCATTTTTGCAGTTTTTGGACAATATCTTGAACACCGTTAGAGCTAGAGGAAAAGTTAGCATTGCAGAATTGTTCAGCTCATTGAGATCTACAAAAATGATTTCAGGGTCAAAATGGTCAGATCAGCCATTTAAGAGTTATTCCCCTTTAACTGTTTTTTCCATTAATTTTAACTGATTTTCAAAAATCTTCTTCTCTGAAACCACTGAAGGGATTGCTTTGAAACTTGGTACACTTGATCTTTAGGATGTCCTCTACCAAGTTTGTGAATTATATACACGTCAACCAACCAACATGGCCGCCATTGCTAAAAATAGAACAGGGGGTCAGACCATTGGTTTTGGCTTATAACTCAAAAAGTATAAGAGATAGAGAAAATCCGAAGCAACTTTTCTTGTTCAGCATCAAAAGGTCCTTATAGGAGTTATTGCCCTTTAACTGTTTTTTTTTTCTATTAATTTAAACTGATTTCCAAAAATCTTCTCTGAAACCACTGAAGGGATTATTTGCAACTTTGTATAGTTGAAAGTTTGTGAAATTTATTCAAACTTTGGCATAAGAGATCAGGTGAGCGATTCAGGCTCCTGGGAGCCTCTAGTTTTTATTGTTAACAAAACCAACTTGTGTTCAAAAATGTCTTATTATAAAATAAGAAATGCTATGTTATAAGAGAATACCTCACATCAATTCGAGAAGTTATCTCGCTGTTGCATTTGCATAAATTCACTGAACCATAGGCACGGAATTCTGAACATACGGTTGAGTGATTTTCGTCAAACACTATGATAAAGCCTGAAAGTACTCCGAACGTACACATAACAAAATAGGTAATGACTCTTATCATCTATTGATAAGCGTCTGGGTAATCGAGACTAGAAATTATCATTGAAGATGAGCATCATGGTTCTTTTCTTTTCCACATTTGATTCAAACATAAATTTATTTAATTAATTTGTTTTAGGAAAAAAGAAAAAAAAACATCATAAAAATTGGAAGCCGGGTACCATTATCAGTCACGTGACTTACCCACATCGCACTCATCCTTTTTATATCGTCGCCTGGTATGCTGTCATCGTGTTTGAAAACATCAACTTCTACGGAACCTAAAATATATGTTACAGTAAATATGTATCTTTATATTCTATCCCCTTACCCTAACTGTCTTTTATACTAATTTTAACCCTAATTATATGTTTTACACTAACCCTAACACTAATTGTATGTTTTTGTACTAACCCTTACCATAAATGTATCTTTTTGGTCAAACCCCTACCCCTAACTCTGTGATTTCACAGATTCTAACCGTTACCCTAATTGTACGTTTTTGTCTTAACATTTACCTGAAATGTATCCATTTGTACAAACCCTTACCCCTTATTTTGTATTTTCATCGACCCTATCCTAATTTTATGATTTTGTAATAACCCTAACACTAAGTGTATCTTAATATGCTAACCCCTAACCCTAATTTTGTTTTTTTATACTAAAAACCCGTAATTATATGTTTTACACTAACCCTAACTGAACGTGTCTGTACTTACCCTTATCATAAATGTTTTTTTTGTAATAACCCCTTCCACATACTTTGTGTTTTCATCGACTAGAACGTCCCGTGCGGGGCCCGGGTGGCGAATAGGCCCGCAGCAGAGCCTAGCTTGTCGTAAGAGGCGACTAAGGGTCTTGGGATTCTGACGTCGGGTCAGTGCTCAGCCCACAAAGCGACCAAGTGTGTACCCTAGGTGGCTGAATAGGGTAGCCCTCGTCCGCGGGGGTTGTCAGGTCTATAATACGGAAACCCTGACCGCCGACCATAGTGGGCCAACGTGTGTGAAGAGTGCCACGCTTCATGCACGTAAAAGACCCCTTTGTGGACCGCCCAGTAGTGCACCACATAGGCTAAATTTCCCGCCCATACCCACCTCTCCCCTTTTCCTGTGGTTCTTCAAAATTTACCGGTCCTTTGTGTCCCACCCCATCCCCATATTTCATTTATCATCATCATTTCATGTTCATTTCATCATCCTTTTCATGTTCATCGCCTGTAAATAACCTATATAGCGTTGCACGGGCGTAAAACACCAACTCACTCACTCACATCGACTAGAACCCTAATTTTATAATTTTGTACTAACCCTAACCTTAAATGTATCTTTATATGCTAACCCCTAACCCTAACTGTGTGTTTTATACTTAACCTAACCCTATTATATGTTTTACACTAACCCAAACCCTAATTGTACGTTTTTGTTCTATCCTTTACCTAAACTGTATCTCTTTGTAATAACCCTTACCCCTTATTTTGTGTTTTATCGACCCTAACCCTAATTGTATGATTTTGTACTTACCCTTACCCTAATAGTATCTTAATATGCTAACCCCTAACCCTAATTGAGTTTTTTACTAACCCTTACCCTAATTGTATGTTTTACACTAACCCTAACCCTAATTGTATGTTTTTTGTACTAACCCTTATCATAAATGTATATTTGTACTAACCCCTACCACTTTTTTTTGTGTTTTCATCAACTATCACCCTAATTGTATAATTTTTATACTAACCCTGACCCTAAATGTATCTTTATATTCTATCCCCTTACCCTAACTGTCTTTTATACTAATTATAACACTAATTATATTTTTTACACTAACCCTAACCCTAAGTGTATCTTTATATGCGTCCCGTGCGGGGCCCGGATGGCGAATAGGCCCGCAGCAGAGCCTAGCTTGTCGTAAGAGGCGACTAAGGGTCTTGGGATTCCGACGTCGGGTCGGTGCTCAGCCCACAGAGCGACCAAGTGTGTACCCTAGGTGGCTGAAAAGGGTAGCCCTCGTCCGCGGGGGTTGTCAGGTCTATAATACGGAAACCCTGACCGCCGACCATAGTGGGCCAACGTGTGTGGAGAGTGCCACGCTTCATGCACGTAAAAGACCCCTTTGTGGACCGCCCAGTAGTGCACCACATAGGCTAAATTTTCCGCCCCTACCCACCTCTCCCCTTTTTCCTGTGGTTCTTCAAAATTTACCGGTCCTTTGTTTCCCACCCCATCCCCATATTTCATTTATCATCATCATCATTTCATGTTCATTTTATCATCCTTTTCATGTTCATCGCCTGTAAATAACCTATATAGCGTTGCACGGGCGTAAAACACCAACTCACTCACTCACTCACTCACTATCTTTATATGCTAACCTAAACCCTAACTTTGTGTTTTATACTAACCTTAATCCTAATTATATGTTTTACACTAACCCTAACCCTAATTGTACATTTTTGTTCTTACCTTTACCTTAGCTGTATCTCTTTGTACAAACCCCTACCCCTAATTTAGTGTTTCATCGACCCTAACCCTACTTGTATGATTTTGTACTTACCCTAACCCTAAGTTTATCTTAATATGCTAACCCCTAACCCTAATTTTGTTTTTTTACTAACCCTTACCCTAATTATATGTTTTACACTAACACTAATTGTATGTTTTTGTACTAACACTAATTATATGTTTTTGTACTAACCCTTACCAAAAATGTATATTTGTACTAACTCCTACCACTTATTTTGTGTTTTCATCAACTATCAATCTAATTGTATAATTTTATACTAACCCTAACCCTGCATGTATATTTATATTCTATCCCCTAACCCTAACTGTCTTTTATACTAATTTTAACCCTAATTATATGTTTTACACTAACCCTAACTGTACGTTTTTTGTACCAACCCATATTATAAATGTATATTTGTACTAACTACTACCACTTATTTCGTGTTTTCATCGACTATAACCTTAATTGTATAATTTATTACTAACCATAACCCTACATGTATCTTTTAATTCTATCCCCTAACCCAAACTGTCTATTATACAAATTTTAACCCTAATTTTATGTTTTACACTAACCCATACCCTAAGTGTATCTTCATATGCTAGCCTAAACCCTAACTTTGTGTTGTATACTAACCCTAACCCTAATTGTACGTTTTTGTACTATCCTTTACCTGAACTGTATCTCTTTGTACTAACCCCTACCCCTTATTTTGTGTTTTCATCGACCCTAACCCTAATTGTATGATTTTGTACTTGCCCTAACCCTAAGAGTATTTTAATATGCTAACCCCTAACCCTTATTGTGTTTTTTACTAACCCTTTCCCTAATTATATGTTTTACACTAACCCTAACCCTAATTGTATGTTTTTGTACTAACCCTTATCATAAATTATATTTGTACTAACCCCTACCACTTATTAGCTCACCTGACCCGAAGGGTCATGTGAGCTATTGTCATCGTTAAGCGTCCGTCGTCCGTCCGTCCGTCCGTTAACTTTTCTTCAAAGACCTCCTTTCTGAAACCACTAAAGGGATTGCATTGATACTTGGTATACATGATCTTTAGGATGTCCTCTACCAAGTTTGTGAATTATATACATGTCGACCAACCAAGATGGCCGCCGTTGCTAAAAATAGAACAGGGGGGTCAGACCATTGTTTTTGGCTTATAACTCAAAAAGTATAAGAGATAGAGAAAATCCGAAGCAACCTTCCTTGTTCGGCATCAAAAGCTCTACGAATCTCTCCATTGAGTCGAAGTTGTGAAACAACTCCTTATAGGAGTTATTGCCCTTTAATCATCAAATTTGACCATTTTTGCAGTTTTTGGACAATATCTTGAAAACCGTTAGAGCTAGAGGAAAAGTTAGCATTGCAGAATTGTTTAGCTCATTGAGATCTACAAAAATGATTTCAGGGTCTAAATTGTAAGATCAGCCGTTTAAGAGTTATTCCCCTTTAACTGTTTTTTCCATTAATTTACACTGATTTTCATAGGAGTTATTGCCCTTTCATCATCAAATTTGACCATTTTTGCAGTTTTTGGACAATATCTTGAAAACCGTTAGAGCTAGAGGAAAAGTTAGCATTGCAGAATTGTTTAGCTCATTGAGATCTACAAAAATGATTTCAGGGTCAAAATTGTAAGATCAGCCGTTTAAGAGTTATTCCCCTTTAACTGTTTTTTTCCATTAATTTACACTGATTTTCAAAAATCTTCTCTGAAACCACTGAAGGGATTGCATTGATACTTGGTATACATGGTCTTTAGGATGTCCTCTACCAAGTTTGTGAATTATATACATGTTGACCAACCAACATGGCCGCCGTTGCTAAAAATAGAACAGGGGGGTCAGACCATTGTTTTTGGCTTATAACTCAAAAAGTATAAGAGATAGAGAAAATCCGAAGCAACCTACCTTGTTCAGCATCAAAAGCTCTACGAATCTCTCCATTGAGTCGAAGTTGTGAAACAACTCCTTATTGGAGTTATTGCCCTTTAATCATCAAAATTGACCATTTTTGCAGTTTTTGGACTATATCTTAAAAACCGTTAGAGCTGAAGAAAAAGTTAGCATTGCAGAATTGTTAAGCTCATTGAGATCTACAAAAATGAATTCAGGGTCTAAATTGTCAGATCAGCCATTTAAGAGTTATTCCCCTTTAACTGTTTTTTCCATGAATTTACACTGATTTTCAAAAATCTTCTTTTCTAAAACTACTGAAGGGATTGCATTGATACTTGGTATACATGATCTTTAGGATGTCCTCTACCAAGTTTGTGAATAATATACATGTCGACCAACCAACATGGCCGCCGTTGCTAAAAATAGAACAGGGGGGTCAACCATTGTTTTTGGCTTATAACTCAAAAAGTATAAGAGATAGAGAAAATCCGAAGCAACTTACCTTGTTCAGCATCAAAAGCTCTACGAATCTCTCCATTGAGTCGAAGTTGTGAAACGACTCCTTATAGGAGTTAATGCCCTTTAATCATCAAAATTGACCATTTTTGCAGTTTTTGGACAATATCTTGAAAACCGTTAGAGCTAGAGGAAAAGTTAGCATTGCAGAATTGTTAAGCTCATTGAGATCTACAAAAATAATTTCAGGGTCTAAATTGTCAGATCAGCCGTTTAAGAGTTATTCCCCTTTAACTGTTTTTTCCATTAATTTACACTGATTTTTAAAAATCTTCTTCTCTTAAACCACTGAAGGGATTGCATTGATACTTGGTATACATGATCTTTAGGATGTCCTATACCAAGTTTGTGAATTATATACATATCAACCAACCAACATGGCAGCCGTTGTTAAAAATAGAACAGGGGGGTCAACCATTGTTTTTGGCTTATAACTCAAAAAGTATAAGAGATAAAGAAAATCGGAAGCAATTTTTAGCTCACCTGGTGAGCTATTGCCATCACTTGGCGTCCGTCGTCGTCGTCGTTTGTCGTCGTCGTCGTTAACTTTTCTTTGAAAATCTTCTCCTCTGAAACGACTGAAGGGATTGATTTGAAACTTTGCACACTTCATTTATGGGATGTCCTCTACCAAGATTGCACAAATGGTGACCTCCCTCTAAACAACATGGCCGCCGTTACTAAAAATAGACCAGGGGGGTCAGACTACTGTTTTTGGCTTGTAAATCAAAAAGTATAAGAGATATAAGAAATCTGATGCCACGCTACTGCTTCAGCATCAAAAGCTCTACAAAAGTCTTCATTGAATCGAAGTTGTCAGATGACCCCTTATAGGAGTTACGGCCCTTAAAAGGTGAAAAATAGCATTTTTTCATGTTTTTGGCTTATGAAATGAAAACTATGACAGATAGAGAAAAGTTGTTGCTTGCTTAAATGTTCAGCTCATGTAGCCCTACAAAAGTCTCCATAGGGTCGAAGTTGTCAGATGACCCCTTTAAGGGGTTACAGCCCCTAAAATAACGTTTTTTTATATTTTTGGCCTATGGAATGAAAACTATAACAGATAGAGAGAAGCTGTTGCTTGCTTAAATGATCAGCTTATTTAGATCTACAAAAGTCTCCATAGGGTCGAAGTTGTCAGATGTCCCCTTGTAGGGGTTTCGGCCCCTAAAATGATGTTTTTTCATGTTTTTGACCTATAGAATGAAAACTATAGCAGATAGAGAAAAGCTGTTGCTTGCTTAAATGTTGAGTTCATTTAGCTCTACAAAAGTTACATAGGGTGATAGTTGTCAGATTACCCCTTATAGGGGTTACGACCCTTAAAATAATGTTTGTTCATGTTTTTGGCCTTTAAAATGAAAACTATTACAGATAGAGAAAAGCATTTTCTTGCTTACACATTCAGCTCATTTAGCTCTAGAAAAGTTTTTATAGGGTCGACATCTAGACCAGGTGAGCAATTCAGGCTCCTGGGAGCCTCTTGTTTATAACCTAAACCCTAACTTTGTGTTTTATACTAAACTTAACCCTAATTATATGTTTTACACTAACCCTAACCCTAATTGTACGTTTTTGTACTATCCTTTGCCTGAACTGTATCTCTTTGTACTAACCCCTACCCCTTATTTTGTGTTTCATCGACCCTAACCCTAATTGTATAATTTTATACTTACCCTAACCCTAAGTGTATCTTAATATGCTAACCCCTAACCCTAATTGTGTTGTTTTACTAACCCTTACCCTAATTATATGTTTTACACTGACCCTAACCCTAATTGTACGTTTTTGTACTATCCTTTGCCTGAACTGTATCTCTTTAAACTAACCCCTACCCCTTTTTGTACTAAAGCTGATCATAAATGTATTTTTATACTGACCCCAACCCCTTATTTTGTATGTTCATCGACCCTAACCCTAATTGTATGATTTTATACTTACCCTAACCCTAAGTGTATCTTAATATGCTAACCCCTAACCCTAATTGTGTTTTTTACTAACCCTTACCCTAATTATATGTTTTACACTAACCCTAACACTAATTGTATGTTTTTGTACTAACCCTTATCATAAATGTATATTTGTACTAACCCCCACCACTTATTTTGTGTTTTCATCAACTATCACCCTAATTGTATAATTTTATACTAACCCTAATCCTAAATGTATCTTTATATTCTATCCCCTTACCCTAACTGTCTTTTATACTAATTTTAACCCTAATTATATGTTTTACACTAACCCTAACCCTAATTGTATGTTTTTGTACAAACCCTTACCATAAATGTATCTTTTAGGTCAAACCCCTACCTCTAACTCTGTGATTTCACAGATTCTAACCGTTACCCTAATTGTACGTTTTTGTCTTAACATTTACCTGAAATGTATCTCTTTCTACTAACCCTTACCCCTTATTTTGTATTTTCATCGACCCTATCCTAATTTTATGATTTTGTAATAACCCTAACACTAAGTGTATCTTAATAGCGAGCATCGCAGATGCGAGCCGTACGGCATTATGCACGTTTTGAGATGTTCCAGAAATATACTGACAAGAAAACCGGAACAGGTTTACTTTTACGGAATGAATAAAATAATAGGCACGGAGCAAGTAAAACAATCAACCCTCTGGGCTTATAAAAATACATCATAATCTGTTATGCAAAAATATAAAAATTGAAATTTAAAAACAGTGATAAAACCCTCATTCATCCACTTATTTATTTTTAAACTCAGATTTTTATTTAAACACCATTCGGTCTTTTCCGCTGAAAAACGATTTTCCGGAAATTACCGAGCTAGCTTTTGGCAACATCGTCCCATTGACTAGTCATACCAAATGCATGATACTGACCAAGGTTTGTTAAATTCTAAGTAAGATAAAATAAGATAAAGAAATACATAAATTAATACATAATAAATAAAAGGTTCTTACCTGAAAATGATAGAAGAGTACTGTCCCGTCCTGTGGGGTTTCACTCACTTTCCTCAATCACCCGCATGATATTTTTACTTTGCCGTTTTTTTCCGCCAGGTTTCTTAATGAACCCTCTGTTACCAATGCTTCAAATAAAACACTGATACTCAGAAAATCTCACAAAACCTGACAGAATCTGAATGTTGTTTTGGTCTGCTGAAGAAGCGCGAAATACTCTGACAAGGAAGTGACGTCACGTAATCCATAAAATGGATAATTTCGTTCCCGCTTAATGTCGTCCCAGAATGTTACAGAATTTATTATTTGCACAAATAATTGAATCTATTGTTCCCAGATATTCTAACAGCAACTTTCTCAAGTGCATATGATTTGGGTTGGGTGAGGTAAGACTTCGCTACTATATCTAATTCCTTTTTTAAAAGTTCCCTCTTTACGTGAAACTTTGCCGGTCGAGCACATGGATTTATTTTTAAAAGGTATATAGATTTCCGATGCTCGCTAAAAGGCAGGGCCTTAATCATATTATGCTAACCCCTAACCCTGATTAAAAAAATGATTAAATAGTCATTTGTTCAGAGAACAAATGTGGGGTCTTTCCCATTTTTTTATTAGTTTTATGATAACCGTTACGTTCGATTAGGCTATTTGAGTCTGTTTTTGACAATAGTATAAAATAATTAGTTGTGAAAAATGGTCTAGAGTAAAGAGCATTGCGTTTGAAGTCAGAAAATGTATGTCAGAAAAAATTGCTAAGGACTTTTATGACAGTTGCTATGGACAAAAAGTTACTGCCGGTTGAAAAATCTTAACTCTAAATTCAGAAAGTAGTCTTGGTTAAGAATATATATGGTTGCTATGAACTTTTCATTAATGTAACCTTGTTGCTAGGGAATGACCATGACCCATGACCTTTGACCTTGGACTCAAATTGTAGCTCTTTATATACTGATTCATTTAAGTATACATGTTTACTATACTATCTGTTATGGTTTTCAAGTTATTGGCAAAAAACGTGTTTCGCGAAACTTGTTTTGGCCGCCATTTTGAAACCGTTGAACAGAATCATGCACTGTTTGGGTTCCAATTGTAGGTCTTTTAATTCTCTTCAAAATGAACCCTATGTTTCATTCACCATCTTTCATAGTTAACGAGTTATAACCAAAAAATCATTTAAAAGTACAAATTTTACGGTTTCGCACCAGAAACATTGTTTGTAGATTTTGACATGGCAAACATTTTTAGCTCACCTGGACCGATTGATTGATTGATTGTTGGCTGCTTAATGTCCCGTCGGCGATATTGCAGCCATCATCGAGACATAAACAAGTTGATATAATTATGTTAATAACATGTTAATATAAAACAAAGTCAAAAGACCGCAGATAAAACAAGAGGCTCCCAAGAGCCTGAATCGTTCACCTGAACTACACAGATACATATATCTGTAGGTATTATTGTGCTTAACCATATGCGATTAAAATTTATGAAATATCTTGGTTAGTTTTCAAGATATTGATTGGGCTTAATAAGTGCAAATTTGGCAAAAACTATTTAAATTTATGAAATATCTTGGTTAGTTTTCAAGATATTGGGCTTAATAAATGCAAATTTGGCAAAAATTAGGAAAAAGAACAATAGCTCCCACATCAGCAGTCAGATCTTTCCGAAATTTCAAGACAGGTAGATCTTAATATGTTGATCACTTTTGATTCTTGCATAATTTTGATATCTGAAACCAGTTTTGAGTTATTAGCAAACAAATGAAATTTTCCCTTATGTTCTATTTTCAGCCATGGTGGCCATGTTTTTTTACGAATCAAAAATTGAACGATAGAGTTGTAGCATATAAGCTATCAAACAGTGTGCCATGTTAAGATGCAGTTGGTCTTACCGTTTCAGACAAGTCAGGGGAAAAGTAATGAACAATGGTAAATATTGACGCTTTAAGGGCCATAACTCCAAATGAAATGGTTTTACAGCTTTGACCTAATTACATGAATTGTAGATCTTGATGTGCTTAATCATATGCAATTTGAAGTTTTGAAATATCTTGTATAGTTTTCAAGATACAGGGCTAAATAAGTGACAAAATTTTAAACAATCCAGAAAAAGGGCAATAACTCCTATGTCGTTTGTTGGATCTTCTTGAAAATTTCAGAGCAGGTAGATGTTGAGATGCTTATCACTTTTGTCTCCCATCAGAATTTTGATATCTGTTACCGTTTTGGAGTTATTTGCAAAAAACTGTAATTTGACCCCTATATTCTATTTCAAGCCATGGAGGCCATATTTTTTGACGAATCAAAAATCCGAACGATAGAATTGTAGCATTAATGCTATTTAACAACTGTGCCAAGTTTGGTTGAAGTTGGATGTATAGTGTCAGACAAGTTAATTTTTGAAATTCAGGGTAAAAGTAATGAAAAATGGTAAATTTTGACGCTTTAAGGGCCATAACTCCTAAAAGAAATGGTTCTACAGCTGTGACCTAATTACATAAAATGTAGATCTTGATGTGCTTAATCATATGCAATATGAATTTTTAAAATATCTTGTATAGTTATCAAGATATAGGGCAAAATAAGTGCAAAATTTTGAAAAAATCCAGAAAAAGGGCAATAACTCCTACATCGGTTGTTGGATCTTCTGGAAAATTTCTGGGCAGGAAGATCTTGAGGTGCTGATCACTTTTACCCTATGCCAGGATTTTGATATCTGTAACCGTTTTCGAGTTATTTGCAAAAAATTGCAATTTACCCCTATGTTCTATTTTTAGCCATGGCGGCCATGTTTTTCAACGAATCAAAAATACCCACGCTAGTTTTATACAACCTATGCTAATTAACAACTGTGCCAAATTTAAAAGCCATTGGACTTATGGTGTTAGAGGAGTTAACGTTTGAAAAATGTTAACGACGACGGACGCCAAGTGATGGCAATAGCTCACATGGACCTTTGGTCCAGGTGAGCTAATAAAAAGTATGCCAGAAAATAAATAGATAAAATAATCATTAAAAAAACACACTAAAACAATAAAACCATTTAAAGCAATAGGCAAACAAAGATCTTAACAAAAATAAGCTAAATATTATGTATAATGACAACAAATTAAATTTCAAATGGTGATTACAAGAACTACAATTTTGAATACTGACCGATTTCTTTTAAAAAGGATAAAATGGCATCGGCTGGGATGCCGCTGAACAAATCTTGCATGGATGCACACATAAAATACTTCATGCGAAATGGAGATCAACACAGTCAAGGAGAACATGCCTCAAAGAATACCGTGCGTCACAAGGGAAACACATCGGGACCTCCTTCTCTTGTGTCATCAGGTAGCCATGGGTGACTCTAGAATGTCCTATACGGCATCTACTCTCCCCAAGCTGTGGCTTGAGCTCATGAAGTTTGTTGTGCTCAGCGGCAGCCCAAACCTCGTCCCATAAACTTTGGACATATACTCGGATTGTATTTCTACAATCCGAATAAGGAATAAAACAATTGGACACTGGTTTACGAAGCTATTGCCATCACTTGGCGTCCGTCGTCGTCTCTTGTCGTCTATTAACAATTTACAAAAATCTTCTCCTCTGAAACTACTGAACAGAATTTAATGAAACTCGGCGTGAGTGGTCCTTAGGGTGTCCTGCACCAAACTTGTGTTTTGGATTAACCTTTGTCAGACACGCTAGGGGACCAAAAATTTGAAGACCGGTAGCACATTAGAATTTTAAAGCTTACTTGGTCTTTGGTGAATTGAGCTTAGAAGATAAACCAACTTTTGGTTCAAGAATTATATATAATATATTGGAATGTCATTATATGTATTGTATGCAATATCTTTTAGTTTTATTGGTGTGTTAAAGCGTGGACCTTTAATTTAATATAATCTTACAGATTAACCCATGACTATTCATTTATTATTTTTTCCAGTAAAAGCTTGGGATCAATTATTTTTATTATTTTTTTTTCTAGTTATTGCTCGGGAAAGTTTTCTCATTGGACAAATTGCAACTAAATGTAAAGCAACTACAAGAAACAAAGGACAGTCAGCTCTTCAAGTGCAAAAGATTTGCGATAACTTCAGTTTCAAGAACAGTGAAAATACACAAAGAAGACGTGGTAGATTTAGAGTATGCTGTCCATGATTGTCATACTGGAGGTTGTTGTGCCATATTGAATGAAGACAACAAAATAACATTTAGGCCTAACAAACCACACCATGTTTACCTTATTAATAGATTTAAAATCAACCAGTCAAATTCAAAATATTAATATTACATTATTTCAGATCAGGTGAGTAATTCCTGTTTTACGAGACGACTTAGGTCAACAATGAGAAATTTTTCATAACAGACTCAGATTCTACCAAAAAGATTGATTGGATGGTTATAGGGTCGGGATCTGAATGGTTTTAAAGATATGACCCCCCCTTCCATTGCGACCCCAATGACTTGTCTTATAAGGAGTGATACTATATATGGTTATAGGGTGGGGATCTCAATGGTTTCCAAGATATAAAGCATTTTGTAATTTAAGGGGGTGGGGCATGAGACCACCCTATGGTACCAAATGATTTGTCTTACCAATACAATAATAAAGTCAGGTACACCACAAGGTTTAAAGGTAAATTGAATTATAAATAAACAAAAACATTTCAATTAAAATAAAATAAAAAAACGAAAGAGGGGCCGAGCACTTTCCGTCAAAAGACCTTCTTTAGGGCAATAAAAACAGGGAGAAGAAAAGAAACACCCGCACAGCACGAAGACAAGGACGAAACAATTAGCATAACAAAAAGTGAGATAAATTACGTCACAAGCTGGTAATATTGAACTTTAAGACTGAAAATCTACCCGCGCTGTTGTATGAAAAGTAATGAAAAGATAATATATAGAATTAGAAGACGGTTACAACAGATTGTTTTTTATGCTCATGCCCATATGGTGATTATAACCAAGAAACTTGATGATGGGGCTGCTTTTCACCCATATTGGTCTCCATCAACAAAGTTACTTGCACATCGGACAACTGGTGGCCTGGCTGTCTGAAGTGGCTCATACGAAAAGTTTCTTTTATCTATACATACATGTATTTATTTGATTTAATTCTTTATTGTAGCTGATGTGTCCTAGAATGCAAAAAAAACCACTGGGTAGGTATAGAGGATGTACTACCCCTGTTTTTTTCTAAAAATAGTGAGCGAGTTGGTGTTTTACGCCCGTGCAACGCTATATAGGTTATTTACAGGCTATGAACATGAAAAAGATGATACAATGAACATGAAATGATGATGATAAATGAAATATAGGGATGGGATGGGATGGGACACAAAGGACCGGTAAATTTTGAAGAACCACAGGAAAAGGGGAGAAGTGGGTAGGGGCGGAAAATTTAGCCTATGTGGTGCACTACTTGGCGGTCCACAAAGGGGTCTTTTACGTGCATGAAGCGTGGCACTCTCCACAAACGTTGGCCCACTATGGTCGGCGGTCAGGGTTTCCGTATTATAGACCTGACAACCCCTGCGGACGAGGGCCAACCTATTCAGCCACCTAGGGTACACACTCGGTCGCTCTGTGGGCTGAGCACTGACCCGACGTCAGAATCCCAAGACCCTTAGTCGCCTCTTACGACAAGCTAGGCTCTGCTGCGGGCCTATTCGCCACCCGGGCCCCAGGCGAGTAACAATAACAATTGTTAGTCGTTCGGTTCCATCGTAAATTTTCCGTAGTCCGATTAGTAGTAGTGAAAGCTCTGAAGGCAGTACTCAAAGCAGCGAAGAAAACAGCGGAAGCATCGAAAGCGATAGTGATGAATATAGGCCATCATCTAGTGATGATGAAGATGTGACTGGAGACAAATTCTTTGACAGTAAGATAAGTAACACTTTCTTAACGGTGCTACAAAAACCACCAATGCTCAAAACCCGAAGAGAAGCTTCCCAGCATTCGTTACAAGCGTGGAAAATATCGGGGCGATAGCCAGTATATATAACGACTGGGTAATCCGGGTTACTGGCAAATCTGGAAAAAATTTGTTTGGTCCAGATAAAGTTGACTTTTCTCTTCATCGAAGTACCAGTTGTACGATTCAGGCTCCTGCGAGCATTTTGTTTGTCATATTTGACGTAAGCTGGTGGATTGATTTTAAAAAATGTATACCCACCAACTAAACTGCTTTTTGTGGTAGTTACACGGTCTGTTCGCAGGGTTTTAAATATATTAGCACTCGCGCATTGCTCCTAAAATTTGTTGTGGGCTACTGAAATTCTAAGGTTTTTATCTCGCCTGCGCCAGCGACTGTGAACTTGGATCTTTTTACAGACTAAAAATTTTTTCGTAGGACTTGTGGATAACGAATTGCTTGAAACGGTTAATAGCTAGGCAGGCGAGACATACTTTTATCTTTTGTTAGGCTAAACATAAAACAAATGTTTGTTTGCTGTTTCTTGACCAAGGGGTCTGAGCGTTGGGTTGAGAAGAAAGGAAATTATTTTATTTTTTTCAAAAAATATCCTTTTTAATGAGAAGAAAAGCCTAAATGACTCCGTTTTGTTTTACAATTTATTTTAATAAAAAAAAAGACTAAATTGATCATCTTTTGGTAAAAAAAAATCAGTTGGGCCATTAAAATTGGGTCTGTCGACGAACAGCAAACAAAGTATATTTTAATTTAGGCCTAAAACCCTAGTTTGTCCTTTACACTTTGTTATCCACGAGCCCAACGTAGTTGGGAAGAGGGGATATACCATTTAGTAAGTCCGTTCGTTCGTACGTACGTACGTAATGATTTTTGTTTTGTCAATAACTTTGGAACCTCACAAAGAGGGATGATATTTGGTCAGTGGATACATCTTTGATGGTAGTCATCATCCAGACCAAAATTAGGTCACCTTGACCTACAATTTTCGCATGAATGACTCAGGTTAAAGTTTTGGTTAAGGTCCATATCTCAGGAACTGCAAGTGTTAAAGTGATGATATTTGGTCAGTAGGTACATCTTGGACAGTAACCAACATCCGTACCAAAAGTAGGTCACATTGACCTACATATTCCGCATGAAAGACTCGGGTTAAAGTTTTTGTTAAGTTCAATATCTCAGGAACTGCAAGTGGTAGAGGCAGTGAGTGAGTTGGTGTTTTACGCCCGTGCAACGCTATATAGGCTATTTACAGGCGATGAACATGAAAAGGGAGATAAAATGAACATGAAATGATGATGGTAAATGAAATATGGGGGTGGGATGGGAAACAATGGACCGGTAAATTTTGAAGAACCACAAGAAAAGGGGAGAGGTGGGTAGGGGCGGAAAATTTAACCTCGGAAAATTTAGCCTATGTGGTGCACTACTTGGCAGTCCACAAAGGGGTCTTTTACGTGCACGAAGCGTGGCACTCTTCGCACACGTTGGCCCACTATGGTCGGCGGTCAGGGTTTCCGTATTATAGACCTGACAATCCCCGCGGACGAAGGCTACCCTATTCAGCCACCTAGGGAACACATTTGGTCGCTCTGTGGGCTGAGCACTGACCCTAGTTTCCATATGCAGCTTGCGACCAGGCATCTTTCGCTATTACGAGAATGTTCAGGGAAAAAAAGATGTTTGGCTATTTCTTTAAAATTTGATACGTTTATCTGTTTGGTCATTGTTGAAACATTTTTTGGCTTCTGTTTTTGTTTTATGAAATCTAATATTCTACCGGTTTTCCAAGTTTTTTTTACTCCTAGTGTGTCTGATGAAGGTTAATCCAGAAAAGCGCTTCACACGCAGTGAAAATCATTTCAATATGTGGATCGTGTCTTTCTGGCACATATTCCATATTCTTTCGTTTTTAATAACACTATATCAAAAAAATGTCATCAAGTCAATATAGCACTGTACCATAAATTGGAGATTCTTTTGATCTTTTGTTTCAGTTTAAATTTAGAATCCTGACTTTACTACAAATACATACCTTAAATTATACTAATGACGCATAAAGCATATATATCCCGTGCGGGGCCCGGGAGGCGAATAAGCCCACACCAGCGCTAAGCTTGTCGGTAAAAGTCCACTAAAGAGCGCTCAGAAACCTGACATCGGGGTCAGGCCGCTTTGCCCACAAAGCGACTGGGATGTGTGCCCCAGGTGGTTGAATGGGGCAGCCCTGACATCGAGAGATGCGGGGTCGTCAGGCGATAATGCGGAAAACCTGACCGCAAACATGGGAAAAATGTCACGTTCCTCGCACGTTAAAGAACCCTGCTGCAGGTCTCGGTAAGAGTAGGACCCGTAGGATCCCCATGCAGGAGGCTAAATTTCCTGTCCCTACCCATCACTCCTTTTTCCAGTGGCAGTAAAAACTATCCTACCCGATTGGCCTTGTGTCCCCATTTCCTCATCTCCCAGATATAGCCGAAATCGTGCTGCTTAGGAGTAAAGCAATAACTAACTAACTAACTAACTAACATAAAGCATATATTCTTCAATACTAGATTATATATAAATCACGTTCCTCTTTCGTTCTCATTATAACGTATGGATTTTAAAATGAGCAAGCTTTCCATGAACAAAAAATCTTCAAGCAGTAAAATGGACGTTGATATAACGCAACCGCCAAACCAAGAGCAACTTGCTAGAGACTTCAGCTATGAGGATATTGACTTTTCATTAGACTTGACGAATATTGACGACGATGATTTCATCGAAAACTCAGAAGTTATCAACAACGCGGTCGAACTCTGCACTGTGAAAATGAAAACTAGATTGGATTTAGCAAAAACTATATAGGGGATTACTCTTTGGAAACTAAGAGGACATATTCCGCCATTTGGAAAATTTAACGTCACTTGCAACCCAACAATTGACGATTCAAACATGGAAAAATTTAAAGAGGCAGAGGCTTGGGATACAAAAGTAGAAGATCTACGCAACACTCTATTGAAGGACACCAATGAATACTTTGACAGTAAAATTGACAACATTAACAAGGAGTTATCAGATATCCAAAGTGACACAAAAAACAAATTAGGATATACTAGCAAATCATCAGCAGAAAATAGAGCTATATTCTCTCAACAAGTGAAGGGAATCAAAGAAAAACTAGACAATGAATTGCTGCAATTCAAAATTTACATTCGTAGTACAAAGAAAGAAACAAAAAAAGAAAGTTTGAAGGAAGCAGGACCAAAAGACCGCAAAAAAGACGATCGTGACGATAAGGAATTGGAGAAGAAATGGAGAACTAGATGGGATGATAGACACGGAGGAAGAGGAGGACGAGGAAGTAGAAGAGGGAATCCATACTATCACAGATACTAACTTTAGTTTAATTTGTTATGAAAATCAAAAATCAGTACATTTCAATGTAGAGATAATCTTAGTATTTTGGATTTTTAAACAACTTGGATTCTATTAATATGTTATCCCCGAGGTTAGCCCGCTCCGGCACCAACACTTTTGAGTTGGAGAATACATGAAAGCTTTAAAGTATCCGTCTAAATTTCAAAATTTTTTAAACCCTAAGGTTCTTCCTACCCCAGACATAGGTTGAATATCTTAGTAATAATTTGGTTCCCCAGTTTGGTATTTTTGGTTATACTGTTCTATGCTCTTCATATTCATACAGTGTTTGGCATCTTCAATATTTTTGGTAGAGCGCCTCTGATGAGTCTTGAATAGACGAAACGTGCGTCAGGCGTAGCAAAATTTATTGTCTGGAACTTTGTTGTCATTTGTATTTCGAACACACGTGAAGGTTAGCACTGCTGGTGGAGTTTAAATTCCCCAAGGTTAGCCCGCTCCGGCACCAACACTTTTGTGTTGGAGAATACATCAAAGCTTTAAATTATCCGTCTAAATTTCAAAATTGTCTAAACCCTAAGTTTTAATTCCCCGCGAAATTTTGCGAGGCGATGTCGTCGTTTTCGTCTGCGGACATTTGGTTTCCTTGCGTTAACTTGGGTAAATATTAACCGATTGTTATGAAATTTTGATATGATGTTTGTAATCACTAAAGAAAGGTTCCTATTGCATTTCGGGTTTGTGGCCCCAACCGTTTTAGAAAAAAAAGGACCAAAAGGGGCTAAAACAGGTGTATTGACAAAACTGTTGTAGAATGTTTGTTATTCATTCAATTTTGAAAATTCTGTTTTTATTAAATTCCTCATTAAATTCTGTTAACTAAATGTGTCATTGATTTTAATATATATTGCACCGTTACATTAATATAGGGGGGGGGGGGTCAGAGATCGGCCACGCCAAAAAAAAATCAACTTTTTTTTGGGGTCCGATTTTCAAATCCTTTTTTTTTATTAGAATCCTTGTGAAAATCCCTGCCTGCATTTTTCAATCAGACTTGCAATATCTTTTGCCGTTTTTTGAGGAAATGGGGGTCAACGGGGCAAAAAACGTCATTTTAATAGTTTGTTTAGGAAAATAGTTTTACACAAAAAAATTTAGTTGTAGTTGGCCAACGTATTGTTTTGCAGATTTAATATGATGATTATATCCACTCAATGAAGCTTCTTAATGCATTTTTGAGAAATTAGGGGTCTAAGGGGCACGAAACTCCACATTTAAAAGTCGGCCAAGGCAAATGGTTTTACACAAGAAATTTAATTGTAGTGGGTCAGCCAATTGTTATGAAGTTTTAATATGATGATTATATTCCACTAAAGGAAGTGTCTTATTGCATTTGGGGTTGGTGGCCCCTACTTCTTAAGAAAAAAAAAGGACCAAAAGGGGCTAAAACGGGTGTTTTGACAAAACATATGTAAAATGTTTATTATCCATTCGATTAAGAAAATTGCTGTCTGACTCGATGAAGTCAAAGAAGGATAAATGTGGCCTGACCCAATAAAGTCAATAAATGATGCATTTTTTCCTTGGTAATACAAATGTATTAATAATCAATACATGCTGTCTGACTCGGTGAAGTTGACTCGGTGACTCAATGAAGTCAAAGAAAAATAGACACGACCTGACCCAATGAAGTCAATAAATGATGCATACATCTCCAATCTTTAAATTATTTTTTCTCTTGGTAATATTTATGATCAATACATGGTGTCTGACTCCGACTCAATGAAGTCAAACAAGAATGTGGCTTGGCCCCCAACGAAATCAATAAATGATGCATACATGTACATCTCCAATCTTTAAATTATTTTTTTCTTGGTAATAATAATAATCAATACATGCCGTCTGACTCCGCCTCAATGAAGAAAAAAAGGCTGCTAATCGCCTCTATGAAAATGAGACACAGACAAGAAAATTTTTTACTGTCTAATGTCTGCAAGCCTAACCTTTTTTTCATTAGAAATATTAAACATGGGAAAATTTTAGACAGTAAAAAATTTTCTTGTCTGTGTCTCATTTTCATAAAGGCGATTAGCAACCTTTTTTCTTCATTTGTTTTTGTTTTTTTTTTCGCCAGTGGCTCTAATCCAAGATATTTATACATTTGGCCTTGCCCTTTTTAGTACAAAGAAACAATGTCGAATTGCATCTCACTTTACCAATAAATAATTTTTATTGAAGATATCGTTTACATGATCTGGATATAAAACTTGTTTCCGATATCGGTAAATTATTGAAAACGTTTCAGATTACCTATCTGATACCAGACAATTAGTTGTGATTGAAAGTAACCATGATTATGTTTTCATATCTTGGAAATGTGCCGTAATTTATTGAAATATTAAAAAATTTTGGTAATGGTTACCACTCCTGAAAAGTTACTTTATCCAAGTATTCTTAATGATCACTGACACTATCTGCATTCTGACTTTACATGAGTACACTACCTTGCATCTGACTCCAAAAAGTCTCTTTATCCAAGTATTCTTAATGATCACTGACACTCTCTGCATTCTGACTTTACATGAGTACACTACCTTGCATCTGACTCCAAAAAGTCACTTTATCCAAGTATTCTTAATGATCACTGACACTCTTTGCATTCAGACTTTACATGCTTTAACATGTTTAAGCAGCTAATTTATATGGGGCATTCTCAATGATCAATAAATGCATCCTAAATTAAATTATTATTAAGATATTATTTTTCTTAGTATTTTGTTGTGTTGAAAAATCCGACTCACTTGTTTTTAGAAAGAAAACGTAGTTGACACTATGTCAGACAGTTCTTGTGAGGAATGGAAGGAATGGATTTGTAACATTTGTGGACAAACTGCTGAAGACTCAAATAAACTAGATGATCAATTGATTATCAATGAAACTGTTATCAAAATTGATTCAGATGGAAGGGAATGGGTCCGATGTGTGTCCTGTGACAACAGGTATCACGTCAGTTGTGTACCAAACTTACCACTTGATGTTGAGGAGTCCGACTTTCAATATAATTTTTACATATGTGACAATTGTGGTTGGTCAATGGCAGGAGATTATTCTGATACAAATTAAAGACTTATTTATAAGCTATGGTAAGAACATGAAAGAACTAGATTTTTTGAACATACCTCCTTGCATGGCCTCAATACTAACAATCTGAGGGGAGGAAAATGAAAGGTCATCTCACAGTTTCTTCTTTCATTTGTCATTGCCAAGTATTTATCATGTTTATTATTCAATGTCTTTCATTACCCTGCCCCATTCAATCCATACTTACATTATTGGTACATTCACATGATTAATATAGCACTAAACAGCATTGCATAAACGTTGTAACATTAACACAATGAAACACCTGTACATGATACAAGTAGCATGAGATATTTTACTTACCCATGAATGGAAGAATGATGTTTCTATGAATTCAAATGATCAACTTTATTTTTTTTTCTTTTTTCTTAACCAAAAGTGGTGTCAAACATGTCAAAGATGGACTCTCCAAAGCCAGGATTTTCATAATCATGATCATGATGATCATGGTAAGTACTCAATATAAATCTTTACATTTTATAAGTTCTTAAAACAAGTAATATACAAGGCCGTTGTGGTTTTTTTTTCAGTTTTACAGACGCTCCAACCCCAAAGTTTGCTGTTTAAAAAAATCAAAGTATCTAGATTGGTTTTTTTGTTTATTGTCCCCATTTTGTTCCGGGTTATATTTTTTTCCAGAAAGGAAATGATAATGAAAGTATTTGCAATTTACTGTTTAGTGAATTTGAAGATGAACCCATTCATGCTATTCACATTGGCAGTTTATATGGCAGTCTGTGATATTTGCATAGTCCCCTGATCCACGACATGAAAAGGCATTTTGAAAATTCCATCACTGTTCTTTTTCCACCCCTGACCCTTTGAAGTTTGTATTAAGTCTGAAAAAATGAAAATAAAACAATGATGGCCTTAGCATGATTAAGAATAAATTATAACACGGAACAGTAAAAAAAAAATACTAGTACTCAGTAAGACATGTAAGAAGAACGTTATTGGATTTTTGTAGGATATATTTTTGGGGATATGTACATATGCAGCTTTTTTTTCAGATTGTCATTTCTGTGATGGTCTACCAAGGTTTTTATTTTTTGCTGATACTATTGTCTGAAATCATATCTTAATAACACAAGATGACAGACATGACAGATGGTCATGAAACTCGTCTGAAAGAAATATGTCGTATTTGTGAGGGGTTCTTAAGAGACGATGACAGGTCATATAGCTCAAAATCATTTGAAAAAGAAATATGGGAAATTTACAGAATAAATGTAATGTCAGAAACCAAATCACTTTTTCCACCTAATGTCTGCAAGAGACATGCTCGCTTGTTATATCGATACAGGGAAACTGAAGGCAAAACTTTAGAGAAGTCATTTGAGCTTCAGGTAAAACCTAGAAAAACATTTCCACCACATACTTATGAATGTGATATTTGTAACACAGGAAAATCAAGCAAAAAGAAGGGAAGACCAACGAAGAAAAGGAAAATACACCAGCAAAATGAAGATATGGTCAATCTTAACTTTGATTCTCATAGTCATGATAATCAAAAAGACCATGTTGAAGATTGTGAAGATCAAACTACAGACTTTGAGATGCTTCTGCATGAAGATCAATCACCTGACCATAACCATGATAAATACCATATTTCAGTTATACAAGAAACTACTAAAAATGATAATTATGACCAATTAGCAGAATTCGACAGTGATGATGTTTATGCCAGTATAACCAAAGGACCTGCTACAATTTTATCTGAAAATCCTGATACACCTGATGCTGAACACACTATTTTAGATAATTTTAAACAATCATTGTCAAAGCTTTCAAAACAAGAAAAAGAGTTATATTTCAGAGGTTTCATACAAATGCTGAGCCAAGAAGATCTATGTATTTTATGTAATTGTATAGGATCAAATCATTGAAGATGCAATTTCCTTTCATTACATGTATAAAGATCTAAACTCTATAGCCAATCTTCATGTTTTAAATTGGTTAAAAGTCCCGTGCGGGGCCCGGGTGGCGAATAGGCCCGCAGCAGTGCCTAGCTTGTCGTAAGAGGCGACTAAGGGTCTTGGGATTCTGACGTCGGGTCAGTGCTCAGCCCACAGAGCGACCAAGTGTGTACCCTAGGTGGCTGAATAGGGTGGCCCTCGTCCGCGGGGGTTGTCAGGTCTATAATACGGAAACCCTGACCGCCGACCATAGTGGGCCAACGTGTGTGGAGAGTGCCACGCTTCATGCACGTAAAAGATCCCTTTGTGGACCGCCCAGTAGTGCACCACATAGGCTAAATTTTCCGCCCCTACCCACCTCTCCCCTTTTCCTGTGGTTCTTCAAAATTTGCCGGTCCTTGGTGTCCCACCCCATCCCCATATTTCATTTATCATCATCATTTCATGTTCATTTTATCATCCTTTTCATGTTCATCGCCTGTAAATAACATATATAGCGTTGCACGGGCGTAAAACACCAACTCACTCACTCACTCACTAAATTGGTTAAAACAGAGAAACTCTCCACTGAATGCTTTTTTATTGGGACTTTGTAACTTAAATGATTTTAGTAGTAGCAAGTATGAATTGGAAAATAAGACTAGACAAATATTTTCAATTGCAAGAGCTGTGGAACAAGTTTACAGTTTATGCAGTAAAACACTTATTTCACCTGTTTCCTTTCTATTGAACTTGTCAGCATATTCCTTTACAGGAAGTAAAACCCTTGTGGATATGTTAGGAAATGCAAATCCGTCCGGTCAGTACAAAGCTATAACAAATTGGCTGAAAAATCAAGGATGTAAGCAAATTGAGTATCCTTCTGCAGATCTTATGAACGTTTTCGATAATGAACAAATTATTGGTAAAACTTGGGGCATAAAACCAGGAAACAAAATTAACACATCGATCATCACCAATAAAGGTTTTCTAGAACTTTGTCAAGACAGTTTTTTGCAGTCAAGGTCAGACCTCAAACCCCCAAAAATGTTAAAGCTTCATGATCAACTTTCATCCCAGAGTAGCCCAGACAGTTCGGAGAAACAACATGAACAATTGCAACTGAAAAAAGTCATAAGTGAAATAATTGATCAGGATACAGAGAGATATAGAGATATAGAAAGGAAACACAATGAACAGCTCTACTATTTTATTGAGCATGCCATACAAACTGTTCAGTCAGAACAAAGCATAAGCAAAGATAAAGAATCTTATAAGGATTTTGTTGATGAGCAGGTTGAAACAGAAAAAGTAGCAGAAAACTATATAATTTGTGAAACCTGCGGCGAATTGAATGGAAAGAGAAAGCTGATCTGTTCAGGATGTGGCACAAAGGAAGGCCTAAAACTTGCAAAAGAGAAAAAAAAAGAATCAATTAATGAAGTTCCAAAAAAAGATAATACACACAAATGTCTTAAAATTGTATTCCAAAATGCAGAGAATGAAAATACACCTGATGCTGACACAACAGAGGTGCACAGTGAATTTTCTCAGTTCACCCACATAGAGTCTTACCATACAGGAAAACATGAACTAATTTTAACTGATCCAGTATTTTGCAACCCAAACAGTGTTGCATCTGTTGCAAGGGTTTTACGAATGATTGGAGAGGAAAATGGTATTGCACGTTATCATGGTTATGGTGGTACCAAGCGCCAATGGACTTTCATTTGTTGTGATGGGCTGCCATATATGATAATTAAGAAACTAAAAGAGGAATCAGTTGTTTGTGCTATCCAAAAATGTGGGAAGTCTTTTTTGACACAAGAACTTTTTGAAGATCATGCAAATAAATTTCATCCAGAATTTGAGAAGAAGTACCTATTTGAGTTTGACTGGCTTTACATACGCATCGGTGCTGGTCATTATGAGATGAACTTAATAAAATCATTCTTTGAGCTCAACTGGATCCCCTTTTTAGAATCAATGTGTGAGTTGATGGGATTCAAATCTGAGGCTGCGAAAAGTTTTGCAAAGTCATGCAAAGACCATCATAAGAGTTGGCGGCTTTTACTTACTTTTCATTTGGGAACTTTGCAAGAATTAGTATTACCATATGTTCGGGTATGCTTACAATCAAACATATCTCCATCAGCAAAATATTTTCTCAAATATAACTGGAGTAAGTACACATCAGGAAATTGTTCTAATATGAGGTACATGATGGATCAAGTTTGTCAGATGTCACAGGGAATAATAAACTTTAGGATGGCAACAAGAAGAAACAATGCGTCCCTTCTTAAAAGCGCCAAACATATGACGAAAGAATTATTCCATGGAAGAACACACCCAAAATATCAGATGATTGAACTGTATGACACCATTCAAGATATGATGATGCCAGAAGAAGTTAGAAAACTAAGTGACCTACATTCTTCCATTACAACAAGTGGTAACAACTCATTGGGTGAAGATTTTGACTTTATACTTGAAGAAAAAAATAAACAAGTCAAATCTTGGATACCCAAAGGAGTCCCGTCTGACATGATATGGCTAATAGTCTGCAGAAACAATAAAGTATTGGAAGATATAAAACAGCACTATCTAAACTTATTCAAAGTAAAAACAGAGAAAGGGGGAATACGACCTTTAGAAATTGAGGATGCAATTGTAGCATTTAGAGTTTTATTGAGGAAGACAAAATATCTGGAAAAAGAAGGTGATCATGTTTCAATTACAGGCATAGCTTTGGATGAAGGATTGGTTGATTTTGTCCCTACAGCTGTTAAAAGAAGAATTCACACGCTGAAAACAGAACTTTTAGGTCTACCTTTTCAGGGAGATTGTCATGAATTCAGACACCCTATTCCAATTACACCAGCAGAGAAAGAGAAGCAGTTGAGCTCTGCAAGTCTTACAGTTAAACAATTACAAAGTAAGATAGAAGAAATAATTGAAAGCATAGATGATGTCTTTCAGTATGATTACCACAAACAGTTATATCAGCAGGAAATAAAAACCAAGGGTAAAGCAAAGCTTATCCTTTTCCTGAAAGAACTGGAGGAAGTTATCGACACTTTGAAAATGGATAAGACTGATTTTCTGGATGAACAGTCGTTATAATAGGTACATTCTCTTTGCATGACGTGTTGTGCTGATTAGTAGCTTTGTGGTATATTATAAGCATGCATGATCTGCTCTTGGTTGCTATTCAGAAATTTTATATTTTCATAGTCTGTATATATCGGTATCTGTTTATTCTGATGACATATTGGTTTTGCCTGTAATGCAAGTTGATGAATTCGAGACATGTGGCATCAATATTTATTAGGTCATCATTGGTCAATCATTTTTTACACAGGTCCATAAAGTCATGTCCACAAAAGTAAGATAATGTTTGATTTAGTGGACTTAAAATAAGTTATGTATTGATGCTTGCTTTTAAAACACACTTGAAGTGTTCCAACTCCATGAACTAAAGGACCGACCAAAGAAAATAATGACTGTTCTGGGTCAAAGTTCTGACTCTGTTAGGTTAATTTTCTATGTCAATGTATGTCAGATAAGTTTTAATATGTTTAACATTAAAAACAGGTTAATAACATGTAGATGGATTTAGCATGTTTAGAAGATGGTCAAACCCATTCTGCTATCTATCAATTTTTTTACTTTGAATATATCATGTATATACCTGAAAATCAATCAAGAAAAGAATATTATTTATTGCATGTGCTTGAAGGGTGATGTATAAACATGAATAATATAAATGCATCTGTACATCATGTGTATATATGCATGATATGGGCATAACTGTATTTACTAATCAATGATCATTATGATGCTGAATCTTACAAAAAAATTAATCTAGACAGAAATGAAATATAGGAAGATATGTATCATTCATGTTTGCATTTTTAATTGAAGAGGTAGTCCACTCTGACAATAGTGTAGCTATATTAATCCAACAAGCATTTTTATTTTCGTATATTTAACAGCTTAATTTCATAATTTTAAAACTTTTTGTAGTCAATACTGTTTCTTTTAAATATTTTTTATATGGCAAGTGAGGAAAGAAAAAATAGACATGAATTTAATAGCATTTTGACTTCAATTGCATGCGAAAGTATTTCCCATGTTATATATAAATGATTGTAGAATGCAGCATGTGCATGCTCAGTGTTGGCCTGGGGCTATGTGTAGCTGTTATAGCTGTGGTGGTATTGCTGGCCTACATGGAAAGACGGTGTCGAATTAGATTCGAGGCTAGGTACTTTTAATAATATGTACTGTGTAGTTTTTAAAATAGCTGAAGATTGAAAATCCACATAATTTGTTTTACACTAAAGTGAATTCTTAAAATGCCCCTTTATAATAAATTGATAAAGGACCAGTCCTGTATCATGTGTATAAATATCATTTAGATTTGTGACAATAACCAAATATAACCATAGAAACTAATGAGATGTGGAATAAATGTACAGGACACAACTCCAACTGAACAACAAAAAAATTAGAACCTACAACGAAAGTCAGCAATTAGTCTTCAACAAAGCCCACATGCGCTGCTAGCCTTTTTGCTTTTGGTCCAAGGACAAAATTAAATGTTTAAGATTCAAACCAATCCCAGCATCACAGTAGAAAGACCCCACTCTAAACATAGAACAAAATAAATGAGGAATGTGTCCATGGGACTTGGATGCCCCTGCGGTCCAAACAGGAAGTAGGGGTCCGACAAGTCCAAAAATTGTTAAGGACACATAGGTTGTCATACTGAACCATCCTACCAAATTTCAAATCAATATCATGTATGGTTTCTGAGAAAAGCTTGACGGAAATTTTCGTAGTGACCCTGTCCCAAACAGGAAGTAGAGGTCCGACAGGCAAAAAAGCGCTTAGGACGTATAGTTTGTCATACTGAACCATCCTACCAAATTTAAAATCAATATCATTTACGGTTTCTGAGAAAAGCTTGACGGAAATTTTAGTATACACCCGGACAATACCATAAAATTTAGGATGTGAAATACCATTAACATGACATGCATGTTATCTGTCATTACCCATATGTCATGTATGTCCTGTAATCACTTGAACAAGGAAGCACAATTGGTTTTCAATGAACTTTTGTTTGGCTGTCATGGCTGTAGTCATGAAATTGGACATTATTTTTTTTAATGAAGCAAGACTTTAAAAAAGTTGTTTTTAAAGAGAAACATCCTCGGAAACCCAGGGTTTCTTCTCTCGCTTACTCATTCATCACCCCTGGGACATTTGGTATGAAATTCTTCGTTTTGAGTTCAGGATCTGATCTTGAACTTAATACTATTTGTATATAGAATCATGTTTAAATCGCATTAGATAAATCTAAAGCGACCAATCAGAAAGCTCGATACAAAACTATCGAAAACGAAGTATTTTGTGCGTTGTGTCCCAGGGGTGATGAACGAGTAGGCGAGAGAAGAACCCCTGGGTTTCCGAGGATGAAGAGAAAATATTTGTTACAGTTCTTGTTGTTTTCTGCTCATATCGTGGAGACAGAGATGTGGAATAAGTGTATGTGACACAACCATCAAAAAAGAAACAGGAATTTAAACAAATATAGATTTGCAAGCATTAACATTATACATTTGATATTGCAAACTATGTTACACTTGAATATAATGATAAACAAACATATGTCAATCATTTATCAACATATTTTATTGTCATGCTTGTCACATTTTGCTATTCGGCCAATCTCATTTAAGTCATGCATTTGAACTACTCTATTTGAGTAAAAATAAAAGTATTTATAAATATGTTAAAACTATTTTTTTATGTTTCATATACCTTTGTGTGAGTTTTCGATAAATATTTACATCAAATCTGGAATATTTTCAAAGTTATGCTGCTTAAAAGTGGAGGGGGTGATTTTATATTTTTAGGACCAGATTCCTCCATAACAATCCAGTTCCTTATCTTGAATGCATATCCTTAGATACATTAAATAACAGAAACATTGCAATTGTAAGAAGTTGTTAATTACCGATCAGAGTTTGAAAATAAATTAACTGAAGAGCAATTGAAACATCACATTTTCATTTTAATCGGGTGAAAAGGTACCTCTAATTTCTTATTGCTAGTTGTATTTATTTAAAAAAAAAACTTAGAATGTCATCTTTTATATAAGAACAAATAATTGCTTAAATATTAGTAAATGCTCAATATAGGCATGTCTGCAAACTGTATTTTCATTATGGTAGTTTATAATCATAATTAGAAGGTATGGTTTTCCATCAAATGCATTTTTGTGAAGGAACTGATTTGTTACGGAGGAATCAGTAAGGAAGAGCATTCATAAAAGAGAAGCAAATTGTTCTTATTTCAACTCATTGTTCATTAAACATTTTAAACATTTGATAAATCAAACAAAAACTGTACTCAATTTAAGTCAGTTATGTAAAATATAAGGTCCAGCACAATGTCGTTACGGAGGAATCTAAATTGACTTCTCTATTTTCTCCAACACATCAGGTGGTAATACATATGATCTGCCAGACTTTCCACTTGCAATTGGCTCAGTTATTTTACCAGTGCATGCCTTTTTCAGTTTGACCTTCCCAGACATAAATTGCGACGGTGCAACCATTCAAAAAGGGGATGCAATGACAGCAATTGATGGAGACCAAATACATTTGAAAGAACTTGTCATTTATCAAACAACAGAATTTAGTTAGTTAGTTAGTTATTGCTTTACTCCCAAGCAGCACGATTTCGGCTATATCCGGGAGATGAACACGAAATAGTGATACAATGAACATGAAATGATGATGAAGTGGAGGAAATAGGGACACAAGGCCAATCGGGTAGGAGAGTTTAGACTGCCACTGGAAAAAGGAGTGATGGGTAAGGACGAGAAATTTCGCTTCCTGCATGGGGATCCTACGGGTCCTACTCTTACCGAGACCTGCAGCAGGGTTCTGTAACGTGCGAGGAACGTGACATTTTTCCCAACACGATGCACCACTATGGTTTGCGGTCAGGTTTTCCGCATAATCGCCTGACGACCCCGCATCTCTCGATGTCAGGGCTGCCCCATTCAACCACCTGGGGCACCAACCCAGTCGCTTTGTGGTGCACTACTTGGCGGTCCACAAAGGGGTCTTTTACGTGCATGAAGCGTGGCACTTTCCACACACGTTGGCCTACTACGGTCAGCGGTCAGGGTTTCCGTATTATAGACCTGACAACCCGCGCGGACGAGGGCCATCCTATTCAGCCACCTAGGGTACACACTTGGTCGCTCTGTGGACTGAGCACTGACCGACGTCAGACTCCCAAGACCCTTGGTCGCCTCTTATGACAAACTAGGCTCTGCTGCGGGCCTATTCGCCACCCGGGCCCCGCACGGGACAACACGTATCAAGTCGAGTTTTGTACAGAGAAAAGATTGCTATGTTGTTCCTGTGATGACTTCTTGAAGTTCTTTCTACCATGCAAACACTTTTTTGCTGTGATTCGCAACACGAATTATACAAGTCAAAACTTAAGCCCAACCTATATTGATTGTTCGTATCTTCAATTAGACACAGAATTTCTCTCTCCAGGGGCAGTTAAGGTATCTGTTGAGAATACGGATGAAAGTGATATGTTGCAATTGATGGAGGTTCAACATGAGTGTAATAATGAAGAAATTGAAACAGCTAACAAATCCTTACTTTCGAAAGCTAGAGGAAATTTGCGTGAAAGTTTGAAAGTGATAAAGGACCGAACTTATCTTTCCCAAGATTCAGATGTGCTTTATGATATGAATGATACTTTGGGTCAAGTTATTACACAACTAGAATTAACAGTGCAAAGATGTGACAATCTTCCTTTAAATCGACCACTACCACAAAGAAAGAACAAGAAGAATAGACAAAACAAATCTACCAAATTCTATGTTGAAGGTAAGAATTATACATAATAAATCATTTTAGAAAATTTAAAAAAGGCATTAAGAAAACATTCACCAAAAAATGTACGTTACGTATAGAATAAATATATTATAAAATAGAATGCATTGATATTCACTTATAATGCTTTGTTAGGTATCACATGATCAAATGAGTAATTAATCAATGAATAGATATGAAAGCAACACTGTTCACTTTTAATGTTTTCGTAAAATTACCAAGAACTTGTTTATGATGTTTAACAAAAAAACATTTAGTTTCTGTTTTTACATTATATGTTTATATGGAAGACTTTTATTTTTTTTATTTTTTTTTACAGTTTTAATAAGGTTAAAACTGTAAAAATAAGTTATATTAAAAAAAAGGTAATTGTTTGAAAAAACGATGTAACATATGTGCAGCATGTACCTATTATCAGTGAGTGAGTGAGTGAGTGAGTTGATGTTTTACGCCCGTGCAACCAGACCACCTACACAGAGCTTTTCCAGATCCTTGTAGACAAATGCCAGATACAGCAACTTCAGATGAATGGTCCAGACCGTGGTAACTGACTTCGAAGACAGTGTACTCCGAGCTACAACAGCAGTATTTGGCAGACATATTGACCACTAGGGGTGCTTCTATCACTTGACCCAGGCAACTTGAAGAAAGATCCAGAATCTTGGTTTGGTTCCACTATACAAGCAGAGTGAATACTTCAAACTTTTTTGTGGAACGATTGATGGTCTTGCCTTCCTCCCCATTGACGATCTGCAAAATGGTATTCACTTGCTGAGAACTCTGTGACCTGACGACCCACCTGAAGCAGCTGAGCTAATAGACTACTTCGACACCACCTATGTCAGTGGCAGCCACCGCCGTGCCATCGTACCAGGCCAGGGTCTCCGTATGGTGATGCACCACCTGCTGTCTGGAATGTACACCAAGCCACAGACGACCTAATTGGTTATGCCCATTCATCCATCTGGAGAGTGATAGAATGGTGTCAGAGAGAGGAAGCAACTGTCCGAAATCTAATTCAACAAGATGCCATTGGTAATCCACCCGTGAAACGTTGCCAGCATCGCTATGTTCAGCTACAGCAGAGACTTGCCAACCTCTGTAGTGACTTGTCAACTGGTAACAAGACCATTGCACAGTTCCTCCGTGGTGTTGGCTGGAACATTCGGTACAGCCGTTAAAACATTTCAATGAACTTAAATGATATGTGTGAAATGAACATTTAATTAACTTATTTATTTGTTTTGCTTATAAACGTTTGTTAATGTGTAATGTTATGAATGATGATAAAATAAAATTTAGAATATATTTTATTTATTTCATTATACATTTAAAGAAATAATAAAATATTTTGTGATAATTTCTTTAAAAGACGTCCCGTGCGGGGCCCGGGTGGCGAATAGGCCCGCAGCAGAGCCTAGCTTGTCGTAAGAGGCGACTAAGGGTCTTGGGATTCCGACGTCGGGTCGGTGCTCAGCCCACAGAGCGACCAAGTGTGTACCCTAGGTGGCTGAATAGGGTAGCCCTCGTCCGCGGGGGTTGTCAGGTCTATAATACGGAAACCCTGACCGCCGACCATAGTGGGCCAACGTGTGTGGAGAGTGCCACGCTTCATGCACGTAAAAGACCCCTTTGTGGACCGCCTAGTAGTGCACCACATAGGCTAAATTTTCCGACCCTACCCACCTCTCCCCTTTTTCCTGTGGTTCTTCAAAATTTACCGGTCCTTTGTTTCCAACCCCATCCCCATATTTCATTTATCATCATCATTTCATGTTCATTTTATCATCCCTTTCATGTTCATCGCCTGTAAATAACCTATATAGCGTTGCACGGGCGTAAAACACCAACTCACTCACTCACTTTAAAAGACTCATCAGTTACATGCTAGCCAAAATGTGAAAAAAATACAAAAAAATCTTACAGTTGTTGTGCAAAAAAAATACAAAACAAAGACTAGCCAAAGCCTTGGAGTCCATGCATGATTCAATATGCCACTGTGAATAGACTTTTAGAAGGATCTGTCAAAAATGGTAGAAAATTTGTCACATATTCTATAGAACAGGCAGATGACCAGCTTTATGAGCACTCCTCGATAAATACCATGATTATACATGTTGGAATAAAAAAATAAAAAGATCAAATGAAACTGGTCAAAGTGCATTTATCAAAAAAACACAAAGTTAGTGGAGAAGGCTTTAGGAAAAACTGACAAGGTAGTTAACTCCCTAGTAATTCTTTCCAAATACGAACAGCTTAATATCAGTTCGTAAACTTAATGATAGAGTAATTAATGCGTATGAGGGAAATCCCAACATCAAGATTTGTCACAACAATAATTTTATCTCAAATGGACGCGTGAATTATTGCTTATATCACGATGCAATTAGGCTGAAGATCAACACTGGTATCCGTGTATTAGCCAGTTACCTGAAGAACACACTCTTCCAAGATAAAAAGTAACGTTGATAAGGTAAATCCTAGATTGATTGATTGATTGTTGCAAAGTAAGGGAGCATCAGAATCGCAACTTTCAGCACTCAATAAAGGGATTCCACCAACCGCGTTACTCTCAGTATCCAAACCGCTCTCCATCGTCATCTTTTACGAGAGCTTACAGTGATAGGAAGGACCAGATGTCTCGCAATCAAAAGTAAGCATCCAGCATTAATTCCGCAATATCAAGTGTTCTGTGTCGATATTAAAACTTGTGTAGTTTGTAAAAAAAAAACAAAAGTTTTGATTTTTGTTACTGCTTTTAATAAACTTTTTGAACGAAAACTGCAAAATATATGTTTTGTCTACATTAAAATATTGTATGTTTGCCCTCAGCCGACCGACCGACCCCCGAAATTTGTTGCGACTGAATATATTTTATTTTCATTTATCGGCACAATCTTATTTATTTCGTTTCGCTTCCGACTGAATTTTTTTTATTTAAATTTACCGATTTCAAATTTTTGTCTCGGAATTTTAGGATTTATTTAGAAAGTTAAGTCAATAGTTATCCTAAAACAGGTCTTCCGTGCGTTTGCATATAATACTTTTTGTTCTGATTTGAACTGCTGGTGCTGGATTTGGCTTCCTTGTTCGAACGTTTTGGTTTTGAGTACTTTTCGTTTTCAACTGTTTTGGAATTTGACTTTCCAATGTTTTGGTTTAAATGCTACTGATGAGAGGTTACTCCTTGAAATATCGATATATAGCATATCCAAATTAACCGTTTATACCCGCGTTTTGGTATTTGTAATTTTGAAACTGCTGAATGACATTGAATAAGCATGGCTTACGTCGCACTCTGTGTGACCATAAATGAAATAAAAAACGATTTAAGAAAACGTTGCTCAAGATTGTAAAAGTGTGCGTAAAAGAAATATGGGACGATGTTGCCTGGGCGGCTTTTATACGGATCACGACACAGAAGTAGACGAAGCTTTTGAGAAAGGAAACGTCACCGCACAACCGAATGTCAGACAACTTTGCCCAAAGACGACTCGGCCCGATATTGGAGACAAGTTGGCCCGGTTCGTACGACAACTCGGACCACTGTAGGACAAGTTTGCCCGATAGACGACAACTCGGACCATCTATAATTCATCTATAATTTGAATGTGTGTCAGCGTTAAATCTTGTATTGTGATGCGTTTTTACCTCTTCTCGACGATATATACCTTTGCTATCAAGTTTTTATATGTGGAACACGGCTTTCTGCATGTTTTTTTTTTGACAATTTTACTTTTTATCCCTATTCAATTTGCATTTCTCTTTGTGTATTTTTTGTACTTGTTTTCTGTTGGTTTTTTTTTTTACATTTGTATCCTTTTTTACTCCACACATGAAATGTATAAATATGTAACCAGTTTACATAGATGTAACCTAAATGTAACCATTTTAAAACAGATCTCCGCTCAAAATACACAGTTGTAACTGTTTCCATATAAGTATGTAACAAGTTTACATAGATGTAACCTAAATGTAACCATTTTAAAACATATCCCCACCACAAAAAATACTCAGTTGTAACTGTTTTCACAATTATGTGAGTGAGTGAGTTGGTGTTTTACGCCCGTGCAACGCTATATAGGTTACAGGCGATGATCATGAAAAGGATGATAAAATGAACATGAAATGATGATGACAAATGAAACCTAGGGGTGGGGTGGGACACAAAGGACTGGTAAATTTTGAACAACCACAGGAAAAGGGGAGAAGTGGATAGGGGTGGAAAATTTAGCCTATGTGGTGCGCTACTTGTTGATCCACAAAGGGGTCTTTTACGTGCATGAAACATGATCTCTCAACACACATACGCGCGCTATGGTCGGTACTCAGCGTTTTCGTTTTATATACCCGACAAACCCCGCGGGCGAGAGCCACCTTATTCAGCCACCTAGAGTACACACTTGGTCGATCTTAGGGCTGAGCATTGACCCGATGTCAGAATCTCAAGACCCGTAGTCGCCTCTTACGACAAGCTAGGCTCTGCTGCTGGCCTATTCGCTAGCCAGGCCTAACACGGGACCAAAATGTTTTACAAATATGACCCTTGCTCTGGACTTGCAACAATAAAGCAACAAACACATAACCCCCAAACACATTGACACTGCAATGTATACTGTACAGATAATCATCAATTTATTTAACAAATACTATAAAAGCATTCTATACTTGAAAACAAACTTTTCAGTCCTTTGACAGTGTCTGTAGCATCTGAAAATTTGCTTTTGTCATATGGCATCCTCGGGTTCTAATGGAAACGATTTCATTTCTCTTCACCCGCCGTTTAAAGAACAGATGTACATCGGAGTTAGTTTTTGATTCCTCCTGGTTTTTCATCTTGTATGCGATCCTCGCAAGGCTTATCCTTAGGTCTTAAGGTGGTTTGGTGTGTCAGTTCTTACTGTTGTCACACATTCTAACAATTTTCACAATAATAAGGTTGGGTTCGATGTAACCGTTTTTTTTACCTGCGTCGCCGAAGGCGAAAGCAGGTCTAGTAGCCGGGTCACTCCGTCCGTCCGTCTGTCCCGCTATGGGGTGCCTGTTTTGTGTAATCTGAATCTCGAAAACCAAACATTAGATCTTTCTGAAATTTTACACAGTGATAACAGATATATTGAAGATGTGCACCTCCCCTTTTGGGGTCATTTTATTATGTCGTTTAGAAATTAGGGGCCCAAAAGGGGCCAAAAAAGCGACTTTTTAATTTGTTTCCACAATAACTTTTGTTCTGGTTGACCAAATGCTATGAAACTTTACAGTAATGTTACTTACCATAAAAGGAAGGATTGGGCTGATTTTGGGTGTCCCCTCTTTTTTTGTTTAGAAATTAGGGGCCCTAAAGGGACAAAAAAAGTGACTTTTTTATTTGTTTCCACAATAACTTTTGTTCTGATTGACCAAATGCTAAGACACTTTACAGTAATGTTACTTACCATAAAAGGAAGGGTTGGGCTGATTTTGGGTGTCCCCTCTCTTTTCGTCTAGAAAAAAGAGGCCCAAAAAGGGGGGGGGGGGTGACTTTTTAAATTTTTTCCACAATAACTTTTGTTCTGGTTGACCGAATGCTATGAAACCTTACAGTAATGTTTCTTACCATAAAAGGAAAGGTTGGGCTGATTTTGGGTCATCCTCGGAAACCCAGGGTTTCTTCTTTCACTTACTCATTCATCACCCCTGGGACATTTGGTTTTGAATTCAGGATCTGATCTTGAACTTGATATTATTCATCTATAGAAACATGTTTAAATCGCATTAGATAAATGTAAAGCGACCAATCAGAAAGCTCGATACAAAAGTATCAGAAACGAAGTATTTCATGCGTTATGTCCCCACGGCCAGGACCCTACGTCACACGCAAGGATACCGTTTCCAGTTTTTACCGAGAATTCGGTCCGCCTCAAGGTAAGTTGACACTTGGTTCTACATGATAACAAATATATACAGGAAAACTTTCTAGTGCATTTGGTGGCACCAAACTCCAGCTACTTTATTGCTATAGTCGGCCTCTTAAATGTGCCTTGTTCTATGCAAACACCTCTGTACAGTTCAGAAATCGAGCAAGGATACAGTTTGCATTTTATGCCGATTTTTATTAAGCTGTTGCTTTTTCCATAGTACAAAGATATTTGCGGTGTATATTTTGTTGCAAACCCACCAGAATGAAAATGTATGAGCAAAGGTCCTCTTTTGTATGTAAACAAGGTCTTCTGTAAATTACAAATGGCAAAGTCTTAAAATGATACCGTTCACACCCGATCAATTCACGGATACCGTTTGCATTGTAAATGCATAATACATGTATATAACCCTTTATCCTGCACTTTATCGAACTTCAAATTCCCCTTAAATAAAATGCTGAAATATCAATGTTACTTTAACAGAATTAATTTTTCATCTCTCAAAATTAAAAATGTGCATATGTACCAAGTCCCTTACCTATGGTTGAATTGGCTTCTTCTGGTTGAACTGCCAATATCATAGATTATATGAGATGTATTTGATGGTGTACGTGGCATAACTAAGCCCCCCTCAAACAACTGTCAAGATTAATGGTTCGATCCTCGTTAGTTTCCCGACCGACATCATTTGCAATAGTCTTCCAAGGGAACAAACCAGTGTTGCCCCGCGTGTTGGGGGAACATTATAATTTACCAACGAGTCTCAAAACCTTTGTATGGTTCGAAAGAGAAGGCTTAATAGAGCCAGGCCGCTGGAATCGTTTGTTGAATTAAAATGTGATGATCAGTTCACTCAATTGGTCAAATTTCATATGGTATAATGGTACTACAAACATCACGTATATGAAATATCATAGATTATAAATGATATAAGAGGAAACCATTTCTAATCTTTAGTTTCTGTTTAGTTCAGGCTTGGAGGCGAAGACTTTGTTGCAGGTGGAGCAAACATATATTGCTTAGATCTTCAATGGTAAAGATCGTTTGTCTTTGATAGCCCTTCTGCAGATACTTGGGGATATTGACATGGACAAAAGAAAGCGTTTTAAGCTGAGAATTGTTTTATTACCTTCGGTAATGGGACATTTATCAAGTTTACAATTATTGGTGTAAGATTTTTAGGATGAATGAGTGAGCGAGTCGGTGTTTTACGCCCTTGTAACGCTATAAAGGTAATTTGGAGGCGATGAACATGAAATGGAGGATAAAATGAACATGAAATGATGATAAGAAATGAAATATGTGGAGGGGTGGGAAACAAAGGAACAGTAAATTTTGAAGACCATAGGAAAAGTGGAGAGGTGGGGAGGTGCGAAAAATTTAGCCTTTGTCATGTGGTGCACTACTGGGCGGTCCAAAGGGGTCTTTTACGTGCATTAAACGTGGCACTCTTCACACACGTTGGCCCACTATGGTTTGCAGTCAGGTTTTCCGCATTATAGCCTGACGACACTGACATTTATTTTGACAGGGCTGCCCCATTCTACAACCTGGGGATCAAATCCGAAGTCACTTTGTGGACTATGTCGGGCCTAACCCGATGTCAGGTTTCTGTACGCTTTTTAGTAGACTTTAATTGACAAGCTTAACGCTGCTGCGGACCTATACCCTTCCGGTCCCTGCACGGAAGGCAAGATTTTTTGTCGGGTAAATCTAGTTTATCTAATCTAGTAAGTCAAAGTTCTTGTTGGATATTGGTCCCGTTCAATAAAAAAAAAGATTTTGGGACTGAAACTGACAACTGATATAATTCAGGACAGGTCTAGTATGATGCTCATAACGCTATCTCCCTAAAGCTTCCGGGACTTCGCTTTCGTGGACCTACTGAGGGCCTTGAGCAGCACCAGACCCCCTGCCGAAATTAATCCTTCACTTCCTGTCAGTCCCAGCTCTGCCCTGTATTTCTAAGAATCGTTGGTAAATTAATGTTAAAAATACGCAGCCGACAATGTTTTGTTTCTTAGGTAGACTATTGCATACATATAATGTCGGTTGGAGAATTGGTTCATTAATTTTTCATATCAAACGGATATCGAACCACGAACCTTTTCAGTTGTTATGGTGTTCAGTTATGCAACGTACACTTTTAGGTGCATCTCAATTAATTTATGATTTTAGCAGTCCGACCAGAAATAAGAGGCCAATTCTAGCAACACCGATATGAATTTAAACAGGAACTTGGTACGCATGCACTTTTAAAAATAGATTACAAATATGTTTAGGCTACATTGTTATTTTAGCATTTTTATTTAAGGGGGTTTGAAGTTCGATTAAGTGCAAGATAAAGAGTTTTATATATACTTTTTAAAAATATGCATTTACAATGCAAACGGTATCCGTGAATTGATCGGGTGTGAACGGTATCATTTTAAGACTTTGCCATTTGTAATTTACACAAGACCTTATTTACATGCAAAAGAAGACCTTTGCTCATACATTTTCATTATGGTGGGTTTGCAACAAAATATACACTTCAAATATCTTTGTACTGTGGAAAAAGCAACAGCTTAATAAAAATCGGCATAAAATGCAAACTGTATCCTTGCTCGATTTCCGAACTGTACAGAGGTGTTTGCATAGAACAAAGCACATTTAAGAGGCCGACTATAGCGATAAAGTAGCTGGAGTTTGGTGCCACCAAATGCACTAGAAAGTTTTCCCGTATATATTTGTTATCAAGTAGAACTAAGTGTCAACTTAACTTGAGGCGGACCGAAATCTCGGTAAAAACTGGAAACGGTATCCTTGCGTGTGACGTAGGGTCCTGGCCGTGTGTCCCAGGGGTGATGAACGAGTAGGCGAGAGAAGAACCCCTGGGTTTCCGAGGATGATTATGGGTGTCCCCTCTTTTTTCGTTTAGAAACTAAGGGCCCTAAAGGGACCAAAAAAGCAACTTTTTAATTTGTTTCCACAATAACTTGTTTTGGTAGACCAAATGCTATGAAACTTTACAGTAGTGTTACTCACCATAAATTAAAGATGGGGATGATTTTGGGTGTCCCCTTTTTTTTTGTTTAAGAACGAGGGGCCCAAAGGGGGCAAAAATGTGACATTTTTTATTTATGGTCTGATTAAGAAATTTTTTTTTACAAGTTTATTTTGGTCATATATTGGATATAAAATGGAGGATACAATTTTTTCTTTACCCACCTTTTCTGTTTAGATGTAAGGGGACCAAAAGGGAAAAAAATTGAAACTATTTTTTGTGTCTATTTTTACAATATTGGGTGGCATGTGACAAATATGCTTTGTAAGTCCACCATAGGATGCAAGTGTCAAAATATTTTGACTGTCCATATTGGGCCTAGAATGTACAGAGCTCAACGTTTTGCCGTGCGATGCAGGGCCAGACATCGATTGGTCTTGTTCTTGACGGAGCTTGTTGTTTCTGTTATGTTTCTAGCTGCAATGATGTAGCTCCATAGACATCTTTTTGATTAGGCGGAGCTACAAAGTGGTCCCATTACTCGTAATCGACCAAGTTGAAAATTTACGTTTAAACGTCTCGAGACTCAAAATGGATTTAGATATTCAACTTTTAAACTTAAACATTAAAAAAAACACATGGTTTCATTTCAATTATAGACAATACCTGAATAACGGGAACCAAGCTTTCAACAGTGTTTTAGCAGACTCAAATGTTAAAACTTCTAAAATTAAATCCTCCCAGGAATACTTGACTCAGAACTGCTAGAACTGTTTCCGATCATAAACATGATAAATGTCAATATTTACCAGAACCTGATTGTAAGTTGACACTTAAATATCCAGTTTGCTCCATTGATCTCAAAGCGTATCAATAGATTTTACAAAATTAAATGCCAGTTTAATAAAATTGACAAGAAATTGATTGTGAAACAAGTTTTTCATTAGTGAGTGAGTTGGTGTTTTACGCCCGTGCAACGCTATATAGGTTATTTCCAGGCGATGAACATAAAAAGGATGATAAAATGAACATGAAATGATGATGATAAATGAAATATGGGGTGGGGTGGGAAACAAGGGATCGCTTAATTTTGAAGAACCACAGAAAAAGGGGAGAGGTGGGTAGGGGCGGAAAATTTAGCCTATGTGGTGCACTACTTGGTGGTCCACAAAGGGGTCTTTTACGTGCATGGAGCGTGGCACTCTCCACACACGTTGGCCCACTATGGTCGGCGGTCACGGTTTCCGTATTATAGACCTGACAACACCGCGGACGAGGGCCACCCTATTCAGCCACCTAGGGTACACACTTGGTCGCTCTGTGGGCTGAGCACTAACCCGACATCAGAATCCCAAGACCCTTACGACAAGCTAGACTCTGTTGCGGGCCTATTCGCCACCCGGGCTTCGCACGGGACATTAGATTTAAAACAAGTTGAAAATATTCATAGCCATATGCATAAAGGTATCAATGACTTCATAAATAAGGTCCATAGTTAAGAAATTATAATATAATTGGTTTACATAGGAGTTTTAAGATCACACTTGCAATTTTGATATGTAAATATATGTTCATTCTGAATTTATTAAGTGCCTGGAATATTGTCAAGCAGAAAATATTGACTGTTCATTTTCTTCTTTTAAGAGTTGATTACATTGCAGAGAGCCGGTGGTGATGTGGTTAACGCGTCAGGCTACTAACACCAAGGTTCGTGGTTCGATCCTCGTCCGGGGTGAAAATTTCATGAACCAATTTTCCGACTCTCTCTTGACACCATTTGCGAGGATCTTGACACCATTTGCGAGGATGGTCTCAAGGAACGATGCTAGTCCTTCGGAAGGGACGAAAAGCATTAAGCTTGTTTCCCAATCCAGGATAAATGAATATGTTTAAACTACATTTTTGTACTCTTGGGCAGACTTTGCAGCATTAAATATCTTCTGTCAGCAAGAAGAATTACATTTTGCCTATTTTATGTCCTTCGGTAATATTTTATTTCACGTTCATTTTATACAAGATAATGAGATGCAGAATAAGTGCACGCGACACAACCTTCAACGTTGACAACAATTGAAAGTGTTTTAGTCAAATTTAAAAATTAAGATTAAATGTAAGACGTTTACAAAATTAAATATGAGCAAGTAAAAATATTAACAGCTATTGCTTAAGACAAATTCGCTAATTAGTCATGTTGGTTGTCTTTACAAATCATGCTTTTAATATGATTTTTGTAGAGTCAGATTAGAAGAAAAAAACAATAACTGGGAGACTATTCAAGGTAAGTGATAAATTTATATAAAAAGCGAGTTTCATTAGCTTTTTTATACCAAGTTTGTCAAAATCTATGCAGAAATAACAAATCTACAATACTTTTAGTGAGGGTGCCCTATTTAAAGGAATATAAAAAAGTGACTACATCAGGTATTGTAACTCCATGTGTTCTTCATACTTCTGGTGGACGCCAAGACGCAAAAGGTTTGTCTCTTATTTTGTTTGAAAACTTCATTAATATTTGGTCAATTTTGATAAAACAAAATGTGCAAGATACAAAAAAGCATTTACTACTACTTTGTATAAAAACTTTAAAACAAAATAATTATTTAAGACCAGGAAAAATGAGCAAAGTTGTTGAGTTATTTGGTATACTATTTATTAATGACGTAAACTATTGGGACACAGAAATGTCATAATTTTCAAAACAATTAATTAAAAATCTTTGGTATGCATTCATTGTGATTAAGCTTTGTCGTTTATAACCATCATTTTTAAGCAAAATGATCCCGTTAACATAAGCAAAACTGTAATGAAGGCAGATGTAAATGAAACAGTAATGGTGGATTTTTTCTCCAGATACATGATGGAAAGATGTTTATGTTTTGTTTTTTTTTTCTTTCTGTTTGATTTTCTTATGTTAAAATGAGTTCTCGATTTGGTGACTATTTACATCTCATATATCCGAAGGAACTTGAGATTAAGGACACTACAGATTCTACGAGGTCCGCTTCATATTTGGATCAATTTCTCGAAATTGACACACAAGGAAGGCTTTGTACAAAGCTCTATGACAAACGTGATGACTTCAACTTTCCAATAGTTAACTTTCCCTTTTTGTGTAGCAGCATTCCGTCCGCTCCAGCATATGGAGTTTAAGTATCACAATTGATTCGTTATTCCAGAGCATGTGGGGGGTACAACGACTTCCTTGATAGAGCTACACGGCTGACAAGCAAATTGTTAAAACAGGGGTACGTTGCTCCCATGTTGTTGTCATCACTCAAGAAATTTTACGGACGACATCGTGTGCTTGTATACAAGTACGGGATTTCAATCTCTCAGATGAGCACAGATGTTGGTTTGACATAGAGTTTTGCCATCCTTTCCGGATTTGACCAACACTTAATCGATCTTTGGCAACGTGACGGGTGTGTTATAGCAAGCAGGAACTGCTTACTCTTCCGGAGCACCTGAGTTCACTCTCGTTTCGACTTGAGTTCGCGTTGCTGAATGCAGTTTTGTTGTTATGTGTGTGTGTTTTATGTTGTTATGTGGTTTGTTTTATGGTGATGATTTTTGTCTGCCGGTTTTGTCTTTGCCTTTACGGTTTTATGATACTGATGACCCCTTTGGTACACCTTTGCTTCTCTCACGGTTTTATTCTTCCTTTCGGTATTTTGGCTTTTGGTTTTTATCACGAATTTGTCCGCGTTTTAATGTTTTGTTACAATCATCAATTTGACTACCACGAAGTCAACACTTGTTGTATCCACTATGTTATTCTGTTTTCAAATGCCCAATTCCATTATTAAGTTGCTTTTTGTGGTAATCAAGGAGTTATTTTTGTTAAGTTCCACTGTCTTTAGGTTTAGATAACTGTTGTTTCTAAATCCATCTAGAAAAGGGTAAGGAAGTATTTACGTAACAGTGTCAAAACCCCGGTTACGCGGGTATGTTAATGTAGTTCCGAGAATTTTATTCCAGGAAAAGATAACTCTTCCATCCTGATGAATATTTATTAGCTGTATTGGTTGCCCCTGACGACGCGATATTTTTCTTCCGTGTTATTCCATTACAATCTGCATTATTCGGTCTTACATCGATTCAAAAGTTAATACTTATTCTAAAAGAACCCTTTGTTTCATTTCAAGTGAACACATTTGTTATATCTCACAGAATATAAAATATGTCAAAAGCCGTGGACGTATTTCAATGACCATATTTGGAAAATCATCGGAAAAAGTGCTTGGACGTTGTTATGACGTCGTCCATTTTGTGTAAGTGACGTTGAAATGTCAACAAGCACCTGTTTTTTTTTTATAAAAGTCAGTTGTAACGTCTCTACTCTAAAGATGATGACCTTGTTGGCGGAGCTCTGAATTAATTTTATTATGGGAAACAATTTTAACATTCTTTTATTTACGACATGGACGATGTAGCCGTAAAATCGTTAGTCCTCAGTGTTGACAGTGTGATGGTTTGCCACGCCACTTTGGACCACTACGAATATCGGAAAAATACAAACAGGTTATATATTAGTTTTGTGTAATTATTGTATTATTTTCATGAGAAATATGATGTATAAAATTGTATCGCTAGCCTACTATTACTATGACAATAAAGAAGAAAACTCGTGCCAATTTCTCAGATTTTATACATGTGTGTCATTTCTTGACTTTTGAAATGCTTTTGCACACATATTAGTTTTAGGCCATTGTAGCTCATGTCTTAGGTGAGTGAGTGAGTGAGTTTGTGTTTTACGCCCGTGCAACGCTATATAGGTTATTTACAGGCGATGAACATGAAAAGGATGATATAATGAACATGAAATGGTGATGATAAATGAAATATGGGATGGGGTTGGAAATTTTGAAGAACCACAGGAAAAGGGGAGAAGTGGGTAGGGGCGGAAAATTTAGCCTATGTGGTGCACTACTTGGCGGCCCACAAAAGGGTTTTTTACGTGCATGAAGCGTGGCATTCTCCACATACGTTGGCCCACTATGGTCGGCGGTTAGGGTTTCCGTATTATAGACCTGACAACCCCCGCGGACGAGGGCTACCCTATTCAGCCACCTAGGGTACACACTTGGTCGCTCTATGGGCTGAGCACTGACCCGACGTCAGAATCCCAAGACCCTTAGTCGCCTCTTACGACAAGCTAGGCTCTGCTGCGGGCCTATTCGCCACCCGGGCCCCGCATGGGACCGCCTCTTACGACAAGCTAGGCTCTGCTGCGGGCCTATTCGCCACCCGGGCCCCGCACGGGACCTCATGTCTTAGGTCTTTTGCTGGTAGTGCCAAAAGTTGAAATTCAGCATTACTGTCAGCGTGTAAAAATAAAAGGACAGTAATTAAATTGATCATTTTAAAAATTTAAAAGGTTAAGATAGGATGTGGTCATACATTTTGATTTTGTACTCATGCATGACATGTACATACAGTCCTGTCCCAGTTAATAAAATCTCATTTTATGGTATGAAATCCTTTTCATTACTGCTAAGATAACCAAGTAATACACCTGATAATACATGTAAATACTATGAAATATGTACGTGTACAGATATAAGGCCAAAATTATGAATTAATTAATATAATATAATATTATAACTTGAAATATTGGGGCAAAAATGTTTTATTTCATCTTGTTTACATCTTATACTTATGTCTTGCATATGTCTTTTTGGTTACATTGCATTGTTAATTCATGAGCTTTATCCAATAAACTGATTGATTGATTGATTGATAATATTAAAGTGGAATTGCTGCAACTTTAGGACATGTGAAATTGCAAGACTATTACATGTATTGATCATTATTGTTGATAAAAAATACATTATTGTAAGCTGATATTTATTCCTAAAAAATTATTAATTTTCAAAATATTTAAATGTGGATTTATATGTGAATTGTGTTATGCTTTTTTGTCTTACATTGTATGTTTAATATATGTGTATTAGCAAGTAAAGTATAAATATTTTGTTTATCTTTCAGACAAAGAGACATATAAAGCTAAAAGTTGATAAAAGTCATCAGCATCTCCAATTTCAAGATTATTCCCTTCATTTAGCATGGAACCGGATGAAAAGGTAATAAGAGAATCCAGTGGCGAAACAGAGAATGAGTTGACAGAAGATTCTGAAACTGATATACACACTGAGGCATCAAAACAGAAGAAGCGACGTTATCGCCCTTTGCCTATGACACAGCGTAGAGCTAGACAACTGGCCTGCCCTGAGGGTTTCTCACCTGTTGGATTAGCGACTAAGGGAGAGAAGTCGAGTAAAAGAAAGAATCCATATACCAGAGATAATTTTGTCCAGTTGGCCGATTCGGAAGATGAGTTTATATAAAGGTATAAAATGTCCAAATAAATCTATGTACAACTGTAATCATGTTGCAAAGTTGTTGGCATGAAAGGTTGATAATAATTTGTTCTTCAATCCTTTAGGTTTGAAGGATTTGTTTGTGAATCATGTATTTTCTTTCTCGTATATTTTAAGAATACAATGGAGGACAAGCGTTGATAGCTCATATATTATACAGTTTATTGCGTCTAATATGTTCTAGAACGGAATGAACATCAATAAAAACTTATACATACTGTTCTTCCCAATCTCTTACTTTCTTGCTGTCGTCCTTTTCAGTAACTACGTCAACTACGTTTCCGATAAAATCTGCAATGGTATGCATACCATCGGGCTGCATTTGCTGTCTACGGTCATTGTACTCGAGGCGCAAGAAACTGTAAGTTCCTTTTAAACCTGTTTGTCTTTGCAGAATCGATTTTCTGTTCTGGTTTGGGAGACTGTCATACTCTTTTCTGATTTCAGCTTCTTCCCTTGTGTATGATGTAGGTTTTTACCAGCTTCCTCCCCTTTTAAGGCAAATGCACTCTTTTCCTGCCTGAGGTGATGCTCTAATGGTAAAAATGTCTTATTCTTTATGTGAATAACCTTGTGCAATTACTTGCAGTAACATCTTTCTTCCTTGCAGTAAGGGCATCCTCTCAGTGCAGCCTGACCAGAAACATGCAAAATCTTGCTGAAAGCAGGAATGTCACAAAGAAATTGTAACAACGTTACCTTAACAGTTGTTGGTACCCCTTTATAAGCATCATATAGTGTGCATTCTCGTCTAAATATGGGTCAAGGTTCTTTGGTTCTTCTGTTCTGGTACCTGGCACTATACCAACTAACATCGTTGGTCCAAGTACATTTCGCACAGCAACTGGCAGATTTATCCAGGTTAATAGGAGTGGCCACATAGACTGTTGGGTCGCCATACTCTTTGTGTTGATTCAAACCGTCACAAAACAAGCATTCTGAGAGTATTGCCAAACAATACATAGTCCCCTACCGGCCTCATATTTCAGTCACTGGTAAGAGTTTGTCAAACAAATGAATACCTAAACTTGATCAGTTTATTATCTACAAGGAACAATAAAAAAGTGTATAATTGCAATGGATTTTCAAACTTCAAAGGGCCATAACTCCCATAAAAATTTGTGGACCTGCACAAAAATCAAACTTAATCTGTAACTCATCATGGTTAAATCACATACCAAAAATCAGTTCATTATCTATAAGTGTATAGAAAAAAAGTGTGGAAAACTAATAGTTTAGTGAATTTTCAAAGTTCAAAGGGCAATTTGTGGACCGGCACGAAACTCAAACTTGATCTGAAACTCATCAAGGTAAATTCACATACCAAAAACAAGTTCATTATCTATAAGCGTTTAGAAAAATGTGCGGAAAACTGAAATTTTAGTGAATTTTCAAAGATCAAAGGGCCATAACTCCCATAAAAATTGGTGGACCAACACGAAACCCAAACTTGATCTGTAACTCATCAAGGTTAACTCACATACCAAAAATCATTTCATTATGTATAAGCGTTTAGAAAAAAGTGCGGAAAACTGAGGCGTTACAGACGGACAGATGGTTGGACGGACAGAGCGCAAACCTATAGTCCCCTTCGGCTTTCGCCGGTAGGGGACTAACAATACCAGTGGTATTGTATTTGCCTCATCCATTCCCTGGAAAACACTACAAGACTTGAATACATAACCATCAGTGACATCCATCAGTTTCCCATTTGAAATATCTGGCCTGGAGTTTAACAGTTGGCATATGTTTTTACAACTATACCCTCTTGCTAATCTTGGTCCAATGGGCATGTATGATAAAGATTTCCTTGGTATTAAAGTGTCTGCCTTGATTCGGTTTTCACCACATTTGCAACATTCACGGTCAAGGGAAATACACTCTGTACAGCAAACAATCATTTACACAAGCGTCATACTTTGTAGTTGGTACTAACAGTGGTTTGATAAGTTGATGGGTCTCTTTGTATGATTCAGGAAGACAATTTGGTGATGGCAGAACTTTCTTTTCATATCGAAGACACATACTAAGGGCTGACTTTGATATTCCATTGTTACTGCTGAAGTTTACGAAATGTCGTAAGAGGGAGTCAAGTAGGGTTGATTTACTCCTATAATAGAGAAGTATTGACAGCTTCTCTGAAATATAATCATCTTGTGACTCATTGATGATGTAGTTTGGCTTCAAGAAGGCAGAGGCAGACTTCAAAAGTTTGGATTCCAGAGATTTGAAGAATTCTTTGTGTTCTTTCAGGATCAGCAGAAATAAAAATAAAAGACATATAAATATATTTTTTACAAATTCAGAAAAAAAACATGTACATGTAAATGTATTGTTCAACCATAAATAAAATTGTCTATATTGTATTTCACAGAGAGCCATCAGGAGCATAGGTTCAGCAACAGACAACCGGCAGAGGACTGTGCAACTTTGTAGAGACTTGTTTCCTGAAATAAGGTCTACACCTAGAAGTTCTAAGAAGCTGAATGAAGCCATTAAACGATCAAAAGCAAACAGACGTCACTACAACCAATTGAAGTATGTACAAAGCTCTTTGAGAATTGAATCAAACGCATCATATCGTATCATTTGCCAAAGTATCGCAATTGACGATACCTTTGATGAATCGTAGCATTATATCCAATAGCACATTACATGTACAATATACCCGGTATATATAATATCAGTCTACCTCAATCATCCTAAAGCCTCAACTACATGTTCATTTATGTGCATTATTTTAAGTAGCGTATAAATTTTTTCCGCATTGATCGATAAAATGAATCTAAATATCTTTGAAAATGAAATGTAATGTTCTTATATATTGTTTCTATTTTTGTCACAAATCATGTGTAATATCATTTACATGACAATTAAGTTATTATGTTATACATAATTCATGTAATTGATAAGGTGGTCGAGTAACTAATTTCCTTATTAATATGATTTAGAGATTTTGAGTGTACTCATAGAAAAGATCATATTTTCAGAAAAAATTGTCAAAGTAGTAAATTATATATATTAAAAATTAATAATAAAAAGCTACGCCGAGCGCAGCATGATACGACCGCAACATGTTGAACCCTGTACATTTGAAGCCCAATATGGATAGTCTATTGCCTTGGACACATGCATCCCATGGTGGACTCACAAAGCTTTTTGACACATGCATTCTGTGGTGGACTTTCATTGGCATATTGCATATTTGACATAAAACTATTTATGTCTATCACATAAGATTTACTGTGAAAATTAATTAATTTCCATACAAAGTTTCATTTATTCCCTCTTGGTTATTGGTACTCTAATGTCTAAAAACAATGAGTATGCTGATCACAGCACTACAATATTTTAAACTCTTTATGTTGGGGATCAACCATTGTGGGACATAAAATGAAATGGACATTAAAATGAAAATTCTATAGTCTTGTTTTAAGGCAGTGCTCTTTGTGTTCATGATTTTGGCAAAGCAACATATGGATAGAGCTTCTCTGACAAGTCTTATATATAGGAAAAGTTTGTTAGAAACCTCAGTGAAGGCCTCAGTTTGACCTTAGGATGAAGAACATCAATTAAAGCACCATTTCTTTGCTTCGTTTTATTTCAATATTTATATTTTGATTCTTTGTCATGCATATATTGTACTCTTGTTTAGATTGTTTGTCACCATTATTTTATGTTCTTTTGTTTTCTTGCTGTTGGAAACAATATTTTCTGTATGTGCAAAATTCTAAGATTATTTTACTGTCAGGCAAAGGCTTGGTTAAAATTTTGCATGCTATTACCCTGTTCAATTCTTATGGTTTTTTTTTTCAAACTGTACATTCTTCAGTTAAGTTTGGCATTATAAGTTTTGACTGAAGCATCGCTGATGAGTCTTTAATTTAGTGATTTCAGTGAAGTTGATAAATTTTCACATGGAACTTTGTAATACTACTTTGTTTTACTTTGTTTATTTTTAATGAATCTAAAAGGCTTTGAATAAGAGACAAGACATTATTTATGCTTGGTTGCTCACAGTAACTTTGTATATTTTCTCTCTGGAGCAAAATTTAATGTATAAAAATCAGAACATATAACACATAAAAACATAGATAAAACTAAAATTGAAAAATTAGCATAGACCTTGGTTACAATGAATTGACAGAAAATGATAAATGGTTTTTCAACATTATCACAAAATGAAAAAACAAACACAAGGGAAATGAAATTTGTCCTTAAATAATTACTACAAACAGCTGTTTCTTTAACTGCAATGACAAATTTTAGCATGAAAGTGAAACAAAAATATTCATTCAAAACAGTACTTATAGCACCCTATATCAAAGTATGAAAAATTATCAAACACTTAAAATCAACAAAAATATGCACTTCTGAAAATATGTTTAATGCATAAATGCTGTATGTACAAATTCATGACAATGTAACAAAAACTATCTGGATGAGGAAACAAAAAAAAATGTGCATGTTGATATAAAAAAAATGAAATAAAAACAAACAAACATAAAAATTACAAAATGTTTCTAAACATACAATTAAACTTTTGCAATGCAATTTCCTAGTTAAAAAACTACTGTGAAATTCAAGCTAGCTATACATAAAACAATGTCTTAAATGAATTACAAATTGACAAAATTTTTATGATTATCTAATCATCTTGTGACTCATTGATGATGTAGTTTGGCTTCAAGAAGGCAGAGGCAGACTTCAAAAGTTTGGATTCCAGAGATTTGAAGAATTCTTTGTGTTCTTTCAGGATCAGCAGAAATAAAAATAAAAGACATATAAATATATTTTTTACAAATTCAGAAAAAAAACATGTACATGTAAATGTATTGTTCAACCATAAATAAAATTGTCTATATTGTATTTCACAGAGAGCCATCAGGAGCATAGGTTCAGCAACAGACAACCGGCAGAGGACTGTGCAACTTTGTAGAGACTTGTTTCCTGAAATAAGGTCTACACCTAGAAGTTCTAAGAAGCTGAATGAAGCCATTAAACGATCAAAAGCAAACAGACGTCACTACAACCAATTGAAGTATGTACAAAGCTCTTTGAGAATTGAATCAAACGCATCATATCGTATCATTTGCCAAAGTATCGCAATTGACGATACCTTTGATGAATCGTAGCATTATATCCAATAGCACATTACATGTACAATATACCCGGTATATATAATATCAGTCTACCTCAATCATCCTAAAGCCTCAACTACATGTTCATTTATGTGCATTATTTTAAGTAGCGTATAAATTTTTTCCGCATTGATCGATAAAATGAATCTAAATATCTTTGAAAATGAAATGTAATGTTCTTATATATTGTTTCTATTTTTGTCACAAATCATGTGTAATATCATTTACATGACAATTAAGTTATTATGTTATACATAATTCATGTAATTGATAAGGTGGTCGAGTAACTAATTTCCTTATTAATATGATTTAGAGATTTTGAGTGTACTCATAGAAAAGATCATATTTTCAGAAAAAATTGTCAAAGTAGTAAATTATATATATTAAAAATTAATAATAAAAAGCTACGCCGAACGCAGCATGATACGACCGCAACATGTTGAACCCTGTACATTTGAAGCCCAATATGGATAGTCTATTGCCTTGGACACATGCATCCCATGGTGGACTCACAAAGCTTTTTGACACATGCATTCTGTGGTGGACTTTCATTGGCATATTGCATATTTGACATAAAACTATTTATGTCTATCACATAAGATTTACTGTGAAAATTAATTAATTTCCATACAAAGTTTCATTTATTCCCTCTTGGTTATTGGTACTCTAATGTCTAAAAACAATGAGTATGCTGATCACAGCACTACAATATTTTAAACTCTTTATGTTGGGGATCAACCATTGTGGGACATAAAATGAAATGGACATTAAAATGAAAATTCTATAGTCTTGTTTTAAGGCAGTGCTCTTTGTGTTCATGATTTTGGCAAAGCAACATATGGATAGAGCTTCTCTGACAAGTCTTATATATAGGAAAAGTTTGTTAGAAACCTCAGTGAAGGCCTCAGTTTGACCTTAGGATGAAGAACATCAATTAAAGCACCATTTCTTTGCTTCGTTTTATTTCAATATTTATATTTTGATTCTTTGTCATGCATATATTGTACTCTTGTTTAGATTGTTTGTCACCATTATTTTATGTTCTTTTGTTTTCTTGCTGTTGGAAACAATATTTTCTGTATGTGCAAAATTCTAAGATTATTTTACTGTCAGGCAAAGGCTTGGTTAAAATTTTGCATGCTATTACCCTGTTCAATTCTTATGGTTTTTTTTTTCAAACTGTACATTCTTCAGTTAAGTTTGGCATTATAAGTTTTGACTGAAGCATCGCTGATGAGTCTTTAATTTAGTGATTTCAGTGAAGTTGATAAATTTTCACATGGAACTTTGTAATACTACTTTGTTTTACTTTGTTTATTTTTAATGAATCTAAAAGGCTTTGAATAAGAGACAAGACATTATTTATGCTTGGTTGCTCACAGTAACTTTGTATATTTTCTCTCTGGAGCAAAATTTAATGTATAAAAATCAGAACATATAACACATAAAAACATAGATAAAACTAAAATTGAAAAATTAGCATAGACCTTGGTTACAATGAATTGACAGAAAATGATAAATGGTTTTTCAACATTATCACAAAATGAAAAAACAAACACAAGGGAAATGAAATTTGTCCTTAAATAATTACTACAAACAGCTGTTTCTTTAACTGCAATGACAAATTTTAGCATGAAAGTGAAACAAAAATATTCATTCAAAACAGTACTTATAGCACCCTATATCAAAGTATGAAAAATTATCAAACACTTAAAATCAACAAAAATATGCACTTCTGAAAATATGTTTAATGCATAAATGCTGTATGTACAAATTCATGACAATGTAACAAAAACTATCTGGATGAGGAAACAAAAAAAAAATGTGCATGTTGATATAAAAAAAATGAAATAAAAACAAACAAACATAAAAATTACAAAATGTTTCTAAACATACAATTAAACTTTTGCAATGCAATTTCCTAGTTAAAAAACTACTGTGAAATTCAAGCTAGCTATACATAAAACAATGTCTTAAATGAATTACAAATTGACAAAATTTTTATGATTATCTATAAGAAAAACAAATAAGACAGTGCAAAAATATACATTTCAATTCAAGCTTTTTATTATCATTTTTCTTTGTAAAAATGCTAAGTCACCGGCCCAAGCAGGTAACAATTGTCAACTTATTATAATCAAAGAAAGTTCTAATTGTTTTTATTTAATATTTACTCTAAAGCAACCCAAACTGGTTTATGTGGTGAAAAAAATACTTCTAGTGTTCCACTTTGGATATTGGTATCTCGTAAATTGGTGAAGATCAAGTCAATCATTGTGTCATTTTCTGTTGTTGAGGTTTGGACAAGTTGATGAAACGATACAGTTTGAAAGAAAGCAGAGAGTTTGCTTTTATCAGCACTTTGAGTTGACCAGTCAATGTTAAAATCGCCTAAAACTATACAGTTTTTGCCAATTAGGTGTTTCTTATATATGTTTCTCAGATGGTTGATAAAATCTACAACTTGGACTGTTGGTGGTTTATAGAGGAAGAGTACTGTCACGTTTTGAGTTTTATTTGGCAATTCTACCATCATCATCTCTATTGTCTTGGTTTTATCATTGGACTTCTTTGCTGCGTTGAAGTTAAGATTTCTTGGAGTGTCAGCAAGTTCGATTTTGCTGTATATAGCCATGCCATATGGTGATCTTTCATGTTTTTTTTCTGCTTTGGCATCTTGTCTGTATGTATAAAAGTTTTGAATCTTTGTATCTTTATCTGACTGGTGAAATCTAGTTTCAGAAAAGGACAAAACGTCAGCAGTAGTTAGACTAAAATCTGCCTTTACATCAACTAGATGTTTATTCAACGAATTGGCATTTAGAAAAACTATTTTAAGTTTGTCGGGTATGTTGTAAAGTAGCTGCAGTGATGGCTGTGGTGTGGCTAACCTTAAAAGCTTCATTTCTTCCTCCACTTCCTTATTTACGCTAATTTTATCTTCTTGAAGGTTCCTTATCTTTAAACCTTTCATGGAAGTAACACGACTCAATGCAACATAATGTATATGATCTATCTTTCTGTTGCTGGTCAGATCAACTACTATATCATCAACTGTATCACCCTGCGATCTGTGAATGGTCTTGGCTGCAGAAGGCCGAAGAGGAAACTGCAATCTTTGTACTTGTACTTCACCTTTGTATCCAGCAGAATATTGTCTCATAGTTGGTTCTATTGGTGTCCAATCCTTGTCAATATCATGGGTAAATAAACGTTTCTTACTTTTCCTTAGGAGATTTCCTGTATCTTTGTCATAAAATGATACCCAGATGATACCTGATGCATCTGTAGGGTGTGTCAGCTTTATTTTTTTTATCTTGCAGGAGGCACCATTTATCAATCCATCTTCACAATCTAAGTTGAGTGTGAGTTCATAAGTAAGTTCTTCTGCTAATTGAACTGTGGTTGGAAGCTGTGGAACATCTTTAGTTTTAGAGGCAAATGCTTCAAGGATTTTCTGAGCTGCCTCTTGATTGCAGCTACCAACAACTCTGTCTTTGGACTTTACTGTATACTTCAATGACCCTGTTCTCAGGAAAATGCTGGAGTTGTAGGAGTTGACTTTTTCATTGGAAATAAAAAAATGTGGTGTTTCATAGGGGTAATTGTCATCATCTTGATCAATTAGGTTGGTTTTCAGTAGCAAAATATCTTCAGTCGTATGGTTTCCTTCTCGAAGTCTGTTTAATAATTTTGCGAATTCTTTGTTATCTCTTTGTCTCATGATTTCTGTGAGTTCTGTCATTTTGAACAGTTCCTTCCATAAATTAGTAGCTAATGGCATGTAGTCTGCTTTTGGCATCTTAAATATGTAGGAATCCATAACAGGTTTTAGCTGAAATAGGTCACCGACTGCAATGATAGAAATTCCACCAAATGGCTCTTTGGATCTCTTTATTTCCATCAATCTTTGATGAATACAATTGAGCATTTTGTATCCAACCATGGAGATCTCATCAATAAATATAAGTTTGACATTACCAATGGTGTTCTGTAATGTGTTAAATGAGCTGGAGTCTAGTGACTTATGCTGAAGTTTTTGATTTGCTGGTATTCTGAGGGTTGAATGGATGGTGTTGCCATGAATATGATAGGCTGCTTTACCAGTAGGTGCCATCAGTAGAACTCTTGGTGTAGTGAAATCATCGCCAGCTTTTCTATTGTAGTATTTCAGGATCATCTGGTAAAGAGCTTTGGTTACAAATGATTTACCTACTCCTGCTCCACCACTTAGAAAATGGTAAACTGGTTTGGTTGTTGTTTTGAGTTGATGAAGAATATCATAAATAAACTGTATCTGCTGTTTATTGAGAGATCTCATATGTTTACGGAGTTGCTCATCTGTCCACTGATTGTAGGAATTCATATCCTCAGCTACTGAAACTGGTAATCCAAGTTCTGGACCAATATCATACTCCTGATTTGGCATACCACTTCGATTGGATTTGGACAGTTCCCTCTCTTGCTCATCTCTCTGTTGTGTATTTGGTGCTACTGTATCCCAAGCATCTTCTAAACCTGGCTGTTCTGCAATAAGGATCTCGGCAGACTGGACTTCTTCTCTGAAGGGCTCAAAAATTTGTTGTTGTTCTTTTATTTTAGCAGATATTTTGTTGTACCTAGCAGTAAATGAAGAGTGTTTCCCCAATAGATCTTTTTGTTCATCTCGCCATGGTGAGTACAACATTAACAGTTCTCGATGATAATTTTCTGGATCCGTAGATGGATTGAAATGTACAGTGCGGATAATTTTGGGTTTCTGACGTTTTCTGTACTCAACATGTTCAGTGGCTTGTTTTGATTGTTCACCATCTTCTACATCAGTGGAAGGATCGTCAGTTTCAGCATCTGTTACTGCCTGTAGATCCGGGATAAGACCATCTCGTGTTGTTTTACATATTGATTTGGCCCTTCTTGTAAATACAGATTTCTTTCTTTCATAAAAGGATCCAAATTCGGCCAATGTAACATTCTCCATACTTTTAGGTCTTTCAGAATATCTGGCTAATAGACCTTTACATTCAATTTCCTCATCTTCATCATCTAAGTTGTTCAGTTGGTCTTGTGGCTTTAGTAGAACTACTCTCTGGTCAGGTGGACTGGTGTTGATGAAGATGGTTTGCCTTGATGACCTCTTAAGTGGAAGTTGAAGTGACAGATAGCAAGCCTCCTGTGCACTGATTTCTACGGCATTCGGGAACTTATTACCAATCAAACGTACTTGTTCTTTGATTGTTTTGTTACCAGCATTGGCTTCTTTGCATGCATTTCTCAGGAGTTCACTCATCCCTCTTTGGGCTTTGGTTACATATGAGGCAATGTAAATGGCACAGGCATAGACATCTAATATAAACTGTAGGTCAAGATTTGCTCTCCATGCCTTTAGACAATGAGGGTTGTAGTTGTTAACTCTGATTTCTAAAGGTGAGCGCCTTAAAAATACAGTTGTTGATGATATTGAAGTTCTTATAGCCATGATGTAATCATCTTCAGTGATGTTCAACTTCATCAAGAGATCTTCATAGGACATATCTACACCATCTGACATTAATATCAATTCTTGATGAATCTTCTCCCAAATGTTTTGATACTTAGTCTTTTCTTCTGCGTCTTTGTCTGCATCAAAAGGCACCAAGACCTGAGTTTTTTTCATAGGAGGCTTTGGGAAACCAAATCTGCACTGTTTTTTCCTTTTTCCTTTGCATGTTTTACTGTGTTTGTGTGTTTGTAGTTTTACTAGGTTCTTCAACTCATCATCGTTGTTGGTAAGGAACAGGTTATATACTTGTCAATGTAGTTACAGATGTCATCATATGAGTTTTCTTCCACTTTTGGAGAATCAGCACACCATAACATCATGTGGACATGGGGAGAGCCTCTCTGCTGAAATTCTATTCTATAAAACCAATCTGAAACTTTCCCGATTGGGTTTAACTCTGATAATAGAAACTGGTTCATGAAGATGTGAAGTGAATAGTCAAAATGTCTGGTGCAGGTAACTGGGTCAGACTGTATTAACCGGGTCTTGTCTTGCCAAGTGAAATTTTCTAGCTCTTCATCTGTGTAGTCTTTGCTGTCAATTAGTTTTCCAAGTATTCTAAGTAAATGGATCCACTGTGTCTCAGCAGCAGACAGAGTCAGGAAAAATGTAGCAGGCCTAAGTTGTTTAATTTGTGCAAATAGTTCTTTTGAGACTCCTTGAAAGTATGGCAGTGACCCACGGAGTGTTCTCAAGACTTTGTACCCTTGGTCTAAATGAATCAGGTTCTGTGCATTTTCTTTCCGGACATCCTTTGCTGTTAGTTGTTGACCACCTGTTTTGATTTTTCGTAAAGCAATGTTTTTCTGGTCTATCAAGAATTTCATCTGTAGTTTCTTTGTTTTAAAGAAGATATTTTCTACATTCTTAGCACATCTTCTGTCACTGTTCCGAAGTTCTGATTTTACAATTTCTCCATATGTTACAGGTACTGTTCTCTTATTGTTTGGAATACGTGACTGTCCACAAAATATACCAGGGTAGGCCTGTTCTTCAGATGTTTTTTTCTGTAAATATGCTGACTGGTTGTCTGTTCTCTGCAGGAGCATAACTGTAGACCATGTCCCTCTCATTTGATTCAATAAAGTCTGGTGCAGTTAAGAGTGTGTCTGTAACTCCTGCAACAGTTTCATTGTCATCTACTTCATTCCATTCGTCATCACTGTCATATGATGGAGTCAGTTCACTCGGTGAAGATTCAAAGGTTTCAGGTTCATCTGATCTGACATGGGTAATGATCTCATCAACATTTTAATCATTAGAAGCATTGGTTCCAGACCAATCTAAGTCATATGTGATGTTTAGTTGTTTATACAACTCTCCTGTTTCTGATAAATATTTTGCAGCAGTTCGAATCTTTTCCGGTCTGATGTTTAAACTATAGACATGGTGCTGGTATCTTAGTCTTCTCTTTAATTGTGCTTTGATTGTAGCAGTGTCGCTTGAAAGTCGAGGCAGAGACTGTACTGTATTAATGGTATCTGAAGGAACAACCACCATATTACCATGGATTTTAAACTGTTTCCCTGTTGGAGCTTGGTAGATTTTCATAAATGGTAGGAGAGGTGAAAGTAACACTAACTCCAAAGGATTCAGGTCTTTCAGTGGGCCTTGCAAATAGATCTTTTAACTTCATCTCATTGGCAAGTGCTGAAGGAGGCATTTTTCCTCTTTTAAGATAACCAAAGCAAGTTTTACAAATCCATTCATTGTCATCCATACTCCTTTTGCCAGTGAAGCATCTAATGGCCATGTCCTCAGCTTTTTGTGAATATGTCTTTCTGATGCTTTCTTTATTTGCCTGCTGAACAGAATGTCTATACATCAACTGACTGCAGCTGGTACATTCAAAGATAGGTCCATCTTTAATTTTCTCATGGAAATTGACAATAAGAGTTGAAAAATCTTTGGCCTTTGTGTTCATCCTTTGAAGTCTTTTTGCATATTTTTCCTTTTCTAAAACACCTGGCTTGGATCTTTTGCCTCTTTTAGCATCTCTTTCTGATTCTAAAACACCTGGCTTGGATCTTTTATCTCTCTTAGCATCTCTTTCTGATTCTAAAACACCTGGCTTGGATCTTTTGCCTCTCAGCATCTCTTTCTGATTCTAAAACACCTGGCTTGGATCTTTTGTTTCTCTTAGCATCTCTCTCTGTTTCCAAAACACCTGGCTTGGATCTTTTGTTTCTCTTAGCATCTCTTTCTGTTTCTAAAACACCTGGCTTGGATCTTTTGTCTCATTTTACATCTTTTTCCAATTCTAACACACCTGGCTTGGATCTTTTGTTGCGCATAGCTTCTCTCTCTGTTTCTAAAACACCTGGCTTGGATCTTTTTTCTCGCATAGCTTCTGCTTCCAGGTCTAAAACTTCAGGATTGTTCCTTTTCAGTCTTCTTCTAAGAGTATCACGGTGCTGTTCTTCAGATCTGTACTCAGGTTCACTTCTCTTTGCTTGCATCCATAAAAGTTTTTTCTCTGTTCTACTTAGGGATGACTTCCAGAAGATAGATCTAGAAGATGGCGGTGTATGACTAGGACATCCAGGTGATGTTGGTTGTACAGGGCTTGTGCTATATAAGCTGGTGTCCTTTGAAGTGGATGGTTGCTCATCATCTATACTTTGAAATGGTTTTTTTAAAGGAATCTTATATGGAGTGGACAGTGGTTTGCAGTAGATACTGTGCAGAATTTCAGCTGATCTATGGTCAGATTCACAACTGTCCTAGAAAAGACAAAAATAAAGTTTTAGATGAAATATGCAGTAGATTTTATTATACTTAATAATTATAGGGAAGAATTTTACATTTTTAGTTTTTATAGTATTTTAACAACTGCATGGGTCCTTAGAATACCCAAAACAATATGTAAATGCTGCTGGATGCAGAAGACTTTTCACATAAGTAATTACCAGAGTAGTACATTATAGAAAGAAGCAAAGAGATACCATTATGTAGTATTCAAACATCAAAAAACAAAACCAGTAAAAGACCAACAAGAACAGTACAGAAAAAAAGTGGAAATATAGAAATGTCTTTACAAATTTAAAAGTATTAATCCATGTCTGGCCCTGTGTTGCATGGCAAAATGTTGGACTCTGTAGGCATGGGCTGAATATGGACAGTCAATAGTTTTTGACACTTGCATCCTACGGTGGACTGACAAAGCATATTTGTCACATACAACCCATTATAATGAATATTTAGAAATAAAAATATTTAAGATCCTTTTATGAAACAAGAATTAAAACAGATTAAGCCTTCCCCAGAAGGCATATATCGCCTGGGCATCTATGTTTTTTTTTTGTAGACAGTAGATGAATTATGGGTATAAAATCTGCGTGCCTCATGTAACCCTGACTGAACAGAAATTTGTATACAAGTGCAATATTTTAAAATCTTAAGTAGTCGTCAAACAGGAAGTAGTTAATTGGGGGCATTATAATATCGCTTCATACCATATAGTACTATAGGATGAAGTTGTATGTAAAATATCAAGAGCCTGCTGCATGTAGTTGCTTGGAAAAGTGTGACAGAAATTTGTATTAATAATATCTTAAGTTTTCATCAAACAAGAAGTAATTAATTTTTGGGAATAAAATCGCTTTACACCAGGTGGTACTAAAGGATGAAGCTGCATGTTTCAAGAGCCTGCTGCATGTAGTTGCTCGAAAAAATATGACGAAGTTTTGTGACTTCACCGGATGTAGGACAAAGGACAACAGATAGTGCCAAAATGACCCCTATATGTTGCTTCTGCAACACTTTTCAGGCGACATAAAAAGTCAGACAAAAAAAAGTTTAATTTTTTCCCCTTTTGACCCCCTAATTTCTCTATAGAAAAGGTTGGGTAAAGAAGAAAATTGTTCTCCATTTTGTATCTAAAACATATGACAAAAACAAGCGTAGCATTTAAGTATGTCTTGCCTGCTGGCACCATCAGAAACAATAAATTTTTCTTACTTCCACTATATTTTCATAAATATATAAGGATTTTCAGTTTCTGAGATCATATTGTGTTTATAAATCTTAAGCATTGCAAATATATGCTCCTCCCCAACCGCATGCCTGCCCCCACCCCCCCCCCCCATTCACCATTTTACAACCCTGGATTTTTTAACTACGTTAAATCCAGCCAAAATTGATCAAAAGTCAATCTAGGTCAAGGTCAAAAGATGGGGATGCAACTGTGCTGAGCTTTTACTTGGGCATATGTATACCAAGTTTCATCAACCTAGGACCTATAGTTCTTGAAATATCATATGTAGGTGCTCATAAAACCTTGACACTGCTATTATATGTATTGAAAATTGTCAAAGTCACTCAATCGAAAGGCCAAGGTCAAAAGATGGGGATGCAACTGTGCTAACCTACTACTGGGGCATATATGCATACCAAGTTTCATCAACCTAGGACCTATAATTCTTGATATATTGAGGTGCTCATAAAATCTTAACACTGCTATTATATGTATTGAAAATTGTAGAAGTCATTCAACTGGAAAGGCCTTCCTTCTTTCTCAATGAACAAAGGGGAGACCTCAAAAGACAATCAATCATTTTTGGTAAGGAACATTATTGCAAAGATTTGTAGCAATCAGTGAACATGAACTTATTAATAAGTTATTGTGGCAAACAAATAAAAGTTTCATTTTTTAACCTTTTTTTGGGCCCTTCATTTCTAAACGAAAACAAGAGGCTCCCAGGAGCCTTAATCGCTCACCTGGTCTTGATGTGAACCCTATATTTTGTACAGCTAAATGAGCTGAACATTTAAGCGAGCAACAGTTTTTCTATATCTACTATAGTTTTCATACTATAAGCCAAAAACACAAAAAAAACCGTTATTTTAGGGGCCGTAACCTCTATCTGACAACTTGGACCAAATGAGGACTTTTGTAGATCTTTTGATGCTGAAGCAGTAGGGTGGCATCAGATTTCATCTATCTCTTATACTTTTATTTACAAGCAAAAAACAGAAGTCTGACCCCCCTAGTCTATTTTTAGCAACGGCGGCCATGTTTTTTGACGAATCAAAAATCCCCACATCATTTCTGTGGAGGACACCCTAAGGTACCATCAGACCAAATTTGGTTTGAATCTGTTCAGTCATTTCATAGGAGAAGAAGTTTGAAGAAAAGTTAACGACAATGATGACGGACGACGATGACGGACGCCAAGTGATGGCAATAGTTCACATGGCCTTTGGCCAGGTGAGCTAAAAAGGGGACACCCAAAATCTACCACATCCTTTACATTACTATTAAGTTTCATAACATATGGTCAACCAGAACAAAAGTTATATTGGAAACAAATGAAAAAGCCATTGACCATTAATGTCAAAAATTAACTAAGTCAGTAAACAGGAAGTAGAAAGCAACAGACCTGAAATTGAATTCCTGAGTATGGGACCTCATGCTGATGCTGCATACCAAATATCAATAGGCTGTGACAAGTAGTTGCTGAGAAAATTGTTATTAAAATTTCCCCTCCCCCCTCCTTGTCAGCTGCCAGACATTCACCATATGATGATGTTTAAAACCCGGATTTTCACTATGTAAAATTCAGTATAAGGGGTCATCTGACACAATTGTGAACAGCTCAATGAGCTGAAGGTTTAAGCAAGCAGCAACATTTATCTATCAGCACTAATAACTTATTAAAAAAGGTGCTACAACTTTTACCCTGGAATAATTTTTTTAGATCTTGATTTGCTCAACAATTTGCAATTTGAATTTCTCAAATGTCTTATAAAGTTTTCAAGAATTGTGCTTAATATGTGCAAAATTTGAAGAAGAAACAAGAGGCTCACAGGAGCCTGAATCGCTCAACTGACTTAAATGCCTTTTTACATTTAAAGGGCCATGCAATATGAGGGGTCATCTGACAACATAAATTAACTTAATGCGTAAAGTGTATAGTTCAATTAGCTGAACATTTTAGCAATCAAAAGCTTCTTCCTATTTTCTAGTTTTTCCAGCTTTAAGACATAAACAGTTATTTGGACATTTAAGGGACCATAACTCATATAAGGGGTCAATAAAAAACTTCCATCATATTGAATTTTTGTAGGGCTTAAGTAAGCAATAATAATAACTCATTAAAAGTTGTGGTTTGCAATACAATGGGCAAAGGCTGTGAAAATAGACAATATTGACATTCTAAGGGGAATTAGTCCTAAAAGTAAGGGTCATACAACTTTGACCCTATTATAGATTTAGTAGATCTTGATGTGCTTAACAAAATGCAAGTAAATTTTCCCAAATATCTTTTTTATAGTTTTCAAGATATTGAGTTAAAAAAGTGCAACTTTTTGAAAAATCGGGAAAAGGGCAAAACACCTACATGGGTTGTTGGATCTTCTTCAAAATGTCAGGGCAGGTAGATCTTGCGGTGCTGATTACTTTTATCCATACCAGAATTCAGTAATCGTTTTTGAGTTATTTGCAAAAAACTACAATTTACCCCTATGTTCTATTTTAAGCCATGGCGGACATGTTTTTGTCAAATCAAAAACCCAAATGATAGTTTTGAAGCAACTGTACCAAGTTTGGTTGCAATTGGACTAATGGTGTCAGAGAGTTAAAGTTTCAATGTAATGGGAAAATGCTGTGAAAATGATCAATTTTGATATTCTAAGGGATATAAGTCCTAAAAGGAAAGGTTATACAACTTTGAACCTTTACAGATTTTGTAGATCTTGATGTGCTTAACAACAAGCAATTTAAATTTCTCAATTATCTTTAATAATTTTCAAGATATTGAGGTTAAAAAGTGTATCTTTTTTTTTTTAAATCCAGAAAAGGGCAATAACTCCTATATGTGGTTGGATTTTCTTCAAATTTTAAGAGTTGGTAGATCTTGAAGTACTGATCACTTTAACCCTTGCCAGAATTTTAATATCTGTGACTGTTTTTGAGTTATTTGCAAAAACTACAATTTACCCCTATGTTCTATTTTAACCCATGGTGGCTGTGTTTTTTCTTGAATCAAAAATCAAAACAAAATCCTAACAGTAATTTTGAAGCACATGCCACCAAGTTTAGATGATAAAGAGACGTGGAATAAGTGTACATGACACAACCAACATTGAAGAAACGGCAATTTAAAAAATCACAATAGAAAACAACCAGCAGTCTTCAACATGAAGAGGGGGTGGTGTATGATCCCCCCCCCCAAGATCCCTTTATGGTGTCAAATGATTCGTCTCACCAAAAGGACTTAGAATATATATAGTTATTGGGTGGAGATCTCAATAGTTTTCAAGCTATAAAGTATTTTATAATTTGAGGGGGTGAAGTTCCTATCCCTCAGACCCAATTAGGACTAAGAATATATATGGTTGTAGGGTAGGGATCTCAATGTGTTTTTACATATTCAAACAAGTTAATCTGTGAGCTAATGCTCACTAGTGATACCCCTGCTCCAACAATTATGCCTTGAAATCCACGTTTTCAGTAAACAGGAAGTAGATGAACTAGGAGCAAAAAATCAGTATGCACCATATGGTACTTATAGGATAAAGTTGTATGCAAAATATCAGACCTCTATGTCATGTAGTTGCTTAGAAAACTTTGACAGAAATTTTGCATGTTTGTCCATTATGTGTAAAAACCTAAGTATTCAGTAAACAAGAATTAGATGACCTAAGGAGCATGAAATAACAGAACTTTAGTCATGTAGTTGCCGAGAAAACCTTGAAGAAAATTGTGTTACAGACAAACGGACAAGGGTAAAACAGTATACCCCCCTCTTCTTCCAAGCAGGGGTAAAAAAAAAATATCAATTTTTGAGGTATTTGGACGGAGTGGCACGGCCCCTAGCCCCCTCCCCCCACTTAAAAAATGATTAGGATCCACAACTCATAGGGTTCTATCATTGTGCAAAATTTGAACAAAATCCTTCAAGTATAAAACATTAAAGTGCCCAGTGGGACAGAACTACATAACCACAGAACCTCTGAACTACAGAACTTGGGAACTACAGACAGACAGAGGTAAAACGTTATACAACCCTCTTCTTCAAAAGAAGGGGGGTTTAATAAACAACTGTACCATTCAATAGACGATATAGAGATGTGGAATAAGTGTACGCGACACAACAAACATAAACAAACAGCAATTCAAAAATAGTTTACTTGCAACTAGACTCAGGTATGTTATCAAAGGAGTCAATATTTGAATAAGTTAATGGATGACGATGCTAAGTCATGGCAAAAGCTCACATGAACCTTCTGGTCAAGTGAGCTAAAAATCCTGATAAAGATGGTATGTTCTGCTCAAACTTGTCTATTATGAATTTCTTTGTTTAGCTTGACTATAAAATATAGTTGTTACCTTTGTTGCTTTCCTGTATCTGTCATCTTTCTTCTGCATAAGCAAACTCTTTTTCTTTAATCTAGGCATTCTTTCTCTATAAAACAACCAAAAAATGTCTTTATACTATTAAAAATGTAAAAGAATATGCAAAACTATGTATTAATTAAACACAGAATTATTTTGATATCCGGAAAAATCATTTTCCCACTTGCAATAACAACTAACCTTAGGTTAGTTACCATTCATGTTCTAAATAGAAACTAACCCCTTAGTTGAGTTGGTTGTTATTGCAAGTCGAAAAGTAATTTTTCCAGATATGAAAATAATAAAAGTGTAGCCATCTTTGGCCTCTTAATATTTTATGAAAAACAAGGGGTTGCACTTAGTCGTGCTAAGGATACCCCCACTCGACCACTCAGAAAACAGGAAATAGATGAGCAACTGACCTGAAAAGGGGAGGCACAATACAACTCATCATGCTTAAGCAGTATACCTAATCTGAAATCAATCCCTTCTGTAGAAGCCAAGAAATCTGTTACGAAAAATTGTCTATTTTTGACCCTTAAAAAGTCTAAGTCGGCTCAGAAAACAGGACGTAGATGCGTGACTGATCTGGAAAGAGGAGGCACAATACAACTCATCATGATAAAGCTGTATACCAAATTTGAAATCAATCCCTTCAGCAGAAGCTGAGAAATCTGTTACGAAAGTTTGTGTTACGGACGGACAGACTAACGGACAAGGTGATTGCAATATAGCCCCCTCTCTTACGAGTGGGGGTATAAAATCTTAATATATGAATATTGGTTAGTTCTATCAAATCTTATGAGTGTTTTTTTTTCAATATTTCAAATACTTTGATCACTAAAACAGGTTTTTTTTTTTTGACAAATCAAAAATCAAAACACAACTTTTGTGCAGGACACCGTAAGGATCAATCATACCAAGTTTTATTAAATTCTGTTCCATAGTTTCAGAGGAGAAGATTTTTGATAAATTGTTAATGGATGACAGACAACAGACAAGAACGGACACCAAGTGATGGTAAGATGGTCCAGGTGAGCTAATAAACATATTGAATGGAAATCGGTCAATAAATGACTCCACATGAATTTTTCTAAATAGTGAAAAATTGGTTGATTTAATAGGATTTTTTTTTTCAATTTTGGCACTTTGATGACTAGTTGTTCAATGAATTGATACTTGAAATTGGTGAAAAAAAAGTCAAAGTAATATTCAATCATATTGCCTATTCTTCTTTTTTATACAGTTATTGCCCACTTTGTTTACTTATTTCTCAAATGATTATATAGAAATAAAGACGGATCATGATTTTAAAGTAAAATAAATGAAACACACACACAAAAAAATATGTTTAACCTTAAAGGGAACAAAATTTCAAATGACACACTACAATGTACCAAATTACTCAAACACCTTCATGTAGTTTTTTTGTCACTTAAGGTATCTAAAAGACCGGCAAATCAAATAAAGGGGAAATCTAGTTTTTCACTTTTTGGCCAGTAAACATGTAGTTATAAATACAGATCTAATGATGGAATCTAATTGAAAAAAAAAATCTGGGTGATACAATTGAGTTGCATAGATCTTTAATGTACAGGTCTATGATACATGTGTATAAATTACAAATGAAAAACCTTTAAAGTAAACAGTAGAATATGCCTGGCTTGTATATTTTCGTACAGTGTTTTTTAACTTGTAAAAAAAATATATAAATTAATTAATAACAGGGATTAATTAAAACTAACAGTTTACTTATTTCCAGCTAATAATCTTAAATTTAAATATAACTCACCTTCATGGAAACTGCTATCTTTTTATCCTTTATCATTGAATTACTTTTTAAACAGCTATTATGAAATTGCAAACAAGTGTCCAGTATTTATTGGCATTGTATTTCACAAGAGATTGTAAATCAATAATTGCTAAAAATAGAACAATGAATAGTGATGATTGCATCAATCATTTATTTATAGATCAATCATGTCATTAATTACCTATCACAACAACTTTAAATGACCAATGATTATAGCTTATACTATTTTAAGCCAAAGAATTATAATTGTTAAATTTTTTTCAGCAACAACACATACTCAAATAGGTTGACTGAATGTTAAAGGTCTATTCAAATTTATACACAAGAAATATAAATGTTTTAGTAATATCAGTATAAAAAACAAGATAAAATCATACTGTTGACACATTTGATAGACATAATTCAATGAGAAATTCACTAAAGAAGAATGATAAAAAAGGATGAGAAATAATACATTTTGTAGAAGTTTTTTTTCACTACATTGACACTTTAAATTTGGTCCATTTTCTGACATACTAGCTAGGGGCTACAAACTGAAAATGCAATAAGCAGCTTCCTTAAGAGTTAATAAGTAACATCATAATAAAATTCCACAACCAATGGTTGAACCACTAAACATTAACCAATTTGCCCAGACAAACTTAAAAAGAGAGATTGTAAATCTAATTAAAAAATGCAGCAAGGTTTTTTACAAGGATGCCAATGAAAAAAAAAAGATTTTGAAGATCAGTCAACAAATAAACAATATGGATTGTTGAATGCTTTGGACACATGCACCCATGGTGGACTCACAAAAGCATTTTGACGCATTCTATGGGACTTTAAATGCCTATTTGAATTTGAATTTTTTATACAGTTAAACAAATACTTAAAACTCATATGGTGCTTTTGGGATCTTCGAACCCTAATTTCCCCAAAGCCGTACTGAAAGGTAGAAGATATTACAAATCTGATATAAAAAACATGAAAATCGGACCACAGATAAAAAAAAATGATTTTTTAGCAATGTAATGATAAACTGTAGTTACATTTTGTTGACAAAATATATTGAGGAATACAATGAAAAAAGAATGATTAAAATTGTACAAAAAATGAACGTTCTACAACAGTTTTGTTTTAACATCCATTTTACAACTTTTGGCCCCCTTTTCTCTGAATCAATAAAGGCCACAATCCCTAAATGCAAAAAGCAGCTTCCTCCAGTGGAAAGAAACATATTTTTTAACAATGAAACAAATGCCCAATACAACTTAAATTCTTGAATAAAACCATTTGTCCAGTCAAACTCTTATATAATTTGGGTTTTTGGCCATTTTGATCCCTAAATTCTTGAAAATGGTAGGAGATATTGCAAATCTGATTGAAAAATGCAGGCATGGATTTTTACAAGGATTCCAATAAAAAAAATTTTGAAAATCGGACCACTAATTAAAAAGTTGATTTTTTGGGTGTGGTCACTTTTTGAATTTTGACCCCTCTTTAAAGCAATGTAATGGTGCAAGATACATCAAAACTGTTGTTACATTTTGTTGACAGAATTTATTGAGCAATACAATGAAAAAAGAATGCTAAAAAAACAATGAAAAATAAATTTTATACAGCAGTTTTGATAAAACACCCATTTTGCCCCTTTTGGCTCTTTTTCTAAAACAGTAGGGACCACAAACCCCAAATTCAATACCAACCTTCTTTTGGTGGTAACAAACATCATACCAAAATTTCATAACATTTGGTCAACATTCACTGAAGTTATCGCACAGAATAAAACCACTCTAACAATTGGCGTTTTTGGCCCCTTTGAGCCCTTAATTCTTGAAAACAGTAGGAGATATATTGCAAATCTGATTGAAAAACACAGGCAGGGATTTTTACAAGGATTCCAAAGAAAAAAAGATTTTGAAAATCGGACCACAAATAAAAAAGTTGATTTTTTGGGTGTGGCCCCTTTTTTACCCCTCATAGCAATGTAACGGTGCAATATACATCAAAATTGTTGTTAAATTTTGTTGACAGAATTTATTGAGCAATACAATGAAAAAAGAATGCTCAAAAATCGGATGAAAAATAAACATTATACAGCAGTTTTGATAAAAAACCCATTTTGCCCCTTTTGGCCCTTTTTTTCAAAAACAGTAGGGGCCACAAACCCCAAATTCAATACCAACCTCTCTTTAGTGGTAACAAACATCATATCAAAATTTCATAACATTTGGTCAATATTCACTGAAGTTATCGCACAGAATAAAACCACTCTTTCAATTGTCGTTTTTGGCCCCTTTGAGCCCTTAATTCTTGAAAACGGTAGGAGATATTGCAAATCTGATTGGAAAAAGCAGGCAGGAATTTTTACAAGGATTCCAAAGAAAAAAAGATTTTGAAAATCGGACCACAAATAAAAAAGTTGATTTTTGGGTGTGGCCCCTTTTTTACCCCTCATAGCAATGTAACGGTGCAATATACATCAAAACTGTTGTTACATTTGGTTGACAGAATTTATTGAGCAATACAATGAAAAAAGAATGCTCAAAATCGGATGAAAAATAAACATTATACAGCAGTTTTGATAAAAAACCCATTTTGCCCCTTTTGGCCCTTTTTTTCAAAAACAGTAGGGGCCACAAACCCCAAATACAATACCAACCTTCCTTTAATGGTAACAAACATCATATCAAAATTTCATAACATTTGGTCAACATTTACTCAAGTTATCGCACGGAAACCAAAGTGTCCACAGACAACAACGACGACGACGACGACATCGTCATAACATAATACGATCGCAAAAATTTGCGGTCGTATAAAAAGCTACGCCGAGCGCAGCATGATACGACCGCAACCTGTTGAACCCTGTACATTTGCAGCCACATATGGATTGTCAAATGAGGAAATGGTAGAACAAAGATGAATATTTAAAAGAAAAATTCATCGAAACCTCAAAGAAAACGAACGTCGTCATACCAGCCTATACTACCGCTCAGGCCAGACTTGAATTATATATATACTTATATGGAGAATTTGGGACCAAGAACACTTTACTGCGACACGGACTCCATCGTATTTACATCGAAACCAGGAGAATGGAGGCTTAAGCTGGGAGACTACTTAGTTGATTTAACGGATGAAGTACCCGGAAATACTATTACGGTGTTTGTTACGGGAGGACATAAGAACTTTGCATACAAAACAACCATTCCCGAGAAAGGAGGAAACAGCACTATGTGCAAAGTTGATGGAATAACACTCAACTTCAAGAACGCTTAAGACATCAACTACGACACCATCAAGGAGATTGTCACCATTAACAGAAACGATATTAGGACAGTGAGAGACGAATACAAGATACGGGTACTTTTACAAATCTTGTGTAGAATGTTTATTGTTCATTGGATGTTAAAATTTCTTGTTTTCTTTGAAATTCTTTCAACTTGGTTCGTCAATGGATTGATTCGATAAATAAACTTACTTTATTTTTGTTCAGATTTTCAAATTCTTTTTTCATTGGAATCTTTTTTCAATCAAATTTGCAATATCTCTTTCTGTTTTTTTTAGAAATAACGGTTAAAAAGGGTAAAAATTGCCAATTATTTCTTAAATCTAAAACAATTAAAAATGCATTGAAAATCCACCCCAGAACACATTTGTGTAAAAACCATTGCGAGTCCACTGATCTCGGTCTCCTATGCGTAAAACTGACCCAAACCAGATTATACTCGTATAATGTGTTCAAATATTAGGGTATTTCGTAGATTCAGGAATATTTAATGAGGCAATTTATTTTTTGGGTTTTTTTTTATGTTTAAAACCTATCATATTTAGATACGACCCCTAAAAATGTCCTATACCGGGATGCCTGGCTAGAGTTGTCAATATTAAACGCCATATTAGTAGTCTGCATCTAGGCTTTAACTACACTACACCTCCCCTACATACTGATCTAAGGTAATGTGTTGTCGAGGGGTGCGATAAAAACAGTAAGAATGAACCTACATCTGTATCGCGTTCATACAATTGGTCGTGGTACAGTTGAATACCTGGATTATCTATCAAGATCGGTAGGCTGGACACCTGAAAAGGAAAATAAGGAACTACTGGATAGATGCCTTAACGAGTACAGGTAATATTCTACACATTGTAGATGTGTGTTATAGTTCACAAAACAATTTTACTTACTTTGTTAAATATTTACATTGTCAAATAAAGTTTCAGGGCTGTTTTGAGAATTTATGATATACAAAGCGAAAATATGAAAACAAAAAACAAACACTGTGACAACTGGTAGCTTAAATCATAATAAACATAAAATCTTAAAGAACATTTCAACAAAGGTCTCATCTGTCAGGGGATCAGAGGTGTGGTCCTTGACTTTTAAACTTGTAATTTATTTGTTCTCAAATGACAACAGTTGTGTCTAGAGTGAGTGAGTGGGTGTTTTACGCATGAGCAACGCTATATAGGTTATTTACAGGAAAGGGCGATGAAATGAACATGAAATGGTGATAAATGAAATATGGGGTTGGGCAACAAAGGACTAGTAAATTAAGAAGAACCACAGGAAAAGGGGATAAGTGGGTAGGAGCGGAAAATTTAGCCTATGTGGTTCACTACATGCCAGTCCACAAAGGGGTCTTTTACGTGCATGAAGCGTGGCACTCTCCACACACGTTGGCCCACTATGGTTGGCAGCCAGGGTTTCCGTATTATAGACCTGACAACCCCAGCTGACGAGGGCCAACCTATTCAGGCACCTAGAGTACACACTTGGTCGCTCTATGGGCTGAGCACTGACCCGACGTCAGAATCACAAGACCCTTAGTCGCCTCTTTTGACAAGATATGAGAAATTTCAACATTTGGGAGCAAGCCCTGATTTGCTGATTTCTTGTTCCTGCTGTGGAAAATGTGTGGTAGAAATCAAATGCCCACTTATTACGCAGTGTCAGAATTGTACACCACATTTCTGTCACTGTGATGATTCAAGGCTGAGTTATGTTGTAAAGTCTAATGGACATTTGTCTGTAAAGAAAAAAACACCCTTACTATGGCCGAACCCAGGGCCAGTTGGCTATTACAGGACGTAGTTATTGTGACTTTTTCGTTTATACACCATTTGTTGTACACCAGGAAAGAATTTGTTTTGATTTTAAATTTTGGCAAGACATGCAACTAAATTATTTCCTCATTAATTCTATGATTCCTTATTTAATATCGAGTGCTACTGATGTTTCCAGTGACAGATGTGATGAGTCCATGGATGAATTTTCTGTCCTGTATGCAATGAAAGGGTTAAAGAAGAAAAAAATAAACAGAGTTTTGGTGACAGAAGTATTTGTTATTGTACCGACTTATGATCGGCAAGTGTAACCATGTTATGGACGTAAAGAACGATAACCAGCGGGTGTAATGTGTCTTTATTCCAAGAACAATTGGTGAAAAACTGAAAGAGACAAATAACAATAATAAGTACAAAATATACAACTACACGAATTATCTGAAAGAATTAAAGTCAATATAGTGATAAACAATGAAAGGTTATTGCCGATTAATTAATATAAACCAGTTAAATAAGCAGGCCCAGTCGGGAAATGTTCAAATATGACGGTATCGTGAATCGGAATTTGTCACAGTCGAAATATCAAAAATATAAATGTTAATTCACAAGAAAAACAAATAATAAGTTGAATCGAGTCACTGTTATAATGTTTCCATATATATTTTGTGGATATTCGCCAAACTTACGTGGTGGTATGCCGTGAATCGTGTCAAAATTGATTCCTTGCAAGATATACAAATGGCTACCTATTTACTACCTGCATGTGTAATACTAGTACTCGACAGTGCAGTACGCACGTCGATCGTTCGACCCAAGCATGGTTTTAGGCACAGGTAGCGGCGATTTAAATTTAATCCCGACAAGGAAGTATAAATCTATTATTAGAAATAAACAATGAATGTTGTGACAGTACACCCCCCGTCTGGTATCCTCGGGATATCACTATATTAAGACGATAAAATTGTTGAAACACAAGATGTTGAGATCAGATTCAACGATGAAGGCGAATAATATAAATCCAATATTAATGAAATAGAATGATAACGAATGAAAACACAAATTCAACAGTTTAAAGAACGAATCCGGCAGCATGATCTTCGCATGGATGAATGTAGACGCGATCCTGGTGATCCAACGTTGTATGGCATCCAGCGTTGCCCAATGGGACAAGTAGTTGATCTGCTGATCCAACGTTGCCACGCACGGCATGGGAAGGAACTACCTGTTCCTTAAAGTCTAACCAAAGATATATTTGCATATCTAAATCTGCTGTCCCTGGTGTGGGTTTAAGCCTCGTCGTTTTCCTGGAGGAGTATCAACTCTGTTATGGGGCGAGTATATACGGTAGGTTTACCGTCAACTTGGACTTGTACTTCAGCTGATCGAACATGTCCATCGGCTCCCTTGATTGCATGAACGATTATGCCAACGGGCCACTGTTTCCGACACAAAGCGTTGTCCTTCAGAAGAATCGTATCTCCTTCGAGGTCTCGATGTTCTTCGGTCCACTTTTGTCGTGTCATCAATGTGGGAAGGTATTCCTTCTTCCATCTTGTCCAGAACATGTTGGCCAATGCTTGGACTCGTTTCCACTCGTCAAGACAGAGATTTATTTTGTCTGAAAGTTCGGGATGTTCTACAGAGAAGACAAAGTCGGTCTTCTGTGTCAGTAACATATTTGGTGTGAGTACCAAAGGGTTTTCCGGGTCGGATGAAACAGGTACTAGAGGCCTAGAGTTGATAATTGCTGTGGCCTCTGCCATAAATGTGTTGAGGACATCGTGAGTGAGCGTCTTCCCGTCGTTCCCTAGAAGCATGGAATCTAGTATTCTCCTTGTGACTCCGATCATTCGCTCCCAGACGCCACCCATATGAGATGAGTGTGGCGGGTTAAAGATCCACACGGTATCGGATTCCCTCAAAAACCTCTGCACGGGCTCGTCTTCCACGTTGATAGTTTCAATGCCTAGTTCCTCGACGGCACCTATGAAATTGGTTCCTCTGTCCGACCGGAAGATCTTTACTTTGCCTCTGATAGCAGTGAAGCGTTTCAAAGCGTTAATGAAGGCAGATGAGCTCATCTCTTCTACGAGTTCTATGTGAACAGCTCTGGTTACTAAGCATGTAAAAAGGATTGCCCATCGTTTAGAGTTGGCACTGCCACCGCGTGTCCTGCGGGTCACTATAGTCCATGGCCCAAAAGCGTCGACACCAACATTAGTGAAAGGAGGTGTTGATTCCAGACGGTCCCTCGGGAGTGATGACATTATCTGGCTTTCAAACTTGCCGCGGAGCTTCCTACACTCTACACATTTGTGAATAATAGATGATATCAAGCGCCTTGCTCCAGTTATCCATAGTCCTGCCGCTCTGATGGCTCCTTCAGTTAAGTGACGACCCTGATGTTTGACGTCTTCGTGATGGTGTTTCACGAGCAGTGTTGTCAGGTAATGGCGTCCTGGAATAATGAGAGGCCTTTTCTCCATTAGACTCAATTCTGATTTGTCTATACGTCCGCCGACTCTTAATAGGCCACGTTCGTCGATAAACGGGTTGAGGTCGCGAATAGGACTCCTCTTCGGAAGTGCTTCCTCCCTATGAATGCAGGCTAATTCCTCACTATAAAATCCAGCCTGTATGTGTCTGAATAGATATGTTTTGGCATCGTCGTAGTGCTCGACTGATAGGTTTGTCTCTATGTTCCCGTGTAAACGGGATTGTTTATGCGTAGCAACTTGTTCCACTAGCGAGTTCCAGGTTTCAAATTGCTCGAAATCGTTAATTTCAACCTCTTCTTTGGTATGTGTTTTAAACACTTGGACTGGCCGGATCTCCTTGTCGCACTCCGGGTTAACAAGCTCAAACGTGTCATTTGTTTTGTCGCTGGAGTTTGACTCCAGAAATGACTTTGGTCCCTGCAGCCAGTCGCTAGATTGAAGTTCTGATGCGAGAATAGATCTCTTAGCTGCGTCATCAGGATTTTCATCTGTTGGACATGGTTTCTCGATTGTTGAAGGCAGTCCATTCTGGAAAATACAGGTCCTTTTAACGTTAACCTCCGGTGTGATGTGTTGCTTATCTTGACAAACTTCGCCAATCAAGACCCAGCCTAAGCTAAGTTTCTGTGCGAATGGGGCGTTAGTAGACCTCATGGGTAAACGTTGATCAATCACGTGATGCACTGCTGGCACACTTCTTCCAATAAGCAGAAGAATATCAGCTCTGTCGTCCAAAGGCGGGATGAGACCAGCTAGATCCTTAAGATGTGTATGATAAGCTGCTGCTTCCGGTGTTGGAATTTCGTTCCGATTGTGTGGAATGGAGTCACATTCGATGAGCTTAGGTAGATTAAACTGTGTGTTGTCGTGAACAGATTTAATCACAAAGTCATGTGCTACTCTTCCAGACGTTTGAACTTTGCCTGAGCATGTTGTCAGGGTGTAGTGCTCCGACGGGCAACCAATATTGAACACGTTGAAGAATTCTAACGCTGCCAGACACCTATTACTTTGGTCATCGATGATGGCATACATTCGATGAACGTTTGAAGGATTGCCTTTCTAGAAGACATCCGCTGGCAAGATTTTGGCACAGGACTTGCCGCCGCCGTATGGGTCTCCGCATATGTCAGTGCATGTGGAATTCACGTTTTGGCCAGTGTTCGTCCTGCCGGAGGTCCCTGGCTCCCCGCCGTTCTGTTGGAAGGGTCTGCGGGATGGTCCCGTATGACTGTACTGGTCAATGTGCAGTGCTGTTACGTGGTATTTGCTGTTGCAATCACTGCAAAGAGTGGCATCTTGGCAATCACGACTTATGTGGCTGTTGGAGCGACAACACTTGTAGCATATGTTGTTCTCATTGAGAATCTTCTTCCGTTCGTCAATTGGTTTGGCCTTGAATTCGCGACATTCATTCAAGGTGTGCGTAGACTTGTGAAGAATACAGCGTTCATTAGGGTCTATTGACTTCTCCGACTGCTGACTTGTGCTGTCTGTTTCCTCTGTGTCTGTCTTGTGGACGCTGACTGTTCGCTTAGTTTGAACGTGTCGCTTTGATACGGAGCTAGGAGCCCCAGTGTGAGACGACTCAAACATTAGGCCTGGGTTGTTCTTGATCTTGCTGATATCTTTGATAAACTGCAAGAACACCGAGAAGGGTGGGTACGTGACCCCATACTGCTTCATGTGGTTGGCAGCTGTGGATACCCATTTCTCTTGTAGTCCGTAGGGTAGTTTGCTTACTATGGGTTTAATTCCCGATGATGTATCAAAGTAACCCAAGAGCGTGTGGTATTCAGGGTTCTCCTTGATGAACTGGATTTCAGACAGAAGGTCGGAGAGTTCATATAACTTTCTGTTGTCCTTGTTGGAAAGATTTGGGAAGTTTCTAAGTTTTTGCTTGATGGACTCTTCAACCATTTCCGGTGCACCATACCGCTCGTCCAAGCGTTCCCAAAGACTTCGTAGTCCTTTTGAAGGGTTGGCAATGCTTGAAGCTTGAATGCTGACGGCATAACGTGCTGACTCGTTGCCATTTCACAAGCAAGTCTAGTTCTTCTGAGTCCGAAACTTCAAGCTCGTTGACGACACACTTGAATTTGTTTTTCCAGGCCTGGTATGAATCGGCCTTGTCGTTGAAGGTAGATAGGCGTGAGAACAAGAGGTCCTTCCTTTGGTTCCTTGGCTGGAGCTGCCCCTGTCGTTGATCTACTAGTGTGTTGTGTTGGAACATACTCTGGAGCATGGCAATTCAATGAAGGAATCGATCCGGTTTTGTAACCGCTGGATGTTTGAGGAAATGACACCGTCATGGCAGGCTTTCTGTAGTCATCTGATTTGAGCAGTGTCCCTTTTGACGTGGACACGTTTGTTGTATCAGGTATGGTTCGGGGGTATGATGCGGGAATATCATGGTATCCCACATGTCGGGAAGACTCATCTGGCTTAGCAGCGTTGAAATTAGCCGGTACCTTAGGTTTAACTACGGGTTCAGACCCAATATTTGTCTCCACTTTGACTGGTTCTGGATTTTCTAGGTTTGGGACCTGCTGTCTTACATATTTCTGAACAATGTCGAGTGGGTCCATCTTAGGCAGTGGTGATATGTCGTCCAAATTCTGGCTTTTGGAGTCGTCTTCATCTGCTGCTAGAACATTCGCTTCTGCCATGGCTACTGCGGCGTCTTGTTCGGTTTGCAGAAGTTGGATTTCTGCCTTGACCTTAGCCTTTTTGTGAGCCGCTTCTGCTGCTATCAACTCCATTTCAGCCTTTTGTTGGCTAGCTTTTTGTTCCATGTCCGCCTTTTGTTGAATGGCCGTTTGTTCCATTTCGGCTTTATGCATAGCCGTTTTTCTTTGAACCTCCTGGTCGATGTCTGCTTCTTGCATTTGCAACATGGCTTCCTTTTTAGCAAACCCAACTTTAGCCAATGCGGCTTCAGCTGCTGCACGCTTCATTTGTATCGTGCTGACTGAACCAGATGACCCTTGGCTGTTGCTTTTCCCGGTTTTACGGGATTTCCTGGACGATCTCTCCGAAAGTACGGATCCAGTCTCAAGTAGTGATGATAGCATCGACTTAACCGTGTCAATGGTTGCCTCCGCTATTTTGCAGTATGCCGATGACGTTTTGATGAACAGGTCGAGGTCCTTCATGCTTTCGGTCGTTCTCTGTGACGTCAGAAATTCAACGTAGCAGTCCTTCTGTCGCCGATACCTCTCGTAGGCAGTGATTATCCGCTGATTGAGTGTAGCCAGTGCGTTCTCGTCCTTAGGAGTGCTCTGGACGTCTTGAATGAAGGCGTAGAGCCTGTTCCAGAGGTCCTCTGCCTGCTCGGCGTGTTTACGGCTCTGGCTCTCATATAGTTCTTTGCCCTTTTCGTTTAGAGTGCGAATGCGCTGCTCCTTGTCTGACTCAGTTTCTTGAGTAGCCTCTGTGTTTGGCGGTTGTGCCTCCATATCTTGGCCTTGGTCCGTATTGACTTCTAAATTTTCAGTTGTTATTGAGTCATCTGACATTATTTTAACAATGGTATGACCCGTACTATTTGAAAGTAAGAGCAGAGTGCCCCATACAATTTAAATGCAAGGGCAGGTTATCCTGGTGGCCTATTTCAACCTTGGATGGGAACCTGTCAGGCTGTCTAGATGTAGGACTGGCGTGTCAAAGTACCGTCCTAGTGTGGTTTTGAATCCGGTTGGAACACCAGAGGGTTGAGGTACTTCAGTTGTTTGAGGTTGTGTCCAATGCTGGAACGATCCTCCTCCTGAGAAGTGATGACCCTTCTGTGTCCACTATACTACTACTTGCTGGAAATTTTGGCTAAGACCGGCGATCTGTCACTTTTTCACTGTACCGACTTATGATCGGCAAGTGTAACCATGTTATGGACGTAAAGAACGATAACCAGCGGGTGTAATGTGTCTTTATTCCCAGAACAATTGGTGAAAAACTGAAAGAAACAAATAACAATAATAAGTACAAAATATACAACTACACGAATTATCTGAAAGAATTAAAGTCAATATAGTGATAAACAATGAATGGTTATTGCCGATTAATTAATATAAACCAGTTAAATAAGCAGGCCCAGCCGGGAAATGTTCAAATATGACGGTATCGTGAATCGGAATTTGTCACAGTCGAAATATCAAAAATATAAATGTTAATTCACAAGAAAAACAGATAATAAGTTGAATCGAGTCACTGTTATAATGTTTCCATATATATTTTGTGGATATTCGCCAAACTTACGTGGTGGTATGCCGCGAATCGTGTCAAAATTGATTCCTTGCAAGATATACAAATGGCTACCTATTTACTACCTGTATGTGTAATACTAGTACTCGACAGTGCAGTACGCACGTCGATCGTTCGACCCAAGCATGGTTTTAGCCACAGGTGGCGGCGATTTAAATTTAATCCCGACAAGGAAGTATAAATCTATAATTAGAAATAAACAATGAATGTTGTGACAGTACAGTTATGACTCTTGCAATGATTGGTGTCATTTCAAGTGTGTCTACATTACAAAATCAGGGTTGAAAACTCTGAAATACAAATGACAACAAAGTTCCAGACAATAAATTTTGCTACGCCTGACGCGCGTTTCGTCTATTCAAGACTCATCAGAGGCGCTCTACCATGGAAATGTCCTTATTTTTGAGATCTTGAGGGTGTTTGAGCTTTAGAATATTTTGCATATACAAAGGAAAGAGAACAAGTGATCACCATTTTGTAATAAAACAATTATAGATAAATACACTCAACAGAATTTCAAAAAAAAAACTTTACACTTGTTTCATTGATCTTAAAAGGACCTTTGACACTGTTGACCACAATGGTTTATTGTATAAGTTAAAAAAATAGGAGTAAGCAATATATTTTATAGCATAATTAAAAAACATGTACAATTCGACTGAACTTTAAGTTAGAATTAGGAAACAATTAAAGTTTATTTAAAATATTTATTAATGATATGATCCTTCTTGCAATCCTGTCTTGTTGAACAATTTAAAGTTAAGCTGCTTAATGTATGCTGATGCTTTTGTAATAATGTCAGAAACAGCACATGGTCTTCAGAATGGTCGAGATAGATGATACAAATATTGTTCTGAATGGGGTATAAAAGTGAATAATATAAAAACAAAGTCATTGGTATTTAACAAATTTGGTGGATTAGACAATAATATTTTCAACATAAACAACATTCCAATAGATCGAGCTAAGGTATATAAATATTAAGGCATTATTTTTCTGCATACATGGAAAGTTTATAGAGGCCAATGAAGATATATATAATAGAGGTTTGAAGGCTTATTTTAAATTTACTAGTCCCGTGCGGGGCCCGGTGGCGAATAGGCCCGCAGCAGAGCCTAGCTTGTCGTAAGAGGCGACTAAGGGTCTTGGGATTCTGACGTCGGGTCAGTGCTCAGCCCACAGAGCGACCAAGTGTGTACCCTAGGTGGCTGAATAGGGTAGCTCTCGTCCGCGGGGATTGTCAGGTCTATAATACGGAAACCCTGACCGCCGACCATTGTGGGCCAACGTGTGTGGAAAATGCCACGCTTCATGCACGTAAAAGACCCCTTTGTGGACCGCCAAGTAGTTCACCACATAGGCTAAATTTTCCGCCTCTACCCATTTCTCCCCTTTTTCTGTGGTTCTTCAAAATTAACCTGTCCTGTGTTTCCCACCCCATCCCATATTTCATTTATCATCATCATTTCACGTTCATTGTATCATCCTTTTCATGTTTTTCGCCTGTAAATAACCTATATAGCGTTGCACTGGCGTAAAACACTAACTCACTCACCCACTTTTAATTTAATAAAAAAATTAATGAACTTAACTCCAATGTAAAAACCCTTCTGCACATTTTTGATCATATAGTTTAACCAATATTATTATGTGGAAGTAAAAATTGGGGGGGGGGGGGCATTTCAAGCAAAAAAGTTAAATACCGTATAAGTGGTTTTTTTCGCGTGTGGAAAACTTCGCGATTTTGCTGAAAAGGGGGATGATTTTATTTACGCGTAATATATATTTCGCGGTTTAGAATATATTATAACACTTGATATAGGCATTTAATATTTCGCGAATTTTAATTTTCGCATCCCGTTGTTGGTCGCGAATAAAGCGAAAATTAAATCACCGCGAAAATAACCACTTATACGGTAGTAGTTTTTACAGAGTGTAAGAAATGAACACAAGAACATCTTCATGTAAAGTTTTGTAAGTTCATACTAAAATGTAGCAAAAGAGCCATCAATTTTGCAGTTCTTGAAGCCCCCCCTGCCCTGTCAGGGCTGAAGAAACATGTCAAATAGGTCACCCATCCTTTAACTTCACCTTCCCAAGAAATGAGTGATGATGTCATGGCTAAATGTTGGTTGAAATGTACATAAATCAGTAGTAAATTACCAGACACAACAGTATAAAACATCTCTATCTCTCAGTAATAGCATGACATTTTAACCGTGTTGTTTAATTGATTATACAAATTATATTTGTTACCTTTATTAGGAAAAGATAATGACAATTCATATAAGGTGAACTGGCAGACTATAAAATTTTAAGTTGGAGAATATAAGTTAGTCCAACTGACTACACGCGAAAATGAACAAATGATTAAAAGAATAATAATAGAAGAGTCTAAAATATAATGGTCCAGTAAGGTCCATTGATGAGGTCCGGCATCAATACTTTTCTGTTGGCGAATACATCAAATGTATAAATAATCAGTCTAAATTGTCAATAACCTAAGGTTCTTCCAACCCCAGACATAGGTTGGTATTAGTCAAAATTTGTTTTTTCTCGTTCGACATTTTTGGTATTATTCTATGCTATTCATATCTATATTATTGAGTTTTGGCATTTTCAAATTTTGGTAGAGCGCCTCTGATGAGTCTTAAATAGACGAAACTAGCTACAATATTGTAGCTCCTTTGACATTTTTGATTACGAGTAATGGGACCGCATTGTAGCTCCGCCTAATCAAAGATGTCAAAGGAGCTACATTATTGTAGCTAAGACGAAACGCGCGTCAGGTGTAGCAAAATTATTGATATGTAGTTGCTGAGAAAACTGTTTCGAAAGTTATGTTGCAGACGGACGGAAGGACAGACATAGGTAAACTAGTGTAATAAGGACTTGTTTAAGAATTCACCTTGAAAGTATAAATTAGTCAGGAAAATTATGGCTGCCTCTAAAAAAGGAGGAAAATTATGGGCCAGTGAAAAGTATGTGCAGCATACAGATGGCGAATCATAAACTGGTGATTTGAAATCATACTACTCAATTCCAAAATCTAGGGCTCCAATTATGACATTGAGAAATGAGTCCTCAAATTTGACATATTCTTGGTTTTCTGTGCATTTTGCCATTGAAATGGATTGGGCACAGGTATATAGTAACAAGATAATTGCTTTTATGGTCAAACAAAATTAAACCACTGTTGATGTTTCTTGGGAGCCTCTTGCTACCTGTTAGGGCTTGTATGAGGTGACTCACTTTTATATTGACTTTCTTTTCCTTTTCGATTTCATGACCATTTCCTTCCCATAGTAACTCGATCAACCCAACTTGTTTCTAGTTTTCCTGCTAAAATATAAAACAATAAATAAAGTCTATCAGCCAACCCTCATAAAAACGCATTTTGAGCGTTTGATCTTTTAAACACTCTGTATATGTGGCTTTTTTCGCTTAAATTTTGTCGTAGTCATATTTGCAATGTATATTGCTTTCAATGACCATAAATCGTTCATTGATTTGTATTCTGATCATAACAGTATATTTAGAAAGTTACACCAATGGGCAGATAATCGAGCCTTAATACTTCCTATGCATATTTGATCTAAAACCTCAGTACAGAAACGATGCATTTAACATTCCGTTACATGATATCTATTCGATAAAAACATGTTTTTATTTCAAATATGTGGTGATATACGTGAGTGAGTGAGTTGGTGTTTTACGCCCGTGCAACGCTATATAGGTTATTTACAGGCGATGAACATGAAAAGGATGATAAAATGAACATGAAATGATGATGATAAATGAAATAAAGGGATGGGGTGGGAAACAAAGGACCGGTAAATTTTGAAGAACCACAGGAAAAGGGGAGAGGTGGGTAGGGGCGGAAAATTTAGCCTATGTGGTGCACTACTTGGCGGTCCACAAAGATGTCTTTTACGTGCATGGAGCGTGGCACTCCACACACGTTGGCCCACTATGGTCGGCGGTCAGGGTTTCCGTATTATAGACCTGACAACTCCCGCGGACGAGGGCTACCCTATTCAGCCACCTAGGGTACACACTTGGTCGCTCTGTGGAATGAGCACTGACCCGACGTCAGAATCCAAAGACCCTTAGTCACCTCTTACGACAAGCTAGGCTCTGCTACGGGCCTATTCGCCACCCGGGAATGTGGTGATATACAAATTGACATCGATATACTCATCAAGAACCAAATTTGCACAATGTTTTTATAGTAAAAAGGGGGAGGGGGCTATATACATGCTTTAAAACTGTTGTATAATGATTATTACTCATTCGATTTCGAAATTTTTTTTTTATTGAATTCATCATTAAATTCTGTCAACAAAATGTTTTAACGGTTTTGATATATGCTGCACTGTTACATTGCTACTGGGGGTCAAAAAGGGGCCACACCCAAAAAATGACTTTTTTATTTGTGGTCCGATTTTCAAAATCTTTTTTTCATTGGAATCCTTGTGGAAATCCCAGCCTGCGATTAACAATCAGATTTGCAATGTCTCGTACCGTTTTTGAGAAATTAGGGGTCAAAGGGGCCAAAAACGCCATGTTCTAAAGTTTGTCAAGGTAATTAGTTATATACCAAAAATTGAGTTCTAGTGGGCCAGTCAATTGTTATGAAGTTTTGATATGATGATTGTATCCACTAATGGAATGTTGGTCTTGTATTTGGGATTTGTGGCCTCTACTGTTTAAGACATAACTGTTGATGAATGTTTATTGTTCAAGTGCTCATAGAATTCTTTCTACCAAATGTGTCAAAGGTTTTGAAAAGTATTTCACCATTACATTGCTTCAGGGGTCTTCAGGCCACACCCATAAAATAATTTTTTTTTATTTTTGGTCCTATTTTTAAAATCCTTTTTTCATTAGATTCCTTGTGAAAATCCCTGCCTTATTTTGTAATCAGATTTGCAATATCTTTAACTGTTTTTTTTTTGTTAGAAAATAGGGGTCAAAGGGCAAAAAATGTCAATTAATACATGTATTTAAATATGGCTTTTTGTATTAGATGTTGATGTAAATATATATGTGTCAATAATGCAGTTTAAGTCCACCACAGGATGCATGTATCAAAATAGTTGTAAGTCCGCCATGGGCGTCATATGGCCTAAGCTATGGACTATCCATATTGGGCCTCCAACGTACAGGGTTCAACTTATTGCGGTCGTATCATGCTGCGCTCGGCGTAGCTTTTTATTAAGCTTATAATTCAGATTGCACTTTTGAAGTGCAACACCTATAAATTTTCCAGTAATATGACAATGGACAATATGACATTTGTATGTGCAACTTTTTATTATTTTTTTTACAGATGTGAGCATTAGTTTCTTAAATAAGATAAGTTTCATCAACTTGGGTCATCCACGTGGCTGCTCCACATAATCTAAAATTTCTTTTTCCTCTTGAATCAAACAATCAAAATTACAAATACCAAAACGCGGTTATAAACGGTAAAGTTTTGTTTTGCTCACATTATCCCCTCTATAAGTATTCACGTTTTTTTAGAATCGATCATCAATGGTACAGACAACCTTATAACCAAATCCGCAAGGTTTAAGGGTGGCATTAACGGTAAGTTAAGTTATCGCCTGACGACCCCGCATCTCTCGATGTCAGGGCTGTCCCATTCAACCACCTGGGGCACACATCCCAGTCGCTTTGTGGGCAAAGCGGCCATACCCAATGTCAGGTTTCTGAGCGCTCTTAAGTGGACTTTTGCCGACAAGCTTAGTGCTGCTGTGGGCCTATTTGCCACCCGGAACACGCACGGGTTACGGTTAGTAAGTTAGTTAGTTAGTTATTGCTTTACTCCCAAGCAGCACGATTTCGGCTATATCCGGGAGATGAACATGAAAGTGATGATACAATGAACATGAAATGATGATGAAGTGGAGGAAAAGGGGACATAAGGCCAATCCGGTAGGAGAGTTTTGACTGCCACTGGAAAAAGGAGTGATGGGTAGGGACAGGAAATTTAGCCTCCTGCATGGGAATCCTACGGGTCCTGCCCTTATAGAGACCTGCAGCAGGGTTCTTTAACGTGCGAGGAACGCGACATTTTTCCCAACACAGTGCATCACTATGGTTTGCGGTCAGGTTTTCCGCATTATCGCCTGACGACCCCGCATCTCTCGATGTCAGGGCTGCCCCATTCAACCACCCGGGGCACACATCCCAGGTCGCTTTGAGGGCAAAGCGGCCTGACCCGATGTCAGGTTTCTGAGCGCTCTTTAGTGGACTTTTACCGACAAGCTTAGCGCTGCTGCGGGCCTATTCGCCACCCGGAACCCGCACAGGTGGCGATAAGCATGTAGGGGAAACAGGAAGTTCTATCCCGCGCATGTTCAACTCCCCCAAAAATCTCTTGTAGTTGGCTATTCTTTGTGGATTAGATGAGCTTTTATGAATAGAAACAAATAAAACATATTATCATTATTTTGAACGTTTATAATAGCACAGCTGTGAATTATTTATATATTTTTTTAATGTCCGTGATGAGCCTTTTTTAAAGTTCATCAAATGATTTAAAATTTGAATACCAAATTTACCGTCGCACGGATCCATCCGTCCAAAAATTGTGAGCTGGGGCCGACTGACTGATGGGTTTTTATAGTCGTGACTATAGGCTTAAGAGCCTTTTAGACTCGCTATGTGCCATGGGTCGTCCAGCCCATGACACACCACCGCCAGTGTTAGCTGCTCCAGAGTATCCTTTGTTATCGCTGGAGCAGGGCCCGTCTTCCACCACGGGGAAGTACTGGTCGGAATTCTGGAAGACAAGTTGGGGATTCATGTTTGGTCTGTTTATTGACGCATTACTTTTACTTGTTGATGGTTTGGATAAACAAACTATCGCTTTCTTTCTACCAAAAAAAAAAGAATAATGTATTAAAGATTAATTTATTCCGAGATTGTTCTGACGTCCTCGGCATTTTTCCAGCCAGCTGGGACGGCACCAGCAGAGCAATCTCGGACTAAGATTAATTCATCCTCGGAAACCCAGGGGTTCTTCTCTCGCCTACTCGTTCATCACCCCTGGGACACAACGCACAAAATACTTCGTTTTCGATAGTTTTGTATCGAGCTTTCTGATTGGTCGCTTTAGATTTATCTAATGCGATTTAAACATGATTCTATATACAAATAGTATTAAGTTCAAGATCAGATCCTGAACTCAAAACGAAGAATTTCATACCAAATGTCCCAGGGGTGATGAATGAGTAAGCGAGAGAAGAAACCCTGGGTTTCCGAGGATGAGATTAATTATGCTACCGGAAGAAGATTATGTGACATGTTGTTGCTCCCTTTCATACATTTGTATGCTCTTATATGTTTTCGAGTACTGGAATATGTGTTGGAAAGACACAGTTTACATATTTCCAAAATTTGACAACGTTGCGCGGTTTCTTTAGAAATTGATAAATTTATCTGTTTGGTCATTGTTGTAATTTATTTTGGGCTTTTTTTTTTTATCAAATCTAATATTCTACCGGTTTTCCAAGTTTTCTACTCCTAGCGTGTCTGATGAAGTAAAGGTAATAACAAAACTACCGAACTTCAATGATCAATCTCATAGTCCAGAGAAAATGACAAAAACGAATCAGTCATACCGGAGAACTGGTGGATCGCAATGGTCCTGACTTGGTACAGGCATTTCAAACGAAATGGTGGGTTAAACCAGGTTTTATGGCGCCAAACCTCCCTCTTCCATTGCGATCTTAGGATCCGGTAATGACCATATAACACAACATAGTTGTGAGACACAATAGGGATATTGAGGTGATCATCTCAGTACAGCACACCAGTCAAACACTAATTAAAACAACTAACTATCATATCTTTTAACTCAATTTTGAACTTTTCTACTAGTGGCTGATAACGAAGAAAGAATTTTTTTAGTGATCGTATGAGACGTATTTTCTTATAGCCCTGCTTCAAAAGTCGGTCACGAAGAAACCGGTGTCTGATCAAAAAATCTGTGAAATGTGTGCAAGCTCTGGCATATCGAATAAGTTGAGAAATATAAACACCGTAAGCAGGAGAAGTAGGTATATTGCTCTGTAGATTAGAAGGTTAATCCAGAAAAGTGCTTCACACGCAGTGAAATTATGCTTTTGTACATTTATTAAAACCAATTCAATATGTGGATCGTGTCTTTCTGGCACATATTCCATATTCTTTCATTTCAAATATTATTTCAGAAAATAAATTAGAAAACAAAATTGTTAGCAAAGATGAAATGAGCTTTAAAAAAATTAAATGCTTACACAATAAATGATTTTTAGTAACTTAATGTACAAAGTACCTTTTATCCATTTTTTGGACAGCACAATTACATGTACGGTAAACAGCTATTCATGGTTTTTAATTTTATTCAAGAATTACGGTTTGGTACACATGAAGCTGTCAAAATTTTAAGTTTATCATCCAAACATGTTCTTTACAAAATAGGCAAAAATTGAAGTACATGTGCTGCATGGCTAGATTTCATTTCTCAGTTTACCAAGCCATTGCACTGTGGGGTAATGCGGATTTCAAACATTGCAATTTTGCTTTAGATTTGACCCACACTAATTGACAGTTGACAATGTGATAATTTTATAGTACAACAAGCTGGAACTACTAAAGCTTCTTGAGCACCGAAGTAAAATTTCACCTGCTAGTCATTCATTGTGTCAAAAAATTTGAATTGTCCAATAAGTTGACACACCCAAACATCATGTTGGTCATCTCTAAATCTCTGGGAGGGAGTGCACTTTGCACGCAGCAAGCAAACTGGTGACTGCTTCGTTAGGGTATGAATGAAAATTTCTTGTAAAAATCCATTAAAAAAACCATACGCTTTTCCAACTTTATAGTTTTGCAAGACAGACTTCACTGACGATGGGTTTCTTTCGGTTAAATATACACTGATATCCGATATATAAATAGGTGGCCATAGCGCAATGCCATTCTTTTCATCTAGTCAGTTATCATGAAACTGCAGTGGGTCTGGGATGGTACAATTTTCTAAATTAAGCAGTTTCTGATAATCAACTTGGTTTTGTCTAAGAATCTCGGAAGATGATGGAACAATTGGCATTTTCATAATATTGGCAGAATAACAAAGGGCTGCTTACTCGTTTTTGTTGCCATCTTTTGTTAATCCACGTTTGGTCAAAAACTTTTGGCCGTAATAAACTAATTTTGGAAAATAAAAAAAAAAGCATAAACAAAATTGACTTAAATCCACATTTTTCCCCTTTTGCCTCAATTGAAGGTGTCATAGAGAGGACAAGCATAACCGTACAATAGTAAATTGCTTAGGAGTCGAACAATTTGGTATCGGTAGACTATTTTGACAGGAAAACTTTGAAAAAAATCAGCTATATTACAGGGCCGAAAACGGGCCTTCGTGGCTCTACTCCTTTGAAAACATGCTTTTTAAACAAGTTGAGGATGCATTAAGGGGCAATTTTTTGCAGATATACGATTTATTAAAACATATCTATGATATTAATTTTGATTTATAAATATATACCGTTTTCAGGTTCTAAAGCTGCTTGTAGACATTTGTAAACATGCTTCCTTGCTCTTGGGGTTCTTGATCTGGAGACACATCGGATGACACATAAAGGTGTCGTCTAACCAGATCTACCTTCTCAAAATCTGTAAATTTCAGAGACAAGCTTGCGTCTTCATTTCTGCTTGCCCCTAGAATTAATGCCTCTTTTCTACTAATGTTACAATATATATGTTCTAGTCCCGTTTGGGGCCCGGGTGGCGAATAGGCCCGCAGCAGAGCCTAGCTTGTCGTAAGAGGCGACTAAGGGTCTTGGGATTCTGACGTCGGGTCAGTGCTCAGCCCACAGAGCGACCAAGTGTGTACCCTAGGTGGCTGAATAGGGTAGCCCTCGTCCGCGGGGGTTGTCAGGTCTATAATACGGAAACCCTGACCGCCGACCATAGTGGGCCAACGTGTGTGGAGAGTGCCACGCTTCATGCACGTAAAAGACCCCTTTGTGGACCGCCCAGTAGTGCACCACATAGGCTAAATTTTCCGACCCTACCCACCTCTCCCCTTTTTCCTGTGGTTCTTCAAAATTTACCGGTCCTTTGTTTCCCACCCCATCCCCATATTTCATTTATCATCATCATTTCATGTTCATTTTATCATCCTTTTCATGTTCATCGCCTGTAAATAACCTATATAGCGTTGCACGGGCGTAAAACACCAACTCACTCACTAACTTACTCACTATATATGTTCTACTCTGTATCTGAAGACAGGATCCTTGGTTTTCTCATATGCTATTTTTTGTGCCATAGCATTATGATTTCCATCTATGATAAACATCTGGTAAGATTTTATCTTGCTGCTTTCAAATTCCTCCTTGTTAATTAGGCTTAAGCCAATAATATTTGCAGAATTGTCAATTGAAATGACCTTTTTTTCAATCATCTTCTGTGATAATTTATCGACAAAGCCCTCATCCCTTTGCCTCACCTAAAAATCCTTGGGTGGTTCTTTTAAATCAAAAACATCCAGAAAGTGTTTTCCCTACACTTTTCTTGTTTAATGTTTCAAAGACATTATTTCTATGGTCTGGACTGGTAGGAGGTACTTCTGGTAAGATGGATTCTTTTACTTTGTCCTGATCATCGTCAGATACACTGGCATTCTCATCAAATAAGTCACTGTTTATTATTATCATAAGAATTATATACATTTAAAATTCTTTTACTCCTCTTTGTTATCTAGCTCATTAAAACTTTTACCATCTTTAAATTCTTTCCAACGAGTTCCTCTCTGTCACTGTTGAATACTGATTGATGTTATATTGATTCATAATTACTGTACTTAAATCACTGACTTAAATTAGGCACACAATTGCTCTCTAAAAGTTTTCCATTTTATATGCTCTGTTAGTCTGTTACATAAGCATTTCACTGGCAAGCTTAATTATTCCTTTGATATAAATGAAATTGTTTTTCTCCTGGATTATATCTTTCATAAATTCAATGTCATTGACTGTAGACAACACATCATCCATGGTGGGAAAGAGATTGGAGGTATACACAATGCTGTTCTTGTTACAATGCAAGTGGTAATCAGCCTATAACAGGAAAAGATATTATTACTACATTGAATATTCACAAAATGATATAATTTTGGATAAATGAGCTGAACATTTAAGCAAGCAACAGCTTTTCATACGACCGCAATTTTTTTGCGATCGTATAACGTTATGGCGATGTCGTCGTCGTCGTCTGTGGACATTTGGTTTCAGTGCGATAACTTGAGTAAATATTAACCGATTGATATGAAATTTGGAATGATGTTTGTCACCATTTAAGGAAGGTTGGTATTGTATTTGGGGTTTGTGGCCCCTACTGTTTAAGAAAAAAGGGCCAAAAGGGGCTAAACCAGATGTATTGACAAAACTGTTGTAGAATGTTTATTATTCATTCAATTTTGAAAAATCTTTTTTTATTGAATTCATTATTAAATTAACCAAACAGTTCTGAAACTTTGTTCAGCTGCTAAGTAGCATGTCTTGATTTGCATATTAAAATTTCGAGCAAATCTGATCAATATTTTTGGTAAAAATCTTCATTTTTTATCGAAAATCACAGATTTTGAGAATTGGACTTTGTGAACACTAAAACTCAAAAACTGATAATAATACAGTTCTGAAACTTTGCACAGCTGCTTAGTAGCATGTCCTGATTTGCATATTAAAATTTCGTGAAAATCTGTTTAATATTTTTTGGAAAAAACTTCATTTTTTATCGAAAATCACAGATTTTGAGAATTGGACTTTGTGACCACTAAAACTCAAAAACTGTTAACAAAACAGTTCTGAAACTTTGTTCAGCTACTTAGTAGCATGTCCTGATTTGCATATTAAAATTTCGTGCAAATCTGATTAATATTTTTGGAAAAAACTTCATTTTTTATCGAAAATCACAGATTTTGAGAATTGGACTTTGTGAACAATAAAACTGAAAGGCTATTAACAATACAGATCTGTTTTTTCATATGCATTCCATGGAACATGCCTTAGTGGTTATAATTATAGTTCGTATGATTTTGAAAACACTTAGATATTTTGCCGCGGGGCCCTTTCTGACTTTGTCAGTATGCTAGTTATACGACCGCAAAATTTTGCGAACGTATAATGTTATGGCGATGTCGTCGTCGTCGTCATTGTCGTCGTTGTCGTCTGGGAACATTTGGTTTCCGTGCGATAACTTGAGTAAATGTTGACCAATTGTTTTAAAATTTTGATATGATGTTTGTAACCACTAAAGGAAGGTTGGTATTGTATTTGGGGTTTGTAGCCCATACCGTTTTAGAAAAAAGGGCCAAAAAATTGACAAAACTGTTGTAAAATGTTTGTTATTCATTCGATTTTGAAAATTCTTTTTTCAATGAATTCCTCATTAAATTCTGTCAACTAAATGTGTCAATGATTTTGATATTTATTGCACCGTTACATTGCTACAGGGGGTCAAAAAGAGGCCACACCCCAAAAATCGACTTTTTTATTTGTGGTCCGATTTTCAAAATCTTTTTTTCATTGGAATCCTTGTGAAAATCCCTGCCTGCGTTTTTCAATCAGATTTGCAATATCTCTTACCGTTTTTGAGAAATTAGGGGTCAAAGGGGCCAAAAACACCATTTTTAAAAGTTTGTCAATGCAAATAGTTTATACCAAAAATCAAGTTGTAGTGGGCCTGCCAATAGTTATGAAGTTTATATATGATGATTATATCCACTAAAGGAATCTTGGTTTTGTATTTGGGGTTTGTGGCCACTACTGTTTTAGAAAAAAGGACCAAAAAGGGCTAAATCGGGTGTATTGACAAAACTGTTGTAGAATGTTTATTATTCATTAGATTTTGAAAATTCTTTCTTTGTTGAATTCATCATTAAATTCTGTCAACAAAATGTGTCAATGATTTTGATATGTTTTTCACCATTACATTGTTACAGGGGGCTAAAGACAGGCCACGCCCATAAAATCAACTTTTTTATTTGTGGTCCGATTTTCAAAATCTTTTTTTCATCGGATTCCATGTACACAATTTCCTATTATTTATTATCGGATTAGCAATATCTTTTACCATTTTTAAGGAATTAGGGGTCAATGGGCCAAAATTGTAAATTAATACATGTATAGAAATAAGGCTTTTTGTATAAGATGTTGATGTAAATATATTTGTCAAAAATGCATTTCTATAAGTCCACCACAGGATGCATGTGTCAAAAAGCTTTGTAAGTCCACCATGGGCTTCATGTGACCAAAGCAATGGACTATCCATATTGGGCCTCCAACGTACAGGGTTCAACTTGTTGCGGTCGTATCATGCTGCGCTCAGCGTAGCTTTTTATTTTTTATTATGTAAATAATGCATGTAATATCTGTCTCGTATTTTCAGGGCCATTGAACCACATTATATAGCAGGAAAACACCACTGGTATTGGTTACAGTAGTTCAGTACTTTCACATTGAACTGTTTCTAAATTTAAAGAGGAAAATTATAAAATTCCCTTTTATCACAGAATAAGGAATCTTAGATAGATTCTTAACAATGTTGACAAAAACTACAGAAAAAAATACATAAGTTTATTTTAAAAAAAAATGAAAATTATGCTAAATATTCAGAAACCATACAACATTTATTCTTCCAATCAGACAAACACGAAAATGCATGAAGCACACAAAATAATTTTTTTTGAACATTTGTTCGATACATTTACAAATTATTTTTACAGATTTATAGTCTTGAAAATATGTACATCTTAACAGTCTTGATACATTTACAAAATAAATTTATTTTGAAAATATGTACATCTTAACAGTCTTGATACATTTACAAAATAAATTTATTTTGAAATTATGTACATCTTAACAATCTTGAAACGTTTACAAAATAAATTTATTTTGAAAATATGTACATCTTAACAGTCTTGATACATTTACAAAATAAATTTATTTTGAAAATATGTATATCTTAACAGTCTTGAAACGTTTACAAAATAAATTTATTTTGAAATTATGTACATCTTAACAGTCTTGATACGTTTACAAAATATTTTTTTTTTAAATTATGTACATCATAACATATTATTGCTAAACTTGCCTTTGGTGCAAAAATCAATTATATATTTATTTTGGTTATTAAAAAAATGTCGAGTATTAATGTTTACATCTTTTATAAATAGCATGATAAACAGCTACTTTTATTACACGAAAAGTACTCTCTAAAGACCAAAATAGTCAAACAATCAATCACCAGAGAGAGAACGTTGAAAATAATGACATTTAAATACAAATGGAGGTCAATCAAAATTGAATATAACAGCCACAAGTATTCTGTAATATATATATTTTTATTCTATTAATCAGTTGATGCTCCATCAATATACTCCATTAATCGCTGCCACCATCTGTACTGAGTATGAAACACAATGTCAGAGAAAAGATATTTGCATTTTTCTATATTTTTCTTTAGGCAATCTAGTTTAATCTTTTTAAAATTAGGCAATACTAGTTTTGGTATTCCACTTGGCATTTGTTTCAGTACAGGTTTTGTCAATTTCTTTCATGGTCGATTATTCAATCCCTTATATTCCACAACACATTCGTCCCGTTCATTGCGGCTAAACCTATAATGTAAGTGACCAATTTGCCCTGCCATAGGTGTATATTTGGCTCAAGCCATTCTTTAATATTATATATTCCTGATGTTTGTTTTGCATCAGGTAAAACATCCATTAGCTGAACCAGTGTCTCTGCGTCTTGACGTCGTAGTTTGTCCGCAATTTTACTGAAAGCAGCATCTATATATGGATATGTGACCCACCATCAAAAAGGACAAATGCACCTATTTAAAATAATGTCTGGATACAAAATATTCATTTGGATAAAAATCGTCCGATTTCCTTAAAATAATGCATAATTATAACAAAAAAGGACACTTTAGTACCGTATAAGATATAATGAAGACGTGAATGTGTTCGTGTGGTGTTAGTGTTTGCGTAATTTTGATAACAGAAAATAACTACAATAATTTCTTATGCGAATGCGAATAAGCAAAAGAAAATGCAAACATATCCAAAACGTGAAACATTCACTTTCTTAAAGCAAGCAATTAATATACATGTAATAGTTTCACTATAAAGAGGTATTGTGCTTGTGAAGCCAAATATTGTAGGCCAATAGACCCTGTTTGTTTTCTTGCTTGTAGTGTTTCAATGCAATCTTGGCAAAGTATGATAATATTTGTTGGATTTCTTTGCCAGTTTTTTGTGCAATGTGTTGATTACCCTAGCTGCACTACTGAAATTTAGAACAAAGAGGTAGTATCTGCATAAAGCAATTAAAGCTATTTTTACTGTATCTTTGTTTGTATACTGTGCATTTTATGGTTTTATTAAAACAATCACTCTCTCTGATAAAGGTTTTCAGGTTATACCCAGATTTTTTTAAAGGGGTGTCCTAAAAACAAATGGGGGTCCAGATCTAATTTTACAAACTTTGCCAACAGTTTGCATGAAATCATAAATTATTGCAACAAAAAGGAACCTCGACCCCCTGAACTTCCCTCTAGATTGGCCTCTGAAAAATACCTGGTTGATAACGGTTAAGCAGTAGAAAAAACCCAGTTGGAAAGAGGTTTTTCAATAAACCCACCTTACCTTTTTGAAAAAAAGGAGAACACTGTAACTATAATGTGTTCTAACCGGACCAGGTTCCGTTTTAAACTTGCAGCTTAGTGTTTGTGTTATTTCATTTTGTGTTTATTCATAATGTGAATTTGTATCGGGTTTTAAAGGCATATTCATTCTTTAGAATACTGCAGATTGTATTTACCTCTTTGAAGATGTTTTTCCTAACCAATAGCTCACAGAAACCCATCATGTATCTGTTTTTGTTTTCCCTAAAGCAGTTATCTGCCTGCAAATATAAATATGGCGGCAGATGTGATTCCTGAATGAGAAGAAATATATATCATGTATTAACTTCACAAATAGTAAAAGTTATATTACGCGAAACAAAAATAGCCCCTGCATTTTTAAGAAGCAAAAAGCAAAATATTTCTGCTGGGAATTTAAACACTGAAAGCCTGCTCCTTTTCAGTACTGTAACCCTGTTACAATGCATTTCTATTAACCTGTCCAAGTTCAAAGTAACATTATTATATAAATGGATTTCTTGGTCCCTTGCCCAGCGGTTAAAAAAATTCAAAGTCAGCTAGTTAAACAGGAAGTATGTAAAAACAGACCTAGAAGCGCATTCCACCATATGCAACCTTCACCTGAATCTGAATACAAAATATTCAAAGCCTACGAATAATTGAAGCTGAGAAATATGTTATGAAAATTGTTCCATTTTCGACACTATAAAGAATTCTTAGTCGACTCGTGAAACAGGAAGTAGGTAAGCGACAGACCCAAACCTGGAAACGCATAACATTTCTTGACTAGCTCCGCGTTGCTGCGGGGGACAAAAAAAATTACGATGTTCATAACCTTTTCTAATGAAATGATTTTTCAGTTTTGTGAGCTTAGATTTGGTAATTGTTTGTTGGTTGTATTTAAGAGTAAACAACATACTTAATCCTTCATCAAACAAGTTTTACTTACCATCAAAAAGCTGGGATCATATATTTCTCTAAATGAAGTGTTCATCACTAAATCAGGATCATGACTATACCCGTTGATGTCAACGGAAGTTGTAAATCTATTCAATCCATGGTTAAGTACTCCTTGAATATGTGTGGACAACAAATTGGCAGCGTCAACACCCTGCAAAATAAAGAGACAATGCATCTAAAATTTGAGTGTATATAATAATCCAAATAAAAAGATAAATGTTTTTTCCCCATTTTATTGTAATTTAATCAACACTTTTATTTAGAATAATACAACAAAAGATTCGCGTTCCTATTTGCATATTGTAGATTTGAGTGCATTTGATTTTTTGGCATTACTTAAATTTGATCAACAGTTTTTGCAAGTTTAAACGGAGTAAAAAAAATGTTATAAAATGGAAACTGTAGGGTGTCGAGTGGGTAGGTGACTGATTTTCGTTACAGTTTTCTCATCAAATACTCATAGGAGCTTATAGATATTTGGTATGCGGCATCAATTGAAGGTCCCAAACAATAGGATTCTTTTTCAGGTCTCTTTGAATTACTGTTTTGCCAACTCCGGCCAGTTAATGGCAATGACAGATTTTTTTCTCATTACTATAGAGCGATAAGCTTTAATTATGTTTCTATATTTTATCTTAGATCTTCCTGTAAAATGTGGCAAGTTTGTTTTTGCTAAAAAAATATCATAAATATGTTAATATCTTGATGTAAGATAAGATTTCTGATGTATTCAATCAAAGTTTAAATATGCTCCAAATTAAATTGTCGCTACGAAGGTATATATTGTAATATATAAACATGATTCACATTATAAGATTTCTTTAAATATCAAATGGAAATAAAAATTCATTCTTATCTGATAATCAATCCCCTAATTTGTAACGGGGTCCTTGTGGTTCTCCTTTTGTTTTTTAAATTATTTCTCAACTCTTGATAGTATTTTTATTTTATTTTTATTTTATTTTAAAAAAAGATACAAGTGTGACAGTTTTAATAACCGTTTATAATAGAATTCAAAATAATGTTTATAACATTAATCAAATGTTATATAAATTAATATCATACCCTAATTGCACTAGATTATTAGGTGGTTATAGATAAAGATAACTTACATTTCTTATGTAAATATAATTATTTTCGTCTGAACCATAAAATAAACACATAATTAAGCATCTGGTGGTGACTTACCCTAATGCATGAGCCTTATCATCAAAGCAAATCTCAATCAACATCAAAAGCTTATTAATTGGTTTTGTGGTTTGATACTTACATCTGTCTGTGATTGTGTACAAGTATGCTTTGTTTTATTTTCATTCTCTCAGCTGGAACTCTTGTTAATTCTAATCTTCTTGTTAATTTAGTACAAGTTTCACATCTTGAGAACGTATTCGTCTACAATGTTAAGTGGATTTTTAAAAATTTGTTTCTGATTTTGCAAATCCTCTGGTTTCAATTGCATTTTCTTCTATACAATTTACTGAGGGTAGGTGGTGGAATGATTGAATGTTTGTGCATCTGATTAACTTTATATTATCTTTTTCACGTGCAAGCGGAACACAGAAAATTGTCTCGAAATGATATTATCCTTGTTTTTATTTATACAAATTTTATGGAGCAGGCTATAACTTGTTATTTTTTTAATATTTTAAATAGGGGGAATCAATTAACAATAGAAATACAAATGTATTAACAAATTTTTGATATGCATTTTATGAATTTAATAAAATTTTAAGACTTACCTTTTTTTTATTTTCACATTTTTGAAATGTTCATTCCACAGGGCATAAAAACTCTGAACTGAAATGGACGATTTTTGCTTTTCATTCATTTCCTCCACGTAGCATTTATGTAGGTCTCTCGTAAATGTTTTCTCGTTTTGAATAGAAGCATTGTTATGTCTCTATCAGGCATAAAATCTCCTCTATACTTGGCATAGTCCTCTAGCCAAATGATAGCATCCTCTTTAGCCTTTGAGTTTGACCTCGATTTTCTAAACCCAAAAGAAATTGCACCATCTTGGAATTTTGGCAGCCATTTATAATAAAAGTTCTTGTTCATTTTAAAAATGGTAATAAAACATTTGACACGCGCTGTATGTTTTTGGCCAACAGATTTAAACCAAACTCCTTTGCAGTAAGCTTATCTTTCCCGACAAAAAATAGGTCAGGATTATCCCACTGCTATAGTCCGTTTGAGTTTTATAAATCAACGAAAAATGGCTTGTAAATTTACGTCTTGCAAAATACTTTAACTATTTTAGTATGTCATGACTTTTCAATGGCATACGAACTCAGGCAAAAAAATTCAAAATTTTTGCATGATTAACAAAAATGTTTTCTATAGACCTTAATAGTAAAAATGGACCAAAAATTCATAGAAATCCGTGGGAGTACAACCTAGTGACCAGGAACAGCATTTGCTCCCTATACCTTTAAAAATCCTTTGTGGAGCTAATTGGTCATGTGATCTCCTATTGTTAGTCCTTTCAATTATGTTCAGGTGGGCCCAACACCTGGCTGTTCCGTCAGATAAACACACCATTTTAGTTATTATTAAAATTGGTGAAATATTTAGCATTAGAGCATATGGAAACCTTTTTTTGTTTTAGAAGATAACATCTTGGTTTTTGTTATCAGAGTTCGTATACTAATGAAAAGTGTATTTGTGTTTAAAAAATAAATTTTATTTGAGAGACAAAAAAAAATTAAAAGAATTTTCGTTGATTTATAGAACTCAAATGGACTATACAGGCTTGTATGAATTTCATCAAGATTCTTGAAAAAAAAATGAATAGATTTTCAATATATCCTATGGTTTGACATGACAACATCGAAATTTCTGTAATGTTTTTTTCGAAGTATTTCAATTTGTTGTAAAACCGGTTTCAATGAGTACCCACTATTTAAAAGGATATAAGCTAAGTATATTTTGTATGTTTTTTGGCTAAAACAACTACATGTATGAGCGGACAAGCTGTCCACAAAAATATTTTAACTGTTAATTTGTCGTACCAGAACTAATGTTTCCAGAAATTCTCTTTATGAGCCGCACGTCTGCTCATACATGTATTTAAATCTCACAAAAAAAACGTTATCATTTGAACAATTTTCAGCCAATGTTGGTACATTTGACAGTGTTATCGCTTTGTGCACATGCGTAAGTACGCCATATGTCAAATTTTCAATAAAATTTCGCCTGTTCAAAAGAATATAATTTGAGAACATTTGTCTTATTTAGAGGGCCAATTCGTGCTCTTATCCTATCTTGTCCTTTGTTTAGGTAGGTAGGGTAATGTAAGGACAGTCCTGAGGACGTTCCGGTTGACATTGATTGACCACATGTAGTTACTTTTTTCATTAAGAAATTATAATGCAAGCAAGAACTTACATCTGAACTTCTATTCTTTGCATCGTCTGTCTGGTCTAAATCTTTGTACTGTTGAAGATATAGCGATGATTCATCTATTGGGACATCATCATCTTGTGTTGCGGTTTGATCTATGCATGAAATATCTAAATTTCGCTCCTGAAAAACAAAATCAAATCAACATGCGGACTTCAATGTAATTTAGATTTATCATCATGGATCACAGGTTGTTGTCGGCTATCGTAAACTCTGGCAACTGGAAGGCGGTCCAAAAAGTCTATCTCTCCATGGGTTATTACAAATAATTGAGGACAATAGGATAAAATGGTTGACAGCAGTCTTATCCTTGTCTGTTGTCCACCCTTTTCACCCATTGTCTTTTTCCTTGTCAAAAATCAGACACTAAAAAAAAAATGGACTGTATTCAATTTGCCAGCGGTAAACTATAGTCGATAATGACAGTCTGTTATTGATAATATTAAAAACAATGTTATAATGCGTTTGAAGTCCAAATGCCTTTTCAAAGAATCACGAAAAACTTGAAAAGAAAAGATGGGTAGGATTAAATAGTTTAGCGTCTCATTTCGGAGGAACGCGACATTTTTCCAAACACAGTACACGACTATGGGTTGCTGTCAGAATTTCCGTGTGATGCTTGCAATTGCTCAAGTCCAAGTCGTTTGTGGCCAAAGCGGTCTAACGTGATGTCAGATTTCTAACGCTCTTAAGTTGATTTTACCTGCAAGTACATTGTACATACATGTATTAGCGATGCTGTTATTTGCCAGGAGCAACCCACGCAGGTTCTAAGAAGGGCTAGGATATGATATATGCGAATACTGGTACTTTTGGCATTATGGTTTGAACAATAAAGACGAAGTTAAAATTCTATAGGCCTAGGAGACGATTACGGCAAAATCGTAACAATAAAAAATCCTTTTTGTTACGGCAAATACGAAATCAGGAACGGACGACACTAGGACAGCGACCGAATCATTTACCACAAATCTCGTGTTTGCAACGTATTGCAGAAGCAACAAATAGGGGTTACCTTGGCACAATCCTTCGTCTTGCGTCGTTGTTGAAGTCCGATTTTTCTACATTTAAATTGTAAAATATGTTTAATCTTGATAATATTCAGTTGACTCAAACAATAACTGTAAAGAACAAGTAAGAGATGTTAAAACATCCATTATATATATATTATATATTTCAAATAAATTTGTTTATTTCGATGCAAGAAATCTGTAGCATTGTCGTAAGCTGGTTTTAAAGAATATACAAGTTGATATGCGTGAACATCGAACTCATTGGATAATCAAATGAAAATCCAATTAACCCAACAACGAATATATTCTAGCGTATAAACTTCAAAGAAAATGTTCACAAAAGAACTTGAATGTGTACGATCTATACATGCATTAATTATATGTAATGAATCAGATCAACGCTATGTCTGGTCTGTTTTAAAGAATAGAAGAAAAAAAGAATTCATTCTGTAAAGAGTTGCGAGTAGAAAGTGGAAAATATACTGACGATAAAGACATATGTGAAGCGTTGACTAATAATTTTTAAACAATTTTTAAAATGGACAGAACTAATTTTACCTAAAAAAAATGAACAAAAAAATCAACCATGAGGTAATGAAAGTATAAACATGAGGTAAATGTGTTAAGGTACTTAGTTTAAGACTATACATGTATTCAATTAAATCTTCTTCCTTTGAAGTCTTACAAAGAAGTTTACGATTCAAAAAGATAAATGATCTAAGATCACAGAGTCACAGAAGCGCGGGAATATGGTCAGGGTCATACGGCAGGGAGCATGCAGTTGCATAGACCACAACCCCAAAGAAACTATTCCTTTTCAATGAAAACTATCACCCCTCCGATTGACCTTACATATATTCTAACATGTTACATGCAAGACATCAAAGACTACATGTAGTATTTTGACGAAAATGGTTTAATCATAAATATATTTGTTCCTTTCTCAATTAGCATTGAATACATAACTTGTCCCCCAAAAGAAAGGGTTTATCTGTTAGGAGGCAATATTTTGAAAGGTAATTAAATTACAATACTATTCTCGATCCAGTTCAACTGTCGATGAAACTATCAATTAAACATGTATGGAGGGGAATAAAAGAAATGCGTAATCAAAACATTTATAGTTTATATGACAATCATGTCTTTTCAATTATTATGTATGTTAAGATCGATATAGAAAATCTAAATAGATCGAATTTCATATTCTTGTGCATTTTGCACATACGTATTAAAGTGTGAAGGAAGTTAGGAAATGTCTATAAAAGCAGGACATTCGAGTCATGTAAAAAGTAGACGAAAAACACGTCAGGCGGAACGTTTTTTTGTTGTTGTATTTTTTATATCGAACGTCTGTTATTTTTGTAACATTAATTATTTCAATAACCTAATTAAAACTAAAAATCTTTAAAGAATTCGGAACCCAACTATACAACTGAAGAAATTAAGACTGTTACTTTCTTTATCAAACAGTTTTTAGAACTTAGAGAATGAGACCTGTCATAAATATTTTAGTTGAATTGTACAATTTAGTTATTTCCATGTCTCTATGTTTTTTAATACATGGTAATGTTGTAAAACATTGTTTTATAAAGCTATAACCAATTCGGTTTACTGTGCACTTTAATTTTCACAAGACTGGTGCATGGAAAAGCACGACAGATTTTTTTATTTTTATTTTTTAATTATAATGTAACACCATCTTTGCTAGCCAAGGGTTACGATCTGCTATTGCTTATATGACGTTCAGGGGCGCATCCAGATATTTTCGAAAGGGGGTCCTCCACATTCCTGGTTCTGTGGGCCAAAGGGGAGGGGGGGGGGGGGTTCCAGACCAATTTTGCTGAAAGTCTACACAAAAATTTAAAAATTTCGGAGGAAAGGGGGGTTCCAGGGGTTGGATCCGCCACTGACGTTTCACATGCCATCTATATAATAGAATTTCGCAAACAGATAGAATCATGACAATTAATAGCATAATACCAAAGTGTACTCGTTTCGTTTTAGGCTTTTGTAAGAAAATCATGAAATATCATTACTTTTTACCTTTTGATTGAATATTTTCTTGAAAAAAAACCGGACAATTAGATATGCCTCTCGAATAACAGGCCTGTCGGCGGACACGGGACCTATTGTGATACACATGAAAAATAGCTTCAGATGTTTTGATGCGTAAACCATTCGTGAATATACGCATTAATACGAAAAATTTGAGCACATGGACGTTTTTCATCTGTATAGTTTGAGCTACGGATGAAATGATATGGAATGATATTCATCCGTTTTACGCGGATGAAAAATTAATGAAATACGGATGGATTGAGGACTATCGATAATACATCCGTAGCAATTTCTCCTGTGTACCATAGCATACAATATGATTCTGGTGTTTCCTTCTATTGCATATAGTTGGACGTTATTTTTATTATATCTAACCATGGGGATTTGCTCCCCTCGCAATATTTTGTTAGAGTCCATGTGCCATACGAAAAAAAAAGGACTCGCTCCCCTCTATCAATATGGTGTTATAGTCAATGTGCCAATACGAAAACAAGGACTTGCTCCCCTCTATCAATGTTTTGTTAGAGTCAATGTGCCATGCAATAAAAAAAAATTCTTTTTTTCGTATAGCACATTGACTCTAACAAAATGTTGATAGAGGGGAGCTAGTTTTTTTCAACCCACCATTTCATCTGAAATGCCTGTACCAAGTCAGGACCATTGCGATCTTCGATTTCAATGGTGTTTCTTTGCCTTGTTTTGTCTTTTCTTCTTGGATATATATGAGATTGAATATCCCAGTCATACCACCTTCAATTGAAAACTTTGCTTACTCTTACCTCTAACAAACAAAAAAATCAAAATCCTTCCCAAAAAAATCTTTCCAGTTCATGTTCTACATGTATGCTTGTGTAAATCGTTTGATAGCGATCAGGAGAAAACTTTTTATTTGCACCCCCAAATTAATATATGTACATAAATAGAAATACAAAAACGCGCGTCAGGCGTAGCAAAATTTATTGTCTGGAACTTTGTTGTCATTTGTATTTCGAACACACGTGAAGGTTAGCACTGCTGGTGGAGTGTAAATTCCCCGATGTTAGCCCGCTCCGGCACCAACACTTTTTGAGTTGGAGAATACATCAAAGCTTTAAATTATACGTCTAAATTTCAAAATTATCTAAACCCTAAGGTTCTTCCTACCCCAGACATAGGTTGATTATCTTAGTAATAATTTGGTTCCCCAGTTTGGTAATTTTGGTTATACTGTTCTATGCTCTTCATATTTATACAGTGTTTGGCATTTTCAATATTTTTGGTTGAGCGCCTCTGATGAGTCTTGAATAGACGAAACGCGCGTCAGGCGAAGCAAAATTTATTGTCTGGAACTTTGTTGTCATTTGTATTTCGAACACACGTGAAGGTTAGCACTGCTGGTGGAGTGTAAATTCCCCGAGGTAAGCCCGCTCCGGCACCAACACTTTTTGAGTTGGAGAATACATCAAAGCTTTAAATTATCCGTCTAAATTTCAAAATTGTCTAAACCATAAGGTTCTTCCTACCCCAGACATAGGTTGATTATCTTAGTAATAATTTGGTTCCCCAGTTTGGTTATTTTGGTTATACTGTTCTTTACTCTTCATATTTATACAGTGTTTGGGATTTTCAATATTTTTGGTAGAGCGCCTCTGATGAGTCTTGAATAGACGAAACGCGCGTCAGGCGTAGCAAAATTTATTGTCTGGAACTTTGTTGTCATTTGTATTCCAATCCACATATGTAGTCATCCCATAAAAATGTATGCAGCAATAACAATATGTTTACAGTGCCGATTAACTGTGTCCGTCACCATAAAACATGTAAGGCCAAAACAAATATGTCTGTTTCCTGCTTCCCGACCCACCCTATGTTTTGCCCTACCCTAAAGTTTTTATTGGCATTTTGGAACAAGCACTGTTAAAGTTGGGATTGATTCCCCATTGACTCAATGTAAAATAATTTGTAAAAAAAAATTCTTACCCACCTACCCTAATTTTCATGAGTAGGGAGCAGGAAACAAAACATATATATTCTTTTGGCCTAATAAAAAAAAGTGTAAAGACCAGAAAATTCCTGAACTTGGTTTTAACAAAAATCTATAATTTTTTTTTTGAGTGGAAAGTCCACAAAGGCTGCATGTGTCAAAAGACTTTGTCAGTCCACCATGGACCGCATGTATCCACAGCAATCGACTATCCATAATTCCATATTGGGCCTAAAACATATAGGGTTGTACATGTTGCACTCGTATCATGCTGTAGCCTCAAAACTTTTTATTAACTCATTATTTTTTCAGGAGTACAGCATAGCTAGAAAATTTTAAGAATTTAATCTTGAAAAAAGGCTCTCGTACATACCGCCAGCATATCGAGGCAGGAATATACTGGCTGCACTAGACAGCAATGCTCACTGCCAACGAAAGGTGTTCACCAATAAAGATGGGAGTATCAGGTACCTAAAACAATAGGGATGAGGAATTGCAAAAAAGTTGAAGGGTTGAGAATTTTAAATTTTGTATTTAAAGTCCAAGCTTTAGGTGACAATTCACAATAAGATAAACATTTTTTTTTTTGTGATTCTAAAGCAATTGATTTTTTGATGGCAATGCTCACAAAAATAAATAAATAAAAAATTAAGAATTTTCACTGAAGTGGAGGCATAGAGGAGGCTGTTGAAATAAACCTCACAGCTTTGTTGCACAAATAGTGTTCTCAAGGTCATAAAATATATTTTTCCTTAGCAAATGCCAGAATATTAAAGAAGCAAAGAGGCACCAATGGGGCATTCGAGTGTCAAAAGTCATAAAGGGCAAATACAAAACTAGTAAATACCAAAGGGAACAGCATAAAGAAACACAAAAACAAAAACAAAATAGAAAGTAATCAACAACGCAAACTCAATAAAATATAATGTTTATTCATTTGTATGTAAGGTAAAATCCGACTTGAACCAGAACGACACTTATATAGTTATTACAAATTATCAGCTACATGCAATATATTTTGGTACGGCTGACGACAACAATCATGTTTTGTTTACTCAAGACTCATCAGAGACATTCCACGGAAAGGTTGAAAATGCCAAGCAACATGGAATATTATTAAGCGCATAATCATTAAGTACCGAAATTCCAAAATACATAATTTTGAAATATGCATGGACAATTATTATAAATAGCTGTGTAAAAACAAAAAGTGGGGTTGAAATAACATATAATAACAAACAAAGTAGCACTTATTTTTTATCAGTTAGGAACGTTTAAACAAGCATAATGTCAGTATTGCGAATCCAAATTCTACAATAACATACCTCAAACTGCGCAATCCTTGCTTCTCTTGTCAAAACCATAACTTCAGCGCGATTTGGAGGATCTCCTCTACCTCTACCCCTCACTCCTCTTCCTCTACCACCTCCTCCTTTACCTCTTCCTCTACCCCTTCCCCTACCTCTTCCTCTACTTCTTCCACCTCTTCCCAGGGTTGGTTGTCCCGTGCGGGGCCCGGGAGGCGAATAGGCCCGCAGCAGCGCTAATCTTGTCACTAAAAGTCAGCTAAAGAGCGCTCAGAAACCTGACTTCGGGGTCAAGCCGCTTTGCCTACAAAGCGACTGGGATGAACGTGGTTGAATGGGGAAGCCCTGATATCGAGAGATGCGGGGTCGTCAGGCGATAATGCGGAAAACCTGACCGCAAACCATAGTGGTGCATCGTGTTGGGAAAAATGTCACGTTCCTCGCACGTTAAAGAACCCTGCTGCAGGTCTCCGTAAGAGTAGGACCCGTAGGATCCCCATGCAGGAGGCAAAATTTCCCGTCCCTACCCATCACTCCTTTTTCCAGTGGCAGTCAAAACTCTCCTACCCGATTGGCCTTGTGTCCCTATTTCCTCCATTTCATCATCATTTCGTCCCGTGCGGGGCCCGGAGGCGAATAGGCCCGCAGCAGAGCCTAGCTTGTCGTAAGAGGCGACTAAGGGTCTTGGGATTCTGACGTCGGGTCAGTGCTCAGCCCACAGAGCGACCAAGTGTGTAGCCTAGGTGGCTGAATAGGGTAGCCCTCGTCCGCGGGGGTTGTCAGGTCTATAATACGGAAACCCTGACCGCCGACCATAGTGGGACAACGTGTGTGGAGAATGCCACGCTTTATGCACGTAAAAGACCCCTTTGTGGACCGCCAAGTAGTGCACCAAAAAATTGCGGACGTATAATGGAATGATGCTGTCGTCGTCGTTGTCTAATAACTTTAGTGTATTCACGATAACTTTAGTGCTAGTAATACGAATGCAATGGAATTTCACAATGATATTCCTTACTATTAAAGGATGGATGGGATTGATTTTGGGGGTCCCACCTGTTTTGGTTTCGTAATAAGGGGCCAAAAATGCTACTTTAATGTTTGTTGCCACAATAAATTTAGTTCTTGTCATCTGATTGCTTTGTACTTTTGCATTAATGTTGCTTGACTTAAAAGGGTGAATGAGTGATTTTGGGGGGTCCCTCCTTTTTCGTTTCGAATTTAGGGGCCCAAATGGGGAAAAAATTCAAATATTTTATTGTTTCCACCATAACTTTTGTTTCTTGCTGGCTTATTGCTGTGGAATTTGTGAAGAATGTTTCTTACAATAAAAGATTTAACCTGATGAACTTTTGCGGGCCCCTTTTTCTCGGTTATGTACTTAGGGGCAAAAATTGAAACTTTAAAATTAGTGGTCCGATTTTGATTTTTTTTGCATGTTTATTCTTGTCAAATAGCGATACAAAATTTAAAATCATTTTTTGCAACCCCCCTTTTCCCCCTATTATGTCTAATTTTGATCTCCTTTCGAAAAAAAATTCCTTTTTAAATGTAAGTGGAAAGTCCACCAAAAAGCTGCATGTGTCAAAAACCTTTGTCAGTCCACCATGGGCTGCACGAGTCCAGAGCAATGTGCTATCCATATTAGGCTTAAAATGTACAGGGTTTAACATATTGCGGTCATATCATGCTCGGCGAAGTTTTTATCTTTTTAGCGCTCATGGCTCTCCTCTGTAGTTATCCTTTGCTTAAAAGCTTGACCAGGTTTGCCCCTGGTCTATTCCCTATTTTCGTAAATAGCGAGTTATCTCCCATTTGCAAGAGTTGTCCTCTATTACAGTAGGTATATTACATTGGAATGAATGGGGAAAATAAAGTTTTTATTTTTTCTAAATTATTCAAAGGGCCTAGCGATCCCTGTCCCGTGCGGGGCCCGGTTGGCCAATAGGCCCGCAGCAGAGCCTAGCTTGTCGTAAGAGGCGACTAAGGGTCTTGGGATTCTGACGTCGGGTCAGTGCTCAGCCCACAGAGCGACCAAGTGTGTACCCTAGGTGGCTGAATAGGGTGGCCCTCGTCCGCGGGGGTTGTCAGGTCTATAATACGGAAACCCTGACCGCCGACCATAGTGGGCCAACGTGTGTGGAGAATGCCACGCTTCATGCACGTAAAAGACCCCTTTGTGGACCGCCCAGTAGTGCACCACATAGGCTAAATTTTCCGCCCCTACCCACTTCTCCCCTTTTCCTGTGGTTCTTCAAAATTTACCGTCCCTGTGTTTCCCACCCATCCCATGTTTCATTTGTCATCATCATTTCATGTTCATCTTATCATCCTTTTCATGTTCATCGCCTGTAAATAACCTATATAGCGTTGCACGGGTGTAAAACACCAACTCACTCACTCACTCATCATCATTTCATGTTCATTGTATCACCATTTTCATGTTCATCTCCCGGATATAGCCGAAATCGTGCTGCTTTGGAGTAAAGCAATAACTAACTAACTAGGCAGGGTTGGTGTTTCCTCTACAGACTCCGAGTCTGTTGAATTTTGTTGGCTGTTTTCAGAATTCTAAAATTCCTCAATATTTCAAAAATCAGTCAACACCAATTGTTTCCTACCGCTACACTAAAACCACAAGTAGTAAAATTTTCAACCACAAAAAGGCATTGCAGGACCTAAACATTGAAGAATATCTAAAGTCCCCTCTGACATGTGATTGCTATGCTTCTCCCTTTGTCTATGGTCCATCTGGTCATGTCATCACGGGTGATCTTAAGATAATTGAAAATGATTTATTACGTAATGTGGTTTCCCATGGACCTAAATTCAGGGAACCGCAACGTATAAATTGGAATCATAACTATAAGATCATCATGGACGCTGTGGAGGACTATGCTAGAGACTGGATAAAGAGGGAGAAGGACCAAGAACCAGAGCTTGAATCACTGTCGGACTGGGTAAGGACTATCCGATCTCTTGTACGAAGCCGAATAGACAAACTTCGCAAATGTGTGAACCCCCGGCCTTCTTCTGTATTTAGAGATCGTGAAGCTCTCAATTGTCTCTCTTCCTTACATGACAGGTATGTTGTCACGCCAGCAGACAAGGCTTCCAATAATATAGTTTTTGTATGTAAAGCACATTATTACAATTGTCTAATAAAAGAACTAGGCATTGATGGTAATACTTCCGCTAGTGCTACATACACACGGACTACATTTAACAAAGATGAAATCATAGCCAACCATAGCTCTTTTATGTCCTCTTTCAATATTCCAATGAAAGAGGAACATAAAGAGTTACCATATTTGTACTGGATACCTAAACTTCACAAAAATCCGTACAAAGAAAGGTATATAGCTGGATCTTCATCATGTTCAACTACAGAGCTGTCCGTTCATTTAACTAAAATCTTGTCTGCTGTCAAAGAAGGTCAACAAGCATACTGCGACACTATTTATAATCGTAGTGGAATTAACCATATGTGGATTTTGAAAAACTCAAAAGATTTGTTAGATCATTTTAAATCTAGATCATTTTCTGAGGTTCACTCTTTGAAAACGTTCGATTTTTCAACTTTATACACTACCTTGCCACACGAAAAACTAAAATGTCGCCTGAAAAAGCTTCTCGAAAAAGCCTTTTCAAACTCAAGGAATTTTGTTGTTTTGGGTTATAATTCTACATTCTTTTCCAAAACATCTTTCAAAGATAAAATTTGTTACACACTGGAACAAGTTTGCAGTATGCTTGATTTCCTCATTGACAACATATTTGTCACCTTCGGAGGAGAGATTTTTCAACAACAAATCGGCATTCCAATGGGCACAAACTGTGCTCCTCTCCTCGCCGATTTGTTTTTATACTCTTACGAGACTGAATTTCTTCAGGGACTCGTAAAGGACAAGAAGATGAAAGAGGCACGGTCATTTAATCTTACATTCAGATATATTGATGATGTCCTTTCTGTCAATAACACTTCATTTGGTAGTTGGATTCCTTCAATATATCCTCCGGAATTGGAGATTAAAGAGACCACTGAATCTAATTGCTTCACGTCTTTCTTGGATTTGCACCTCGAATTTGACCCAGGTGGTCATTTCAGTACAAAAATTTACGATAAACGAGACGATTTTAATTTTCAAATTATTAATTTTCCTAATCTACAGAGCAATATACCTACTTCTCCTGCATACGGTGTTTATATTTCTCAACTTATTCGATATGCCAGAGCTTGCACACATTTCACAGATTTTTTGATCAGACACCGGTTTCTTCGTGACCGACTTTTGAAGCAGGGCTATAAGAAAATACGTCTCATACGATCACTAAAAAAATTCTTTCTTCGTTATCAGCCACTAGTAGAAAAGTTCAAAATTGAGTTAAAAGATATGATAGTTAATTGTTTTAATTAGTGTTTGACTGGTCTGCTGTACTGAGATGATCACCTCAATATCCCTATTGTGTCTCACAACTATGTTGTGTTCTATGGTCATTACCGGATCCTAAGATCGCAATGGAAGAGGGAGGTTTGGCGCCATAAAACCTGGTTTAACCCACCATTTCGTTTGAAATGCCTGTACCAAGTCAGGACCATTGCGATCCACCAGTTCTCCGGTATGACTGATTCGTTTTTGTCATTTTCTCTGGACTATGAGATTGATCATTCAAGTTCGGTAGTTTTGTTATTACCTTTCTAATCGACAACATATTTGTTCAATTTGGTGGTTGTGTTTTTCAGCAAACAATAGGTATCCCAATGGGCACAAATTGTGCACCATTGCTTGCCGATTTGTTTCTTCATTCATATGAAGCGGACTTCTTACAATCACTTCTAGACAAAAAGGACCGCAAACTTGCTTTATCCTTCAATCTCACATTTCGTTATATTGATGATGTCCTTTCACTAAGCAATCCTCGATTTGGTGACTATTTACATCTCATATATCCGAAGGAACTTGAGATAAAGGACACTACAGATTCTAGGAGGTCCGCTTCATATCTGGATCTATTTCTCGAAATTGACACACAAGGAAGGCTTTGTACAAAGCTCTATGACAAACGTGATGACTTCAACTTTCCAATAGTTAACTTTCCCTTTCTGTGTAGCAACATTCCGTCCGCTCCAGCATATGGAGTTTACGTATCACAATTGATTCGCTATTCCAGAGCATGTGGGGAGTACAACGACTTCCTTGATAGAGCCACACGGCTGACAAGCAAATTGTTAACACAGGGGTACGTTGCTCCCAGGTTGTTGTCATCACTCAAGAAATTTTACGGACGACATCATGTGCTTGTATACAAATACGGGATTTCTATCTCTCAGATGAGCACAGATGTTGGTTTGACATAGAGTTTTGTAATGTCATCCTTTCCGGATTTGACCAACACTTAATCGATCTTTGGCAACGTGACGGGTGTGCTATAGCAAGCAGGAACTGCTTACTCTTCCGGAGCACCTGAGTTCACTCTCGTTTCGACTTGAGTTCGCGTTGCTGAATGCGGTTTTGTGGTTATGTGTGTGTGTGTTCTATGTTGTTATGTGGTTTGTTTTGTTGTGATGATTTTTTGTCTGCTGGTTTTGTCTTTGTCTTTACGGTTTTATGATACTGATTACCCCTTTGGTACACCTTTGCTTCTTTATTTATATACAATGTTTTGAATAAAAAGTAATATATACTCATTCATATTATGCATTCAACTAGCTCTCATACTGATAGTATTAGTTTTGCACAAAATGCAAACACAAGTTCTTGTATGTGTGAATATCGTGAAAAAAGATTTGTATACTATGTGTGCTTCACTTGTTGCTGGTTTATTAATGTTTTCCTTCCTTCTTACTTTTGGGCACAACCTTGTAAATAATTATTGACAGAAGTTACATTTTTATGACTAATTGATTATGCCCAAAAGACATAATGCCCCAGCTTGCAATATTTAGGACGGACGTGTGAATATTATGCTCCCTACTTTCGTAGATGGAAGATGAACAGGGGGATATGTATAAAAAAAAATTCGGACGTTGAAACAGACACTAGATATGATATAATTTTATATAATTATAAACACATTTTGATAGTTTATAAATTACATTATCTGCAAACATGGCAGACAGATAGAAAACATATCGCTGGTATATATTTACATGTAATTGTGTTTCTTAATCTGTATACTACAGCCCTTTGGCGTTAAAAATCAATATTTGGTTATTAAGGTTATATATATAATATATATATGATGTATATGCTACATGGACATAAAATTTAGTTCTCTAGCAAGATATATTTTAAGTTCGAATGCCTAATTATGGCCAATAAATATTTTTTTTTTACTTGGCTGGTCAGCTTTTTTTCTTCTTAAAGTGGTGTTTGTGTACAGGTATATTGTTATTTTTTACATGTTTACTTTTCTTTTATTATTTCCTAATAGTGGAAAGGTTTTTAGCGTCAAATAAAGAAGGGAAATAAAATTATGTTCAACCCAGAACTTGGCAAGCTCTCACCTCAGTGTCCATATTTGTTTGTTTTTGGTATGTTCGGTAAAAATCGAAACGTTGTCCATGAAAGCTAATTAGCAGCCATTGGTATCAAAACTCTTTCAAAAATCAGGCGAATTACACGTCGGTACACACAGATTATTGATATATTCGTTGTCAAATAAGCGCGAAAGCTCTAATTTCATCATATTGCAGCAGTTAAGGCTTTATTTTTACGTTGCAATTTTTCACCTAAAACTGCTTTATTATTACTTTAAAAAACTCTATGTCAAACCAACATCTGTGCTCATCTGCGAGATGGAAATCCCGTATTTGTTTACAAGCACTTTTAAGGGCCATAACCTCTACAGGTGTCATCTGAAATATTTGGACCAATGCAGACTTTTGAAGAGTTTAATGAACTAAAGGAGACTTTTGAAGAGTTTAATGAACTAAAGGTTAAAGCAAACAACAGCTTTATTCTATTTGCAAAAGTTTTCATTCAATAGGGCTAAAAGAAGCAGAGGTACCAATGGGGCATCCGATTGTCAAGGTCCGAAAGGGCAGAGACAAAACCAGCAAACACCAACAAGAACGGGACAAAAACAGACAACAGGAAAACATGGAAACACAAAACAACTGAATATCAATCGTCAACGCGAACTCCAGTCGAAACAAGAGTGAACTCAGGTGCTCCGGAAAAGTAAGCAGTTCCTGATTGCTATAGCACACCCGTCAAGATGCTAAATCAGGATTTTAATATGTTGTATTTATTTACTGTGCTTTTAAATCACCCAGGCTAAGTTGGAAAATTTTATACGTAACCTATAAATATGACAAAAAGGATTAAAATAAAGTAGAAATTTAAAGAACAAAATATTTAAAGTTTCGATATGGAACTTACGTTGGGTATCCTTGTGAAATTCAATGGTAAAAGACCTCATCAACTAAATCTGTTCTTTTGATAAATGACCCTTATGAACGGCAGCATAATTGCTCAAAAATGCAACTTATAAATAAGAAATCTTTTGCAATTTACCATTCAAATGTATGATATAACCTGACAACACAGTACTCACAACAAACCCAAAGCATGTCTAAACATGGCCAAAACTGAATCTTCTGAAATGGTTATACATATAACCGTTTCTTTGTGTAAACTTATTTGATTTTCTTAAGCAGTTGGCAGTACTTCCCTTGCATATTTTAATCTAAAACTATTGTGGCTACATATAGCATACTTTATCATAAGTTTAAAGTGTATAATAACTTATAATTTAGAGTTAGAACATGTATAACACTTTTCGTCTTAACTTAAAACTGTAAATCATAGATGAACCAAACTTTCACATTTTATTGAAATCAATAAAAAAATGCTTAATATAAAGAAGTATAGATAATACATCGCTTTAAGTTTATATACAATGCTTAGGTGTGTCATTTATGTGCGCATTGTAAACAATATCGATCGAAAAAGGAACGAATTTAACCCACCAAATAAATTTAACGTGAATCCTACACTGGACTTTCCTGATCGTCGTGAATCCACCTTACTAGGGATGATTATTTGATTTATATATTGCTAAAGGGTGCCAACGACGAGCCACGCCCCAAAAAATCTACTTTTTATTTTTGGTCCGATTTTCAAATCTTTTTTTTTCATTGCAATTCTTGTGACAATCCCTGCCTGTGTTTTTCAATCAGATTTGCAATATCTCTTATCGGCGTCGAGCAATTAGGGGTCAAAGGGGCAAAAAGAACCATTTTTAGCTCACCTGGACCGAAGGTCCATGTGAGCTATTACCATCACTGGGCGTCCGTCGTCGTCGTCGTCGTCGTCTGTCGTCGTCGTCGTCTGTTAACAATTTTTCAAAAATCTTCTCCTCTGAAACTACCAAACAGAATTTAATGAAACTTGGTATGAATGATCCTTAGGGTGTCCTGCACCAAACTTGTGTTTTGATTTTTGATCCGTTAAAAAACATGGCCGCCGTTACTAAAAATAGACTAGGGGGGGTCAGACTACTGTTTTTGGCTTATAAATCAAAAAGTATAAGAGATAAAGGAAATCTGAGGCCACGCTACTGATTCAGCATCAAAAGCTCTACAAAAGTCTCCATTTGGTCAAAGTTGTCAGATGACCCCTTATAGGAGTTACAGCCCCTTAAAGGTGAAAAATAGCATTTTTTCATGTTTTTGGCCTACAGAATGAAAACTATTGCAGATAAAGATTAGCTGTTGCTTGCTTAAATGTTCAGCTCATTAAACTCTACAAAAGTCTCTATAGGGTCGAAGTTGTCAGATGACCCCTGATAGGGGTTACGGCCCCTTAAAGGTGAAAAATAGCCATTTTTCATGTTTTTGGCCTACAGAATGAAAACTATTGCACATAGAGATTAGCTGTTGCTTGCTTAAATGTTCAGCTCATTTAGCTCTACGAAAGTCTCCAAAGGGTCGAAGTTGTCAGATAACCCCTTATAGGGGTTACGGCCCCTGAAAAATAGCGTTTTTTCATGTTTTTGGCCTACAGAATGTAAACTATTGCACATAGAGATTAGCTGTTGCTTGCTTAAATGTTCAGCTCATTTAGCTCTACAAAATTCTCCATAGAGTCGAAGTTGTCAGATGACCCCTTATAGGGGTTACGGCCCCTGAAAAATAGCGATTTTTCATGTTTTTGTCCTACAGAATGAAAACTGTTGCAGATAGAGATTAGCTGTTGCTTGCTTAAATGTTCAGTTCATTTAGCTCTACAAAAGTCTCCATATGGTCGAAGTTGTCAGATGACCCCTTACAGGGGTTACGGCCCCTGAAAAATAGCAATTTTTTTATGTTTTTGTCCTACAGAATGAAAACTATTGCAGATAAAGATTAGCTGTTGCTTGCTTAAATGTTCAGCTCATTTAGCTCTACGAAAGTCTCCATAGGGTCAAAGTTGTCATATAACCCCTTATAGGGGTTACGGCCCCTGGAAATAGCGTTTTTTCATGTCTTTGGCCTACAGAATGAAAACTATTGCACATAGAGATTAGCTGTTGCTTGCTTAAATGTTCAGCTCATTTAGCTCTACAAAATTCTCCATGGGGTCAAAGTTGTCAGATGACCCCTTACAGGGGTTACGGCCCCTGAAAAAAAGCGATTTTTCATGTTTATGTCCTACAGAATGAAAATATTGCAGATAGAGATTAGCTGTTGCTTGCTTAAATGTTCAGCTCATTTAGCTCTACAAAAGTTTCCATAGGGTCGAAGTTGTCAGATGACCCCTTACAGGGGTTACGGCCCATGAAAAATTGCGATTTTAAATGTTTTTATCCTACAGAATGAAAACTATTGCAGATAAAGATTAGCTGTTGCTTGCTTAAATGTTCAGCTCATTTAGCTCTACAAAAGTCTCCATAGGGTCGAAGTTGTCAGATAACCCCTTATAGGGGTTACGGCCCCTGAAAAATAGCGTTTTTTCATGTTTTTGGCCTACAGAATGAAAACTATTGCACATAGAGATTAGCTGTTGCTAGCTTAATTGTTCAGCTCATTTAGCTCTACAAAATTTTCCATAGGGTCGAAGTTGTCAGATGACCCCTAATAGGGGTTACAGCCCCTGAAAAATAGCGATTTTTCATGTTTTTGGCCTACAGAATGAAAACTATTGCAGATAGAGATTTGCTGTTGCTTGCTTAAATGTTCAGCTCATTTAGCTCTACAAAAGTCTCCATAGGGTGAAAGTTGTCAGATGACCCCTTAAAGGGGTTACGGCCCCTGAAAAAAGCGATTTTTCATGTTTTTGGCCTACAGAATGAAAACTATTGCAGATAGAGATTAGCCGTTGCTTGCTTAAATGTTCAGCTCATTTAGCTCTACAAAAGTCTCCATAGGGTCAAAGTTGTCAGATGACTCCTTATAAGGGTTATGGCCCCTTATAGGTGGAAAATGGTGATTTTGGCCTATAGAATGAAAACTATTGCAGGTAGAGAAAAGCTGTTGCTTGCTTAAATGTTCAGCTCATTTAGCTCTACAAAAGTATAGGGTCAACATCAATTCCAGGTGAGCGATTCAGGCTCCTGGGAGCCTCTTGTTAAAAGTTTGTCAGGCAAATAGTTTTTCACTTCCATTTTTATTAGACAAATTATGTAGGAATTATGGGATTTTATCTACTTTGTTAATTTTAGGTCATAGGAACACTTTGTGTCTCCCCTCTCTTTTCATTTAAAAAAGGGGTCCAAAATGGGCCGAATAGTACGTTTTTGTACTAACCTTCACCTGAACTGTATCTCTTTGTACTAACCCCTACCCCTTATTTTGTGTTTTCATCGACCCTAACCCTATTTGTATGATTTTGTATCCCTAACGCTAAGTGTATCTTAATATATAACCCTAATTATATGTTTTACACTAACCCTTACTCTAATTATACGTTTTTGTACTAACCCTTATCATAAATGTATTTTTGTACTAACCCCTCCCACTTATTTTGTGCTGTCATCGACTTTAACCTTAATTGTATATTGTCGTACTAGCCCTAACCCTGAATGTATCTATATATGCTAACCCTTAACCCTAACTGTTGGCTATATACTAACCGTTACCCTTATAGGCTATACATTAAAACATACAAACCAAATTCAAATGTTGAAAATTCCAAACATGGAAGATCATATGACACTGTTCATTCTTGTCCCTTTTGTGGTACTCTAGTAACAAATACATATTGAAAATAAGCATAAAAATGAAGAAAAAGAGAAAGAAATACTCAAACTAGAGGCGATAAAAAAGACAATTACAGAACGAATTCGCAAAGCACAAGATTTATTGAGACATGAGGGCAATCACAAACATAACGAAGCAGTTATTAAACAAGGAAAAGGTGAAATTTTGCTATCAAGAAGAAAGCAAAATGTAGAATTCAAATTGAAAGATTATGTGCCATCCACTCCGTATTATGAATGGATGTTGCTAGAATTATTAATCAATCATCGTAAGTCATGTGCAGCCCTTAAAGGTAACACTTCTTCTATAAAAAAAACAAAAGGAGTTGCAATTATTGAATCACAAGTGCTGAAAGGAAAGCTTCATAAAGGGGGATCAAAAAGGTTAATCAAAGATGTATTCCCTACAATGTCCAGAGATGAAGTTTCAGAAATAGCCCAAAATGATGAACTTATATGTGCACTAGGAGATGTTTGGTTGATGAAAACATTCGACAACAAACTCCGATACAAAAAATAGTGCCTCATTTAGAATGAGGTTAGCTGCACGACTCCTCATTCTCATGAGAGCAGATTTCGGAGATGAGTGTACAATGTCTATGAGTGAATTTATAACTGTTGAAAACTTTGATAGAGCTGTGAAGTGTTCACTTCAAATTTGTGATGAAGATGAAAAGGCAGACTTAAAAAATCCTAGCACAGCCATAAAGCTAGGTTATGACATGGCCAGACTTGCTGCTTTAAAAGAAAGTCTTGGAATAAAAACAAAGGATGTTAACATGAAAACAGAAGCTGCAGATTATTACAAACTTCTAAAAATGGAATGGGGGTACAAGGTATCCAAAATTGCTAAATCTACATTAGATGAAAGGAACTTCAATAAGCATAAAGGCCTTCCAGATCCTCTAGATATTGCTTACCTAGCAAAATTCCTTGTAGACAAGATTCAGACACTTGATCTTCAAAAATATGGAGAGGCTGAGTTTAGAGAAGTTGCAATCGTGACCTATGCACGACTTCTGTTATACAATAGAAGAAGACCTGGAGAATTGGAAGGCTTCAGGTATTTACAATGTATTTAAGCTTTACAAATTTTTGTCTTGTCTACAACGAATGGTAATTCCGGCGGCAGTGGAATTCACTATTGTGAAAGTGAACAAGTTTTATGTGAACGAGCTATGGTACATCATTGATATTTGGTATGTAGTTGCATTAGTATCGGTACAGATCAATTTCATCAGCATTTTAGGGGCCAAAAGGGGTCAAAATTGATTTTTCTTTTATTTTTGATTTGACTTTGAAATTTTTGTTAGCAAGTTTGTTCTTGTGAAGTAGTGAATCCAAAATTTATATTAAATATTTGCGACCTCCCCTTTTTCACCTGTTATATAATTAGAGTCCCAAAAGGGAAATAAAATTCAAATATTTATTTGTTCTTATAATAACTTTGGTCCAAGTTGAGCCAATTGCTATTTCATCTCCTTTTGAAAAAAATTCTGTTTAAAATGTGAACAGAAAGTCCACCAAAAGCTGCATGTGTCAAAAACCTTTGTCAGTCCACCATTGGCTGCATGTGTCCAGAGCAATTGAATATCCATATTGGGCCTAAAACGTACAGGGTTCAACATGTTGCGATTGTATCATGCTGTGCTCTGTGAAGCTTTTTATTTACCACATGTATTGACATTTTTAAACTATTGTTTGCAACAGGCGAGACATATCTGTGTGCTTCTCTTCTACCATTTGTTATATAAAATAGTTTTAATATTATTCTTATATTAAGGCAATAGGAAATTATTATATAGAAGGACTAATAAAGATTAAGACTTACTATTCAGAAATCTTTCTTGAAATGTTCAGAATATGAAGATTTTCTTTGTTTTTTGAAACATTTTACTATAAGCATATTTTAGCTTCTTTATTTTCTGACTTCGGGAAATTGTTAGAATCATTTTTGGTATGTATAAAAAAAATCTTTGCTTCTAACCTATATTTCTTTGTTGTTTAGAAGTTTTATTTATATTTTTAGAATAGATGCATACAAAAAAAGATCAACAACTCTTGATGAAGGTGACCCCTCTTTACGAGGAACTTTAACAGATTGGGAAAAACACTTATTAGAAACTCAGGATCTGGTGACAGTAAGAGGAAAAGTAAGTGTAAATAATCAAGAGAAAATTTGTTGTTGCAATATATATTCTGGATTTTACAATGAGACTACATAGCAACGAAATAAAAACTAGTTAAATTTTCTTTTGAATATTCTTTGTTAGTTTATTCTTTCTTTGTTTTAAAGGTAAACTTCACTTTACATTGTAAATGAATCAACTGACTGTTTCCATGCATATTGTGTATTGATTTGGGAATACGCATGAAACACACACACACACACACCCTCACACTACACATAAAGTGAGTAATTGAAGAGGGTCATCTAAGGAAAAATATTAAATTCATTTTGTACTTTTTGTTTTCGCCTGGACGAATAGTCACGGAAGGCGAGACATAGGTATTACTTTCTGGCGGTAGCGGCAACTTTTTTGTAAGACTTTTATGGACGGTGAATTGCTTAAAAATTATAATAGCTAGGCATCTGATATTTGGTATATAGACAGTTCAGGTTATGGTCTACGCAACTGGCACCATGCTGTGTGACCTTGACACCATTTTCATGCTCCAGTGACTCTGTAAACTTAGACCTTTTTAAAAGCTGAAAAGTTTTTCGTAAGACTTTTGCGGACGATAAATTGCTTGAGAAGTAACAGCTAGGTATCTGATGTTTGGTCGATCCGTCTGTGTCACATGTGCCTTTACCTGGGTGACTGAGGAGATAGTTGGACCCTCCAATACTTTCAAGTTGAAGAACGGTTTTACCTGCATCTCCGAAAATGTCATTTACGCCATCCGCTGTGCTAAGTGCCTAAAAATCTACATAGGAGAAACCTATCGTCGACTGGGTGACAGATTTGCTGAACACAGGAGAAGTGTTCTCAAATGCGACGATTGTCCCGTCGGCCAGCACTTTTTATTGCCAAACCATAGAGTCCAGGATATGCAGGTAACCGTTCTCCTTGAAACATGCACCGGTGAAAAACAAAGACGGTTTCTTGAGCAAAGAATAATCATTTTTTAGGAACTTTTCAACCCTTTGGTATAAATGTAAAAAGGCAGACCTTTTCTTAATATTCAATAGTTATAATTCAGTCATCAAGTTCAGGATTAAGATTATGTCATGTTCTCGAGTCATTTTTATGTCATTCTGTCCTCGTCAGCCGATGTGTTAACATCTTTTTACTTTTTAGCCCCTGAAGAAGGACTTTATGTCCAAAAATTTGGGCAAGCTAGTTTTATTTGTTTTAAAGGTTTTATTTATTTATATTTCTTATTTAGCTTTTACCTTTTAAATGTGGCTTTACTAACCATTTATTTATCTATTTATCTGATATTTGGTATACAGACAGTTGAGGTTATGGTCTACGCAACTTGCACCATGCCGTGTGACCCTGACCCAATATTCATTGCTCCAGTGACTAGGTGAACTTAGATCTTTTTACAGACTGAAATCTTTTTTGTAAGACTTTTGTGGTTAATGAAACTTTGATATGGATATGCCCTAGTAGTAGCTTAGCACAGTTGCGTCCCCATCTTTTGACCTTGACCTTGATTTTCTGGTTGAGTGACTTTGACAATTTTCAATGCATATAAATACATATGTTAAAGTTTTATGAGCACCTCCATATCTCGAGAACTGTAAGTCCTAGGTTAATGAACTTGGTATGCATATGCCCTAGTAGTAGTTTATCACAGTTGCATCACCATCTTTTGACCTTGACCTTGATTTTCCGGTTGAGTGACTTTGAGACAATTTTCAATGCATATAATAGGGTAAGGTTTTATGAGCACCTCCATATCTCAAGAACTATAAGTCCTAGGTTAATAAAACTTGGTATGCATATGCCCCAGTAGTAGCTCAGTACATTTGCATCCTCATCTTTTGAACTTGATTTTCTGGTTGAGTGACTTTGACAATTTTCAATGCATATAATAGGGTAAGGTTTTATGAGCACCTTCATATCTCAAGAACTATAAGTCTTAGGTCGATGAAACTTGGTATGCATTTGCCCCAGTAGTAGCTTAGTACATTTGCATCCTCATCTTTTGACCTTGACCTTGATTTTCCAGTTGAGTGACTTTGACAATTTTCAATGCATATAATAGCAATGTTAAGGTTTTATGAGCACGTCCATATCTCAAGAACTATAAGTCCTAGGTTGATGAAACTTGGTATGCATATACACCAGAAGTAGCTTAGCACAGTTGCATCCCCATTCTTTGACCTTGACCTTGATTTTCCGGTTGAGTGAATTTAACAATTTTCAATGCAATTACATTGTATAATAGCAATGTTAAGGCTTTATGAGCACCTTCATATCTCAAGAACTATAAGTCCTAAGTTGATGAAACTTGGTATGCATATGCCCCAGTAGTAGCTTGTCACATCTGCATCCCCATCTTTTGACCTTGACCTTGATTTTCTGGTTGAGTGACTTTGACAATTTACAATACATTTAATAGCAATGTTAAGGTTTTATGAACACATTTTGATCTCAGAACATGAAATTACTCATATATAGTGGAAATTATCAATGAATTTTCGTTTCTGATGGGGCCGGCAGGCGAGACATACTTTAGTGTTAACTCTTGTTGCTTATAACTTGAAACATTTCAATTGCTGAAATGTTCAGCTCACTTAGCTCTACAAAAGTTTCCATTGGTTCAAAGTTCCCAGAAGGCTCCTTCTAGGAGGTATCTCTTTTTGAAATGTCAAAAAACAACTTTGTCTTTTTTTGTCTATAATTCTAGTTGTAGAGTCCCGTGCGGGGCCCGGGTGGCGAATAGGCCCGCAGCAGAGCCTAGCTTGTCGTAAGAGGCGACTAAGGGTCTTGGGATTCTGACGTCGGGTCAGTGCTCAGCCCACAGAGCGACCAAGTGTGTACCCTAGGTGGCTGAATAGGGTAGCCTTCGTCCGCGGGGGTTGTCAGGTCTATAATACGGAAACCCTGACCGCCGACCATAGTGGGCCAACGTGTGTGAAGAGTGCCACGCTTCATGCACGTAAAAGACCCCTTTGTGGACCGCCAAGTAGTGCACCACATAGGCTAAATTTTCCGCCCCTACCCACCTCTCCCCTTTTCCTGTGGTTCTTCAAAATTTACCGGTCCTTTGTGTCCCATCCCACTCCCATATTTCATTTATTATCATCATTTCATGTTCATTGTATCATCCTTTTCATGTTCATCGCCTGTAAATAACCTTTATAGCGTTGCACGGGCGTAAAACACCAACTCACTCACTAGTTGTAGATGGTGAAAAACTTTCAGTTGCTGAAATATTTACCGCATTAAGCTCTGAAAAATTCTTCATGTTGTCCAATGACTCTTTATTGAAATTTTCTCTGTTGAATGGTTAAAATAATGTCTAAATTAGTTTGAAATGGTGACTTATAGGAACTATATCTCCTGAAAAAACACAAATTCCAGGTGTGTGATACAAGCCCCCTGGGGCCTCTTGTTTTACTTAGAAATAACTTTTATCATTTATTTTAGAGAGGGAAAGGAGTACCTATTCTCATCCCGATGGAGACCAAAGAGGCTCTTGAATATCTTGCAAACCAAGAAAACAGGAGAAAAGGAGGAGTTAAACCTGAAAACCCATGCATGTTTGCAAACAAAGGTACTTAGGCCAGATTATAAACATTTAATCAGATCCAAATGCTATCTTTGTAAGACATACTTAGGTGAAATAATATCAGCATAATTAATATTCAGTAAACAGATATGTGTATTTATTGTTCATTCAATGCATGTACTATCAACATATAACATAATTAAAAAAAAATAGATGTCTCCCATTCATCTATTGATACAATTACATACATCATAACATGTACATGAAAAATCTTTGATTAACAATACAAGATTTATGATTGGTAAAGGGTAAGGGAGCATTTCTTTGTTTCAAAGATTTAGGCACCTTCTAGATATGCAAAATGTTTTGTCTTGAAGTGCTTTTAGTCATGTATGTAGTAAACATGGTAGAAAAAATGCAAGTTATATTAAAAATGAAGATGTTGAAGTGAACAGTAAGTTATCTGAACAGCTACAGCCTAAATCTAATTAAAGTTAGATATCCACACTTGCTCCTTATTTGTGTGTTGTAATCCCGTGCGGGGCCCGGGAGGCGAATAGGCCCGCAGCAGCGCTAAGCTTGTCGGTAAAAGTCCACTAAAGAGCGCTCAGAGACCTGACATCGGGGGTCGGGCCGCTTTGCCCACAAAGCGACTGGGATGTGTGCCCCAGGTGGTTGAATGGGGCAGCCCTGGCATCGAGAGATGCGGGGTCGTCAGGCGATAATGCGGAAAACCTGGCCGCAAACCATAGTGGTGCACCGTGTTGGGAAAAATGTCACGTTCCTCGCACGTTAAAGAACCCTGCTGCAGGTCTCGGTAAGAGTAGGACCCGTAGGATCCCAATGCAGGAGGCTAAATTGCCCGTCCCTACCCATCACTCCTTTTTCCAGTGGCTGTCAAAACTATCCTACCCGATTGGCCTTGTGTCCCCATTTCCTCCACTTCATCATCATTTCATGTTCATTGTATCACCATTTTCATGTTCATCTCCCGGATATAGCCGAAATCGTGCTGCTTGGGAGTAAAGCAATAACTAACTAACTAACTATTTTTCTTCTGCTGTTGAGTGGGACACCTAACAACAAAGCCTTTACATATTGTTTTCCCTATTTTTAAATTATCTTAACAATAGCATTCAGTAATAATTTTTCAATATATGTATTTTGTAAACATCACAATGTATTAAAAATAAAGAAAATATGTATGTAATAGCTTTTGAAAAGAGGCACAAAAAGAAAAGAGCAAGTGCCTATATCCAATTTTAATTAGATTGGCTACAGCTATAACAGACTATTCCATTTATTTCTAAACTTCTGAGCAATAACTATAGCTTGATGTCAGTTTGGTAGTTCTATTGGTACTATTTATTTAAATTAAAATTTTAGGAGAGTATGTAATCAGGGCTGGAGATGCACTGGAAGATGTTAAAATGAGAACAGGGGCAAATTTGAAATACCAAGAAAAAATCTATGCGAACAACTTACGCAAGATGACAGCAACTATAGCACAAGTAAGGTTACAATTATTACTTGTTGTAAGTCAACGTTAAAAAGTGCATTCTCAAAAACTAGGGTCAAACCGGGGATGTTCGGACACTTCAAATATCCGATTCTAAGTAGTTGTTGTTCTTTATGTGGCCCGTGACTCATCAAAAGTTTATTAACCAATAAATTTACCCTTTATTATAAACCTTCCCCGTCACCGTCGTGTATATGTTAAATGTGTTTCCATTGGTCTAAAGATTTAAAAGTTCTAAAAGCGGCAAAATTTGACTTCATTTTCATTTCCGGTGTATAAGAATTAAAGTTGACCACTCCACAATAATTAGCTGTTTCTCAACGTAAAGATTCGTATCCTTTGGCAAAATGTGATTCAAATCAATTTTTACTATTTAAATATCGTATTTTCCTTTTTAACAGCAATTTAAAACTTAGTTGTAATACTTTAAATTGCTTATAAAGCTGCCCGAATATCCCCGCATATAGAATTCAATAACAGCGGGTAAGTTCGGACACATTTTGGATGTATAAAAAAACATTCATACGTCTTGCAACATTCAAAAAGTGAATGGTAAATACATTTCTGTGAAAATAAAAGTTTTTTTAACAAACATTAGATTACAAATGTCTGTTGTAAAGTTGTTAACCAGAAGGAGTATTGACGGAAAAGCTGGACGACCAAATATCATAATTAAAAAATACACAATAAGAAACCAGCTATTGATATTGGAACAAAATGAATGGATTTTCGATCATTCATACATACCTACCATTACAAACCTATTGATAAAACATAGTGAAAGCTGCAATATGTGTTATGTGTCTGATTATATAGCTTTTGAGTTATCACAAAGGGAATACCGACTTGAAGAATCTGAATTTAGAAGCGTCATAATTCTTACAAAAAACGTTTTAAGCAAAATGCGCTTGGAAGGCTATGGAATTTGCTAAGAGTTGCAAGAAATAGAATTAATGGTTGAACGTGTAGTCGCAGAAAGTCGCTAATACAAATTTGACTGATTGATAGTTGCACATGTGATCAACATTACGGCTCTATATAATAAAAAAATCTCTTATTTGATTTCTTTTATCTAAAACAAGTATATTTCATATTCTTTCGTTTTTAATATACATATAAATGTAATAACCAACTCAATGACTTATAAAAATACTAAGCGCTTAAAGCGTTAAGCAAATCATAATGTACGATATAAAATTAAAACAGTATGTGCGAAATCGTAAATAGGCTATATATACTGAACACACGTAACGAAACATTATTATTTTAAAATTACCGATTCTCAAAATTTATAGCAAGGCTATTTTTAAATATATTATAACATTATCAAGCAAATAAAGGTAATGAACTTGGTGAACCAATCTCAAATGTCCATAAGACAAGTTACAAAACAAGGAAGACATACGATACCAACAACAACAACAATCTTTATTCTCATCACCAAATACATAGGTACAGAGAAGGAAAAATGAAGATCGCAATTATCTTGACTTGGTACAGGCATTTCAAAAGAAATGGTGGGTTAAACCAGGTTGTAAGGCGCGCCAAACCTCCCCCTTCCATTGTTATCTTTGGTTACACAAAACACAACAATTTTGTGGAGAGAGTGGCTATGATTTGCTATATGCATTTCATTATAGAAACAATGATATGTCAAAACGGCATCGATGCCCTGGGATGAATTTTCTGATCTGCAATTGTTGCTATTCCCTTTAACTTTTTCAAATCAATCTCAACGTTTTATTTGGTGGCTCCCGCAGGGTTAAAAACGACCTGCGACCAGGGGTCTTTTTAAGGGCGACTTCCGACCTACACTTCATAAAATCGACCTATGCCAAAAAACGACCGGCGACCTCCGCCAAAATATGCCTTTTAAAGGCGACCTTGCGACCTGAGGGTGGTACCCTGCGAGAGCCACTTATTTGGTTCTACGGTCCATAAACATGTCCGTGTACTTTGTATATTCAATTGTTTTATTTAACCTTGACATGAATCAGATAAATTTGAAAATGCCCCATAAAGGAAAAGGAATTTATGGACAATACAATGTTGCTGCTATCAAAGAGGCTGTTAATGCCGTACGTAATGGCATATCAATAAGAAAAGCAGCATCAAAGTATGGGGTTCCCAAATTAACCTTGAATGACAGGACAACAGGTAAACAACCACTGATTGTGTCCTTTGGAAGGCAACCTGTGATTCCTATAGAGATTGAAAATAGATTGGTAGATTTGGTTCTGACCCTGTCTGAAAAAGGATTTGGCATAACTTAAAGACAAATGCTTGCCAGAGTAGGCACTCTTGTACGCCAGCTTGACATAAAGACGCCATTTAATAACGGAATCCCGGGAAAAGACTGGTGGCAAGGTTTTAAACGAAGGCACCCTGAAATTGTCATTAGAAAACCAGAGAAACTATCTACAATAAGTCAAAAATGTTAAATCCAACCGTAGTAGGGCAGTACCTTATCGATTTAAGGAATGTATCTGAAGGTCTTTCTCCTATTTCTATATTGAATATGGATGAAACTGGAATGAACCTGGAACTCCATCCCTCAATAGTTGTTGCACGAAAAGTGGCAAAAAGTGTACCAGGTCGTGTCGGCAATAGTAAGGAAAATCTCACTTTGTTACCTTGTGTAAACGCGGCTGGGGATCTAATTGCCAAGGGTAAAACTCCCAAGGTGTTTAAGGTCCTACAACACACACGAAGGCCCCGATGGAGCTGAATGGAGATACAAACCTAAGGCATGGATGGACGATGAGTTAGGCGTTGATTGGTTTAGAAATGTATTTTGAAGAATTGTGGACCACAAAGACCTCAACTGCTGGTTCTAGATTACCATCACTCGCACGAGACACTAGGTTTATTGGAGCAGGCAATAGAGAACAACATAGAAGTAATGGCACTTCCGCCTCACACAACACATTATCTTTGCCCGCTGGATAGGACCGTTTTTGGACCATTAGTCAAGCAGTACGACAGGGTGTGCACGGAGATTATGTCGGCGAGCCCAAACAACATAGTTAACAAAGAGAGCGCACCAAGTCTTATTAAACAGGCATATATAAAAACCTTTTCACGAGGAAATATTGCTGCAGGATTTGAGGCCACATCGATTTATAGTTGGAACCCTTATGCTTTACCAGCAGTTGCCTTTCTACCGTCGGATCCATTTGACAAGAATACCAATGCTAATAACAATGATCATCCTTTGCAGTGGGTTGTGTCAACAGCTACTGGTCATGCCAGCACCCCATCTGCATCTGCGATACGCAACCTTTAAAGCAATGAACTAACCATGCCTCCACCTGTCGCTAACGTAGAATCCGCTGTAAATGAAATTGTAGTCGTAGCTGAAGTTCATCAACCTCCCAGAGAGTCACAAACACCGTATTATAGACCTGACAACCCCCGCGGACGAGGGCTACCCTATTCAGCCACCTAGGGTACACACTTGGTCGCTCTATTCGCTACCCGGACCCCGCACGGGAAGCAGAAGTTATAGAGGGACAGGACCAAAAAGCTAAGTCCCGTGCGGGGCCCGGGTGGCGAATAGGCCCGCAGCAGAGCCTAGCTTGTCGTAAGAGGCGACTAAGGGTCTTGGGATTCCGACGTCGGGTCGGTGCTCAGCCCACAGAGCGACCAAGTGTGTACCCTAGGTGGCTGAATAGGGTAGCCCTCGTCCGCGGGGGTTGTCAGGTCTATAATACGGAAACCCTGACCGCCGACCATAGTGGGCCAACGTGTGTGGAGAGTGCCACGCTTCATGCACGTAAAAGACCCCTTTGTGGACCGCCCAGTAGTGCACCACATAGGCTAAATTTTCCGACCCTACCCACCTCTCCCCTTTTTCCTGTGGTTCTTCAAAATTTACCGGTCCTTTGTTTCCCACCCCATCCCCATATTTCATTTATCATCATCATTTCATGTTCATTTTATCATCCTGTTCATGTTCATCGCCTGTAAATAACCTATATACCTATATAGCGTTGCACGGGCGTAAAACACCAACTCACTCACTCACTCACCAAAAAGCTAATGTTATAGAGGGATAGGACCAGGAAGCAGATGTTATAGAGGGACAGAGTCTGGAAGCAGAAGATATAGAGGGACAGAGCCAGGAAGCAGAAGTTATATAGGGACAGTACTATGTAGCAAAGTTATAGAGGGACAGAGTCAGGTAGCAGAAGAAATAGAGGGACAGAGCCAGGTAGCAGAAGATATAGAAGGACAGAATCAGGTAGCAGAAGATATAGAAGGATAGAGCCATGAAGCAGAATATATAGAGGGACAGGGCCAGATAGAAGATATAGAGGGACAGAGCCGGGTAGCTGAAGTTATAGAGGGACAGAGCCGGGTAGCTGAAGTTATAAAGGTACAAAGCCAGGCAGCAAAAGATATTGAGGGACAGAGCCAGAAAGCAGAAGTTATAGATGGTCAGAGCCAGGTAACATAAGTTATAGAGGGACAGTACCAGGTAGCAGAAGTAATAGAGGAACAAAGTTTGGAAGCAAAAATATAGAGGGACAGAATCTGGTAGCAGAAGATATAGAGGGACAAAGCCAGGAGGCAGAAGTTATAGAGGGACAGAGCCAGGTAGCAGACTTCCTAGAATCCGTTGTGTCCTTTATCTCAAGCTCCTGTGGATATATGAGATGGAGAAAGTCACCAAATCGAGAATTGTTTAGTGAAAGGACATCATCAATATAACGGAACGTGAGGTTGAAAGAGAGAGCTAGTCTACGGTCTTTTTTGTCTAGAAGAGATTGCAAGAAGTCTGCTTCATATGAATGAAGAAACAAATTATCAAGCAAAGGTGCACAATTAGTGCCCATTGGAATCCCTATTGTTTGCTGAAAAACACGTCCACCAAACTGAACAAATATGTTGTCAATAAGAAAGTTGAGCATGTCGATTATTTGGTCTTCTGTAAATTTGTTCTTTTTCTTAGACTCATTGATGACAAAGTGAGTGAGTGAGTGAGTGAATTGGTGTTTTACGCCCGTGCAACGCTATATAGGTTATTTACAGGCGATGAACATGAAAAGGATGATAAAATGAACATGAAATGATGATGATAAATGAAATATGGAGATGGGGTGGGAAACAAAGGACCGGTAAATTTTGAAGAACCACAGGAAAAAGGGGAGAGGTGGGTAGGGGCGGAAAATTTAGCCTATGTGGTGCACTACTGGGCGGTCCACAAAGGGGTCTTTTACGTGCATGAAGCGTGGCACTCTCCACACACGTTGGCCCACTATGGTCGGCGGTCAGGGTTTCCGTATTATAGACCTGACAACCCCCGCGGACGAGGGCTACCCTATTCAGCCACCTAGGGTACACACTTGGTCGCTCTGTGGGCTGAGCACTGACCCGACGTCAGAATCCCAAGACCCTTAGTCGCCTCTTACGACAAGCTAGGCTTTGCTGCGGGCCTATTCGCCACCCGGGCCCCGCACGGGACTTGATGACAAAGTAAGTCTTGGTATAATCGACTACAAGAAATTTGTACCTGCGTATTCCATTCTTTTTGAAAAAGCTGCGTTTAATCAGCTGTGCCAATCGTGATTTCAGTTGTTCATGTGGAATAGAAGTGTAAAGTGTGGAGAAATCGAATGTTTTGATGCTGTTACAAGATGAAACTGATTTAGAGTTAAGAATCTCCATCAGTTCCTTCGAATTCTTCAGGATCCACATTTGATTGACACCATTTCTAGAATAACAACAATCGTAATATTTCTGGAGGCCGGATTTTACTGCCGTAAGTATTGAAGTCAACAAAACTGAAAGAGGTTTAGTTGTACATTTGGATGACCCTGCAATGAAGCGCTGTTTGTATTGATTTTTATGTAATTTGGGAATCCAATACAGGGATGGAATGTCATCATTACTGACACCAACAGAAAGGCCGAAGGAGGAAATGACAGATTTGTGATTGTAAATGATTTCCTCCTTAGACAGTGTTGTAGCCTTGTATGTGGTGCTGTTGCTGGTACAACCAACCCCCATTTCAGCTGTCAAACAGTCAATATAGTGTTTCTTGCACACAAAAATGATGTTATTTGGTGCTTTGTCTGCAGGTACAACAACATATTTGTCATGTAAGGTGGACAATGTTTTGGCAACATCAGCGTTGCTGAAAATGGATGTTCCCTTAGTGCTTATTGAGCCTTTCAAAGAATTGATTCTTTTCAAAACCAATGACCTCACATCTTTTACCCATTCTGACAAAACGTCACATTCTTTCTCCTGTTCTTTTTTGGTCCATTTTCTGGCATAGTCCTCAACTGAATCCATAATTGTTTTGAAATTATAGCTCCAGTTGATTCGTCTTGGCTCACGATATTTAGGTCCTTTAGCCAAAACATCGCGAATCAAGTCATTTTCCACGATGTTGAGGTCACCAGTGATAACGTGGCCAGAGGGACCATACTTGAATGGGGACTTTTCACAGGAACAGTCTGGAGGTTTAGCTTTGAGGTCATTGATTTGTACAGTTCAGGTAAAAAAAAGTTCAAAACGTGCAATTAGGGTTAGGGTTAGTGTAAAACGTATAGTTTGGGTAATGTGGGTTAGGTTTAGTATAAAACAGACAATTAGGGTAAGGGTAAGCATACAAAGATACTTTTAGGGTTAAGTTTAGTACAAAATCATACAATTAGTATAAAACACACAATTAGGGATAGGGGTCGAAGAAAACACAAAATAAGGGGTAGGGGTTAATACAAAGAGATACAGTTCAGGTAAAGGATAGTAGGTAAGGGTTAGTGTCAATATTATTAGGGTAAGGTTTAATATAAAACACACCGTTCAGGTAAGGGGTTAGCATATTAAGATAAACTTGGGGTTAGTACTAGTCCGAGATTGCTCTGACGTCCTCGGCATTTTTCCATTAAATTTGGATATGCTATACATCGATATTTCTAGGAGTAACCTCTCATCAGTAGCATTTAAACCTAAACATTGGAAGGTCAAAATCCAAAACAGTTGAAAACGAAGAGTACTAAAACCAAAACGTTCGAACAAGGAAGCCAAATACAGCACCGAGGATATTGACCATGTTCATTACAAGGAAAGATCACTGGATTTGCAACCCTTCAGATCCTTTGGTTCGAAGAAACCATCTTAAAGTTTCTTTACAGTTGAAGATGAACCTTGCCCTTTACACTTGGCCAAAAAGGTTGTCAGCCACTTCTGGGGAATAACAACTTAACTTTTTTCAATATTTTTGGTAGAGCCTCTGATGAGTCTTGAATAGACAAAACGTGCATCAGACGAAGCAAAATTTGTTGTCTGGAACTTTGTTGTCATTTGTATTTCATGCAAAGGAGTTATTGGCTGATCAAAGGGAATAATTTTCTGAAGAAAAAAAACATAATTGAAAAATCAAATATACAAAATGAACCTATCATTGCCAATAACAGCCTGCGGTCTTATTTATTATAATTTGTTATACCTAACTTTAATTTATATGTTCCAGTGAAGCACTCAAAGAACAATTTGCATTTGTCTTTTTTTTTCTTGATGAATTTTTATCTTCCGGTTTTGTCTTTGTCTTTACGGTTTTAGCAATGAAAATTCAACAAGGGCTTATGTTTAATACATAACCTTTTTTGTACTAACGAAGTAGTTAAAAGCAGTGTTGCCTCTGGAGTAAACGGGCTCATGGTGCACATATTTTCGTCCACATTCTTTTTTCTTTCTGTTACCAATCCAGTCCTAAAAATGATTAATAAAAATTTTACTACATGAATAAATTTTTTAAAATATATAGCTTTTTCTAGGCTTTTTTATATAGGCCTTTAAGTATTGTTTACGCCTTCATTATGGAGATAAGATAGGAGAAACAAGCTCAGTAGCTAATCACATGATTCAAGGAAAAGGGTACAATAATCAGCAACTTAAACATCACGTTGTAACCAATAATAAGATAGTGTTTATTACTGAGTCTGGATAAAATATAATATCATACCGTCATCCCGTCTGTTGTCATTTGTTTTTCGAACAGACGTGAAGGTTAGCACTGCTGGTGGAGTTTAAATTCCCCGAGGTTGGCCCGCTCCGGCACCAACACTTTTTGAGTTGGAGAATACATCAAAGCTTTAAATTGCCCGTCTAAATTTCAAAATTGTCTAAACCCTAAGGTTCCTCCTACCCCAGACATAGGTTGAATATCTTAGTAATAATTTGGCTCCCCAGTTTGGTATTTTGGTTATACTGTTCTATGCTCTTCATATTCATTCAGTGTTTGGCATTTTCAATATTTTTGGTAGAGCGCCTCTGATGAGTCTTGAATAGACGAAACGCGCGTCAGGCGTAGCAAAATTTATTGTCTGGAACTTTGTTGTCATTTGTTTTTCGAACAGACGTGAAGGTTAGCACTGCTGGTGGAGTTTAAATTCCCCGAGGTTGGCCCGCTCCGGCACCAACACTTTTTGAGTTGGAGAATACATCAAAGCTTTAAATTGCCCGTCTAAATTTCAAAATTGTCTAAACCCTAAGGTTCCTCCTACCCCAGACATAGGTTGAATATCTTAGTAATAATTTGGCTCCCCAGTTTGGTATTTTGGTTATACTGTTCTATGCTCTTCATATTCATTCAGTGTTTGGCATTTTCAATATTTTTGGTAGAGCGCCTCTGATGAGTCTTGAATAGACGAAACGCGCGTCAGGCGTAGCAAAATTTATTGTCTGGAACTTTGTTGTCATTTGATTTTCGAACAGACGTGAAGGTTAGCACTGCTGGTGGAGTTTAAATTCCCCGAGGTTGGCCCGCTCCGGCACCAACACTTTTTGAGTTGGAGAATACATCAAAGCTTTAAATTGCCCGTCTAAATTTCAAAATTGTCTAAACCCTAAGGTTCCTCCTACCCCAGACATAGGTTGAATATCTTAGTAATAATTTGGCTCCCCAGTTTGGTATTTTGGTTATACTGTTCTATGCTCTTCATATTCATTCAGTGTTTGGCATTTTCAATATTTTTGGTAGAGCGCCTCTGATGAGTCTTGAATAGACGAAACGCGCGTCAGGCGTAGCAAAATTTATTGTCTGGAACTTTGTTGTCATTTGTTTTTCGAACAGACGTGAAGGTTAGCACTGCTGGTGGAGTTTAAATTCCCCGAGGTTGGCCCGCTCCGGCACCAACACTTTTTGAGTTGGAGAATACATCAAAGCTTTAAATTGCCCGTCTAAATTTCAAAATTGTCTAAACCCTAAGGTTCCTCCTACCCCAGACATAGGTTGAATATCTTAGTAATAATTTGGCTCCCCAGTTTGGTATTTTGGTTATACTGTTCTATGCTCTTCATATTCATTCAGTGTTTGGCATTTTCAATATTTTTGGTAGAGCGCCTCTGATGAGTCTTGAATAGACGAAACGCGCGTCAGGCGTAGCAAAATTTATTGTCTGGAACTTTGTTGTGATTTGTTTTTCGAACAGACGTGAAGGTAAGCACTGCTGGTGGAGTTTAAATTCCCCGAGGTTGGCCCGCTCCGGCACCAACACTTTTTGAGTTGGAGAATACATCAAAGCTTTAAATTGCCCGTCTAAATTTCAAAATTGTCTAAACCCTAAGGTTCCTCCTACCCCAGACATAGGTTGAATATCTTAGTAATAATTTGGCTCCCCAGTTTGGTATTTTGGTTATACTGTTCTATGCTCTTCATATTCATTCAGTGTTTGGCATTTTCAATATTTTTGGTAGAGCGCCTCTGATGAGTCTTGAATAGACGAAACGCGCGTCAGGCGTAGCAAAATTTATTGTCTGGAACTTTGTTGTCATTTGTTTTTCCAAGATGCTACTCAAACACGAAAAATAGTCATTCAGTTGTTTCTGTTTTGTGATTTTATGTTGTTTCTTTGTGTTGTCTTCGTCGTTTTTGTTCTCTGGTCCCTGCGGGGCTCGGGTGGCGAATAGGCCCGCAGCAGAGCCTAGCTTTTCGTAAGAGGCGACTAAGGGTCTTGGGATTCTGACATCGGGTCAGTGTTCAGCCCACAGAGCGACCAAGTGTGTACCCTAGGTGGCTGAATAGGGTAGCCCTCGTCCGCGGGGGTTGTCAGGTCTATAATACGGAAACCCTGACCGCCGACAGTAGTGGGCCAACGTGTGTGGAGAATGCCACGCTTCATGTACGTAAAAGACCCCTTTGTGGACCGCCAAGTAGTGCACCACATAGGCTAAATTTTCCGTCCCTACCCACTTCTCCCCTTTTCCTGTGGTTCTTCAAAATTTACAGTCCCTGTGTTTCCCACCCCATCCCATATTTCATTTATCATCATCATTTTATGTTCATTGTATCATCCTTTTCATGTTCATCGCCTGTAAATAACCTATATAGCGTTGCACGGGCGTAAAACACCAACTCACTCACTCACATTGTTCTCTGGTCTTGTTTTTGAAATTTCAGACTTTTGGTGTTCGGATGCTCCTTTGGTACCTCATTGCTTCTTTCTACTGTATCTATAAAACATTTTTTTATAACATTCTGTTCAATAGGATTTAATTTTTTTTTTTGGGAGATTACAAAACTAAAAAAAACAATTTACCCATTAAACGACAGCAATCTGTTTTCAGGAATGAAAAATCCAACACATACTTTGTTCCAAGTACCCTTATATCTGACAATTACACATGCATGTATTATGTCTGGTCTTAACCTTACCTGAGTTTTAGGGAATTATCTTTTTAAAAGCCCAGTATCGGCCATAGATCATATTCACCTAAAATATAATTTCAATTATATATAAGATCTGTTCAATAAAAAAATGTTTAACTGAACCTTTACCATGTTTACCTTTATAACTTGCAATTGCAACCCAGTGTCTGCGTGTGCCTCTAACTAAGCCTGAAGACATTGTTTCCCTTTGGAGATCAGGAGTCCAGCTTTAAATTTGTCTTCTAGGTTTTGTAGATTCTCTGGCGAAATAATGGTTTTCTAACAAATAAACAAGACACAATATTTTAGTAAAATATTTGTATTCTAATTGACACAGTATTTAAAATTTGCAAAGAACAAATCAAAAACGTCATAAAAACCATAAAAATGATACCCTGCCACAATATTATATCGATAGCTCATAAAATTTTATTTTTCAAAATGGCCTTACCCCTGCCTATCTCCAAAACTATTATTCAAATAAATCTGGAAATTGTTCTTGACCTATATTATGATGTAAATAGCTGTGAAAAATATCATTCAAAGTCCTTGATGCGTTTTTGTGTCATCAGTCAGAAACTAAAAAAATCATGAAATTTGAAATGGCCGATATCAAAAACTATTTTTCGGATCATTTAAATTTCGAATTTTTTTAAATGGCCGCTTTTGTTGAATTAATAGCAAAAGTTCATTATATAGAACATTGTCATATCTCAGTAACCCAAGTAATGAGCACCTTCAAACTTCGTGGTATTATAGAGCTAGATAAGTACTACAAAAATATGTAAAAAGTTCTAAAGAGATATTTACAGTTTTTCCGTTAAATGCTAAAATGTGAAATTTCTAAATCCAAGATGGGCGCCAAAATTTATCCAAGATGGCATGGTAAAACACATCATTGGCAATGCCATGAACATTATACATATGTATTCACTATTTTACATCATTTGCACATTCTATAAACTTAAAAAGGCAATATTTTTGCTGCTTTAAGGTACATCTTGTTCGTTTGGAGAACATCTCTGACGTCTGCCGTCACAACCAGTACTCGTTGTAATTGATTTTGATCATTACAAAATACTGAGTTATCCAAAGTAATCTGTAATCCATTTTCATTTCAATTACTTGTTATCTTAATTTAATCGATTACAGCTGCTGTAATTATCAATTACTTTTCGATAATATTTCAATACAATTATGTCCACTTTTGTGGAGAGAAATATTGTTTTTGTCATGTCGGTCCGTTCGACTTCTGTCCGTCCTTCCATCTGTCGGTCTGTCTGTCACAAAGTTTGTCAATGCAGCTGCTCTAAAACTACTGAAACGAATTCAATGAAACTTGGTATATAGGAAGTACACCATACGTAGTTGTGCATATTACCCGGAAATTCTGATTCCATATTTTTGGGGGAATTAGCCCTTTGAACTAAGGAATTTGCTTAAATTTCTCATTTATCATCTTGTCAGTGCACCTCCTCTGAAACTACTGAACAAAATTCAATGAAACTTGGTAAATAGGAAAGGCACCATATGTCAATGTGCATATGACCAGGTTATTTTGATCCTCAAATTTTTGTGGGAGAAATGGCCCTTTGAACTTAGAACTTATAGCGGAAACAGGGGGAGACATCATTTTTGTAGGCAAAAACAAACTTCAATTGTATATTTAAGTCGCCCAAAACAAAGTTTGGGAGACTTATTGTTTTTGCACCGTTTCTTATTATATCTCCCAAACACTATGTTTGGGAGATATATTGTTTTTATTCCGTTTCTTATTATTATTATTATTCTTCTTTTTTTTTCTTCTTCCGGCCATGAACGTTTCCAGACCGGTTCTCGATAACTACTTATTGGATCTTCTTGAAACTTTGTATGGTGATAGGATGGGTCTCAAAGGTGTGCATGCAATTTTCAGAATTTTCAAAATGGCCACCGTTTCCATGGAAACAGGGAAAGGTCATAATATAGGACATTGCGATATCTCGGTTACCTAGGTGCGCAGGGTTCTGAAATTTTGCAGGTTAATAGAGCAAAAGGAGCTCTTTAATAATACGGAAAAAAAATTCGAAGCGATATTTACGGTTTTTTGAGTTATTCACGAAAATGTGATTTTTCGGGCCCAAAAATGGGAAAATTGTAAAAATGCTTCGATTTCGACAAAATTTGGTATCTAGGGGTTTAAAACGACGGCGAGTTAGGATACGATATCAAATTTAATGCAAGAGTGACAGTGTGCATACGTTTGGGAGATATTTTTGTGTTGGGCATCCCCAACACAGTCAGCACTAGTTATTATTAAGTCGCCCAAAACAAAGTTTGGGAGACTTATTGTTTTTGCACCGTTTCTTATTATTATTAAGTCGCCCAAAACAAAGTTTGGGAGACTTATTGTTTTTGCACCGTTTCTTATTATTATTATGTCCCCGAACACGAAGTGTCGGGGACATATTGTTTTTGCTCGGTTTCTTATTATTATTATTATTATTATTATTATTATTATTTTTCTCGGTATTCTGGATCGTGAACTTGTCCACCTCATTTTTTAGACATCTTTTAAGGTAGGAAGCTGAAAATTCATAAATCAAGAGTATGGAATGGGAGATTGTGCTTTTTGTATTTTTCGCCGAAATCGAACGACCCCATATAGGTAAAAAAAGGGCCTCAAAATGGCTCCTCGAAACCGAAGTTGAATTTTTACCTGGCATTTTTTGATCCGGCAGGGGTAGGAAAAATTCCCTTATAGGTTAAGTGCGGATATACAATACCTTTCATTTAAAAAAAAAAATTTGAAAATCGGACTTACCGTTTTCAAAATTTTGCAAAAAATCGAAAATTATTTTTTTTGTAAGATTGAGTTATCTTTCTTTGTACCATATATTTTGTGATATTAATGAAAAAAATTCTCAACTTTGTTATTTCTTAATGAAAATTGGTTTACAAGGTAATAGTGGTATGCCGAGTTCAATTTTGGGATCAAATTTTTTTTTTGGGCGGCCATTTTAAAAATGGCCGCCATTTCCCGCCAAAATTAACATTACTCCGATTTAAATGAAAATTGGTATATAAGGTAATTGTGGTATGGCGAGTTGATTTTTGACATCAAAATTTTTTTTATCGTCGGCCATTTTCAAAATAGCCGCCGTTTCCCGCCAAAATTAAAGTTATTCTGATTTTGATGAAAATTGGTTTACAAGGTAATAGTGGTATGCCGAGTTCAATTTTGGAATCGAAATTTTTTTTGGGCCGCCATATTCAAAATGGCAGCCATTTCCCGCCAAAATTAAAATTACTCCGATTTTAATGAAAATTGGTATATGAGGTAATAGTGGTATGGCAAGTTGATTTTTGACATCAAAATTTTTTTATCGTCGGCCATTTTCAAAATGGCCGCAGTTTCCCGCCAAAATTAAATTTACTCAGATTGTAACGAAAATTGGTATATAAGGTAATATATGTATGGTGAGTTGATTTTTGACATCGAAATATTTTTATTGTCGGCCATTTTAAAAATGGCCGCCGTTTCCCGCCAAAATTAAACTTACTCCTATTTTGATGAAAATTGGATAAATTAAGTTATCTCAAATGCCAAGAGACATTGACAAAGAGGGGTACGTGAGGGGACATTTTTGTGACTCGCTTGCGATCACAATTAGAACTAGTTATTATTATTATTATTCTTTTCCTTACCTTAACCATGAACTTGTCCTCAACATTTTGAGAAAACGCTTTAACCAATGAAGATGAAACTTTCTTAGATGGGTGGAGGGTCACTCAGAGTTGTGCAAGAAGTTTTCAAAATTTTCAAGATGGCCGCCATTTTCAAAATGGCCGCCGTTTAAGATTTTTGGGCCCTTCTCAGATCTCAGAGATGGGTGGATGGATTTTAATGAAAATTGGTACACAGGTAGAGTAATCCATCCTGAGCAACATGTCGAAAAAAAATTGGACGCGAACGCCGCCATTCTGAAATGGCGGCCATTTTACCACACCCGCCCCCTAAAAACGTCAACTTTGTCCGATTCTAACGAAATTTGATTTCTAGACTTGTTTTGATGCACTGATTTGAATGGAATACTATCCAAGGCGATTTTGGGCGACTTGTGTGTTGGCATCCCAACACAATCAGCACTAGTTATTATTATTATTATTCTTCTGATTCTTTATCGTAAAGCTGTCCTCCCTAATACAAGAAAACGGTTCAAGGAAATTGAATAACACTTGTTGGATTGGATAGTGGGTCACTCATAGGCGTGTAATCATGTTTTGAAATTTTCAAGATGGCCGCCGTTTCAAAATGGCGGCCGTCGGAAAAAGTGGGCGGAAAATTTTTTTTCCTCGGATCGTCTTGAAAATTTGTCATCTGGGTAAAGTGGGTATGCTGAATTCAAATCTGCGACCAGATTTGAAATCCGACTTCCGGTTTCATGATGGCGGCCATTTTACTACACCCGCCCCCTTTAAAATGTGAACTTTGTCCGATTTCAATGAAATTTGATTTCTATACATATTTTATTGTACTAAATGGGAAGAAAAGGTATCCAAGGCGATTTTGGGCGACTTGTGTGTTGGCATCCCAACACAAATTATAGCTAGTTTCTTTTTATTTTCACATATAAAGATGTGTATTTCTATGCAGATTTTTACTTTTGTACATAAATATCATGAATAAAGCAACATTTAAAATCAATTGACATCCATGACATTTACAATTTAAATTCATCATCAAATATTATTTATATTTAATGTGATTTGATGCATTATAAATATTGTTTTGCTCCAGATTATTAATAACATTAGCCTTTCTAATTCTGTTCCCCAAACGAAGTGTGGGAACATATTGTTTTTACTCCGTTTCTTCTTCTTCTTCTTCCGCACTCTGCCAAACGCTTGTCCGGGTATAGCCGAAGAGATGTGAAGACTGAGCTTTATGATACTTTCCACAGTGATAGGGCACATATCAGAAGTGTGCACAACGTTTTCGAAATTTTCAAAATGACCATTGTTTCCGAATAAACAGCAAAAGTTCATTATATAGGACATTGCTATATCTCTGTAACCTATGTGGTCAGGACATTGAAACTTGGTAGGATTATAGAGCTTGATCAGTACTACAAAATTATCAAAAAAAATTGAAGCGATATTTACGGTTTTTCTGCAAAATGCGAAAATGTGAAATTTCAAAATCCAAGATGGCCACCAAAATTTAAAAGTGCTTGGATTTTGATAAAAGTCAATATTCTGGTAGAATTTGATGTTGCGAGTTATTCTCCACATCAGAGGTGTCTATAAGGACTTCGATTTTTTTTAAATGGCCGCTTTTTTTGAATAAATAGCAAAAGTTAATAATATAGGACATTGTCATATCTCAGTAACCTAAGTAATGAGCACCTTCAAACTTCGTGGTATTATAGAGCTAGATAAGTACTACAAACATATTTAAAAAGTTCTAAAGAGATATATACAGTTTTTCCGTAAAATGCAAAAATGTGAAATTTCTAAATCCAAGATGGGCACCAAAATTTATCCAAGATGGCATGTTAAAACACATCTGTGGCAATGCCATGAACATTATACATATGTATTCAATATCTTTACATCATTTGCACATTCACAAAACTGAAAAAGGCAGTATTTTTGCTGCTTTAAGGTACATCTTGTTCGTTTGGGGAACATCTGTAACGGCTGTCGTCACAATCAGTACTCGTTTTGTTTAGTTTGGAGAGTGCTTTCAATGCATTTATTTCAAATCGGGGGAATGCAAACAAAAGTTGCAATTGATCAAGAAAAGACTCCCAATCAGAAGGACAACATCAACGAATGGAAGACAGATTTAGAAAATATTACAGAAGTCGGTGACTAAGTGTAAAATCAAACAAAATTTTTAATGGCTAGAAGGAAAAGAAATACAAAATAATTTTTAAATAAAATTAAATTTTAAAACTTAAAAAAACCACGATCGGAAAAAGAATTAACCAAGAAAACCTACGGCAACCCCATAATGACAAACACAAAAAAACGTTTTTGTACTAACCCTTATCATAAATGTTTTTTTGTACTACCCCCTACCATTAATTTTGTGTTTTCATCGACTATAACACTAATTGTATAATTTTGTACTTACCCTAACCATAAATGTATCTTATATGCTAACCCTTAACCCTAAGTGCATGTTTTATACTAACCCTTACCTTAATAATATGTTTTACACTAACCTAACCCTAATTATGCGTTTTTGCACTAACCCTTACCCTAATTGTATAATTTTTTACTAACCCAAACCCTTAATGTATCATTATATGCTAACCCCGAACTGCGTGTTTTATACTAACCCTAACTGTGTGTTTAAACTAACCCTAACCCTAATTATATGTTTTACACTAACCTTAACCTAAATTATTCGTTTTTGTACTAACCCTTTTCATAAATGTACTTTTTGAAATAACCCCAACCACTAATTTTGTGTTTTCATCGAATTTAAGCCTAATTCTATAATTTAGTACTAACCGTAATCCTAAATGTATCTTATATGCTAACCCCTTACCCTAATTGTGTGTTTTATACTAACCCTAACCCTAATAATATGTTTTACACTTATCCTAACCCTAATTATACGTTTTTGTATTAACCCTTACCCTAATTGTATTATTTTGTACTAACCCTTACCCTAAATGTATCTTTGTATGCTAAACCTAACCCTAATTGTGTGTTTTATACTAACCCTAACCTTAATTATACGTTTTTGTACTAACCCTTATCATAAATGTATTTTTTGTACTAACCCCTACCATTAATTTTGTTATGTCATCGACTATAACCCTAATTGTATAATTTTGTACTAACCCTAACCCTAAATGTATCTTATATGCTAACCCCTAACCCTAATTGTGTGTTTTATACTAACCCTAACCCTAATAATATGTTTAACACTGATCCTGACCCTAATTATACGTTTTTGTACTTACCTTTACCCTAATTTAATAATTTTGAACTAACCCTAACCCTAAATGAATCTGTATATCCTACCCCTAACTGTGTGTTTTATACTTACCCTAACCCTAATCATATGTTTCACACTAACCATTACCCTAATTATACGTTTTTGTACTAACCCTTATCATAAATTAATTTTTTAAACTAACCCCTACCTTTTATTTTGTGTTTTCAGCGACTATAACTCTAATTGTTTAATTTTGTACTAGCCCTAACCCTAAATGTATCTTAAATGCTAACCCCTAAACCTAATTGTGTGTTTTATACTAACCCCAATTCTAACCCTTACACTAACCCTAACCCTAATTATGCGTTTTTGTACTAACCCTTACCCTAATTGTATAATTTTGTACTAACCCCAACCCTAAATGTAACTTATATGCTAACCCCTCGCCCTATTTGTGTGTTTTATACTAACCCTAACCCTAATAATATGTTTAACACTAATCCTAACCCTAATTATACGTTTTTGTACTAACCTTTACCCTAATTGAATAATTTTTAACTAACCCTAACTCTACTTGTATCTTTATATGCTAACCCCCAGCCCTAGCTATGATTTTTAAACTAACCCTTACACTAATTATATGTTTCACACTGACCCTAACCCTAATCATACGTTTTTGTACTAACCCTTATCATAAATGTATTTTTTGTACTAACCCCTACCACTTAATTTGTGTTTTCATCGACTATAACCCTAATTGTATAATTTTGTACTTATCCTAACCCTAAATGTATCTTATATGCTAACCCCTAACCCTAAGTGTATGTTTTATACTAACCCTAACCCTAAGTGTATGTTTTATACTAACCCTAACCCTAATAATATGTTTTACACTAACCCTAACCCTAATTATGCGTTTTTGTACTAAACCTTACCCTAATTGTATAATTTTGTACTAACCCTAACCCTAAATGTATCTTTAAATGCTAACCCCTAACTGTGTGTTTTATACTAACCCAAACTTTAATTATATGTTTAACACTAACCCTAACCCTAATTATTCATTTTTGTACTAACCCTTATCATAAATGTATTTTTTGTAATAACCCCTATCACTAATTTTGTGTTTTCATCGACTTTAAGCCGAATTGTATAATTTAATACTAACCATAACCCTAAATGTATCTTATATGCTAAACCCTAATTGTGTTTTATACTAACCCTAACCCTTATTATACGTTTTTGTACTAACCCTTATCAAAAATGTATTTTTTGTACTAACCCCTACCATTAATTTTGTGTTTTCATCGACTATAACCCTAATTGTATAATTTTGTACTAACCCTAATCGTAATTGTATCTTATATGCTAACCCCTAATTGTGAGTTTTATACTAACCCTAACCCTAATATGTTTTACACTAACCCTAACTATGCGTTTTTGTACTAACCCTTACCCTAATTGTATAATTTTGTACTAACCCTAACCCTAAATGTATCTTTATATGCTAAACCCTAAACCTAATTGTGTGTTTTATACTAACCCAGTCCGTAAGCCAGCGTCAATGGAGGTAAAAAAAGTATGCTTTTTATCGGTCGCCGGAATTAGCTGTCCGGATTAGTTTTTTTTGGGTGGCGCTAGAATCGCTGAACGTAGCCTGTTTGTTTACATTGCGTTGCAAATATTTTTCACGTTTTTCTAATAAAATTATACTTGAACTCGCTCTTTATCTTATAAAACATTATTCTATTATCATTTTGACATATGACTGGTATATTTTTACAACCATTTTCTTCCCAATTATATTTTATAACTCCGAATTTATCCCCACTATGTATCTTCTAAAAATATGGCGGGTAAACCCCTTCTCCCAAAATAATTGACACAATTCCATCATAAAGGCTATAATTACTCAAGATCGCCAAAAATAGCAAGGAAAGGGTTTTCTCCAGTCCCTTTTTAGTAAAATTACCCATCATCACTCATAAATCTCTGAAACGACGGTCCGACAGGAAGCCCATTCCTTTTCATTTTTTTTAGCCAAAAAAATCGAGTGAGTGAGTAAGTTGGTGTTTAACGCCCGTGCAACGATATATAGGTTATCCACAGGCGATGAACATGTACAGGATGACAAAATGAACATGAAATGATGATGATAAATGAAATATGGGGGAAGGTCAAGACACAGAGCGTCGATTTTCCTTATTATATACCCATATCAACTTACTATCTACATTTCTTTCGTGTTTTAGGTGTTTCCTTCCATTTATTCATTAAATTGATTGTATAAACCTCTTATTTTGTGCACATTTTTTGCATTTTCATGTGCTTATGTCCTGATACTTTCAGAATGTAGCCCAGTCTGTTTGCAGTAGACCTTCTATTTCCCTTAAAGCTATTTTTATGTGTTTTTTGTTGTTGTTTGACATTTAAATACAAATAAGTTTATGTCTTGATATTTTATTATAATGTAGCTTCGTCTGCTTGCTTGTATTTGGTGCAAACCTGGATCTGACCCAGTTCAGTTTTTGCATTTTTTGTGTGCGATAATAAAATAAATAGTATTTATGAGCTTTACTTATTTGCTTTTGTGCATTTGATCCTTGTACACCTTTCTACCATGGAACAGGGATGAGCAAGCTGTCAAACCACTGACTGGGGTTGATCTTTCAGATACATGTATCCATTGGTATGCCACAGTGCATGCATCACCATTATGGGCATGTGCAGATCATGAACAATTTTGTGATACATGTAAACTAGTAGATATATTTACATATAGATGCCCATATACATGTATATCACCAGTATGGACATATCCAGTTTTTAAACTTTTTTAAAGCTGTAAATATGTCAAAAATAAACCCAAGTCCACTTGCTTGAAGGTGCATCCAGAAAGACCAGTTCAGGGCCCATGTATTCAATGTGGAAAAAATGACATTTTATCAAGATATTTTCATTCAATACAAAAGAGAGAACAACATTCAGAACTGTTTTTGTTTATTTAAAAAAAAATATTTCAGATACAAAATGTATATGTAGAAGGCTTACAACTCAGAAAAAAACTATGAAAAATGGGTCAAACACAGAAATGGCTGGATTTCGTTTAACAGGAAGTATATGAGTGACAGACCTGAAATCAGATCCCACCTTATGGGAGCCCATGCTGATGCTTCATACCAAATATCAAGAAGCTTAGATAAGTAGTTTCTGAGAAAACTGTTACAAAAATTTTCTATTATTGGACATTTATGTCAAAAATTAACTAAGTCTTTAAACAGAAAGTATGTGAGCGACAGACCTGAATTCGTATCCCACCCTATTGGAGCCCATGTTGATGCTGCATACCAAATATCAAGAGGCTGTGATTAGTAGTTGCTGAGAAAACTGTTACGAATATTTTCTTTAATTGGACATTTATGTCAAAGATTAACTAAGTCAGTAAACAGGAAGTAAATGAGTGACAGACCTGAAATCGTATCCCACCTTATGGGAGCCCATAGTGATGCTGTATACCAAAAATCAAGAGGCTGTGATTAGTAGTTGCTGAGAAAACTGTTACGAAAATTTTCTATAATTGAACATTTATGTCAAAAATTAATTAAGTCGGTAAACAGGAAGTAGATGAGCGACAGACTTGAAACTCGAAAGTATTTTCCCCACCCGCCGTCCGCCCGCCCACCATTCACCATTTTATAACCCGAATTTTCACTAGTGAAATCCGGCCAAAAATCATGTCAGTCTCTGTCTGATGAAAACCCAGGTCCATCAAATCCCAAAAGTTGTCCAAATGAAAATATTAAACAAATATGTTGTCTAAATAAATTTAATGCATGCAAAAATAACGCAAATCATGTTACCCATATTTAACCTGATTTTTTTTTTCAGAAAATTTTTAACAACCAGATATCTGAAAGTTCAGATGAAGTACACATTTCTGTTTGTCATATTCATTACAATAAAATAAACAATGCTATACATTTGAAGGAGATTCAGAAATGTATTGTATGTAAGGAATCTTCCCGTACTAAGCGGTTTGTCAATATTTCTTCTAGCTGTAATGATTTATTTTTCCAATATTTGAAAAATGACATGAATGTTGATTAGCTAAATGGATATGAAAATTTTAAATGCTGTTCTACCTGTTACAACAGTTTTAATATGTTTTGTAAATCAGAAGCAGGTGAAGATCCTAAATTTAAAACTACACAATATTTTTATATTTCCCACAATAGGTGGGAATGCCATGAGAAATATTTGTCATCTAATGACTTAGATTCAGAAATAAATGTAGAAAATGTCGACTTATTAAGTAGACGACAAGTACTAAATTTTGTACATCAGAGTTTTCTTGTTGACAAACCTATATTGGTTCCAGCCTTGGTTGAACAATACAAAAGTTACTTAAATAACAATTTAGAAATTTTCACCTCAAACCTTTTGCAGATGTTTATTCCAGGCTTTGTCACAATTCCAAGTGGATTTTAAGAATTATAAAATCATGTTTTGGTAAATGTTTACTACAATATATCCCAAACACAAAGAAATCAGGTAGCATAATATACAGAAATGGGTCAGATATTTTATGTGTTATGCAGTCTCTTTTAGCTGAGCACACCTCCACTATAAAGGCAAAATCTATTGCATTAGAAAAGTTAAAACTTGAGAATGAAAAACTTATTCTGAAATCTAAAGTGAAAATGTCAAAACATGAGATCTTAAATGAATCAATTAAAATATTGAGGACTTTTGTTAAATTTTATGTAGCAGGAAAAATTTCTTCAAAAAAGTTGCCAGATATTCACAAATTTGACACCATGAAAGCCATTTCAGAAATTCCCCCTGTGTTGTGGAACTTTCTTTATAGAATATCTGCTACGGACAAAGAAGAGTCAACGTGGTTGAAAAGTATAAGCAATTGGGAACAACCATGCACTGAACCTTTCAATGTCAATCGAATATTTCCTAGAATTTTTATAGCTAGCTGCATTTTCAATACAAACAACTCACAATGTATGGAACCACTTCACCTGTTAATTACAGATTTGGCACACACATTTTCTAATTCATCATCTACATTTCTATCAATTAATGCAAAACTTGGTGTTGGTGTGTCTAAAGATTCATAACAAAGATTCATTACAGAACGTTATATAGCTTTAGAAAAAAAAAACAAAAGAGATATATCACACAAACTAAATTTACAAATAGCAAGTTTTGACAACTTAGATAAAAATCAGAGCTATTCAGTTGTTGGATCAGATAAAGATAAAAGTGGGTTTCATGGAACCACAATACAAACCGTTGTGCCGTGTCCAAACATAAAAATACATGTACAACCAGTGGACTCCATTTCAATGTTGCAACATTCAGAAACAGTTCAATTACAAAAAGCAATACACACCACTTTTTGTGTTTGGGACGTAGCACCTTTTGGAAAGAACAACCATTCATTACGATTACATATTTAATACTGACTAATACAACTTTGACTCTGTGGTAGAGCTTACACTGATAATGTTACCGAAATGCTAACATGATGACAGATCTAATTTCCTATATTTTGTTTCTCTAGAATGTTTACAGATAACGTGGATAACGCCTATTAAAATAATAGCTAAAGTATTTCTGAACTTAAACAATGAATAATTAAATGTCAGTTAAAAACATCACAACTCTTCCCTGCTAAACTTTTGCTGCGGTCAGAAAAATAATAAATCAATTTAACTGAATGAAAATAGAAACTATGAATGAAATGATTACTATAGTAAACAGGCATGCAAGATTATAGTAAAAATGTACTTTAACAATGTTTACACAGTCTATATTTCTGCAATGAGTCTTTTCGTTTGTTTTCTGGTTCTTTGCGGATATCGTCGCGTTTCTGGCATACTAGTTATAGGTTCGGTATACGGAACATTGTCAATCTTATCATCAGATGGTGTAATCTCACTAGTTGCTTCGATCTGAGGCATATTTAGCGTATTGTCATTGTCCTCAATTCTGCTCGGTTTAATTTGATCAACGTGTCTTCTCCATGTAGAACCTGAGTCAGTTTTAACACTATACATCAAAGGTCCTTCGCGATTTTCTATCTTTCCTCCGGCCCATTTATTGTCCTTGTCTCTGTAATCACGTACAATCACACGTTCACCAGCCTCTAGATATCTCGGTCTCTCTGGTCTTGATTTATGGAATACTGAGTCCATTTGAGAGTTAACAACAGTGTCTTTCATCTCTGGTCGTACTAGACTCAGACACGAACGTAAGTCTCTTCCCATAAACAATTTTGCGGGAGTCTCTTTCGTCACTGAATGTGGTGTATTCCTATAGTTCAACAAAAAGTTCGCAATTTTATGATTTAAATCCTTATTGTCCTGTTTCATCGCACGCAAACTATTCTTGAAACTCTGAATAAAACGTTCAGCTAGTCCATTTGTAGCGGGATGAAAAGGTGCTGACTTGTAATGTCTAATACCGTTTTGCTTTGTAAAGTTCTCAAATTCACTAGACGTAAATTGAGGTCCATTGTCCGAAACTAACTGCTTAGGAATACCATTTCTTGCAAAAATTGTGCGTAAGGCTTCAATTGTCTTCGCTGACGTCGTTGTTTTCATCTGGACAACCTCTGGCCACTTCGAATGAGCACACACCAATACAAAGAACATACTTCCTAAGAATGGACCTGCGAAGTCCATATGTACACGTTCCCAGGGAGCAGAAGGCCACTCCCAAGGATGAAGCGGTGCTACTTGCGGCATTTTCTGCGTAAGTTGACAACCGTCACAACTTTTAACAGTCTGTTCAATTTGGCCATCGATTCCGGGCCACCATACGTAACTACGAGCTAACGCTTTCATGCGTACAATACCCGTGTGTCCTTCATGAAGTAATTCTTGAATACGGGAACGCAACTTAGCCGGCACGATAACACGAATACCCCACATTAAACAACCTTGGTGGAGTGTTATTTCACTTCTGCGACTAAAGAATGGTTTTAACATTTCGTCATTGTTCGATTCGTTCCAGCCATTTACAACTCGGTCATAAGCCTTCGAAAGTGTTCGATCACGACGCGTTTCTCGCGCGATAACAGAACTTGTCACTGGCAAGGCTTCGAAATGTGAAATATGAAAAATTTCTTCGGCGTCTATACCGTCCGAATTGCAGCTTTCTACAGGCATCCTTGACAGTCCATCCGCGTTAGTATGAAGTTTGGTACTCTTGTACTCAATGTCATAATGGAATCCGGAAAGAAATATTGCATATCTTTGCAATCTTGCCGCGGTTGTAACAGGAATTGCTTTGCTCGGACTAAAAATCGAGGTGAGTGGTTTATGATCAGTTACTAGCGTGAATTTACGTGCGAACAAGTAATTGTAAAATTTACGTACGCCCCAAACTATTCCAAGCGCCTCTTTGTCGATCTGTGCATAATTCCGTTCGGATTTGCTTAACGAACGCGAGGCAAAGAGTACTGGTCGCTCCGACCCATCAGGCATCGCGTGGGACAAAACGGCTCCTAATCCAAAAGGTGACGCATCGCACGCTAATTTGACTGGAAGCTTCGGATCGTAATGTGTAAGAACCTGCGCGGACGTTACTAGTTCTTTGATCGTCGCGAATGCCTTGTCACAGTCTTTTGTCCATTTCCACTTTCGCGTTTTCTCTAATAGCTCATTTAGCGGACGCGCTTCTGTGGCTAAATTCGGTATAAATTTACCGTAGTACTGAACCAACCCTAAAAATGAACGAAGCTGCGTAACATTTTCTGGTCGTTTGACTTTCAAAATTGCGTCGATTTTGTCCTGTGACTTTTTAAGACCGTCATGTCCAATTTCGTGTCCACAAAAAGTAACATTTTCCCGGAAAAAGTAGCATTTATCTAAATTTGCTCGGAGTCCGAATTCTTGCAATCGGGAAAGTACATTGTCAAGATTTTTCAAGTGTTCTTGTTCTGTTTTACCGGTCACGATCATATCATCGAGTACGCACTGAACACCGTCTAAACCTTGCAAAATTTGGTCTATTGTACGTTGCCAAATAGCGGGCGAACTGGCAACTCCAAAAGGAAGACGGTTATACTGGTACAAACCACGTAATGTGTTAATCGTAAGCAATTTCTTCGACTCGTCGTCCATCGGTAACTGTAGATAGGCTTGGCGCAAGTCTATCTTGCTGAACTTTTGACCACCTGCGAGATTTGCGAAAATATCATCAATCTTTGGCATCGGATATTGGTCAACTTGTAAACATGAGTTTAATGTCACTTTGAAATCTCCACAAATTCTGACGCTATCGTTTTTCTTTAACACGGGAACGACCGGACTCGCCCAGTCACTGACTTGAACTCGTGTCAGTATATTCTGTGCTTCAAGTTTATCTAGCTCTTGCTCGACTTTCGGTCGCAACGCAAACGCTACAGGTCGCGCTTTCACGAACTTCGGTACCGCGTCTTTCTTAAGATGCAATTTTGCCTGAATCCCCTTTACGCAACCGATTTCATCTTTGAAAACCTCATCATGACGTGCTAAAATTTCCTTTAAAGTCATATCGCACTTTGGCTCTTCGCGCACGGAGCTCAATGATTTTATCATTGCCCAATCAAGTCGGATACTTTTCAACCATTCCCGACCAAACAACGCTGAACCGCTGCGCTTAACCACGTGCAAATTCAGATCAGCTTGTTGCCCGTTGTACTTCACATTTATGCGCATAACTCCCAACGAATTTAACTTCTCACCGGAATACGTTTTAAGCACAAGCGATGACTTCTCGAGCTTTTCTCCTTTGAAATATTTCACATAATCCGCCTCAGAAATTACAGAAACACTGCTGCCGGTATCTAATTCCATGGGAATAATATTTCCATCGACACATGGTTTAATCCAAATCGAATCATTGGCATGTGAATACACGGTATATATCCCAACATCATTATTTTCCTCGTGATCAATTGCGTGTACGCGCTGATTTCTGTATTTCTTCTTATCTCCACTACGGCATGCAGCTCGGATATGTCCCTTGCGATGACACTGGTTACAAGAACTGTCTTTAAATCGGCACTTGTCAGCAAAATGGTCGGTTCCGTTGCACCGATAACACGATTTTGCAGGCTGTTGTTGTTGAAAAGTACGTCCCTGTGGTCGTCTTCTCCGGTTTCCCTGAACTTTATGAACGGGTGTGTCACTCGGAACATTCCTCACTTCAATGGCGTCTTTTGTAGCGGTCTCCATTGCAACTGCAATTTCTAACGATTGCTCCAATGTGAGTGCGTTGATTGTCAACAGTTTCTTCTGGATCTGTTGATTCCGTAAACCGCATACAAATCTGTCTCGTAGAGAGTCATTTAAATTTAATCCAAATTCGCAGAATTCTGTAAGTTTTCTCAGTTCTGCAATGTAAGTGTTCACACTTTCAGCTTCGAGCTGATTACGCTTGTGAAATCGAAAACGTTCGGCTATCACAATTGGTTTCGGAGTCAAGTGGTCTTGAAGAAGTTTAACAAGAGTTGCGTAGTCCTTTTCTTTAGGCTTCTGTGGAGCGGTCAAATTCCTTAACAAAGTGTAGGTTTTGCCTCCTAGAAGTGTCAATAAAGCGGGTACTTTTTTATCCTCCGCAATGTTATTTACTTCAAAGTATTGTTCTAAACGTTCCGTATAACTTGTCCACGTTTCTATACTGTCCTCGAATGGCTCAATGCGTCCAATAATCCCCACAACGTTTTGCGGTGGTGGTCCTTGATCTTCAGGCATGTTCAATATTTAACCAAGAAAATCTCACAGATATAACTAAAATCGGAGCTCTCTTAGAATTAAACTCGTCGCCAGTTTTGTGTTTGGGACGTAGCACCTTTTGGAAAGAACAACCATTCATTACGATTACATATTTAATACTGACTAATACAACTTTGACTCTGTGGTAGAGCTTACACTGATAATGTTACCGAAATGCTAACATGATGACAGATCTAATTTCCTATATTTTGTTTCTCTAGAATGTTTACAGATAACGTGGATAACGCCTATTAAAATAATAGCTAAAGTATTTCTGAACTTAAACAATGAATAATTAAATGTCAGTTAAAAACATCACACCACTAGCCAAGTTATTGAGTTGCAACAAGTAGAAACTGTTCAAACACAAACATCAACACCACTTCCTGACCAAGCTGTAGTCTTGCAACAAGTAGACTGTTCAAAAACAAAAACCAACACCACTTCCTGACCAAGCTATAGTCTTGCAACAAGTAGAAACTGTTCAAACAAAAAAAACCAACACCACTTCCTGACCAAATTATTGAGTTGCAACAAGTAGAAACTGCTCAATTAACAAAACCAGACGTGCAAGCACAAGAAACTGATATAAATGTTACTTTTGGTGAACAAACAATAAATGACAATTTTCCAGAAAGTAAAAGTACTCTATCAAGTAAAAGGTCAAGGTCACTTCCGAATGATTTTCTAGAGAGAATAATAAATCCTGGAGACAATATAGGTCCACCAGTATTGACATCTGACAACAGATTTTGGTTGAATATTACAGATTTTCAATGTAATAACGAGGAAATAGAATGTTTTAACATATTTGAGAAAGACATGCATAAATACGGTTTTTTAAAGTATCTTTTACAACAGGAAAAAATTGCTATTCCAGGAGTCAAGTCTTTTTTTACTTTGCCAAAATGTTCTACTGAAAAATCATCTTTTAATTCAGTTGCAATTCTCAATGAAATTGCAGACAAAAAAGAAACTGTCCTACAAGTTCTGAATATTTTACATTCTAAATTTCAGGTTGGTGACCATTGTGAATATGTTGTAGTTGTAGGTGATGGCAAAAGTTACGACTTGCTTGTGAAATTAAAAACAGAGTATGGAGCCACGCTTCCCTGGGTACTTCCATACCCAGGAGACTGGCACATATTAAAAAATCTTTTGCCTATTTTCATTAAGATTTTCTTAGATGCTGGCCTAAAGCAGCTCGCTTCAAATTTTTACCACAAAGCAACTCTTAAGAATCTTTTGGATTGTTCAAAATTTGCAGCTACACATAGGTTTTTTATTCAAATTTGGGAGGCTATGCTTAGATTTCAAGTAGATAAATTTATTAAGTCAAAGGACTCTTCCAATTTTACAGACTATAAAGAATCTTTTGCTGCTATTATTGAACCTATTTTAGAATCTACAAGCTGTTCTGATATATCTGAAGATGAATTTCTATGTAATGAGAAAATATGGTTACAAATTATTGAAAATAAAAATGATTTTTTCTCAATTTTTTCAGATGTTATGCTTTCAGAATTTCAGACATGGAGAGAACAAGAAGGACAGACGTGAGTGAGTGAGTTGGTGTTTTACGCCCGTGCAACGCTATATAGGTTATTTACAGGCGATGAACATGAAAAGGATGATACAATGAACATGAAATGATGATGATAAATGAAATATGGGGGTGGGATGGGACACAAAGGACCGATAAATTTTGAAGAACCACAGGAAAAGGGGAGAGGTGGGTAGGGGCGGAAAATTTAGCCTATGTGGTGCACTACTTGGCGGTCCACAAAGGGGTCTTTTACGTGCATGAAGCGTGGGCAAGACATTCAAGTTTTGGGACAATTTTTTACACCACGATTTCCTTCAATATTTAGAACAAGAAACTGGAATCTAAGAAACAGTTGTCTGAAACAGCTATGTTGCTTATTTCATGTTTTTGACAAACACAACTATTTAAGAATGATACCCTACCACTTCGCTGTCCTACATACATTCCCAAAAGAAGTTTTAAATTTTTTTCAGAAAGTTTGTTTCTCTGTTTCAATTTCAGGAACCTTTGGCCATTCAGTTGCTCTAGATGAGTCCCAAGTGATGGAGATAAATAGAAAAACCAAAAATGCTCTGAATTCCTTTACAAATGCTTCCCTTTCAGAACTGACGGTGTATTTGCCATACAGAGCAGAGACTCTTGACAACATCCAACAAGAACTTAATATAGCTAATGAAAATTCAACTTTTTCAGAAAGTGTTTCCTATGTGAAACTTGAAGAAAAAAATATCTGTCAATACTTTTCAGATTTACAACAGTCAACTTTGTTTGTTTCAGGCGACAACATGAATTTGCATCATATTTTTTTCTGATATTGTAGCAACTGATGAACAAACTGATAGTATGCTAAACTATCGACTGTACGGACAAGAAGATCTTGAAAATTACATAACATGTTTTCTTATCAGAAATTTAGGTAACAATACTAAGCAGCTACTTAGAAGGCGACGCAACTTGAAAACATTTGCATCAACTAAAATAACAGTACAAAAGCAGAAAAAAGAAATCAATGATCTAAAAACTGTAATAACTTGTCTAAGAAAACAAGAGGCTCCCAGGAGCCTGAATCGCTCACCTGACATATGTGCCTGAAGTAAAGGTTATAAGGCAAAATCTATTTAACGTTGAAAGGGTCATAAGATTAATAAGAGGGTCATCTGACAATATGGTGGATCTAAAGGTGCTGATCACTTTTGTTCTCAATCAAAATCTAGTGAGTGAGTGAGTGAGTTGGTGTTTTACGCCCGTGCAACGCTATATAGGTTATTTACAGGCGATGAACATGAAAAGGATGATAAAATGAACATGAAATGATGATGATAAATGAAATATGGGGATGGGGTGGGAAACAAAGGACCGGTAAATTTTGAAGAACCACAGGAAAAAGGGGAGAGGTGGGTAGGGTCGGAAAATTTAGCCTATGTGGTGCACTACTGGGCGGTCCACAAAGGGGTCTTTTACGTGCATGAAGCGTGGCACTCTCCACACACGTTGGCCCACTATGGTCGGCGGTCAGGGTTTCCGTATTATAGACCTGACAACCCCCGCGGACGAGGGCTACCCTATTCAGCCACCTAGGGTACACACTTGGTCGCTCTGTGGGCTGAGCACTGACCCGATGTCAGAATCCCAAGACCCTTAGTCGCCTCTTACGACAAGCTAGGCTCTGCTGCGGGCCTATTCGCCACCCGGGCCCCGCACGGGACCAATCAAAATCTAAAAATCTGTCACCCTTTTTGAGTTATTTGCAAAAAAATGCAGTTTAACCTAATGTTCTATTTTTAGCCACAGCGGCCATGTTTTACAACCAATCAAAAATTCCCACAACAGTTCTATACACCTTATAATATAATAAACAATAATACCAAGTTTGGTTCCATTTGGACTTAAAGTGTCAGAGGAGTTAACATTTTCAATATAAGGAAATGCAGTTAAAATGCTCAATTTTGACGTTCCAAGGGCAATAACTCCTCAAAGGAAAGGTCCTACAACGTTGACCCTGTTACAAATTTTGTAGATCTTGATGCGCTTAACAATATACAATTTAAATTTCTCAAATATCGTGTATAGTTTTCAAGATATTGAGCTAAACATTGAGCTCCTACATGGGTTGTTGGATTTTCTTCAAAATTTCAGAGCTGGTAGATCTTGAGGTGCTGATCACTTTTGTTCCCAATCAAAATTTTGAAATCTGTCACCGTTTTAGAGTTATTTGCAAAAAACTGCCATTTACCCCTTTGTTCTATTTTTAGCCACAGCGGCCATGTTTTACGACCAATCAAAAATCCCCACATCAGTTCTATACACCTAATGCTATACCTATATGCTATAACAACTATACCAAGTTTGGTTCCATTTGGACTTTAAGTGTCAGAGGAGTTAACGTTTTCAATGTAATGAGGAAATGCTGTTAAAATGCTAAATTTTGACGTTCTAAGGGCAATAACTCCTAAAAGGAAAGGTCCTACAACGTTGACCCTGTTACAAATTTTGTAGATCTTGATGTGCTTAACAATATGCAATTTAAATTTCTCAAACATCTTGTATAATTTTCAAGATATTGAGGTGCAAAATTTGCAAAAAATCCACAAAAAGGGCAATAACTCCTACATGGGTGGTTGGATTTTCTTCAAAATTTCAGGGTAGGTAGATCTTGAGGTGCTGATCACTTTTACCCTATGCCAGAATTTTGATATCTGTAGCCGTTTTTTTATTTGCAAAAAACTGCATTTTACCCCTATGTTCTATTTTTAGCAACGGCGGCCATGTTTTTTATCAAAGCATTTAAAAATGAGGATCGTTTGTTGCCAACATGTCATATATCATTCCTGCCAAGTTTCTGTTAAATTGGTTCAGTGGTTTCAGAGGAGAAGATTTTTGAAATTGTTAACGGACGACAGACGACGACGGACGCATAGTGATGGCATAAGCTCACATGGCCTTTGGCCAGGTGAGCTAAAAATTGCTTTTTCAAAACTGACAAATAACCCTATTTCAGAGCAGTTCATTCAGCTACCACGTGCTATCTGTGATGCAGATGGAATTCCTGAAAAAGGCCAAAAGTCCTGGGCAACATCTGTATTTAAAAAACTGTATCCTGATTCATTTTTGTCCCATTTTCCAGGTGATCAAAGGCAGACATCAGATACTTTGGCTTTTATTATTGATGGTATGTTTGTTATTAACACCAGTCCAATTTCAATTCACAGAACGTGTTTGGATTATGCAAGATTCCTTTTTGATTTGTGGGTAATTCGTCCATACAAAACATTGCAGGCAACTGAAATACATTTAATTTTTGATCACCCTAACAGACATGGCACGAGTGCAAAAGACAACAGATATCAGATTTTGAAACTATTTCAGGTGACACAGTGACTGTTCTCCCTAGCAACTGGAGATCTTTTCTTTCAGTCAGGCGACAAAAGCGACTTCTCGTGAATTTTCTTGCACATACATTTTTGTCACTTTCCACAGAATATTTTTCTTCTAACCCCATATTTTCCTTTGTTACAGCAGGTGGTTTTGAAGATCATTTAACTGACAAATCTTTTGTTTCTCAAATTGGTAGAATTTCACAGCATCGTTTTACAAATGTAAATCATGAGGAGGCAGACACCAGAGTATGGCTCCATGCTTCTGGTACAACTGCAGACATGATAGTAATTTATAGTCCAGACACTGACATGTATTTCATTGGCTTACCACTCCTGAAAAATATTAATAAACAAATTTATGTTCAATTGAAAGATTCACCTTTTCAAAAGATTTATCTAAATTTGAATTCATTAGTCTGTTCATTAGACAATGACATTTGCTTTCAGGGAATTTCAAATCTGTGAAAAGTGTTTACAAATGGTCTATATCTTGAGTGGTTGCGACTACACATCATTCTTTAAAGGTTATGGAAAGAAATCATGTTTTGATGTGTTTCGTAAATGTTCAACTTTTGTTACAGGTTCTTCTGATGATATTAATCTAGGAGACTCCACTTCACAGAAAGGTCTTCACTCATTTTATAGACTTGTATGTTCAGTTTATTTGTTCCGTAACAGTTCTGCATTCCTGCCTTTCACTACACCGAAAGCTCTATTTGACAGTTTACAGGCAGATGACCAGCATGACAAGCATTTACAGTTTATTTCAGTAATAAGAGAAAAGATGTGGGAACGAGTTCTCCATGAAAGTGAGATGATGCCAAATGCAGATGCATTAAAACTTCATTGGCTTCGGTCATGCTGGGTATTTCATTTTTGGTCACATGCTTCCAGACAGATATTAATTCTAAATTCTATGACTGATTTTGGCTGGACAATAGAAAATTCAAAACTTTTCAGAAAGTAGGCAAAACTATAGATTGGTACACAAAAGGTTGTTCGTGCTAAAGTGGTTGCCAAACAATCGTTGCAAGTGTCGCAGACAGAAATCTGACACATATGATGGTTTCTGTTGCCCAGGATGCAAATGCATGAATTGTACTAACATAAGTTTACCTGACGATATAGACTTTTCTTTTTCAGATGTGACCTTGGAAGCAGCTGTCGAGTCAGATCTTTCTGATATAGCTTCAGATGAGGAGCCAGAGCCAGTTGTAGATGATCATGATGATCCTGTAGAAGAATTTCAAAACATTTATTTTACTTTAGAAGAAAATTACTAATTTGTTCCAGGGAAGTTGTTCTTGTACATATTGATAATTCTATGGTACATGTATTATGAAATTTGTATTTTACAACAGAATATATCTACATAGAATACATTTTATAGGTCTTGTGCTTGCATGCACATATATACTGTTTGTTTGTATTTTTTTCTATTTTGTTTTATTATTTCCAGGTGCAAGTTTTGTATGTACAATATTTGTACATGTAGTGATTGTTACTCTTATATATATGTTTACAATTTCAGATTTTCCTTCTGGTGCCATGCAGATATTGTTTGATGTGCATGTTACTTTCAAACAGATATATATACATAAAATGTTTTATATATGCTAATGTATGTTTTCAATGAAAATTGATTTTTTGTGTATTTTAGTGTTGGTTTTGTGAAATTCGACACGAACATCAGGTCACGTTGACACAGTTTGCACCATGGGACATTTGATCGTACAAGTTAATTTATATGACATTTTAATCGAATTTGGAAGTTACATTGAGTAGCAGTTATGTACACGAACATTTTTTGCGATATCTGGACATACTTGGACATTTTGTACGTTTGAATGTTTTATTTTCTTTGAATGCGACCAAATGTATTGATTTTTATACGTCATCAACTGGTGGTCAATATATTCCGGTGTTACCATAAATTAAACAATGAATCGCATTGCAATTGTTGGACATAGTTTTATCACAAGATTGAATTCGGCTCTACGGCACAATAACAATTTTCCTGATTCATTTAATATTGCGGAATGTGACATTCAATGTTATGGGCGTTCCGGAGGAACTGTAGCTAATCTAAGAAATGATCAGGGATTAACTCAATTTTTAAATAACTTTAACCCAAGAGTTGTGATTTTACAAATAGGTGGAAATGACTTGTCTGCACTGACACCTGAGACTCTAGCCTTTAAAATTGTTGACTTTACCTCTTACTTAAAGGATAATTATAATGTGCAACAAGTTGTTGTGTGTGAGCTCTTTCGGCGTCGTACGCCTAGGTACATTTCACCAGATGAATATGAGTACAAAAGACAGGTGGTAAACCTGATGTTGAAGACAATATTGGAAGATTATATTGATGTGCATTTTTGGAAACATTTACGCCTAATGAACAGTCCCATAAACATTTTCAATCAGGACGGTGTTCATCTATCATTCATTGGGCTGCAGAAGTTTTATAGAAGTCTAAGACTAGCTATCTTGCATGCTGCTTACATGTAGTTTTTAAATTTTATTGCATGATGCATGAGACATTTGGATCAGATTGTATTTTATGTGAGTGTGTATATTTTATTTATTTATTTTTGTAGTACTACATGTATTTTACATACATGTACAAACACGTCTATAAATAGGTACATATGATATTATACACGTAAAAAAAGGTGCATGTACATGTACGATTGCAATACATGTACATGTAATATGCATAATTTCATTTTACATTGTCAGATACATGTCGTTCTCAAAAAGATTGTTGAAGTAATTATATTCTTTATGCATGATACAATGTACATGCATGAAGTCATTATTTTTGGGTTTCATTGTTATGGTTGTTTAATCATAGATTTTATTTTTTCTGTTTTAGATTCCACACAGTTTTACTACTATTGCGGATACATTGTTAATATATACATGTACTTGTATTGAGAATAGATCTATTGTTTGAAAAGTATATATATTATGTAAGTACAACCTACATGTACGTGTATATACATTTAATTTGTACATAATCACTTGAATATGCTGTCTAAGAAGCAGTTTCATGCGGTTAAGAGCCGTTCTACTCATCACTTTGCTGCAAGTCATAGCAGTTATAAAAAAAAAAAAAAAAAAAAAAAAAAAATGCTGCATATTAAAGCAGTTCCTATCAAACTTACAATGCTGCACACACAGCAGTTGAGTTGCGGTTATAACCGTTTGATGCCCTTACTGTAGGGTACATGTGTACGTATTATTAAAATATATATATATATATATTTATTATGCTGCCAACAAAAGCAGTTGCTGCGGTTCAAACCGTTCTATTACACTTTTTTATAATGCTGCAAATTAATAATAAGCAGTTCACACATCAGGTGCAACAAATTCCAAATTCAAGTTGCATTTACCATTTTATTTGCTATGTTAAGGTCATTTTGATGGTATTTCCTACATTTATTTTATTTTTGATCTTTAGTCCAGTGTATGATGGCTCCCAAAAGGAGTAAAAAGTCTGACAAAGACAGCCGCAAAAAGGCAAGGAAAAACAGAGAAGTTGAATCGTCTGTCATCATTCAACAGTCGCCAGTGGATGTGGATGCTTTGGCGGATGCTGTGACAGACAAAGTGCTAAATAATTTGAGACAATCAGGAGTGTATCCTCCATCTGCTCACATCATTTCGTCGCATGGCACCTCTGATAGCGCACAAGAAAATGCAGGTATGCATCAAAGTTCTTGTGACATAAACACTTCCATAGCCACATATAATAACACTAGCACTACTGTTAACGACCTGCAATTAAACGAAACAGCATCAGTGATTAATACCAGTATTAACGATCAATATCCATGTGCTGCTCCCAACTCTATATGTATTACACAAGGTAATAATGACATTCAAATTAATCAAACAGCACCCGTTTCTGTCAGTGCAATGACATTTGTCAGTCAACAAAAAATACATTTATGATTAGGGTTGGTACAAAAACGTACAATTAGAGTTTGGGTTAGTGTTAAACAAATAATAAGGGTAAGGGTTAGTATAAAACTCACAATTAGGGTAAGGGGTTAGCATATTAAGATACACTTAGGGTTAGGGTAAGTACAAAATTATACAATTACTGTTAGGGTCGATGAAAACACAAAATAAAAGGAAGGGGTTAGTAGAAAGAGATACAGCTAGAGTTAGGGGTTAGCATATAAAAATACATTTAAGGTTAGGATTAGACGATGAAAACACAAAATAAGTGGTAGGGGTAAGTACAAAATATACATTTATGATAAGTGTTAGTACAAAAACATACAATTAGGGTTAAGGTAAGTACAAATAATACGATTAGGGTTAGGGTCGAAGAAAACACAAAATAAGGGGTAGGTTACAAAGAGATACCGTTCAGGTAAAGGATCGTACAATTAGGGTTGGGGTTAGTGTAAAACTTAAAATTAGGGTTAGAATTAGTATAAAAGACACAGTTAGGGGTTAGGGGTTGGACCAAAAAGATACATTTATGGTAAGGGTTAGTACAAAAACATACATTAAGGGTTAAGGTTGGTGTAAAACATATAATTAGGGTAAGGGTTAGTATAAAACACACAGCTAGGGTTAGGGGTTAGCATATTAGATACATTTAAGGTAAGGGTTAATATAGAATTATACAATTAGGGTTATAGTTGATGAAAACACAAAATAAGTGGTAGGCGTCAGTACAAAAAATACATTTATGATAAGGTTTATTACAAAACATACAATTAGGGTTAGTGTAAAACAGATATATTATGGTTATTTATTATAAAAAACAAAATTAGGGTTAGGGATAAGCATATTTAGACACATTTAGGGTTAGGGTTATTATAAATCATAAAATAAGGGTTAGGGTCGATGAAAGCTCAAAATAAGGGGTAGGGGTTGGTACAAAGAGATACATTTCAGGTAAATGTTAGTATAAAAACGTACAATTAGGGTTACGGTTAGAATCTGTGAAATCATGTTAAAGGGAAAATTCGCAAAAAAATAATTTTTACATATGTTTTTCATCACATTTTACTAAACATAAATATACATGTAAAACTCTTCAATCTTCACTAATAAGCGAGTATGAGAGCGTTTTGTATCGATAAATTAGAACGATGGGTGCGGCCATTTTGTACGGCCAGAAGGCCCTATTGTCACGTGACCATCATCTAATATCCAATAACCACAAAGTACCAATACGATAACGACACGCAATGGTCATCTCTATCGCCATTTAAACATGATGATAGTTGGTTGTTCTACTCAGCGTAGTAACGGTTAAGTGTTATTCCGTTTTCCTAACCTAAAGAAAAAGGCAGACTTGCATCTTAAATGGGTCCAGTCTTTAGATTTGCCAACCAAAAATTTGAAATGATTTTAATAAATGTACAAAAGCAAAATTTCACTGCGTGTGAAGCGCTTTTCTGGATTAACCTTCATCAGACACGCTAGGAGTAGAAAACTTGGAAAACCGGTATAATATTAGATTTGATTTTAAAAATGCCAAAAAAATATTTTAACAATGACCAAACAGATAAATTTATCAATTTCTAACGAAACAATTTTCTTAAGTATTCTTTTGTCCATGAAAAATGTTTATATCTATCTATATTCGTCAATAATAATTTCATTATTTTTTTAGTCAAACGTTTCTTACATGTTAGATTAATACCTAGTATGCCAGGGCTAGTATGTAACGGTCGGAATCTTTGCTATAAAAATCCACAAGACAAAAATATCAGTTTTGTCATAGATCTGTATATATTTAATATACAGGTCTATGGTTTTGTTTAAAAGAAGAAGAATTATTACGGGTGTGCGTAGAATTAAGAATATAACCGAAAGCGGAATAAAACTTATCTTTTTGTTTTGTATAAGCGTTTTATCACTTCAGTTATAACTGAGTCTGTGCATTTTTAATAACAAGTAAATATACATTTTAATACAGACAACATTTTTTTCTTAATTTTTTTATCCATTCCCTATGCATTCCTTAGAAATTCGCAAATGTATTTTTTTTATCTTTCAAGGATTTCTTAAACGTTCATTATATAGAAGATAATATTATTTTTACCTATATGAACATAGTAATTCACAGTCGGGGGCAACGTATTTAAACTTGTGACACTCCCAGGTATTACTTAATTCCCGGGGATGGTAATTAGCAGGTGGTAGTGTAATGGTTTATGACAGAAAAAGAGATCATTTGTTTCTGTTAATTATTTATTACGAAGTACAACGGAAGACCTACAATTTATCACTCGTGTCTGATTTTTCGACATCTTTATCTGTGTAAAAATAGTGAAATTGTTCCTCTTCAGTTTTTTTTTTTACATTTCTCTTTTAAAAAGTAAAACAAAAAAGTACACTATACAGAAAACGCTTCGTGTTACCTTCATGTAGACAGCCGTATAGTATGAGTATATACCACAATCTTGTGTTCGTAAGATTAATTTTAAAAAGTTTAAATATTTTATCACTTGTATTTCTCTGCATAAGAAGCTCAAACAATAATATATCCAAAAGACATAATGTCCGATCTTCAAACATTAGGACGTACGGACGGACGTACAGAACCGGACACTATATGTCCTCCTACGCCTTCTTTCATAGATTGGGCATAAGATAGACAACCACATCAACAACTTTTGAATCTTATAAACTTATCAAATCAATGTAAAAAAGTTCTATGTGTCAAACTCCAAATTTTGTCTGACGCCCGTTTCTAAAATTTAAAATATCAGATCGGTTCCAAAGTAAACTGAGAATGCGAAATGTACAGTAAAAATAAAAGTTTCAATACAAAATTAATAATTTAGATCTTGCGTTTCGTATGAAAGTGAGAATATTTGATTTTTAGGGAGGGGGGCTTTAGATATATATATTTACTTCGTCCTGCCTTTTTATTTTTGAGAACACTGGAGCCTGGATGTTTTTCTAACTATAAATTTTTCAGCCAAAAACAATATCCTACCCTGCCTTTTTATTTGATTTTTGACATCCTGCCTTTTTATATATCCAAAACAAATTTTAACTAAGCTTAGTGTCACCACTATTAATAAAGTACAAGTCATTGAAGGAAAATCTATTCAGAGTCACTAATACACTCTCTAAATCCTTCGTATTGTCCATCTGCAGAAGGAAATTCTTTTCTGATGACAGACACAACACAAGCTGGCAGCACAACACGATGTTTTCTTCCTAAAGGTGAAGGTAGACATATTCTGACCCAACATACAAACTGTCTGTATGCCATAAGTCAGCTCTGGCTGCATGTATTTTAAAAAGTGGTATCTAAAGTTACCTTGCCTTTACATTATTATTTCCTTTTTTGTACTGTAACTTTTTGTTGGCTAAGAATATATATAACTTTTGTTTGATGGGTCAAGAAAAACTCAATGTTTTCAATCAGTGAAATCTTTGGCAATCACTCTGAAAAAAAGTACACGTCTATTCATATACCTAATAAATAGGACGTCTGGTGCTCTCCCCCGGTGGCGTTTGTACCACAAGAAACTAATATAACTAGTTTTCAACGCAACAGGGTTTAAACAAACTGTCTTGAAGTCGTGGTTGCACCAGGATCGAAGATATCGGTGAATAATGTAAACTCGTGGCAGCATAGGCATTCTGCGAGCAAGGGCATTGGCACATAGCGATCGGAACATTTGCACTATTGAGTGTCAAATTGGGTTGCTTTGAAATTCAGTCTAGCGATTTATCTCCAACTCTTCTATCTACCGGATTTCTTCCTCCGTATATTCTGGTTCAAGTTGATGCCCTTCCTGACCCAATTCGACCAAATCTGCAGAACTAAAGCTGCTAGCAGACACGTCACTCCCGTAATCAGACATTACAAAAATTTAGAAGGGACATTGGTGCAAAGTATATTATATAGCAATTATTTTTCTCATTCTCTCGAAATTACGATTAATCTTTTACAAAAACCTTATTAAACCCCGTTTAACAATCAGGAGAGGAAAGAGTCTAAGAAAAGGTAATACCCAGCTAAAGATCACCGTCTCTTCTTTGATCTTTATGAGGTGACTATTGGACATGCTTAATTGATTTGAATTAATCCGTTAAACTGATAGCCTTTCAATGATCAGTTAATCAGTTTAATAGCTGTCTAATGAGATTAAAGGCCGGGGAAAAGGTTCACGTCGAATATACAAAATTCTTACCTGGGGCAAATTACGTAATCGCCAATTTGCAATTAACACCTGGGATGTCTGGCCAGGTGACACCTTGTTGTTTTAAATAGCGTGATTATCATATGAAAGGGAAAATTTTCAAATCATTTTAACGATGTAAATTAAAATAGAGTAATTTATGGATAAGATTAGAATTATGTAGTAGAATTTTAATTATTATCATGATTTAATTATTTAATATTGATGTTTAAAAAATCATTAATTAAAAATTTTGTTCCCAAATTTGTTGGAAACAAAGGAAAGTAAATTTTGAAGAACCTCTGGAAAAAGGGAGAGATGGGTAGGGGCAAAAAATTTAATCTATGCACTGCACAACTTGGCGGTCCACTGAGGGGTCTTATACATGTATGAAGCGTGGCACTCTCCACACATGATAAATAGTACGAAAAACATGACCGCTAACCATAGAGCGCCAACGTGTTTGAAGTGCCACGCCTCATATACGTAAAAGGGCTCCTTTTCACGCCAAGTAGCGCACCATTTAGGCTAAATTTCCGCCCCTCTCCCTTTTTCCTGTGGTTCTTTGGAATTTACTGTTTCTTTGTTTCCCACCCCATCCCCATCTTTCATAAAACATCATCATTTCATATTCATTTTATCATCCTTTTCATGTTCATGACCTTTATATTAACTATGTAGCGTTGCAAGGGAGTAAAACACCATCTAAATCATTTTTGTTAATTTCTTTCGCTATGATGTTCTTTTTCGTTTTCTGCGGACATACGTCATTTGATTCCTGATTTGAACTTCATTGCTAGGCGATAAAGTTTTAATGAAGCTTTATTGCAGTTACTTGAAACGGCGAAATGACACTATCAATATGGATTAATTTTCCTTTCATGTTCAGGGTTAATCATTTTTTCTAAGAACATAACCGTTCTCTTCAATCCCTTAGGCACCTATTCATAAAATCAGGATTTGAAACGATTCAAAGCATAGAAGATCGGCGACATGGTTGAAATTAGTCTAGTTCAATACTTAAAAAACGCGTGAGAATATTAGTGGTATTATTATACTACAAATTCTGCAAACCTACTAACAAAATCAGATTGTTTTGACATGGAATATTGTAATATTAATCAGCATCATTTTCCCTTGTAGTATGTATAAAAATACATTTAAAATTGAAACAGTACAGATTTTCAAATTTAAAAATGATAATAAAGGGAAACAATTTCTAATCACGTGTTTAAATCAACCATTTGCAAACAGAATATTCGCACGAAATGAAAGCATTAATAAATTGATAACAGAGTAATTAGATACATAACAAGCAGTTGTTTAGGTGTAATAATGGGGTCGTTTATCTTTACCCATAGCTACTTGTTATCACAAGATTCAGATGAATTCTATTTCAATATTGTTTTCAAAAATTATACATTTGATGCAATAACTCAATATTACTTTTAAGCAGACAACAGGCAGAAAACAAACAGAAAACTATCATGTCTTGGCATAACCACTTAAACAAAAATTCGATATTTTTCGGATAGTTTTTGGCATAGTATTTGGTAACCAGATTGAATTATCGCCCCTTTGTTTTTCGTTGTCCAATAATATAGTTCCTATTAAAATTACAATTCATTGTTCCTAAATGTCCCGTTTGTATTTTGTTTTGTTTTGTTTCTTGATTCTGTGATTTACTGTTTTAACCTAAACCATAAATTGAGCATGGAAAGTCAATGACACTAGATATAGAAAAAGAATTAATTTTCCTAACTCAGGTCCTCATAAAAAGAGACCAAAGATTTCCAATTAAAAACAAAAAATAAAACTATTGCATTTGTTCCTTAGCACTTTGCATGCTTTAGTTTTTGTGTTTTTTTTGTAGTTTAGGAGGAGAAGAAGACACAAACTTTACAGTGTTAGGGGAGATAACTCCGTAACAATAAATAGTTCGCTTTCGCAGGGTAAATTGCGAAGAGTTTTTTTATGACCGATATACCACCTTAAATATCAAAATGATATGTCGCGAAACAAAAAATATATTGGGGCGGCGGATGAAAAATAATAATAATAATAATCAGAAGAATTGCTAGAAGGTCTTTACGACCGTAGTCGTGAAAGACCTTAATAAAGACCGGTCAACATTTTTTCATCTGATTTTGACTAAATATGATTAAAAGTAGTATATTTAACATGTTTTGACCACTTTTAGTGCAAAAATGTCAGTTTTCACATTTTTGGAAAAAAAGGGGGGATGAACTATTAATTTCTTTATTTCTAATATCTGAGACCCTTAAATGGGTTAAATGTGTTGAAATAGTGTCATAAAGTTGATTTGACCTTGAAAAGTCAGTCAAGGTCATACGGTTACTCTGTATCTAAGACCGGTGTAAATTTCCTTAAAATCCATTCGCGTTCAATATTTTAGCATTTTTTTCTCATTTTGGGGTATTTAGAGGTAGAAAAGACATTGGACAACTGATTAGCACTAAAAATATGACTAAAATATGAATAATTATGTAAAATATAGATCTGTATATGTAGTAACCCTTAAAATTCCATTTTGGTTAATTTGACCTTGACCTTTGACCTTGGATTTTGATATTTTTGGATGTAACATATGTCACCTAAGTTTAATGGTGAAGGTTCCAAGTCTCTATGACCAACGGTTTAAAAGATAAAAATTTTGACGCGTCGCGACACTTTTTGAATCTTAAACGCGTCAACAGGAAGTGATTTGTTTATTAAATTGGTCCATAGAGCTTGTTTATTAGTTCCTTAACACTTTGCATGCTTTAGTTTTTGTGTTTTTTTTGTAGTTTAGGAGGAGAAGAAGACACAAACTTTACAGTGTTAGGGGAGATAACTCCGTAACAATAAATAGTTCGCTTTCGCAGGGTAAATTGCGAAGAGTTTTTTTATGACCGATATACCACCTTAAATATCAAAATGATATGTCGCGAAACAAAAAATATATTGGGGCGGCGGATGAAAAATAATAATAATAATAATCAGAAGAATTGCTAGAAGGTCTTTACGACCGTAGTCGTGAAAGACCTTAATAAAGACCGGTCAACATTTTTTCATCTGATTTTGACTAAATATGATTAAAAGTAGTATATTTAACATGTTTTGACCACTTTTAGTGCAAAAATGTCAGTTTTCACATTTTTGGAAAAAAAGGGGGGATGAACTATTAATTTCTTTATTTCTAATATCTGAGACCCTTAAATGGGTTAAATGTGTTGAAATAGTGTCATAAAGTTGATTTGACCTTGAAAAGTCAGTCAAGGTCATACGGTTACTCTGTATCTAAGACCGGTGTAAATTTCCTTAAAATCCATTCGCGTTCAATATTTTAGCATTTTTTTCTCATTTTGGGGTATTTAGAGGTAGAAAAGACATTGGACAACTGATTAGCACTAAAAATATGACTAAAATATGAATAATTATGTAAAATATAGATCTGTATATGTAGTAACCCTTAAAATTCCATTTTGGTTAATTTGACCTTGACCTTTGACCTTGGATTTTGATATTTTTGGATGTAACATATGTCACCTAAGTTTAATGGTGAAGGTTCCAAGTCTCTATGACCAACGGTTTAAAAGATAAAAATTTTGACGCGTCGCGACACTTTTTGAATCTTAAACGCGTCAACAGGAAGTGATTTGTTTATTAAATTGGTCCATAGAGCTTGTTTATTAGTTCCTTAACACTTTGCATGCTTTAGTTTTTGTGTTTTTTTTGTAGTTTAGGAGGAGAAGAAGACACAAACTTTACAGTGTTAGGGGAGATAACTCCGTAACAATAAATAGTTCGCTTTCGCAGGGTAAATTGCGAAGAGTTTTTTTATGACCGATATACCACCTTAAATATCAAAATGATATGTCGCGAAACAAAAAATATATTGGGGCGGCGGATGAAAAATAATAATAATAATAATCAGAAGAATTGCTAGAAGGTCTTTACGACCGTAGTCGTGAAAGACCTTAATAAAGACCGGTCAACATTTTTTCATCTGATTTTGACTAAATATGATTAAAAGTAGTATATTTAACATGTTTTGACCACTTTTAGTGCAAAAATGTCAGTTTTCACATTTTTGGAAAAAAAGGGGGGATGAACTATTAATTTCTTTATTTCTAATATCTGAGACCCTTAAATGGGTTAAATGTGTTGAAATAGTGTCATAAAGTTGATTTGACCTTGAAAAGTCAGTCAAGGTCATACGGTTACTCTGTATCTAAGACCGGTGTAAATTTCCTTAAAATCCATTCGCGTTCAATATTTTAGCATTTTTTTCTCATTTTGGGGTATTTAGAGGTAGAAAAGACATTGGACAACTGATTAGCACTAAAAATATGACTAAAATATGAATAATTATGTAAAATATAGATCTGTATATGTAGTAACCCTTAAAATTCCATTTTGGTTAATTTGACCTTGACCTTTGACCTTGGATTTTGATATTTTTGGATGTAACATATGTCACCTAAGTTTAATGGTGAAGGTTCCAAGTCTCTATGACCAACGGTTTAAAAGATAAAAATTTTGACGCGTCGCGACACTTTTTGAATCTTAAACGCGTCAACAGGAAGTGATTTGTTTATTAAATTGGTCCATAGAGCTTGTTTATTAGTTCCTTAACACTTTGCATGCTTTAGTTTTTGTGTTTTTTTTGTAGTTTAGGAGGAGAAGAAGACACAAACTTTACAGTGTTAGGGGAGATAACTCCGTAACAATAAATAGTTCGCTTTCGCAGGGTAAATTGCGAAGAGTTTTTTTATGACCGATATACCACCTTAAATATCAAAATGATATGTCGCGAAACAAAAAATATATTGGGGCGGCGGATGAAAAATAATAATAATAATAATCAGAAGAATTGCTAGAAGGTCTTTACGACCGTAGTCGTGAAAGACCTTAATAAAGACCGGTCAACATTTTTTCATCTGATTTTGACTAAATATGATTAAAAGTAGTATATTTAACATGTTTTGACCACTTTTAGTGCAAAAATGTCAGTTTTCACATTTTTGGAAAAAAAGGGGGGATGAACTATTAATTTCTTTATTTCTAATATCTGAGACCCTTAAATGGGTTAAATGTGTTGAAATAGTGTCATAAAGTTGATTTGACCTTGAAAAGTCAGTCAAGGTCATACGGTTACTCTGTATCTAAGACCGGTGTAAATTTCCTTAAAATCCATTCGCGTTCAATATTTTAGCATTTTTTTCTCATTTTGGGGTATTTAGAGGTAGAAAAGACATTGGACAACTGATTAGCACTAAAAATATGACTAAAATATGAATAATTATGTAAAATATAGATCTGTATATGTAGTAACCCTTAAAATTCCATTTTGGTTAATTTGACCTTGACCTTTGACCTTGGATTTTGATATTTTTGGATGTAACATATGTCACCTAAGTTTAATGGTGAAGGTTCCAAGTCTCTATGACCAACGGTTTAAAAGATAAAAATTTTGACGCGTCGCGACACTTTTTGAATCTTAAACGCGTCAACAGGAAGTGATTTGTTTATTAAATTGGTCCATAGAGCTTGTTTATTAGTTCCTTAACACTTTGCATGCTTTAGTTTTTGTGTTTTTTTTGTAGTTTAGGAGGAGAAGAAGACACAAACTTTACAGTGTTAGGGGAGATAACTCCGTAACAATAAATAGTTCGCTTTCGCAGGGTAAATTGCGAAGAGTTTTTTTATGACCGATATACCACCTTAAATATCAAAATGATATGTCGCGAAACAAAAAATATATTGGGGCGGCGGATGAAAAATAATAATAATAATAATCAGAAGAATTGCTAGAAGGTCTTTACGACCGTAGTCGTGAAAGACCTTAATAAAGACCGGTCAACATTTTTTCATCTGATTTTGACTAAATATGATTAAAAGTAGTATATTTAACATGTTTTGACCACTTTTAGTGCAAAAATGTCAGTTTTCACATTTTTGGAAAAAAAGGGGGGATGAACTATTAATTTCTTTATTTCTAATATCTGAGACCCTTAAATGGGTTAAATGTGTTGAAATAGTGTCATAAAGTTGATTTGACCTTGAAAAGTCAGTCAAGGTCATACGGTTACTCTGTATCTAAGACCGGTGTAAATTTCCTTAAAATCCATTCGCGTTCAATATTTTAGCATTTTTTTCTCATTTTGGGGTATTTAGAGGTAGAAAAGACATTGGACAACTGATTAGCACTAAAAATATGACTAAAATATGAATAATTATGTAAAATATAGATCTGTATATGTAGTAACCCTTAAAATTCCATTTTGGTTAATTTGACCTTGACCTTTGACCTTGGATTTTGATATTTTTGGATGTAACATATGTCACCTAAGTTTAATGGTGAAGGTTCCAAGTCTCTATGACCAACGGTTTAAAAGATAAAAATTTTGACGCGTCGCGACACTTTTTGAATCTTAAACGCGTCAACAGGAAGTGATTTGTTTATTAAATTGGTCCATAGAGCTTGTTTATTAGTTCCTTAACACTTTGCATGCTTTAGTTTTTGTGTTTTTTTTGTAGTTTAGGAGGAGAAGAAGACACAAACTTTACAGTGTTAGGGGAGATAACTCCGTAACAATAAATAGTTCGCTTTCGCAGGGTAAATTGCGAAGAGTTTTTTTATGACCGATATACCACCTTAAATATCAAAATGATATGTCGCGAAACAAAAAATATATTGGGGCGGCGGATGAAAAATAATAATAATAATAATCAGAAGAATTGCTAGAAGGTCTTTACGACCGTAGTCGTGAAAGACCTTAATAAAGACCGGTCAACATTTTTTCATCTGATTTTGACTAAATATGATTAAAAGTAGTATATTTAACATGTTTTGACCACTTTTAGTGCAAAAATGTCAGTTTTCACATTTTTGGAAAAAAAGGGGGGATGAACTATTAATTTCTTTATTTCTAATATCTGAGACCCTTAAATGGGTTAAATGTGTTGAAATAGTGTCATAAAGTTGATTTGACCTTGAAAAGTCAGTCAAGGTCATACGGTTACTCTGTATCTAAGACCGGTGTAAATTTCCTTAAAATCCATTCGCGTTCAATATTTTAGCATTTTTTTCTCATTTTGGGGTATTTAGAGGTAGAAAAGACATTGGACAACTGATTAGCACTAAAAATATGACTAAAATATGAATAATTATGTAAAATATAGATCTGTATATGTAGTAACCCTTAAAATTCCATTTTGGTTAATTTGACCTTGACCTTTGACCTTGGATTTTGATATTTTTGGATGTAACATATGTCACCTAAGTTTAATGGTGAAGGTTCCAAGTCTCTATGACCAACGGTTTAAAAGATAAAAATTTTGACGCGTCGCGACACTTTTTGAATCTTAAACGCGTCAACAGGAAGTGATTTGTTTATTAAATTGGTCCATAGAGCTTGTTTATTAGTTCCTTAACACTTTGCATGCTTTAGTTTTTGTGTTTTTTTTGTAGTTTAGGAGGAGAAGAAGACACAAACTTTACAGTGTTAGGGGAGATAACTCCGTAACAATAAATAGTTCGCTTTCGCAGGGTAAATTGCGAAGAGTTTTTTTATGACCGATATACCACCTTAAATATCAAAATGATATGTCGCGAAACAAAAAATATATTGGGGCGGCGGATGAAAAATAATAATAATAATAATCAGAAGAATTGCTAGAAGGTCTTTACGACCGTAGTCGTGAAAGACCTTAATAAAGACCGGTCAACATTTTTTCATCTGATTTTGACTAAATATGATTAAAAGTAGTATATTTAACATGTTTTGACCACTTTTAGTGCAAAAATGTCAGTTTTCACATTTTTGGAAAAAAAGGGGGGATGAACTATTAATTTCTTTATTTCTAATATCTGAGACCCTTAAATGGGTTAAATGTGTTGAAATAGTGTCATAAAGTTGATTTGACCTTGAAAAGTCAGTCAAGGTCATACGGTTACTCTGTATCTAAGACCGGTGTAAATTTCCTTAAAATCCATTCGCGTTCAATATTTTAGCATTTTTTTCTCATTTTGGGGTATTTAGAGGTAGAAAAGACATTGGACAACTGATTAGCACTAAAAATATGACTAAAATATGAATAATTATGTAAAATATAGATCTGTATATGTAGTAACCCTTAAAATTCCATTTTGGTTAATTTGACCTTGACCTTTGACCTTGGATTTTGATATTTTTGGATGTAACATATGTCACCTAAGTTTAATGGTGAAGGTTCCAAGTCTCTATGACCAACGGTTTAAAAGATAAAAATTTTGACGCGTCGCGACACTTTTTGAATCTTAAACGCGTCAACAGGAAGTGATTTGTTTATTAAATTGGTCCATAGAGCTTGTTTATTAGTTCCTTAACACTTTGCATGCTTTAGTTTTTGTGTTTTTTTTGTAGTTTAGGAGGAGAAGAAGACACAAACTTTACAGTGTTAGGGGAGATAACTCCGTAACAATAAATAGTTCGCTTTCGCAGGGTAAATTGCGAAGAGTTTTTTTATGACCGATATACCACCTTAAATATCAAAATGATATGTCGCGAAACAAAAAATATATTGGGGCGGCGGATGAAAAATAATAATAATAATAATCAGAAGAATTGCTAGAAGGTCTTTACGACCGTAGTCGTGAAAGACCTTAATAAAGACCGGTCAACATTTTTTCATCTGATTTTGACTAAATATGATTAAAAGTAGTATATTTAACATGTTTTGACCACTTTTAGTGCAAAAATGTCAGTTTTCACATTTTTGGAAAAAAAGGGGGGATGAACTATTAATTTCTTTATTTCTAATATCTGAGACCCTTAAATGGGTTAAATGTGTTGAAATAGTGTCATAAAGTTGATTTGACCTTGAAAAGTCAGTCAAGGTCATACGGTTACTCTGTATCTAAGACCGGTGTAAATTTCCTTAAAATCCATTCGCGTTCAATATTTTAGCATTTTTTTCTCATTTTGGGGTATTTAGAGGTAGAAAAGACATTGGACAACTGATTAGCACTAAAAATATGACTAAAATATGAATAATTATGTAAAATATAGATCTGTATATGTAGTAACCCTTAAAATTCCATTTTGGTTAATTTGACCTTGACCTTTGACCTTGGATTTTGATATTTTTGGATGTAACATATGTCACCTAAGTTTAATGGTGAAGGTTCCAAGTCTCTATGACCAACGGTTTAAAAGATAAAAATTTTGACGCGTCGCGACACTTTTTGAATCTTAAACGCGTCAACAGGAAGTGATTTGTTTATTAAATTGGTCCATAGAGCTTGTTTATTAGTTCCTTAACACTTTGCATGCTTTAGTTTTTGTGTTTTTTTTGTAGTTTAGGAGGAGAAGAAGACACAAACTTTACAGTGTTAGGGGAGATAACTCCGTAACAATAAATAGTTCGCTTTCGCAGGGTAAATTGCGAAGAGTTTTTTTATGACCGATATACCACCTTAAATATCAAAATGATATGTCGCGAAACAAAAAATATATTGGGGCGGCGGATGAAAAATAATAATAATAATAATCAGAAGAATTGCTAGAAGGTCTTTACGACCGTAGTCGTGAAAGACCTTAATAAAGACCGGTCAACATTTTTTCATCTGATTTTGACTAAATATGATTAAAAGTAGTATATTTAACATGTTTTGACCACTTTTAGTGCAAAAATGTCAGTTTTCACATTTTTGGAAAAAAAGGGGGGATGAACTATTAATTTCTTTATTTCTAATATCTGAGACCCTTAAATGGGTTAAATGTGTTGAAATAGTGTCATAAAGTTGATTTGACCTTGAAAAGTCAGTCAAGGTCATACGGTTACTCTGTATCTAAGACCGGTGTAAATTTCCTTAAAATCCATTCGCGTTCAATATTTTAGCATTTTTTTCTCATTTTGGGGTATTTAGAGGTAGAAAAGACATTGGACAACTGATTAGCACTAAAAATATGACTAAAATATGAATAATTATGTAAAATATAGATCTGTATATGTAGTAACCCTTAAAATTCCATTTTGGTTAATTTGACCTTGACCTTTGACCTTGGATTTTGATATTTTTGGATGTAACATATGTCACCTAAGTTTAATGGTGAAGGTTCCAAGTCTCTATGACCAACGGTTTAAAAGATAAAAATTTTGACGCGTCGCGACACTTTTTGAATCTTAAACGCGTCAACAGGAAGTGATTTGTTTATTAAATTGGTCCATAGAGCTTGTTTATTAGTTCCTTAACACTTTGCATGCTTTAGTTTTTGTGTTTTTTTTGTAGTTTAGGAGGAGAAGAAGACACAAACTTTACAGTGTTAGGGGAGATAACTCCGTAACAATAAATAGTTCGCTTTCGCAGGGTAAATTGCGAAGAGTTTTTTTATGACCGATATACCACCTTAAATATCAAAATGATATGTCGCGAAACAAAAAATATATTGGGGCGGCGGATGAAAAATAATAATAATAATAATCAGAAGAATTGCTAGAAGGTCTTTACGACCGTAGTCGTGAAAGACCTTAATAAAGACCGGTCAACATTTTTTCATCTGATTTTGACTAAATATGATTAAAAGTAGTATATTTAACATGTTTTGACCACTTTTAGTGCAAAAATGTCAGTTTTCACATTTTTGGAAAAAAAGGGGGGATGAACTATTAATTTCTTTATTTCTAATATCTGAGACCCTTAAATGGGTTAAATGTGTTGAAATAGTGTCATAAAGTTGATTTGACCTTGAAAAGTCAGTCAAGGTCATACGGTTACTCTGTATCTAAGACCGGTGTAAATTTCCTTAAAATCCATTCGCGTTCAATATTTTAGCATTTTTTTCTCATTTTGGGGTATTTAGAGGTAGAAAAGACATTGGACAACTGATTAGCACTAAAAATATGACTAAAATATGAATAATTATGTAAAATATAGATCTGTATATGTAGTAACCCTTAAAATTCCATTTTGGTTAATTTGACCTTGACCTTTGACCTTGGATTTTGATATTTTTGGATGTAACATATGTCACCTAAGTTTAATGGTGAAGGTTCCAAGTCTCTATGACCAACGGTTTAAAAGATAAAAATTTTGACGCGTCGCGACACTTTTTGAATCTTAAACGCGTCAACAGGAAGTGATTTGTTTATTAAATTGGTCCATAGAGCTTGTTTATTAGTTCCTTAACACTTTGCATGCTTTAGTTTTTGTGTTTTTTTTGTAGTTTAGGAGGAGAAGAAGACACAAACTTTACAGTGTTAGGGGAGATAACTCCGTAACAATAAATAGTTCGCTTTCGCAGGGTAAATTGCGAAGAGTTTTTTTATGACCGATATACCACCTTAAATATCAAAATGATATGTCGCGAAACAAAAAATATATTGGGGCGGCGGATGAAAAATAATAATAATAATAATCAGAAGAATTGCTAGAAGGTCTTTACGACCGTAGTCGTGAAAGACCTTAATAAAGACCGGTCAACATTTTTTCATCTGATTTTGACTAAATATGATTAAAAGTAGTATATTTAACATGTTTTGACCACTTTTAGTGCAAAAATGTCAGTTTTCACATTTTTGGAAAAAAAGGGGGGATGAACTATTAATTTCTTTATTTCTAATATCTGAGACCCTTAAATGGGTTAAATGTGTTGAAATAGTGTCATAAAGTTGATTTGACCTTGAAAAGTCAGTCAAGGTCATACGGTTACTCTGTATCTAAGACCGGTGTAAATTTCCTTAAAATCCATTCGCGTTCAATATTTTAGCATTTTTTTCTCATTTTGGGGTATTTAGAGGTAGAAAAGACATTGGACAACTGATTAGCACTAAAAATATGACTAAAATATGAATAATTATGTAAAATATAGATCTGTATATGTAGTAACCCTTAAAATTCCATTTTGGTTAATTTGACCTTGACCTTTGACCTTGGATTTTGATATTTTTGGATGTAACATATGTCACCTAAGTTTAATGGTGAAGGTTCCAAGTCTCTATGACCAACGGTTTAAAAGATAAAAATTTTGACGCGTCGCGACACTTTTTGAATCTTAAACGCGTCAACAGGAAGTGATTTGTTTATTAAATTGGTCCATAGAGCTTGTTTATTAGTTCCTTAACACTTTGCATGCTTTAGTTTTTGTGTTTTTTTTGTAGTTTAGGAGGAGAAGAAGACACAAACTTTACAGTGTTAGGGGAGATAACTCCGTAACAATAAATAGTTCGCTTTCGCAGGGTAAATTGCGAAGAGTTTTTTTATGACCGATATACCACCTTAAATATCAAAATGATATGTCGCGAAACAAAAAATATATTGGGGCGGCGGATGAAAAATAATAATAATAATAATCAGAAGAATTGCTAGAAGGTCTTTACGACCGTAGTCGTGAAAGACCTTAATAAAGACCGGTCAACATTTTTTCATCTGATTTTGACTAAATATGATTAAAAGTAGTATATTTAACATGTTTTGACCACTTTTAGTGCAAAAATGTCAGTTTTCACATTTTTGGAAAAAAAGGGGGGATGAACTATTAATTTCTTTATTTCTAATATCTGAGACCCTTAAATGGGTTAAATGTGTTGAAATAGTGTCATAAAGTTGATTTGACCTTGAAAAGTCAGTCAAGGTCATACGGTTACTCTGTATCTAAGACCGGTGTAAATTTCCTTAAAATCCATTCGCGTTCAATATTTTAGCATTTTTTTCTCATTTTGGGGTATTTAGAGGTAGAAAAGACATTGGACAACTGATTAGCACTAAAAATATGACTAAAATATGAATAATTATGTAAAATATAGATCTGTATATGTAGTAACCCTTAAAATTCCATTTTGGTTAATTTGACCTTGACCTTTGACCTTGGATTTTGATATTTTTGGATGTAACATATGTCACCTAAGTTTAATGGTGAAGGTTCCAAGTCTCTATGACCAACGGTTTAAAAGATAAAAATTTTGACGCGTCGCGACACTTTTTGAATCTTAAACGCGTCAACAGGAAGTGATTTGTTTATTAAATTGGTCCATAGAGCTTGTTTATTAGTTCCTTAACACTTTGCATGCTTTAGTTTTTGTGTTTTTTTTGTAGTTTAGGAGGAGAAGAAGACACAAACTTTACAGTGTTAGGGGAGATAACTCCGTAACAATAAATAGTTCGCTTTCGCAGGGTAAATTGCGAAGAGTTTTTTTATGACCGATATACCACCTTAAATATCAAAATGATATGTCGCGAAACAAAAAATATATTGGGGCGGCGGATGAAAAATAATAATAATAATAATCAGAAGAATTGCTAGAAGGTCTTTACGACCGTAGTCGTGAAAGACCTTAATAAAGACCGGTCAACATTTTTTCATCTGATTTTGACTAAATATGATTAAAAGTAGTATATTTAACATGTTTTGACCACTTTTAGTGCAAAAATGTCAGTTTTCACATTTTTGGAAAAAAAGGGGGGATGAACTATTAATTTCTTTATTTCTAATATCTGAGACCCTTAAATGGGTTAAATGTGTTGAAATAGTGTCATAAAGTTGATTTGACCTTGAAAAGTCAGTCAAGGTCATACGGTTACTCTGTATCTAAGACCGGTGTAAATTTCCTTAAAATCCATTCGCGTTCAATATTTTAGCATTTTTTTCTCATTTTGGGGTATTTAGAGGTAGAAAAGACATTGGACAACTGATTAGCACTAAAAATATGACTAAAATATGAATAATTATGTAAAATATAGATCTGTATATGTAGTAACCCTTAAAATTCCATTTTGGTTAATTTGACCTTGACCTTTGACCTTGGATTTTGATATTTTTGGATGTAACATATGTCACCTAAGTTTAATGGTGAAGGTTCCAAGTCTCTATGACCAACGGTTTAAAAGATAAAAATTTTGACGCGTCGCGACACTTTTTGAATCTTAAACGCGTCAACAGGAAGTGATTTGTTTATTAAATTGGTCCATAGAGCTTGTTTATTAGTTCCTTAACACTTTGCATGCTTTAGTTTTTGTGTTTTTTTTGTAGTTTAGGAGGAGAAGAAGACACAAACTTTACAGTGTTAGGGGAGATAACTCCGTAACAATAAATAGTTCGCTTTCGCAGGGTAAATTGCGAAGAGTTTTTTTATGACCGATATACCACCTTAAATATCAAAATGATATGTCGCGAAACAAAAAATATATTGGGGCGGCGGATGAAAAATAATAATAATAATAATCAGAAGAATTGCTAGAAGGTCTTTACGACCGTAGTCGTGAAAGACCTTAATAAAGACCGGTCAACATTTTTTCATCTGATTTTGACTAAATATGATTAAAAGTAGTATATTTAACATGTTTTGACCACTTTTAGTGCAAAAATGTCAGTTTTCACATTTTTGGAAAAAAAGGGGGGATGAACTATTAATTTCTTTATTTCTAATATCTGAGACCCTTAAATGGGTTAAATGTGTTGAAATAGTGTCATAAAGTTGATTTGACCTTGAAAAGTCAGTCAAGGTCATACGGTTACTCTGTATCTAAGACCGGTGTAAATTTCCTTAAAATCCATTCGCGTTCAATATTTTAGCATTTTTTTCTCATTTTGGGGTATTTAGAGGTAGAAAAGACATTGGACAACTGATTAGCACTAAAAATATGACTAAAATATGAATAATTATGTAAAATATAGATCTGTATATGTAGTAACCCTTAAAATTCCATTTTGGTTAATTTGACCTTGACCTTTGACCTTGGATTTTGATATTTTTGGATGTAACATATGTCACCTAAGTTTAATGGTGAAGGTTCCAAGTCTCTATGACCAACGGTTTAAAAGATAAAAATTTTGACGCGTCGCGACACTTTTTGAATCTTAAACGCGTCAACAGGAAGTGATTTGTTTATTAAATTGGTCCATAGAGCTTGTTTATTAGTTCCTTAACACTTTGCATGCTTTAGTTTTTGTGTTTTTTTTGTAGTTTAGGAGGAGAAGAAGACACAAACTTTACAGTGTTAGGGGAGATAACTCCGTAACAATAAATAGTTCGCTTTCGCAGGGTAAATTGCGAAGAGTTTTTTTATGACCGATATACCACCTTAAATATCAAAATGATATGTCGCGAAACAAAAAATATATTGGGGCGGCGGATGAAAAATAATAATAATAATAATCAGAAGAATTGCTAGAAGGTCTTTACGACCGTAGTCGTGAAAGACCTTAATAAAGACCGGTCAACATTTTTTCATCTGATTTTGACTAAATATGATTAAAAGTAGTATATTTAACATGTTTTGACCACTTTTAGTGCAAAAATGTCAGTTTTCACATTTTTGGAAAAAAAGGGGGGATGAACTATTAATTTCTTTATTTCTAATATCTGAGACCCTTAAATGGGTTAAATGTGTTGAAATAGTGTCATAAAGTTGATTTGACCTTGAAAAGTCAGTCAAGGTCATACGGTTACTCTGTATCTAAGACCGGTGTAAATTTCCTTAAAATCCATTCGCGTTCAATATTTTAGCATTTTTTTCTCATTTTGGGGTATTTAGAGGTAGAAAAGACATTGGACAACTGATTAGCACTAAAAATATGACTAAAATATGAATAATTATGTAAAATATAGATCTGTATATGTAGTAACCCTTAAAATTCCATTTTGGTTAATTTGACCTTGACCTTTGACCTTGGATTTTGATATTTTTGGATGTAACATATGTCACCTAAGTTTAATGGTGAAGGTTCCAAGTCTCTATGACCAACGGTTTAAAAGATAAAAATTTTGACGCGTCGCGACACTTTTTGAATCTTAAACGCGTCAACAGGAAGTGATTTGTTTATTAAATTGGTCCATAGAGCTTGTTTATTAGTTCCTTAACACTTTGCATGCTTTAGTTTTTGTGTTTTTTTTGTAGTTTAGGAGGAGAAGAAGACACAAACTTTACAGTGTTAGGGGAGATAACTCCGTAACAATAAATAGTTCGCTTTCGCAGGGTAAATTGCGAAGAGTTTTTTTATGACCGATATACCACCTTAAATATCAAAATGATATGTCGCGAAACAAAAAATATATTGGGGCGGCGGATGAAAAATAATAATAATAATAATCAGAAGAATTGCTAGAAGGTCTTTACGACCGTAGTCGTGAAAGACCTTAATAAAGACCGGTCAACATTTTTTCATCTGATTTTGACTAAATATGATTAAAAGTAGTATATTTAACATGTTTTGACCACTTTTAGTGCAAAAATGTCAGTTTTCACATTTTTGGAAAAAAAGGGGGGATGAACTATTAATTTCTTTATTTCTAATATCTGAGACCCTTAAATGGGTTAAATGTGTTGAAATAGTGTCATAAAGTTGATTTGACCTTGAAAAGTCAGTCAAGGTCATACGGTTACTCTGTATCTAAGATCGGTGTAAATTTCCTTAAAATCCATTCGCGTTCAATATTTTAGCATTTTTTTCTCATTTTGGGGTATTTAGAGGTAGAAAAGACATTGGACAACTGATTAGCACTAAAAATATGACTAAAATATGAATAATTATGTAAAATATAGATCTGTATATGTAGTAACCCTTAAAATTCCATTTTGGTTAATTTGACCTTGACCTTTGACCTTGGATTTTGATATTTTTGGATGTAACATATGTCACCTAAGTTTAATGGTGAAGGTTCCAAGTCTCTATGACCAACGGTTTAAAAGATAAAAATTTTGACGCGTCGCGACACTTTTTGAATCTTAAACGCGTCAACAGGAAGTGATTTGTTTATTAAATTGGTCCATAGAGCTTGTTTATTAGTTCCTTAACACTTTGCATGCTTTAGTTTTTGTGTTTTTTTTGTAGTTTAGGAGGAGAAGAAGACACAAACTTTACAGTGTTAGGGGAGATAACTCCGTAACAATAAATAGTTCGCTTTCGCAGGGTAAATTGCGAAGAGTTGTTTTATGACCGATATACCACCTTAAATATCAAAATGATATGTCGCGAAACAAAAAATATATTGGGGCGGCGGATGAAAAATAATAATAATAATAATCAGAAGAATTGCTAGAAGGTCTTTACGACCGTAGTCGTGAAAGACCTTAATAAAGACCGGTCAACATTTTTTCATCTGATTTTGACTAAATATGATTAAAAGTAGTATATTTAACATGTTTTGACCACTTTTAGTGCAAAAATGTCAGTTTTCACATTTTTGGAAAAAAAGGGGGGATGAACTATTAATTTCTTTATTTCTAATATCTGAGACCCTTAAATGGGTTAAATGTGTTGAAATAGTGTCATAAAGTTGATTTGACCTTGAAAAGTCAGTCAAGGTCATACGGTTACTCTGTATCTAAGACCGGTGTAAATTTCCTTAAAATCCATTCGCGTTCAATATTTTAGCATTTTTTTCTCATTTTGGGGTATTTAGAGGTAGAAAAGACATTGGACAACTGATTAGCACTAAAAATATGACTAAAATATGAATAATTATGTAAAATATAGATCTGTATATGTAGTAACCCTTAAAATTCCATTTTGGTTAATTTGACCTTGACCTTTGACCTTGGATTTTGATATTTTTGGATGTAACATATGTCACCTAAGTTTAATGGTGAAGGTTCCAAGTCTCTATGACCAACGGTTTAAAAGATAAAAATTTTGACGCGTCGCGACACTTTTTGAATCTTAAACGCGTCAACAGGAAGTGATTTGTTTATTAAATTGGTCCATAGAGCTTGTTTATTAGTTCCTTAACACTTTGCATGCTTTAGTTTTTGTGTTTTTTTTGTAGTTTAGGAGGAGAAGAAGACACAAACTTTACAGTGTTAGGGGAGATAACTCCGTAACAATAAATAGTTCGCTTTCGCAGGGTAAATTGCGAAGAGTTTTTTTATGACCGATATACCACCTTAAATATCAAAATGATATGTCGCGAAACAAAAAATATATTGGGGCGGCGGATGAAAAATAATAATAATAATAATCAGAAGAATTGCTAGAAGGTCTTTACGACCGTAGTCGTGAAAGACCTTAATAAAGACCGGTCAACATTTTTTCATCTGATTTTGACTAAATATGATTAAAAGTAGTATATTTAACATGTTTTGACCACTTTTAGTGCAAAAATGTCAGTTTTCACATTTTTGGAAAAAAAGGGGGGATGAACTATTAATTTCTTTATTTCTAATATCTGAGACCCTTAAATGGGTTAAATGTGTTGAAATAGTGTCATAAAGTTGATTTGACCTTGAAAAGTCAGTCAAGGTCATACGGTTACTCTGTATCTAAGATCGGTGTAAATTTCCTTAAAATCCATTCGCGTTCAATATTTTAGCATTTTTTTCTCATTTTGGGGTATTTAGAGGTAGAAAAGACATTGGACAACTGATTAGCACTAAAAATATGACTAAAATATGAATAATTATGTAAAATATAGATCTGTATATGTAGTAACCCTTAAAATTCCATTTTGGTTAATTTGACCTTGACCTTTGACCTTGGATTTTGATATTTTTGGATGTAACATATGTCACCTAAGTTTAATGGTGAAGGTTCCAAGTCTCTATGACCAACGGTTTAAAAGATAAAAATTTTGACGCGTCGCGACACTTTTTGAATCTTAAACGCGTCAACAGGAAGTGATTTGTTTATTAAATTGGTCCATAGAGCTTGTTTATTAGTTCCTTAACACTTTGCATGCTTTAGTTTTTGTGTTTTTTTGTAGTTTAGGAGGAGAAGAAGACACAAACTTTACAGTGTTAGGGGAGATAACTCCGTAACAATAAATAGTTCGCTTTCGCAGGGTAAATTGCGAAGAGTTTTTTTATGACCGATATACCACCTTAAATATCAAAATGATATGTCGCGAAACAAAAAATATATTGGGGCGGCGGATGAAAAATAATAATAATAATAATCAGAAGAATTGCTAGAAGGTCTTTACGACCGTAGTCGTGAAAGACCTTAATAAAGACCGGTCAACATTTTTTCATCTGATTTTGACTAAATATGATTAAAAGTAGTATATTTAACATGTTTTGACCACTTTTAGTGCAAAAATGTCAGTTTTCACATTTTTGGAAAAAAAGGGGGGATGAACTATTAATTTCTTTATTTCTAATATCTGAGACCCTTAAATGGGTTAAATGTGTTGAAATAGTGTCATAAAGTTGATTTGACCTTGAAAAGTCAGTCAAGGTCATACGGTTACTCTGTATCTAAGACCGGTGTAAATTTCCTTAAAATCCATTCGCGTTCAATATTTTAGCATTTTTTTCTCATTTTGGGGTATTTAGAGGTAGAAAAGACATTGGACAACTGATTAGCACTAAAAATATGACTAAAATATGAATAATTATGTAAAATATAGATCTGTATATGTAGTAACCCTTAAAATTCCATTTTGGTTAATTTGACCTTGACCTTTGACCTTGGATTTTGATATTTTTGGATGTAACATATGTCACCTAAGTTTAATGGTGAAGGTTCCAAGTCTCTATGACCAACGGTTTAAAAGATAAAAATTTTGACGCGTCGCGACACTTTTTGAATCTTAAACGCGTCAACAGGAAGTGATTTGTTTATTAAATTGGTCCATAGAGCTTGTTTATTAGTTCCTTAACACTTTGCATGCTTTAGTTTTTGTGTTTTTTTTGTAGTTTAGGAGGAGAAGAAGACACAAACTTTACAGTGTTAGGGGAGATAACTCCGTAACAATAAATAGTTCGCTTTCGCAGGGTAAATTGCGAAGAGTTTTTTTATGACCGATATACCACCTTAAATATCAAAATGATATGTCGCGAAACAAAAAATATATTGGGGCGGCGGATGAAAAATAATAATAATAATAATCAGAAGAATTGCTAGAAGGTCTTTACGACCGTAGTCGTGAAAGACCTTAATAAAGACCGGTCAACATTTTTTCATCTGATTTTGACTAAATATGATTAAAAGTAGTATATTTAACATGTTTTGACCACTTTTAGTGCAAAAATGTCAGTTTTCACATTTTTGGAAAAAAAGGGGGGATGAACTATTAATTTCTTTATTTCTAATATCTGAGACCCTTAAATGGGTTAAATGTGTTGAAATAGTGTCATAAAGTTGATTTGACCTTGAAAAGTCAGTCAAGGTCATACGGTTACTCTGTATCTAAGACCGGTGTAAATTTCCTTAAAATCCATTCGCGTTCAATATTTTAGCATTTTTTTCTCATTTTGGGGTATTTAGAGGTAGAAAAGACATTGGACAACTGATTAGCACTAAAAATATGACTAAAATATGAATAATTATGTAAAATATAGATCTGTATATGTAGTAACCCTTAAAATTCCATTTTGGTTAATTTGACCTTGACCTTTGACCTTGGATTTTGATATTTTTGGATGTAACATATGTCACCTAAGTTTAATGGTGAAGGTTCCAAGTCTCTATGACCAAAGGTTTAAAAGATAAAAATTTTGACGCGTCGCGACACTTTTTGAATCTTAAACGCGTCAACAGGAAGTGATTTGTTTATTAAATTGGTCCATAGAGCTTGTTTATTAGTTCCTTAACACTTTGCATGCTTTAGTTTTTGTGTTTTTTTTGTAGTTTAGGAGGAGAAGAAGACACAAACTTTACAGTGTTAGGGGAGATAACTCCGTAACAATAAATAGTTCGCTTTCGCAGGGTAAATTGCGAAGAGTTTTTTTATGACCGATATACCACCTTAAATATCAAAATGATATGTCGCGAAACAAAAAATATATTGGGGCGGCGGATGAAAAATAATAATAATAATAATCAGAAGAATTGCTAGAAGGTCTTTACGACCGTAGTCGTGAAAGACCTTAATAAAGACCGGTCAACATTTTTTCATCTGATTTTGACTAAATATGATTAAAAGTAGTATATTTAACATGTTTTGACCACTTTTAGTGCAAAAATGTCAGTTTTCACATTTTTGGAAAAAAAGGGGGGATGAACTATTAATTTCTTTATTTCTAATATCTGAGACCCTTAAATGGGTTAAATGTGTTGAAATAGTGTCATAAAGTTGATTTGACCTTGAAAAGTCAGTCAAGGTCATACGGTTACTCTGTATCTAAGACCGGTGTAAATTTCCTTAAAATCCATTCGCGTTCAATATTTTAGCATTTTTTTCTCATTTTGGGGTATTTAGAGGTAGAAAAGACATTGGACAACTGATTAGCACTAAAAATATGACTAAAATATGAATAATTATGTAAAATATAGATCTGTATATGTAGTAACCCTTAAAATTCCATTTTGGTTAATTTGACCTTGACCTTTGACCTTGGATTTTGATATTTTTGGATGTAACATATGTCACCTAAGTTTAATGGTGAAGGTTCCAAGTCTCTATGACCAACGGTTTAAAAGATAAAAATTTTGACGCGTCGCGACACTTTTTGAATCTTAAACGCGTCAACAGGAAGTGATTTGTTTATTAAATTGGTCCATAGAGCTTGTTTATTAGTTCCTTAACACTTTGCATGCTTTAGTTTTTGTGTTTTTTTTGTAGTTTAGGAGGAGAAGAAGACACAAACTTTACAGTGTTAGGGGAGATAACTCCGTAACAATAAATAGTTCGCTTTCGCAGGGTAAATTGCGAAGAGTTTTTTTATGACCGATATACCACCTTAAATATCAAAATGATATGTCGCGAAACAAAAAATATATTGGGGCGGCGGATGAAAAATAATAATAATAATAATCAGAAGAATTGCTAGAAGGTCTTTACGACCGTAGTCGTGAAAGACCTTAATAAAGACCGGTCAACATTTTTTCATCTGATTTTGACTAAATATGATTAAAAGTAGTATATTTAACATGTTTTGACCACTTTTAGTGCAAAAATGTCAGTTTTCACATTTTTGGAAAAAAAGGGGGGATGAACTATTAATTTCTTTATTTCTAATATCTGAGACCCTTAAATGGGTTAAATGTGTTGAAATAGTGTCATAAAGTTGATTTGACCTTGAAAAGTCAGTCAAGGTCATACGGTTACTCTGTATCTAAGACCGGTGTAAATTTCCTTAAAATCCATTCGCGTTCAATATTTTAGCATTTTTTTCTCATTTTGGGGTATTTAGAGGTAGAAAAGACATTGGACAACTGATTAGCACTAAAAATATGACTAAAATATGAATAATTATGTAAAATATAGATCTGTATATGTAGTAACCCTTAAAATTCCATTTTGGTTAATTTGACCTTGACCTTTGACCTTGGATTTTGATATTTTTGGATGTAACATATGTCACCTAAGTTTAATGGTGAAGGTTCCAAGTCTCTATGACCAACGGTTTAAAAGATAAAAATTTTGACGCGTCGCGACACTTTTTGAATCTTAAACGCGTCAACAGGAAGTGATTTGTTTATTAAATTGGTCCATAGAGCTTGTTTATTAGTTCCTTAACACTTTGCATGCTTTAGTTTTTGTGTTTTTTTTGTAGTTTAGGAGGAGAAGAAGACACAAACTTTACAGTGTTAGGGGAGATAACTCCGTAACAATAAATAGTTCGCTTTCGCAGGGTAAATTGCGAAGAGTTTTTTTATGACCGATATACCACCTTAAATATCAAAATGATATGTCGCGAAACAAAAAATATATTGGGGCGGCGGATGAAAAATAATAATAATAATAATCAGAAGAATTGCTAGAAGGTCTTTACGACCGTAGTCGTGAAAGACCTTAATAAAGACCGGTCAACATTTTTTCATCTGATTTTGACTAAATATGATTAAAAGTAGTATATTTAACATGTTTTGACCACTTTTAGTGCAAAAATGTCAGTTTTCACATTTTTGGAAAAAAAGGGGGGATGAACTATTAATTTCTTTATTTCTAATATCTGAGACCCTTAAATGGGTTAAATGTGTTGAAATAGTGTCATAAAGTTGATTTGACCTTGAAAAGTCAGTCAAGGTCATACGGTTACTCTGTATCTAAGACCGGTGTAAATTTCCTTAAAATCCATTCGCGTTCAATATTTTAGCATTTTTTTCTCATTTTGGGGTATTTAGAGGTAGAAAAGACATTGGACAACTGATTAGCACTAAAAATATGACTAAAATATGAATAATTATGTAAAATATAGATCTGTATATGTAGTAACCCTTAAAATTCCATTTTGGTTAATTTGACCTTGACCTTTGACCTTGGATTTTGATATTTTTGGATGTAACATATGTCACCTAAGTTTAATGGTGAAGGTTCCAAGTCTCTATGACCAACGGTTTAAAAGATAAAAATTTTGACGCGTCGCGACACTTTTTGAATCTTAAACGCGTCAACAGGAAGTGATTTGTTTATTAAATTGGTCCATAGAGCTTGTTTATTAGTTCCTTAACACTTTGCATGCTTTAGTTTTTGTGTTTTTTTTTGTAGTTTAGGAGGAGAAGAAGACACAAACTTTACAGTGTTAGGGGAGATAACTCCGTAACAATAAATAGTTCGCTTTCGCAGGGTAAATTGCGAAGAGTTTTTTTATGACCGATATACCACCTTAAATATCAAAATGATATGTCGCGAAACAAAAAATATATTGGGGCGGCGGATGAAAAATAATAATAATAATAATCAGAAGAATTGCTAGAAGGTCTTTACGACCGTAGTCGTGAAAGACCTTAATAAAGACCGGTCAACATTTTTTCATCTGATTTTGACTAAATATGATTAAAAGTAGTATATTTAACATGTTTTGACCACTTTTAGTGCAAAAATGTCAGTTTTCACATTTTTGGAAAAAAAGGGGGGATGAACTATTAATTTCTTTATTTCTAATATCTGAGACCCTTAAATGGGTTAAATGTGTTGAAATAGTGTCATAAAGTTGATTTGACCTTGAAAAGTCAGTCAAGGTCATACGGTTACTCTGTATCTAAGACCGGTGTAAATTTCCTTAAAATCCATTCGCGTTCAATATTTTAGCATTTTTTTCTCATTTTGGGGTATTTAGAGGTAGAAAAGACATTGGACAACTGATTAGCACTAAAAATATGACTAAAATATGAATAATTATGTAAAATATAGATCTGTATATGTAGTAACCCTTAAAATTCCATTTTGGTTAATTTGACCTTGACCTTTGACCTTGGATTTTGATATTTTTGGATGTAACATATGTCACCTAAGTTTAATGGTGAAGGTTCCAAGTCTCTATGACCAACGGTTTAAAAGATAAAAATTTTGACGCGTCGCGACACTTTTTGAATCTTAAACGCGTCAACAGGAAGTGATTTGTTTATTAAATTGGTCCATAGAGCTTGTTTATTAGTTCCTTAACACTTTGCATGCTTTAGTTTTTGTGTTTTTTTTGTAGTTTAGGAGGAGAAGAAGACACAAACTTTACAGTGTTAGGGGAGATAACTCCGTAACAATAAATAGTTCGCTTTCGCAGGGTAAATTGCGAAGAGTTTTTTTATGACCGATATACCACCTTAAATATCAAAATGATATGTCGCGAAACAAAAAATATATTGGGGCGGCGGATGAAAAATAATAATAATAATAATCAGAAGAATTGCTAGAAGGTCTTTACGACCGTAGTCGTGAAAGACCTTAATAAAGACCGGTCAACATTTTTTCATCTGATTTTGACTAAATATGATTAAAAGTAGTATATTTAACATGTTTTGACCACTTTTAGTGCAAAAATGTCAGTTTTCACATTTTTGGAAAAAAAGGGGGGATGAACTATTAATTTCTTTATTTCTAATATCTGAGACCCTTAAATGGGTTAAATGTGTTGAAATAGTGTCATAAAGTTGATTTGACCTTGAAAAGTCAGTCAAGGTCATACGGTTACTCTGTATCTAAGACCGGTGTAAATTTCCTTAAAATCCATTCACGTTCAATATTTTAGCATTTTTTTCTCATTTTGGGGTATTTAGAGGTAGAAAAGACATTGGACAACTGATTAGCACTAAAAATATGACTAAAATATGAATAATTATGTAAAATATAGATCTGTATATGTAGTAACCCTTAAAATTCCATTTTGGTTAATTTGACCTTGACCTTTGACCTTGGATTTTGATATTTTTGGATGTAACATATGTCACCTAAGTTTAATGGTGAAGGTTCCAAGTCTCTATGACCAACGGTTTAAAAGATAAAAATTTTGACGCGTCGCGACACTTTTTGAATCTTAAACGCGTCAACAGGAAGTGATTTGTTTATTAAATTGGTCCATAGAGCTTGTTTATTAGTTCCTTAACACTTTGCATGCTTTAGTTTTTGTGTTTTTTTTGTAGTTTAGGAGGAGAAGAAGACACAAACTTTACAGTGTTAGGGGAGATAACTCCGTAACAATAAATAGTTCGCTTTCGCAGGGTAAATTGCGAAGAGTTTTTTTATGACCGATATACCACCTTAAATATCAAAATGATATGTCGCGAAACAAAAAATATATTGGGGCGGCGGATGAAAAATAATAATAATAATAATCAGAAGAATTGCTAGAAGGTCTTTACGACCGTAGTCGTGAAAGACCTTAATAAAGACCGGTCAACATTTTTTCATCTGATTTTGACTAAATATGATTAAAAGTAGTATATTTAACATGTTTTGACCACTTTTAGTGCAAAAATGTCAGTTTTCACATTTTTGGAAAAAAAGGGGGGATGAACTATTAATTTCTTTATTTCTAATATCTGAGACCCTTAAATGGGTTAAATGTGTTGAAATAGTGTCATAAAGTTGATTTGACCTTGAAAAGTCAGTCAAGGTCATACGGTTACTCTGTATCTAAGACCGGTGTAAATTTCCTTAAAATCCATTCGCGTTCAATATTTTAGCATTTTTTTCTCATTTTGGGGTATTTAGAGGTAGAAAAGACATTGGACAACTGATTAGCACTAAAAATATGACTAAAATATGAATAATTATGTAAAATATAGATCTGTATATGTAGTAACCCTTAAAATTCCATTTTGGTTAATTTGACCTTGACCTTTGACCTTGGATTTTGATATTTTTGGATGTAACATATGTCACCTAAGTTTAATGGTGAAGGTTCCAAGTCTCTATGACCAACGGTTTAAAAGATAAAAATTTTGACGCGTCGCGACACTTTTTGAATCTTAAACGCGTCAACAGGAAGTGATTTGTTTATTAAATTGGTCCATAGAGCTTGTTTATTAGTTCCTTAACACTTTGCATGCTTTAGTTTTTGTGTTTTTTTTGTAGTTTAGGAGGAGAAGAAGACACAAACTTTACAGTGTTAGGGGAGATAACTCCGTAACAATAAATAGTTCGCTTTCGCAGGGTAAATTGCGAAGAGTTTTTTTATGACCGATATACCACCTTAAATATCAAAATGATATGTCGCGAAACAAAAAATATATTGGGGCGGCGGATGAAAAATAATAATAATAATAATCAGAAGAATTGCTAGAAGGTCTTTACGACCGTAGTCGTGAAAGACCTTAATAAAGACCGGTCAACATTTTTTCATCTGATTTTGACTAAATATGATTAAAAGTAGTATATTTAACATGTTTTGACCACTTTTAGTGCAAAAATGTCAGTTTTCACATTTTTGGAAAAAAAGGGGGGATGAACTATTAATTTCTTTATTTCTAATATCTGAGACCCTTAAATGGGTTAAATGTGTTGAAATAGTGTCATAAAGTTGATTTGACCTTGAAAAGTCAGTCAAGGTCATACGGTTACTCTGTATCTAAGACCGGTGTAAATTTCCTTAAAATCCATTCACGTTCAATATTTTAGCATTTTTTTCTCATTTTGGGGTATTTAGAGGTAGAAAAGACATTGGACAACTGATTAGCACTAAAAATATGACTAAAATATGAATAATTATGTAAAATATAGATCTGTATATGTAGTAACCCTTAAAATTCCATTTTGGTTAATTTGACCTTGACCTTTGACCTTGGATTTTGATATTTTTGGATGTAACATATGTCACCTAAGTTTAATGGTGAAGGTTCCAAGTCTCTATGACCAACGGTTTAAAAGATAAAAATTTTGACGCGTCGCGACACTTTTTGAATCTTAAACGCGTCAACAGGAAGTGATTTGTTTATTAAATTGGTCCATAGAGCTTGTTTATTAGTTCCTTAACACTTTGCATGCTTTAGTTTTTGTGTTTTTTTTGTAGTTTAGGAGGAGAAGAAGACACAAACTTTACAGTGTTAGGGGAGATAACTCCGTAACAATAAATAGTTCGCTTTCGCAGGGTAAATTGCGAAGAGTTTTTTTATGACCGATATACCACCTTAAATATCAAAATGATATGTCGCGAAACAAAAAATATATTGGGGCGGCGGATGAAAAATAATAATAATAATAATCAGAAGAATTGCTAGAAGGTCTTTACGACCGTAGTCGTGAAAGACCTTAATAAAGACCGGTCAACATTTTTTCATCTGATTTTGACTAAATATGATTAAAAGTAGTATATTTAACATGTTTTGACCACTTTTAGTGCAAAAATGTCAGTTTTCACATTTTTGGAAAAAAAGGGGGGATGAACTATTAATTTCTTTATTTCTAATATCTGAGACCCTTAAATGGGTTAAATGTGTTGAAATAGTGTCATAAAGTTGATTTGACCTTTAAAAGTCAGTCAAGGTCATACGGTTACTCTGTATCTAAGACCGGTGTAAATTTCCTTAAAATCCATTCGCGTTCAATATTTTAGCATTTTTTTCTCATTTTGGGGTATTTAGAGGTAGAAAAGACATTGGACAACTGATTAGCACTAAAAATATGACTAAAATATGAATAATTATGTAAAATATAGATCTGTATATGTAGTAACCCTTAAAATTCCATTTTGGTTAATTTGACCTTGACCTTTGACCTTGGATTTTGATATTTTTGGATGTAACATATGTCACCTAAGTTTAATGGTGAAGGTTCCAAGTCTCTATGACCAACGGTTTAAAAGATAAAAATTTTGACGCGTCGCGACACTTTTTGAATCTTAAACGCGTCAACAGGAAGTGATTTGTTTATTAAATTGGTCCATAGAGCTTGTTTATTAGTTCCTTAACACTTTGCATGCTTTAGTTTTTGTGTTTTTTTTTGTAGTTTAGGAGGAGAAGAAGACACAAACTTTACAGTGTTAGGGGAGATAACTCCGTAACAATAAATAGTTCGCTTTCGCAGGGTAAATTGCGAAGAGTTTTTTTATGACCGATATACCACCTTAAATATCAAAATGATATGTCGCGAAACAAAAAATATATTGGGGCGGCGGATGAAAAATAATAATAATAATAATCAGAAGAATTGCTAGAAGGTCTTTACGACCGTAGTCGTGAAAGACCTTAATAAAGACCGGTCAACATTTTTTCATCTGATTTTGACTAAATATGATTAAAAGTAGTATATTTAACATGTTTTGACCACTTTTAGTGCAAAAATGTCAGTTTTCACATTTTTGGAAAAAAAGGGGGGATGAACTATTAATTTCTTTATTTCTAATATCTGAGACCCTTAAATGGGTTAAATGTGTTGAAATAGTGTCATAAAGTTGATTTGACCTTGAAAAGTCAGTCAAGGTCATACGGTTACTCTGTATCTAAGACCGGTGTAAATTTCCTTAAAATCCATTCGCGTTCAATATTTTAGCATTTTTTTCTCATTTTGGGGTATTTAGAGGTAGAAAAGACATTGGACAACTGATTAGCACTAAAAATATGACTAAAATATGAATAATTATGTAAAATATAGATCTGTATATGTAGTAACCCTTAAAATTCCATTTTGGTTAATTTGACCTTGACCTTTGACCTTGGATTTTGATATTTTTGGATGTAACATATGTCACCTAAGTTTAATGGTGAAGGTTCCAAGTCTCTATGACCAACGGTTTAAAAGATAAAAATTTTGACGCGTCGCGACACTTTTTGAATCTTAAACGCGTCAACAGGAAGTGATTTGTTTATTAAATTGGTCCATAGAGCTTGTTTATTAGTTCCTTAACACTTTGCATGCTTTAGTTTTTGTGTTTTTTTTGTAGTTTAGGAGGAGAAGAAGACACAAACTTTACAGTGTTAGGGGAGATAACTCCGTAACAATAAATAGTTCGCTTTCGCAGGGTAAATTGCGAAGAGTTTTTTTATGACCGATATACCACCTTAAATATCAAAATGATATGTCGCGAAACAAAAAATATATTGGGGCGGCGGATGAAAAATAATAATAATAATAATCAGAAGAATTGCTAGAAGGTCTTTACGACCGTAGTCGTGAAAGACCTTAATAAAGACCGGTCAACATTTTTTCATCTGATTTTGACTAAATATGATTAAAAGTAGTATATTTAACATGTTTTGACCACTTTTAGTGCAAAAATGTCAGTTTTCACATTTTTGGAAAAAAAGGGGGGATGAACTATTAATTTCTTTATTTCTAATATCTGAGACCCTTAAATGGGTTAAATGTGTTGAAATAGTGTCATAAAGTTGATTTGACCTTGAAAAGTCAGTCAAGGTCATACGGTTACTCTGTATCTAAGACCGGTGTAAATTTCCTTAAAATCCATTCGCGTTCAATATTTTAGCATTTTTTTCTCATTTTGGGGTATTTAGAGGTAGAAAAGACATTGGACAACTGATTAGCACTAAAAATATGACTAAAATATGAATAATTATGTAAAATATAGATCTGTATATGTAGTAACCCTTAAAATTCCATTTTGGTTAATTTGACCTTGACCTTTGACCTTGGATTTTGATATTTTTGGATGTAACATATGTCACCTAAGTTTAATGGTGAAGGTTCCAAGTCTCTATGACCAACGGTTTAAAAGATAAAAATTTTGACGCGTCGCGACACTTTTTGAATCTTAAACGCGTCAACAGGAAGTGATTTGTTTATTAAATTGGTCCATAGAGCTTGTTTATTAGTTCCTTAACACTTTGCATGCTTTAGTTTTTGTGTTTTTTTTTGTAGTTTAGGAGGAGAAGAAGACACAAACTTTACAGTGTTAGGGGAGATAACTCCGTAACAATAAATAGTTCGCTTTCGCAGGGTAAATTGCGAAGAGTTTTTTTATGACCGATATACCACCTTAAATATCAAAATGATATGTCGCGAAACAAAAAATATATTGGGGCGGCGGATGAAAAATAATAATAATAATAATCAGAAGAATTGCTAGAAGGTCTTTACGACCGTAGTCGTGAAAGACCTTAATAAAGACCGGTCAACATTTTTTCATCTGATTTTGACTAAATATGATTAAAAGTAGTATATTTAACATGTTTTGACCACTTTTAGTGCAAAAATGTCAGTTTTCACATTTTTGGAAAAAAAGGGGGGATGAACTATTAATTTCTTTATTTCTAATATCTGAGACCCTTAAATGGGTTAAATGTGTTGAAATAGTGTCATAAAGTTGATTTGACCTTGAAAAGTCAGTCAAGGTCATACGGTTACTCTGTATCTAAGACCGGTGTAAATTTCCTTAAAATCCATTCGCGTTCAATATTTTAGCATTTTTTTCTCATTTTGGGGTATTTAGAGGTAGAAAAGACATTGGACAACTGATTAGCACTAAAAATATGACTAAAATATGAATAATTATGTAAAATATAGATCTGTATATGTAGTAACCCTTAAAATTCCATTTTGGTTAATTTGACCTTGACCTTTGACCTTGGATTTTGATATTTTTGGATGTAACATATGTCACCTAAGTTTAATGGTGAAGGTTCCAAGTCTCTATGACCAACGGTTTAAAAGATAAAAATTTTGACGCGTCGCGACACTTTTTGAATCTTAAACGCGTCAACAGGAAGTGATTTGTTTATTAAATTGGTCCATAGAGCTTGTTTATTAGTTCCTTAACACTTTGCATGCTTTAGTTTTTGTGTTTTTTTTGTAGTTTAGGAGGAGAAGAAGACACAAACTTTACAGTGTTAGGGGAGATAACTCCGTAACAATAAATAGTTCGCTTTCGCAGGGTAAATTGCGAAGAGTTTTTTTATGACCGATATACCACCTTAAATATCAAAATGATATGTCGCGAAACAAAAAATATATTGGGGCGGCGGATGAAAAATAATAATAATAATAATCAGAAGAATTGCTAGAAGGTCTTTACGACCGTAGTCGTGAAAGACCTTAATAAAGACCGGTCAACATTTTTTCATCTGATTTTGACTAAATATGATTAAAAGTAGTATATTTAACATGTTTTGACCACTTTTAGTGCAAAAATGTCAGTTTTCACATTTTTGGAAAAAAAGGGGGGATGAACTATTAATTTCTTTATTTCTAATATCTGAGACCCTTAAATGGGTTAAATGTGTTGAAATAGTGTCATAAAGTTGATTTGACCTTGAAAAGTCAGTCAAGGTCATACGGTTACTCTGTATCTAAGACCGGTGTAAATTTCCTTAAAATCCATTCACGTTCAATATTTTAGCATTTTTTTCTCATTTTGGGGTATTTAGAGGTAGAAAAGACATTGGACAACTGATTAGCACTAAAAATATGACTAAAATATGAATAATTATGTAAAATATAGATCTGTATATGTAGTAACCCTTAAAATTCCATTTTGGTTAATTTGACCTTGACCTTTGACCTTGGATTTTGATATTTTTGGATGTAACATATGTCACCTAAGTTTAATGGTGAAGGTTCCAAGTCTCTATGACCAACGGTTTAAAAGATAAAAATTTTGACGCGTCGCGACACTTTTTGAATCTTAAACGCGTCAACAGGAAGTGATTTGTTTATTAAATTGGTCCATAGAGCTTGTTTATTAGTTCCTTAACACTTTGCATGCTTTAGTTTTTGTGTTTTTTTTGTAGTTTAGGAGGAGAAGAAGACACAAACTTTACAGTGTTAGGGGAGATAACTCCGTAACAATAAATAGTTCGCTTTCGCAGGGTAAATTGCGAAGAGTTTTTTTATGACCGATATACCACCTTAAATATCAAAATGATATGTCGCGAAACAAAAAATATATTGGGGCGGCGGATGAAAAATAATAATAATAATAATCAGAAGAATTGCTAGAAGGTCTTTACGACCGTAGTCGTGAAAGACCTTAATAAAGACCGGTCAACATTTTTTCATCTGATTTTGACTAAATATGATTAAAAGTAGTATATTTAACATGTTTTGACCACTTTTAGTGCAAAAATGTCAGTTTTCACATTTTTGGAAAAAAAGGGGGGATGAACTATTAATTTCTTTATTTCTAATATCTGAGACCCTTAAATGGGTTAAATGTGTTGAAATAGTGTCATAAAGTTGATTTGACCTTGAAAAGTCAGTCAAGGTCATACGGTTACTCTGTATCTAAGACCGGTGTAAATTTCCTTAAAATCCATTCGCGTTCAATATTTTAGCATTTTTTTCTCATTTTGGGGTATTTAGAGGTAGAAAAGACATTGGACAACTGATTAGCACTAAAAATATGACTAAAATATGAATAATTATGTAAAATATAGATCTGTATATGTAGTAACCCTTAAAATTCCATTTTGGTTAATTTGACCTTGACCTTTGACCTTGGATTTTGATATTTTTGGATGTAACATATGTCACCTAAGTTTAATGGTGAAGGTTCCAAGTCTCTATGACCAACGGTTTAAAAGATAAAAATTTTGACGCGTCGCGACACTTTTTGAATCTTAAACGCGTCAACAGGAAGTGATTTGTTTATTAAATTGGTCCATAGAGCTTGTTTATTAGTTCCTTAACACTTTGCATGCTTTAGTTTTTGTGTTTTTTTTGTAGTTTAGGAGGAGAAGAAGACACAAACTTTACAGTGTTAGGGGAGATAACTCCGTAACAATAAATAGTTCGCTTTCGCAGGGTAAATTGCGAAGAGTTTTTTTATGACCGATATACCACCTTAAATATCAAAATGATATGTCGCGAAACAAAAAATATATTGGGGCGGCGGATGAAAAATAATAATAATAATAATCAGAAGAATTGCTAGAAGGTCTTTACGACCGTAGTCGTGAAAGACCTTAATAAAGACCGGTCAACATTTTTTCATCTGATTTTGACTAAATATGATTAAAAGTAGTATATTTAACATGTTTTGACCACTTTTAGTGCAAAAATGTCAGTTTTCACATTTTTGGAAAAAAAGGGGGGATGAACTATTAATTTCTTTATTTCTAATATCTGAGACCCTTAAATGGGTTAAATGTGTTGAAATAGTGTCATAAAGTTGATTTGACCTTGAAAAGTCAGTCAAGGTCATACGGTTACTCTGTATCTAAGACCGGTGTAAATTTCCTTAAAATCCATTCACGTTCAATATTTTAGCATTTTTTTCTCATTTTGGGGTATTTAGAGGTAGAAAAGACATTGGACAACTGATTAGCACTAAAAATATGACTAAAATATGAATAATTATGTAAAATATAGATCTGTATATGTAGTAACCCTTAAAATTCCATTTTGGTTAATTTGACCTTGACCTTTGACCTTGGATTTTGATATTTTTGGATGTAACATATGTCACCTAAGTTTAATGGTGAAGGTTCCAAGTCTCTATGACCAACGGTTTAAAAGATAAAAATTTTGACGCGTCGCGACACTTTTTGAATCTTAAACGCGTCAACAGGAAGTGATTTGTTTATTAAATTGGTCCATAGAGCTTGTTTATTAGTTCCTTAACACTTTGCATGCTTTAGTTTTTGTGTTTTTTTTGTAGTTTAGGAGGAGAAGAAGACACAAACTTTACAGTGTTAGGGGAGATAACTCCGTAACAATAAATAGTTCGCTTTCGCAGGGTAAATTGCGAAGAGTTTTTTTATGACCGATATACCACCTTAAATATCAAAATGATATGTCGCGAAACAAAAAATATATTGGGGCGGCGGATGAAAAATAATAATAATAATTAAAAGACAATTCTTCCGGAAGAATTGTAAGGTCTTTCCCTTTCCTAAGGTTTTGCTGTTTTCGATTTTAACGGCACATAACCATGCAGGGGCGATATATAACAGTTTAGTGCTTGTTAAAAAACCGCTTGTGTTTGATAGAACTATCCTTATAGCGTTCGTTCACATATATTTTAATAATACATGATTCAAACTTTAACATGCGGTGGGAACCATTTTTGATCCATCAAGAAACTGGTTTTATGAATATCAAAACTTGTCAAATAAAAAATCAATGCTCATTATTATAACATTTCCATGTTTAACTGAAAAAAAATAACAATGCTATACAAATTGAAAGGTAAAACTTGATAAAAATAATTGAATATTTCTTAAAGTAAGAAATTCAAAAGCAAGGAAAGTAATTAATTTTTTTTTCAGCTTTCATATGCATTGTTAAGAAATTTAAATATAAAGAAGAGAAGTAGTAGTGATGGGACCATATACTGCCGAAAAATCTATATTTTTAGAAATCCATTCACACATAAAAAAAAAAAAAAAATGCTTATTACTTATGAGAAAAAGTTGGGTTTAAAAAATGTTTTTTTTCTACGCATGTCGTGCTTAAGTGAGACCAAATATGTCCATTTAGATATTAAAAACTGAAAGTGTTGTTTCGAAGGTTCGTTTACCTCTTACCAGTGCAAACTATAAGGCTATTTGGCACTTTCTGCATGAAAATTCCACTCACTAGACGACATTTTGTTGTGGTTAATATATTCCTACAAAAAACATTATGCACAGGTAATAGAAAGTTAAAGGAATAACAGGGCCATCTTTTCCAGAAGAAATAAAAAGTGTATCCTTACAGGCTTTTCCTTATTTTAACAAAAAGCGCAATTTTGGGAACCGGGTAATTTTATACTAAAAAAGTCAAAGTTTCAAGGGGAATAACTCCTCTATTATTGAATATATCAATATAAAAAATAGTTGTGGCACAACACCAAGAGTTACTCTACCTGTTTCAAAAGGATTGAACTTGATACCTGTTATGGCTTAGGAGGAGATAGAGCAACAAACTTTACAGTGAAAAGGGAGATAATTCTTATACGCGAAAGGGTACGGTACCCAAGTGTTTTTTCTGAGACGACAAACCTTGACCGATAAAGTATACCAACTTTCATTGCGACATGTCGCGTACTTCTACAAGTTGATTTTTGGCGGAAGAAAAAAAAAATAATAATAATAATAATCAGAAGAAATACAATAAGGTCTTCCCTTGGAAAGGGAAAGACCTTAAAAAAGAGGACAGATTGGACTTTTTTGGTGGTTTTAGGATGGATATCATCTAATTATTGTCAAATAAGGTGTATTTACCCAAAAATAACATTTTTTTGTCAAAAATGGCAAATTTCCAAATTTTCAAAAAAAAGGGGGGGCAAAAGTCAACTTTTTTATTTTTGACATCTGGTGACTTTTAATGACTGAAATAGGTTGGAATAGTAAAGGTAAGGTGGTTTAACCTTGAAAAAACCTTCAAGGTCATACCATGGCTAAATACAGTGATACGGTGTAAAAATCACAAAAATCCATGTCGCGACAACATTTTTTCACTTTTTTCAAATATTTTTTCTGTGTTGGGTAGAAGGAACATAAACACACTGTTTAAAGTAAAATGGGTACTGAAAAATGTTTCTCCTTGTTGGACTTATTTCGCAATCAAAAAAAGTTATTTTTTTGCAAATCAACAAATGATGACCTTGACCTTTGACCTTGACCTTATTTTGGTCCTAAGGGGTCACTGACCCTGTATATCAAGTTTCATTGAAATATCTTCAGATTTGTTGATTTTAGAATTTTATACTAAAAAAGTCAAAGTTTCAAGGGGAATAACTCCTCTATTATTGAATATATCAATATAAAAAATAGTTGTGGCACAACACCAAGAGTTACTCTACCTGTTTCAAAAGGATTGAACTTGATACCTGTTATGGCTTAGGAGGAGATAGAGCAACAAACTTTACAGTGAAAAGGGAGATAATTCTTATACGCGAAAGGGTACGGTACCCAAGTGTTTTTTCTGAGACGACAAACCTTGACCGATAAAGTATACCAACTTTCATTGCGACATGTCGCGTACTTCTACAAGTTGATTTTTGGCGGAAGAAAAAAAAAAAAAAATAATAATAATCAGAAGAAATACAATAAGGTCTTCCCTTGGAAAGGGAAAGACCTTAAAAAAGAGGGCAGATTGGACTTTTTTGGTGCTTTTAGGGTGGATATCATCTAATTATGGTCAAATAAGGTGTATTTACCCAAAAATAACATTTTTTGGTCAAAAATGGCAAATTTCCAATTTTTCAAAAAAAGGGGGCGTGGCATGTCAACTTCCTTATTTCTGACATTTGAACAGTTTTAATCATTGAAACTGGTTGGAATAGTGAAAGTAAGTTGATTTGACCTTGAAAAATATTTCAAGGTCATACAATTACTTAGTACAGTGATACGGTCTAATTTTCACAAAAATCCATGTCGCGACACCATTTTTTCACTTTTTTCCAAATTTTTTTTTGCGTTCAGCTGAGAAGACAATATCACATCATGTCATGCAAAAAAATTTGAAAAAAAGCCTAGATTTTGTTTGAGTTATTTCGCAATGAAAAAAGGCTCATTTTATGAAAATTTACATATGATGACCTTGACCTTTGACCTTGACCTCATTTTGGTCCTTAGGGGTCACTGACCTGGTATACCAAGTTTCATTGAAATATCTTAAGATTTGTTGATTTTAGAATTTTATACTAAAAAAGTCAAAGTTTCAAGGGGAATAACTCCTCTATTATTGAATATATCAATATAAAAAATAGTTGTGGCACAACACCAAGAGTTACTCTACCTGTTTCAAAAGGATTGAACTTGATACCTGTTATGGCTTAGGAGGAGATAGAGCAACAAACTTTACAGTGAAAAGGGAGATAATTCTTATACGTGAAAGGGTACGGTACCCAAGTGTTTTTTCTGAGACGACAAACCTTGACCGATAAAGTATACCAACTTTCATTGCGACATGTCGCGTACTTCTACAAGTTGATTTTTGGCGGAAGAAAAAAAAAAAAATAATAATAATCAGAAGAAATACAATAAGGTCTTCCCTTGGAAAGGGAAAGACCTTAATAATAATAATCAGAAGAAATACAATAAGGTCTTCCCTTGGAAAGGGAAAGACCTTAAAAAAGAGGACAGATTGGACTTTTTTGGTGGTTTTAGGATGGATATCATCTAATTATTGTCAAATAAGGTGTATTTACCCAAAAATAACATTTTTTTGTCAAAAATGGCAAATTTCCAAATTTTCAAAAAAAAGGGGGGGCAAAAGTCAACTTTTTTATTTTTGACATCTGGTGACTTTTAATGACTGAAATAGGTTGGAATAGTAAAGGTAAGGTGGTTTAACCTTGAAAAAACCTTCAAGGTCATACCATGGCTAAATACAGTGATACGGTGTAAAAATCACAAAAATCCATGTCGCGACAACATTTTTTCACTTTTTTCAAATATTTTTTCTGTGTTGGGTAGAAGGAACATAAACACACTGTTTAAAGTAAAATGGGTACTGAAAAATGTTTCTCCTTGTTGGACTTATTTCGCAATCAAAAAAAGTTATTTTTTTGCAAATCAACAAATGATGACCTTGACCTTTGACCTTGACCTTATTTTGGTCCTAAGGGGTCACTGACCCTGTATATCAAGTTTCATTGAAATATCTTCAGATTTGTTGATTTTAGAATTTTATACTAAAAAAGTCAAAGTTTCAAGGGGAATAACTCCTATAATATTGAATATATCAATATAAAAAATAGTTGTGGCCCAACACCAAGAGTTACTCTACCTGTTTCAAAAGGATTGAATTTGATACCTGTTATGGCTTAGGAGGAGATAGAGCAACAAACTTTACAGTGAAAGGGGAGATAATTCTTATACGCTAAAGGGTACGGTACCCAAGTGTTTTTTCTGAGACGACAAACCTTGACCGATAAAGTGTACCAACTATCATTGCGATATGTCGCGTACTTCTACAAGTTGATTTTTGGCGGAAGAAAAAAAAAAATAATAATAATAATAATCAGAAGAAATACAATAAGGTCTTCCCTTGGAAAGGGAAAGACCTTAAAAAAGAGGACAGATTGGACTTTTTTGGTGGTTTTAGGATGGATATCATCTAATTATTGTCAAATAAGGTGTATTTACCCAAAAATAACATTTTTTTGTCAAAAATGGCAAATTTCCAAATTTTCAAAAAAAAGGGGGGGCAAAAGTCAACTTTTTTATTTTTGACATCTGGTGACTTTTAATGACTGAAATAGGTTGGAATAGTAAAGGTAAGGTGGTTTAACCTTGAAAAAACCTTCAAGGTCATACCATGGCTAAATACAGTGATACGGTGTAAAAATCACAAAAATCCATGTCGCGACAACATTTTTTCACTTTTTTCAAATATTTTTTCTGTGTTGGGTAGAAGGAACATAAACACACTGTTTAAAGTAAAATGGGTACTGAAAAATGTTTCTCCTTGTTGGACTTATTTCGCAATCAAAAAAAGTTATTTTTTTGCAAATCAACAAATGATGACCTTGACCTTTGACCTTGACCTTATTTTGGTCCTAAGGGGTCACTGACCCTGTATATCAAGTTTCATTGAAATATCTTCAGATTTGTTGATTTTAGAATTTTATACTAAAAAAGTCAAAGTTTCAAGGGGAATAACTCCTCTATTATTGAATATATCAATATAAAAAATAGTTGTGGCACAACACCAAGAGTTACTCTACCTGTTTCAAAAGGATTGAACTTGATACCTGTTATGGCTTAGGAGGAGATAGAGCAACAAACTTTACAGTGAAAAGGGAGATAATTCTTATACGCGAAAGGGTACGGTACCCAAGTGTTTTTTCTGAGACGACAAACCTTGACCGATAAAGTATACCAACTTTCATTGCGACATGTCGCGTACTTCTACAAGTTGATTTTTGGCGGAAGAAAAAAAAAAAAAAATAATAATAATCAGAAGAAATACAATAAGGTCTTCCCTTGGAAAGGGAAAGACCTTAAAAAAGAGGGCAGATTGGACTTTTTTGGTGCTTTTAGGGTGGATATCATCTAATTATGGTCAAATAAGGTGTATTTACCCAAAAATAACATTTTTTGGTCAAAAATGGCAAATTTCCAATTTTTCAAAAAAAGGGGGCGTGGCATGTCAACTTCCTTATTTCTGACATTTGAACAGTTTTAATCATTGAAACTGGTTGGAATAGTGAAAGTAAGTTGATTTGACCTTGAAAAATATTTCAAGTTCATACAATTACTTAGTACAGTGATACGGTCTAATTTTCACAAAAATCCATGTCGCGACACCATTTTTTCACTTTTTTCCAAATTTTTTTTTGCGTTCAGCTGAGAAGACAATATCACATCATGTCATGCAAAAAAATTTGAAAAAAAGCCTAGATTTTGTTTGAGTTATTTCGCAATGAAAAAAGGCTCATTTTATGAAAATTTACATATGATGACCTTGACCTTTGACCTTGACCTCATTTTGGTCCTTAGGGGTCACTGACCTGGTATACCAAGTTTCATTGAAATATCTTAAGATTTGTTGATTTTAGAATTTTATACTAAAAAAGTCAAAGTTTCAAGGGGAATAACTCCTCTATTATTGAATATATCAATATAAAAAATAGTTGTGGCACAACACCAAGAGTTACTCTACCTGTTTCAAAAGGATTGAACTTGATACCTGTTATGGCTTAGGAGGAGATAGAGCAACAAACTTTACAGTGAAAAGGGAGATAATTCTTATACGTGAAAGGGTACGGTACCCAAGTGTTTTTTCTGAGACGACAAACCTTGACCGATAAAGTATACCAACTTTCATTGCGACATGTCGCGTACTTCTACAAGTTGATTTTTGGCGGAAGAAAAAAAAAAAAATAATAATAATCAGAAGAAATACAATAAGGTCTTCCCTTGGAAAGGGAAAGACCTTAATAATAATAATCAGAAGAAATACAATAAGGTCTTCCCTTGGAAAGGGAAAGACCTTAAAAAAGAGGACAGATTGGACTTTTTTGGTGGTTTTAGGATGGATATCATCTAATTATTGTCAAATAAGGTGTATTTACCCAAAAATAACATTTTTTTGTCAAAAATGGCAAATTTCCAAATTTTCAAAAAAAAGGGGGGGCAAAAGTCAACTTTTTTATTTTTGACATCTGGTGACTTTTAATGACTGAAATAGGTTGGAATAGTAAAGGTAAGGTGGTTTAACCTTGAAAAAACCTTCAAGGTCATACCATGGCTAAATACAGTGATACGGTGTAAAAATCACAAAAATCCATGTCGCGACAACATTTTTTCACTTTTTTCAAATATTTTTTCTGTGTTGGGTAGAAGGAACATAAACACACTGTTTAAAGTAAAATGGGTACTGAAAAATGTTTCTCCTTGTTGGACTTATTTCGCAATCAAAAAAAGTTATTTTTTTGCAAATCAACAAATGATGACCTTGACCTTTGACCTTGACCTTATTTTGGTCCTAAGGGGTCACTGACCCTGTATATCAAGTTTCATTGAAATATCTTCAGATTTGTTGATTTTAGAATTTTATACTAAAAAAGTCAAAGTTTCAAGGGGAATAACTCCTATAATATTGAATATATCAATATAAAAAATAGTTGTGGCCCAACACCAAGAGTTACTCTACCTGTTTCAAAAGGATTGAATTTGATACCTGTTATGGCTTAGGAGGAGATAGAGCAACAAACTTTACAGTGAAAGGGGAGATAATTCTTATACGCTAAAGGGTACGGTACCCAAGTGTTTTTTCTGAGACGACAAACCTTGACCGATAAAGTGTACCAACTATCATTGCGATATGTCGCGTACTTCTACAAGTTGATTTTTGGCGGAAGAAAAAAAAAAATAATAATAATAATAATCAGAAGAAATACAATAAGGTCTTCCCTTGGAAAGGGAAAGACCTTAAAAAAGAGGACAGATTGGACTTTTTTGGTGGTTTTAGGATGGATATCATCTAATTATTGTCAAATAAGGTGTATTTACCCAAAAATAACATTTTTTTGTCAAAAATGGCAAATTTCCAAATTTTCAAAAAAAAGGGGGGGCAAAAGTCAACTTTTTTATTTTTGACATCTGGTGACTTTTAATGACTGAAATAGGTTGGAATAGTAAAGGTAAGGTGGTTTAACCTTGAAAAAACCTTCAAGGTCATACCATGGCTAAATACAGTGATACGGTGTAAAAATCACAAAAATCCATGTCGCGACAACATTTTTTCACTTTTTTCAAATATTTTTTCTGTGTTGGGTAGAAGGAACATAAACACACTGTTTAAAGTAAAATGGGTACTGAAAAATGTTTCTCCTTGTTGGACTTATTTCGCAATCAAAAAAAGTTATTTTTTTGCAAATCAACAAATGATGACCTTGACCTTTGACCTTGACCTTATTTTGGTCCTAAGGGGTCACTGACCCTGTATATCAAGTTTCATTGAAATATCTTCAGATTTGTTGATTTTAGAATTTTATACTAAAAAAGTCAAAGTTTCAAGGGGAATAACTCCTATAATATTGAATATATCAATATAAAAAATAGTTGTGGCCCAACACCAAGAGTTACTCTACCTGTTTCAAAAGGATTGAATTTGATACCTGTTATGGCTTAGGAGGAGATAGAGCAACAAACTTTACAGTGAAAGGGGAGATAATTCTTATACGCTAAAGGGTACGGTACCCAAGTGTTTTTTCTGAGACGACAAACCTTGACCGATAAAGTGTACCAACTATCATTGCGATATGTCGCGTACTTCTACAAGTTGATTTTTGGCGGAAGAAAAAAAAAAATAATAATAATAATAATCAGAAGAAATACAATAAGGTCTTCCCTTGGAAAGGGAAAGACCTTAAAAAAGAGGACAGATTGGACTTTTTTGGTGGTTTTAGGATGGATATCATCTAATTATTGTCAAATAAGGTGTATTTACCCAAAAATAACATTTTTTTGTCAAAAATGGCAAATTTCCAAATTTTCAAAAAAAAGGGGGGGCAAAAGTCAACTTTTTTATTTTTGACATCTGGTGACTTTTAATGACTGAAATAGGTTGGAATAGTAAAGGTAAGGTGGTTTAACCTTGAAAAAACCTTCAAGGTCATACCATGGCTAAATACAGTGATACGGTGTAAAAATCACAAAAATCCATGTCGCGACAACATTTTTTCACTTTTTTCAAATATTTTTTCTGTGTTGGGTAGAAGGAACATAAACACACTGTTTAAAGTAAAATGGGTACTGAAAAATGTTTCTCCTTGTTGGACTTATTTCGCAATCAAAAAAAGTTATTTTTTTGCAAATCAACAAATGATGACCTTGACCTTTGACCTTGACCTTATTTTGGTCCTAAGGGGTCACTGACCCTGTATATCAAGTTTCATTGAAATATCTTCAGATTTGTTGATTTTAGAATTTTATACTAAAAAAGTCAAAGTTTCAAGGGGAATAACTCCTCTATTATTGAATATATCAATATAAAAAATAGTTGTGGCACAACACCAAGAGTTACTCTACCTGTTTCAAAAGGATTGAACTTGATACCTGTTATGGCTTAGGAGGAGATAGAGCAACAAACTTTACAGTGAAAAGGGAGATAATTCTTATACGCGAAAGGGTACGGTACCCAAGTGTTTTTTCTGAGACGACAAACCTTGACCGATAAAGTATACCAACTTTCATTGCGACATGTCGCGTACTTCTACAAGTTGATTTTTGGCGGAAGAAAAAAAAAAAAAAATAATAATAATCAGAAGAAATACAATAAGGTCTTCCCTTGGAAAGGGAAAGACCTTAAAAAAGAGGGCAGATTGGACTTTTTTGGTGCTTTTAGGGTGGATATCATCTAATTATGGTCAAATAAGGTGTATTTACCCAAAAATAACATTTTTTGGTCAAAAATGGCAAATTTCCAATTTTTCAAAAAAAGGGGGCGTGGCATGTCAACTTCCTTATTTCTGACATTTGAACAGTTTTAATCATTGAAACTGGTTGGAATAGTGAAAGTAAGTTGATTTGACCTTGAAAAATATTTCAAGGTCATACAATTACTTAGTACAGTGATACGGTCTAATTTTCACAAAAATCCATGTCGCGACACCATTTTTTCACTTTTTTCCAAATTTTTTTTTGCGTTCAGCTGAGAAGACAATATCACATCATGTCATGCAAAAAAATTTGAAAAAAAGCCTAGATTTTGTTTGAGTTATTTCGCAATGAAAAAAGGCTCATTTTATGAAAATTTACATATGATGACCTTGACCTTTGACCTTGACCTCATTTTGGTCCTTAGGGGTCACTGACCTGGTATACCAAGTTTCATTGAAATATCTTAAGATTTGTTGATTTTAGAATTTTATACTAAAAAAGTCAAAGTTTCAAGGGGAATAACTCCTCTATTATTGAATATATCAATATAAAAAATAGTTGTGGCACAACACCAAGAGTTACTCTACCTGTTTCAAAAGGATTGAACTTGATACCTGTTATGGCTTAGGAGGAGATAGAGCAACAAACTTTACAGTGAAAAGGGAGATAATTCTTATACGTGAAAGGGTACGGTACCCAAGTGTTTTTTCTGAGACGACAAACCTTGACCGATAAAGTATACCAACTTTCATTGCGACATGTCGCGTACTTCTACAAGTTGATTTTTGGCGGAAGAAAAAAAAAAAAAATAATAATAATCAGAAGAAATACAATAAGGTCTTCCCTTGGAAAGGGAAAGACCTTAATAATAATAATCAGAAGAAATACAATAAGGTCTTCCCTTGGAAAGGGAAAGACCTTAAAAAAGAGGACAGATTGGACTTTTTTGGTGGTTTTAGGATGGATATCATCTAATTATTGTCAAATAAGGTGTATTTACCCAAAAATAACATTTTTTTGTCAAAAATGGCAAATTTCCAAATTTTCAAAAAAAAGGGGGGGCAAAAGTCAACTTTTTTATTTTTGACATCTGGTGACTTTTAATGACTGAAATAGGTTGGAATAGTAAAGGTAAGGTGGTTTAACCTTGAAAAAACCTTCAAGGTCATACCATGGCTAAATACAGTGATACGGTGTAAAAATCACAAAAATCCATGTCGCGACAACATTTTTTCACTTTTTTCAAATATTTTTTCTGTGTTGGGTAGAAGGAACATAAACACACTGTTTAAAGTAAAATGGGTACTGAAAAATGTTTCTCCTTGTTGGACTTATTTCGCAATCAAAAAAAGTTATTTTTTTGCAAATCAACAAATGATGACCTTGACCTTTGACCTTGACCTTATTTTGGTCCTAAGGGGTCACTGACCCTGTATATCAAGTTTCATTGAAATATCTTCAGATTTGTTGATTTTAGAATTTTATACTAAAAAAGTCAAAGTTTCAAGGGGAATAACTCCTATAATATTGAATATATCAATATAAAAAATAGTTGTGGCCCAACACCAAGAGTTACTCTACCTGTTTCAAAAGGATTGAATTTGATACCTGTTATGGCTTAGGAGGAGATAGAGCAACAAACTTTACAGTGAAAGGGGAGATAATTCTTATACGCTAAAGGGTACGGTACCCAAGTGTTTTTTCTGAGACGACAAACCTTGACCGATAAAGTGTACCAACTATCATTGCGATATGTCGCGTACTTCTACAAGTTGATTTTTGGCGGAAGAAAAAAAAAAATAATAATAATAATAATCAGAAGAAATACAATAAGGTCTTCCCTTGGAAAGGGAAAGACCTTAAAAAAGAGGACAGATTGGACTTTTTTGGTGGTTTTAGGATGGATATCATCTAATTATTGTCAAATAAGGTGTATTTACCCAAAAATAACATTTTTTTGTCAAAAATGGCAAATTTCCAAATTTTCAAAAAAAAGGGGGGGCAAAAGTCAACTTTTTTATTTTTGACATCTGGTGACTTTTAATGACTGAAATAGGTTGGAATAGTAAAGGTAAGGTGGTTTAACCTTGAAAAAACCTTCAAGGTCATACCATGGCTAAATACAGTGATACGGTGTAAAAATCACAAAAATCCATGTCGCGACAACATTTTTTCACTTTTTTCAAATATTTTTTCTGTGTTGGGTAGAAGGAACATAAACACACTGTTTAAAGTAAAATGGGTACTGAAAAATGTTTCTCCTTGTTGGACTTATTTCGCAATCAAAAAAAGTTATTTTTTTGCAAATCAACAAATGATGACCTTGACCTTTGACCTTGACCTTATTTTGGTCCTAAGGGGTCACTGACCCTGTATATCAAGTTTCATTGAAATATCTTCAGATTTGTTGATTTTAGAATTTTATACTAAAAAAGTCAAAGTTTCAAGGGGAATAACTCCTCTATTATTGAATATATCAATATAAAAAATAGTTGTGGCACAACACCAAGAGTTACTCTACCTGTTTCAAAAGGATTGAACTTGATACCTGTTATGGCTTAGGAGGAGATAGAGCAACAAACTTTACAGTGAAAAGGGAGATAATTCTTATACGCGAAAGGGTACGGTACCCAAGTGTTTTTTCTGAGACGACAAACCTTGACCGATAAAGTATACCAACTTTCATTGCGACATGTCGCGTACTTCTACAAGTTGATTTTTGGCGGAAGAAAAAAAAAAAAAAATAATAATAATCAGAAGAAATACAATAAGGTCTTCCCTTGGAAAGGGAAAGACCTTAAAAAAGAGGGCAGATTGGACTTTTTTGGTGCTTTTAGGGTGGATATCATCTAATTATGGTCAAATAAGGTGTATTTACCCAAAAATAACATTTTTTGGTCAAAAATGGCAAATTTCCAATTTTTCAAAAAAAGGGGGCGTGGCATGTCAACTTCCTTATTTCTGACATTTGAACAGTTTTAATCATTGAAACTGGTTGGAATAGTGAAAGTAAGTTGATTTGACCTTGAAAAATATTTCAAGGTCATACAATTACTTAGTACAGTGATACGGTCTAATTTTCACAAAAATCCATGTCGCGACACCATTTTTTCACTTTTTTCCAAATTTTTTTTTGCGTTCAGCTGAGAAGACAATATCACATCATGTCATGCAAAAAAATTTGAAAAAAAGCCTAGATTTTGTTTGAGTTATTTCGCAATGAAAAAAGGCTCATTTTATGAAAATTTACATATGATGACCTTGACCTTTGACCTTGACCTCATTTTGGTCCTTAGGGGTCACTGACCTGGTATACCAAGTTTCATTGAAATATCTTAAGATTTGTTGATTTTAGAATTTTATACTAAAAAAGTCAAAGTTTCAAGGGGAATAACTCCTCTATTATTGAATATATCAATATAAAAAATAGTTGTGGCACAACACCAAGAGTTACTCTACCTGTTTCAAAAGGATTGAACTTGATACCTGTTATGGCTTAGGAGGAGATAGAGCAACAAACTTTACAGTGAAAAGGGAGATAATTCTTATACGTGAAAGGGTACGGTACCCAAGTGTTTTTTCTGAGACGACAAACCTTGACCGATAAAGTATACCAACTTTCATTGCGACATGTCGCGTACTTCTACAAGTTGATTTTTGGCGGAAGAAAAAAAAAAAAAATAATAATAATCAGAAGAAATACAATAAGGTCTTCCCTTGGAAAGGGAAAGACCTTAATAATAATAATCAGAAGAAATACAATAAGGTCTTCCCTTGGAAAGGGAAAGACCTTAAAAAAGAGGACAGATTGGACTTTTTTGGTGGTTTTAGGATGGATATCATCTAATTATTGTCAAATAAGGTGTATTTACCCAAAAATAACATTTTTTTGTCAAAAATGGCAAATTTCCAAATTTTCAAAAAAAAGGGGGGGCAAAAGTCAACTTTTTTATTTTTGACATCTGGTGACTTTTAATGACTGAAATAGGTTGGAATAGTAAAGGTAAGGTGGTTTAACCTTGAAAAAACCTTCAAGGTCATACCATGGCTAAATACAGTGATACGGTGTAAAAATCACAAAAATCCATGTCGCGACAACATTTTTTCACTTTTTTCAAATATTTTTTCTGTGTTGGGTAGAAGGAACATAAACACACTGTTTAAAGTAAAATGGGTACTGAAAAATGTTTCTCCTTGTTGGACTTATTTCGCAATCAAAAAAAGTTATTTTTTTGCAAATCAACAAATGATGACCTTGACCTTTGACCTTGACCTTATTTTGGTCCTAAGGGGTCACTGACCCTGTATATCAAGTTTCATTGAAATATCTTCAGATTTGTTGATTTTAGAATTTTATACTAAAAAAGTCAAAGTTTCAAGGGGAATAACTCCTATAATATTGAATATATCAATATAAAAAATAGTTGTGGCACAACACCAAGAGTTACTCTACCTGTTTCAAAAGGATTGAATTTGATACCTGTTATGGCTTAGGAGGAGATAGAGCAACAAACTTTACAGTGAAAGGGGAGATAATTCTTATACGCTAAAGGGTACGGTACCCAAGTGTTTTTTCTGAGACGACAAACCTTGACCGATAAAGTGTACCAACTATCATTGCGATATGTCGCGTACTTCTACAAGTTGATTTTTGGCGGAAGAAAAAAAAAAATAATAATAATAATAATCAGAAGAAATACAATAAGGTCTTCCCTTGGAAAGGGAAAGACCTTAAAAAAGAGGACAGATTGGACTTTTTTGGTGGTTTTAGGATGGATATCATCTAATTATTGTCAAATAAGGTGTATTTACCCAAAAATAACATTTTTTTGTCAAAAATGGCAAATTTCCAAATTTTCAAAAAAAAGGGGGGGCAAAAGTCAACTTTTTTATTTTTGACATCTGGTGACTTTTAATGACTGAAATAGGTTGGAATAGTAAAGGTAAGGTGGTTTAACCTTGAAAAAACCTTCAAGGTCATACCATGGCTAAATACAGTGATACGGTGTAAAAATCACAAAAATCCATGTCGCGACAACATTTTTTCACTTTTTTCAAATATTTTTTCTGTGTTGGGTAGAAGGAACATAAACACACTGTTTAAAGTAAAATGGGTACTGAAAAATGTTTCTCCTTGTTGGACTTATTTCGCAATCAAAAAAAGTTATTTTTTTGCAAATCAACAAATGATGACCTTGACCTTTGACCTTGACCTTATTTTGGTCCTAAGGGGTCACTGACCCTGTATATCAAGTTTCATTGAAATATCTTCAGATTTGTTGATTTTAGAATTTTATACTAAAAAAGTCAAAGTTTCAAGGGGAATAACTCCTATAATATTGAATATATCAATATAAAAAATAGTTGTGGCACAACACCAAGAGTTACTCTACCTGTTTCAAAAGGATTGAATTTGATACCTGTTATGGCTTAGGAGGAGATAGAGCAACAAACTTTACAGTGAAAGGGGAGATAATTCTTATACGCTAAAGGGTACGGTACCCAAGTGTTTTTTCTGAGACGACAAACCTTGACCGATAAAGTGTACCAACTATCATTGCGATATGTCGCGTACTTCTACAAGTTGATTTTTGGCGGAAGAAAAAAAAAAATAATAATAATAATAATCAGAAGAAATACAATAAGGTCTTCCCTTGGAAAGGGAAAGACCTTAAAAAAGAGGACAGATTGGACTTTTTTGGTGGTTTTAGGATGGATATCATCTAATTATTGTCAAATAAGGTGTATTTACCCAAAAATAACATTTTTTTGTCAAAAATGGCAAATTTCCAAATTTTCAAAAAAAAGGGGGGGCAAAAGTCAACTTTTTTATTTTTGACATCTGGTGACTTTTAATGACTGAAATAGGTTGGAATAGTAAAGGTAAGGTGGTTTAACCTTGAAAAAACCTTCAAGGTCATACCATGGCTAAATACAGTGATACGGTGTAAAAATCACAAAAATCCATGTCGCGACAACATTTTTTCACTTTTTTCAAATATTTTTTCTGTGTTGGGTAGAAGGAACATAAACACACTGTTTAAAGTAAAATGGGTACTGAAAAATGTTTCTCCTTGTTGGACTTATTTCGCAATCAAAAAAAGTTATTTTTTTGCAAATCAACAAATGATGACCTTGACCTTTGACCTTGACCTTATTTTGGTCCTAAGGGGTCACTGACCCTGTATATCAAGTTTCATTGAAATATCTTCAGATTTGTTGATTTTAGAATTTTATACTAAAAAAGTCAAAGTTTCAAGGGGAATAACTCCTATAATATTGAATATATCAATATAAAAAATAGTTGTGGCACAACACCAAGAGTTACTCTACCTGTTTCAAAAGGATTGAATTTGATACCTGTTATGGCTTAGGAGGAGATAGAGCAACAAACTTTACAGTGAAAGGGGAGATAATTCTTATACGCTAAAGGGTACGGTACCCAAGTGTTTTTTCTGAGACGACAAACCTTGACCGATAAAGTGTACCAACTATCATTGCGATATGTCGCGTACTTCTACAAGTTGATTTTTGGCGGAAGAAAAAAAAAATAATAATAATAATAATCAGAAGAAATACAATAAGGTCTTCCCTTGGAAAGGGAAAGACCTTAAAAAAGAGGACAGATTGGACTTTTTTGGTGGTTTTAGGATGGATATCATCTAATTATTGTCAAATAAGGTGTATTTACCCAAAAATAACATTTTTTTGTCAAAAATGGCAAATTTCCAAATTTTCAAAAAAAAGGGGGGGCAAAAGTCAACTTTTTTATTTTTGACATCTGGTGACTTTTAATGACTGAAATAGGTTGGAATAGTAAAGGTAAGGTGGTTTAACCTTGAAAAAACCTTCAAGGTCATACCATGGCTAAATACAGTGATACGGTGTAAAAATCACAAAAATCCATGTCGCGACAACATTTTTTCACTTTTTTCAAATATTTTTTCTGTGTTGGGTAGAAGGAACATAAACACACTGTTTAAAGTAAAATGGGTACTGAAAAATGTTTCTCCTTGTTGGACTTATTTCGCAATCAAAAAAAGTTATTTTTTTGCAAATCAACAAATGATGACCTTGACCTTTGACCTTGACCTTATTTTGGTCCTAAGGGGTCACTGACCCTGTATATCAAGTTTCATTGAAATATCTTCAGATTTGTTGATTTTAGAATTTTATACTAAAAAAGTCAAAGTTTCAAGGGGAATAACTCCTATAATATTGAATATATCAATATAAAAAATAGTTGTGGCCCAACACCAAGAGTTACTCTACCTGTTTCAAAAGGATTGAATTTGATACCTGTTATGGCTTAGGAGGAGATAGAGCAACAAACTTTACAGTGAAAGGGGAGATAATTCTTATACGCTAAAGGGTACGGTACCCAAGTGTTTTTTCTGAGACGACAAACCTTGACCGATAAAGTGTACCAACTATCATTGCGATATGTCGCATACTTCTACAAGTTGATTTTTGGCGGAAGAAAAAAAAAAATAATAATAATAATAATCAGAAGAAATACAATAAGGTCTTCCCTTGGAAAGGGAAAGACCTTAAAAAAGAGGACAGATTGGACTTTTTTGGTGGTTTTAGGATGGATATCATCTAATTATTGTCAAATAAGGTGTATTTACCCAAAAATAACATTTTTTTGTCAAAAATGGCAAATTTCCAAATTTTCAAAAAAAAGGGGGGGCAAAAGTCAACTTTTTTATTTTTGACATCTGGTGACTTTTAATGACTGAAATAGGTTGGAATAGTAAAGGTAAGGTGGTTTAACCTTGAAAAAACCTTCAAGGTCATACCATGGCTAAATACAGTGATACGGTGTAAAAATCACAAAAATCCATGTCGCGACAACATTTTTTCACTTTTTTCAAATATTTTTTCTGTGTTGGGTAGAAGGAACATAAACACACTGTTTAAAGTAAAATGGGTACTGAAAAATGTTTCTCCTTGTTGGACTTATTTCGCAATCAAAAAAAGTTATTTTTTTGCAAATCAACAAATGATGACCTTGACCTTTGACCTTGACCTTATTTTGGTCCTAAGGGGTCACTGACCCTGTATATCAAGTTTCATTGAAATATCTTCAGATTTGTTGATTTTAGAATTTTATACTAAAAAAGTCAAAGTTTCAAGGGGAATAACTCCTCTATTATTGAATATATCAATATAAAAAATAGTTGTGGCACAACACCAAGAGTTACTCTACCTGTTTCAAAAGGATTGAACTTGATACCTGTTATGGCTTAGGAGGAGATAGAGCAACAAACTTTACAGTGAAAAGGGAGATAATTCTTATACGCGAAAGGGTACGGTACCCAAGTGTTTTTCTGAGACGACAAACCTTGACCGATAAAGTATACCAACTTTCATTGCGACATGTCGCGTACTTCTACAAGTTGATTTTTGGCGGAAGAAAAAAAAAAAAAAATAATAATAATCAGAAGAAATACAATAAGGTCTTCCCTTGGAAAGGGAAAGACCTTAAAAAAGAGGGCAGATTGGACTTTTTTGGTGCTTTTAGGGTGGATATCATCTAATTATTGTCAAATAAGGTGTATTTACCCAAAAATAACATTTTTTGGTCAAAAATGGCAAATTTCCAATTTTTCAAAAAAAGGGGGCGTGGCATGTCAACTTCCTTATTTCTGACATTTGAACAGTTTTAATCATTGAAACTGGTTGGAATAGTGAAAGTAAGTTGATTTGACCTTGAAAAATATTTCAAGGTCATACAATTACTTAGTACAGTGATACGGTCTAATTTTCACAAAAATCCATGTCGCGACACCATTTTTTCACTTTTTTCCAAATTTTTTTTTGCGTTCAGCTGAGAAGACAATATCACATCATGTCATGCAAAAAAATTTGAAAAAAAGCCTAGATTTTGTTTGAGTTATTTCGCAATGAAAAAAGGCTCATTTTATGAAAATTTACATATGATGACCTTGACCTTTGACCTTGACCTCATTTTGGTCCTTAGGGGTCACTGACCTGGTATACCAAGTTTCATTGAAATATCTTAAGATTTGTTGATTTTAGAATTTTATACTAAAAAAGTCAAAGTTTCAAGGGGAATAACTCCTCTATTATTGAATATATCAATATAAAAAATAGTTGTGGCACAACACCAAGAGTTACTCTACCTGTTTCAAAAGGATTGAACTTGATACCTGTTATGGCTTAGGAGGAGATAGAGCAACAAACTTTACAGTGAAAAGGGAGATAATTCTTATACGTGAAAGGGTACGGTACCCAAGTGTTTTTTCTGAGACGACAAACCTTGACCGATAAAGTATACCAACTTTCATTGCGACATGTCGCGTACTTCTACAAGTTGATTTTTGGCGGAAGAAAAAAAAAAAAAATAATAATAATCAGAAGAAATACAATAAGGTCTTCCCTTGGAAAGGGAAAGACCTTAATAATAATAATCAGAAGAAATACAATAAGGTCTTCCCTTGGAAAGGGAAAGACCTTAAAAAAGAGGACAGATTGGACTTTTTTGGTGGTTTTAGGATGGATATCATCTAATTATTGTCAAATAAGGTGTATTTACCCAAAAATAACATTTTTTTGTCAAAAATGGCAAATTTCCAAATTTTCAAAAAAAAGGGGGGGCAAAAGTCAACTTTTTTATTTTTGACATCTGGTGACTTTTAATGACTGAAATAGGTTGGAATAGTAAAGGTAAGGTGGTTTAACCTTGAAAAAACCTTCAAGGTCATACCATGGCTAAATACAGTGATACGGTGTAAAAATCACAAAAATCCATGTCGCGACAACATTTTTTCACTTTTTTCAAATATTTTTTCTGTGTTGGGTAGAAGGAACATAAACACACTGTTTAAAGTAAAATGGGTACTGAAAAATGTTTCTCCTTGTTGGACTTATTTCGCAATCAAAAAAAGTTATTTTTTTGCAAATCAACAAATGATGACCTTGACCTTTGACCTTGACCTTATTTTGGTCCTAAGGGGTCACTGACCCTGTATATCAAGTTTCATTGAAATATCTTCAGATTTGTTGATTTTAGAATTTTATACTAAAAAAGTCAAAGTTTCAAGGGGAATAACTCCTATAATATTGAATATATCAATATAAAAAATAGTTGTGGCACAACACCAAGAGTTACTCTACCTGTTTCAAAAGGATTGAATTTGATACCTGTTATGGCTTAGGAGGAGATAGAGCAACAAACTTTACAGTGAAAGGGGAGATAATTCTTATACGCTAAAGGGTACGGTACCCAAGTGTTTTTTCTGAGACGACAAACCTTGACCGATAAAGTGTACCAACTATCATTGCGATATGTCGCGTACTTCTACAAGTTGATTTTTGGCGGAAGAAAAAAAAAAATAATAATAATAATAATCAGAAGAAATACAATAAGGTCTTCCCTTGGAAAGGGAAAGACCTTAAAAAAGAGGACAGATTGGACTTTTTTGGTGGTTTTAGGATGGATATCATCTAATTATTGTCAAATAAGGTGTATTTACCCAAAAATAACATTTTTTTGTCAAAAATGGCAAATTTCCAAATTTTCAAAAAAAAGGGGGGGCAAAAGTCAACTTTTTTATTTTTGACATCTGGTGACTTTTAATGACTGAAATAGGTTGGAATAGTAAAGGTAAGGTGGTTTAACCTTGAAAAAACCTTCAAGGTCATACCATGGCTAAATACAGTGATACGGTGTAAAAATCACAAAAATCCATGTCGCGACAACATTTTTTCACTTTTTTCAAATATTTTTTCTGTGTTGGGTAGAAGGAACATAAACACACTGTTTAAAGTAAAATGGGTACTGAAAAATGTTTCTCCTTGTTGGACTTATTTCGCAATCAAAAAAAGTTATTTTTTTGCAAATCAACAAATGATGACCTTGACCTTTGACCTTGACCTTATTTTGGTCCTAAGGGGTCACTGACCCTGTATATCAAGTTTCATTGAAATATCTTCAGATTTGTTGATTTTAGAATTTTATACTAAAAAAGTCAAAGTTTCAAGGGGAATAACTCCTATAATATTGAATATATCAATATAAAAAATAGTTGTGGCACAACACCAAGAGTTACTCTACCTGTTTCAAAAGGATTGAATTTGATACCTGTTATGGCTTAGGAGGAGATAGAGCAACAAACTTTACAGTGAAAGGGGAGATAATTCTTATACGCTAAAGGGTACGGTACCCAAGTGTTTTTTCTGAGACGACAAACCTTGACCGATAAAGTGTACCAACTATCATTGCGATATGTCGCGTACTTCTACAAGTTGATTTTTGGCGGAAGAAAAAAAAAAATAATAATAATAATAATCAGAAGAAATACAATAAGGTCTTCCCTTGGAAAGGGAAAGACCTTAAAAAAGAGGACAGATTGGACTTTTTTGGTGGTTTTAGGATGGATATCATCTAATTATTGTCAAATAAGGTGTATTTACCCAAAAATAACATTTTTTTGTCAAAAATGGCAAATTTCCAAATTTTCAAAAAAAAGGGGGGGCAAAAGTCAACTTTTTTATTTTTGACATCTGGTGACTTTTAATGACTGAAATAGGTTGGAATAGTAAAGGTAAGGTGGTTTAACCTTGAAAAAACCTTCAAGGTCATACCATGGCTAAATACAGTGATACGGTGTAAAAATCACAAAAATCCATGTCGCGACAACATTTTTTCACTTTTTTCAAATATTTTTTCTGTGTTGGGTAGAAGGAACATAAACACACTGTTTAAAGTAAAATGGGTACTGAAAAATGTTTCTCCTTGTTGGACTTATTTCGCAATCAAAAAAAGTTATTTTTTTGCAAATCAACAAATGATGACCTTGACCTTTGACCTTGACCTTATTTTGGTCCTAAGGGGTCACTGACCCTGTATATCAAGTTTCATTGAAATATCTTCAGATTTGTTGATTTTAGAATTTTATACTAAAAAAGTCAAAGTTTCAAGGGGAATAACTCCTATAATATTGAATATATCAATATAAAAAATAGTTGTGGCACAACACCAAGAGTTACTCTACCTGTTTCAAAAGGATTGAATTTGATACCTGTTATGGCTTAGGAGGAGATAGAGCAACAAACTTTACAGTGAAAGGGGAGATAATTCTTATACGCTAAAGGGTACGGTACCCAAGTGTTTTTTCTGAGACGACAAACCTTGACCGATAAAGTGTACCAACTATCATTGCGATATGTCGCGTACTTCTACAAGTTGATTTTTGGCGGAAGAAAAAAAAAATAATAATAATAATAATCAGAAGAAATACAATAAGGTCTTCCCTTGGAAAGGGAAAGACCTTAAAAAAGAGGACAGATTGGACTTTTTTGGTGGTTTTAGGATGGATATCATCTAATTATTGTCAAATAAGGTGTATTTACCCAAAAATAACATTTTTTTGTCAAAAATGGCAAATTTCCAAATTTTCAAAAAAAAGGGGGGGCAAAAGTCAACTTTTTTATTTTTGACATCTGGTGACTTTTAATGACTGAAATAGGTTGGAATAGTAAAGGTAAGGTGGTTTAACCTTGAAAAAACCTTCAAGGTCATACCATGGCTAAATACAGTGATACGGTGTAAAAATCACAAAAATCCATGTCGCGACAACATTTTTTCACTTTTTTCAAATATTTTTTCTGTGTTGGGTAGAAGGAACATAAACACACTGTTTAAAGTAAAATGGGTACTGAAAAATGTTTCTCCTTGTTGGACTTATTTCGCAATCAAAAAAAGTTATTTTTTTGCAAATCAACAAATGATGACCTTGACCTTTGACCTTGACCTTATTTTGGTCCTAAGGGGTCACTGACCCTGTATATCAAGTTTCATTGAAATATCTTCAGATTTGTTGATTTTAGAATTTTATACTAAAAAAGTCAAAGTTTCAAGGGGAATAACTCCTATAATATTGAATATATCAATATAAAAAATAGTTGTGGCACAACACCAAGAGTTACTCTACCTGTTTCAAAAGGATTGAATTTGATACCTGTTATGGCTTAGGAGGAGATAGAGCAACAAACTTTACAGTGAAAGGGGAGATAATTCTTATACGCTAAAGGGTACGGTACCCAAGTGTTTTTTCTGAGACGACAAACCTTGACCGATAAAGTGTACCAAATATCATTGCGATATGTCGCGTACTTCTACAAGTTGATTTTTGGCGGAAGAAAAAAAAAAATAATAATAATAATAATCAGAAGAAATACAATAAGGTCTTCCCTTGGAAAGGGAAAGACCTTAAAAAAGAGGACAGATTGGACTTTTTTGGTGGTTTTAGGATGGATATCATCTAATTATTGTCAAATAAGGTGTATTTACCCAAAAATAACATTTTTTTGTCAAAAATGGCAAATTTCCAAATTTTCAAAAAAAAGGGGGGGCAAAAGTCAACTTTTTTATTTTTGACATCTGGTGACTTTTAATGACTGAAATAGGTTGGAATAGTAAAGGTAAGGTGGTTTAACCTTGAAAAAACCTTCAAGGTCATACCATGGCTAAATACAGTGATACGGTGTAAAAATCACAAAAATCCATGTCGCGACAACATTTTTTCACTTTTTTCAAATATTTTTTCTGTGTTGGGTAGAAGGAACATAAACACACTGTTTAAAGTAAAATGGGTACTGAAAAATGTTTCTCCTTGTTGGACTTATTTCGCAATCAAAAAAAGTTATTTTTTTGCAAATCAACAAATGATGACCTTGACCTTTGACCTTGACCTTATTTTGGTCCTAAGGGGTCACTGACCCTGTATATCAAGTTTCATTGAAATATCTTCAGATTTGTTGATTTTAGAATTTTATACTAAAAAAGTCAAAGTTTCAAGGGGAATAACTCCTATAATATTGAATATATCAATATAAAAAATAGTTGTGGCACAACACCAAGAGTTACTCTACCTGTTTCAAAAGGATTGAATTTGATACCTGTTATGGCTTAGGAGGAGATAGAGCAACAAACTTTACAGTGAAAGGGGAGATAATTCTTATACGCTAAAGGGTACGGTACCCAAGTGTTTTTTCTGAGACGACAAACCTTGACCGATAAAGTGTACCAACTATCATTGCGATATGTCGCGTACTTCTACAAGTTGATTTTTGGCGGAAGAAAAAAAAAAATAATAATAATAATAATCAGAAGAAATACAATAAGGTCTTCCCTTGGAAAGGGAAAGACCTTAATAATCAGAAGAATTGCTAGAAGGTCTTTACGACCGTAGTCGTGAAAGACCTTAATAAAGACCGGTCAACATTTTTTCATCTGATTTTGACTAAATATGATTAAAAGTAGTATATTTAACATGTTTTGACCACTTTTAGTGCAAAAATGTCAGTTTTCACATTTTTGGAAAAAAAGGGGGGATGAACTATTAATTTCTTTATTTCTAATATCTGAGACCCTTAAATGGGTTAAATGTGTTGAAATAGTGTCATAAAGTTGATTTGACCTTGAAAAGTCAGTCAAGGTCATACGGTTACTCTGTATCTAAGACCGGTGTAAATTTCCTTAAAATCCATTCGCGTTCAATATTTTAGCATTTTTTTCTCATTTTGGGGTATTTAGAGGTAGAAAAGACATTGGACAACTGATTAGCACTAAAAATATGACTAAAATATGAATAATTATGTAAAATATAGATCTGTATATGTAGTAACCCTTAAAATTCCATTTTGGTTAATTTGACCTTGACCTTTGACCTTGGATTTTGATATTTTTGGATGTAACATATGTCACCTAAGTTTAATGGTGAAGGTTCCAAGTCTCTATGACCAACGGTTTAAAAGATAAAAATTTTGACGCGTCGCGACACTTTTTGAATCTTAAACGCGTCAACAGGAAGTGATTTGTTTATTAAATTGGTCCATAGAGCTTGTTTATTAGTTCCTTAACACTTTGCATGCTTTAGTTTTTGTGTTTTTTTTGTAGTTTAGGAGGAGAAGAAGACACAAACTTTACAGTGTTAGGGGAGATAACTCCGTAACAATAAATAGTTCGCTTTCGCAGGGTAAATTGCGAAGAGTTTTTTTATGACCGATATACCACCTTAAATATCAAAATGATATGTCGCGAAACAAAAAATATATTGGGGCGGCGGATGAAAAATAATAATAATAATAATCAGAAGAATTGCTAGAAGGTCTTTACGACCGTAGTCGTGAAAGACCTTAATAAAGACCGGTCAACATTTTTTCATCTGATTTTGACTAAATATGATTAAAAGTAGTATATTTAACATGTTTTGACCACTTTTAGTGCAAAAATGTCAGTTTTCACATTTTTGGAAAAAAAGGGGGGATGAACTATTAATTTCTTTATTTCTAATATCTGAGACCCTTAAATGGGTTAAATGTGTTGAAATAGTGTCATAAAGTTGATTTGACCTTGAAAAGTCAGTCAAGGTCATACGGTTACTCTGTATCTAAGACCGGTGTAAATTTCCTTAAAATCCATTCGCGTTCAATATTTTAGCATTTTTTTCTCATTTTGGGGTATTTAGAGGTAGAAAAGACATTGGACAACTGATTAGCACTAAAAATATGACTAAAATATGAATAATTATGTAAAATATAGATCTGTATATGTAGTAACCCTTAAAATTCCATTTTGGTTAATTTGACCTTGACCTTTGACCTTGGATTTTGATATTTTTGGATGTAACATATGTCACCTAAGTTTAATGGTGAAGGTTCCAAGTCTCTATGACCAACGGTTTAAAAGATAAAAATTTTGACGCGTCGCGACACTTTTTGAATCTTAAACGCGTCAACAGGAAGTGATTTGTTTATTAAATTGGTCCATAGAGCTTGTTTATTAGTTCCTTAACACTTTGCATGCTTTAGTTTTTGTGTTTTTTTTGTAGTTTAGGAGGAGAAGAAGACACAAACTTTACAGTGTTAGGGGAGATAACTCCGTAACAATAAATAGTTCGCTTTCGCAGGGTAAATTGCGAAGAGTTTTTTTATGACCGATATACCACCTTAAATATCAAAATGATATGTCGCGAAACAAAAAATATATTGGGGCGGCGGATGAAAAATAATAATAATAATAATCAGAAGAATTGCTAGAAGGTCTTTACGACCGTAGTCGTGAAAGACCTTAATAAAGACCGGTCAACATTTTTTCATCTGATTTTGACTAAATATGATTAAAAGTAGTATATTTAACATGTTTTGACCACTTTTAGTGCAAAAATGTCAGTTTTCACATTTTTGGAAAAAAAGGGGGGATGAACTATTAATTTCTTTATTTCTAATATCTGAGACCCTTAAATGGGTTAAATGTGTTGAAATAGTGTCATAAAGTTGATTTGACCTTGAAAAGTCAGTCAAGGTCATACGGTTACTCTGTATCTAAGACCGGTGTAAATTTCCTTAAAATCCATTCGCGTTCAATATTTTAGCATTTTTTTCTCATTTTGGGGTATTTAGAGGTAGAAAAGACATTGGACAACTGATTAGCACTAAAAATATGACTAAAATATGAATAATTATGTAAAATATAGATCTGTATATGTAGTAACCCTTAAAATTCCATTTTGGTTAATTTGACCTTGACCTTTGACCTTGGATTTTGATATTTTTGGATGTAACATATGTCACCTAAGTTTAATGGTGAAGGTTCCAAGTCTCTATGACCAACGGTTTAAAAGATAAAAATTTTGACGCGTCGCGACACTTTTTGAATCTTAAACGCGTCAACAGGAAGTGATTTGTTTATTAAATTGGTCCATAGAGCTTGTTTATTAGTTCCTTAACACTTTGCATGCTTTAGTTTTTGTGTTTTTTTGTAGTTTAGGAGGAGAAGAAGACACAAACTTTACAGTGTTAGGGGAGATAACTCCGTAACAATAAATAGTTCGCTTTCGCAGGGTAAATTGCGAAGAGTTTTTTTATGACCGATATACCACCTTAAATATCAAAATGATATGTCGCGAAACAAAAAATATATTGGGGCGGCGGATGAAAAATAATAATAATAATAATCAGAAGAATTGCTAGAAGGTCTTTACGACCGTAGTCGTGAAAGACCTTAATAAAGACCGGTCAACATTTTTTCATCTGATTTTGACTAAATATGATTAAAAGTAGTATATTTAACATGTTTTGACCACTTTTAGTGCAAAAATGTCAGTTTTCACATTTTTGGAAAAAAAGGGGGGATGAACTATTAATTTCTTTATTTCTAATATCTGAGACCCTTAAATGGGTTAAATGTGTTGAAATAGTGTCATAAAGTTGATTTGACCTTGAAAAGTCAGTCAAGGTCATACGGTTACTCTGTATCTAAGACCGGTGTAAATTTCCTTAAAATCCATTCACGTTCAATATTTTAGCATTTTTTTCTCATTTTGGGGTATTTAGAGGTAGAAAAGACATTGGACAACTGATTAGCACTAAAAATATGACTAAAATATGAATAATTATGTAAAATATAGATCTGTATATGTAGTAACCCTTAAAATTCCATTTTGGTTAATTTGACCTTGACCTTTGACCTTGGATTTTGATATTTTTGGATGTAACATATGTCACCTAAGTTTAATGGTGAAGGTTCCAAGTCTCTATGACCAACGGTTTAAAAGATAAAAATTTTGACGCGTCGCGACACTTTTTGAATCTTAAACGCGTCAACAGGAAGTGATTTGTTTATTAAATTGGTCCATAGAGCTTGTTTATTAGTTCCTTAACACTTTGCATGCTTTAGTTTTTGTGTTTTTTTTGTAGTTTAGGAGGAGAAGAAGACACAAACTTTACAGTGTTAGGGGAGATAACTCCGTAACAATAAATAGTTCGCTTTCGCAGGGTAAATTGCGAAGAGTTTTTTTATGACCGATATACCACCTTAAATATCAAAATGATATGTCGCGAAACAAAAAATATATTGGGGCGGCGGATGAAAAATAATAATAATAATAATCAGAAGAATTGCTAGAAGGTCTTTACGACCGTAGTCGTGAAAGACCTTAATAAAGACCGGTCAACATTTTTTCATCTGATTTTGACTAAATATGATTAAAAGTAGTATATTTAACATGTTTTGACCACTTTTAGTGCAAAAATGTCAGTTTTCACATTTTTGGAAAAAAAGGGGGGATGAACTATTAATTTCTTTATTTCTAATATCTGAGACCCTTAAATGGGTTAAATGTGTTGAAATAGTGTCATAAAGTTGATTTGACCTTGAAAAGTCAGTCAAGGTCATACGGTTACTCTGTATCTAAGACCGGTGTAAATTTCCTTAAAATCCATTCACGTTCAATATTTTAGCATTTTTTTCTCATTTTGGGGTATTTAGAGGTAGAAAAGACATTGGACAACTGATTAGCACTAAAAATATGACTAAAATATGAATAATTATGTAAAATATAGATCTGTATATGTAGTAACCCTTAAAATTCCATTTTGGTTAATTTGACCTTGACCTTTGACCTTGGATTTTGATATTTTTGGATGTAACATATGTCACCTAAGTTTAATGGTGAAGGTTCCAAGTCTCTATGACCAACGGTTTAAAAGATAAAAATTTTGACGCGTCGCGACACTTTTTGAATCTTAAACGCGTCAACAGGAAGTGATTTGTTTATTAAATTGGTCCATAGAGCTTGTTTATTAGTTCCTTAACACTTTGCATGCTTTAGTTTTTGTGTTTTTTTTGTAGTTTAGGAGGAGAAGAAGACACAAACTTTACAGTGTTAGGGGAGATAACTCCGTAACAATAAATAGTTCGCTTTCGCAGGGTAAATTGCGAAGAGTTTTTTTATGACCGATATACCACCTTAAATATCAAAATGATATGTCGCGAAACAAAAAATATATTGGGGCGGCGGATGAAAAATAATAATAATAATAATCAGAAGAATTGCTAGAAGGTCTTTACGACCGTAGTCGTGAAAGACCTTAATAAAGACCGGTCAACATTTTTTCATCTGATTTTGACTAAATATGATTAAAAGTAGTATATTTAACATGTTTTGACCACTTTTAGTGCAAAAATGTCAGTTTTCACATTTTTGGAAAAAAAGGGGGGATGAACTATTAATTTCTTTATTTCTAATATCTGAGACCCTTAAATGGGTTAAATGTGTTGAAATAGTGTCATAAAGTTGATTTGACCTTGAAAAGTCAGTCAAGGTCATACGGTTACTCTGTATCTAAGACCGGTGTAAATTTCCTTAAAATCCATTCACGTTCAATATTTTAGCATTTTTTTCTCATTTTGGGGTATTTAGAGGTAGAAAAGACATTGGACAACTGATTAGCACTAAAAATATGACTAAAATATGAATAATTATGTAAAATATAGATCTGTATATGTAGTAACCCTTAAAATTCCATTTTGGTTAATTTGACCTTGACCTTTGACCTTGGATTTTGATATTTTTGGATGTAACATATGTCACCTAAGTTTAATGGTGAAGGTTCCAAGTCTCTATGACCAACGGTTTAAAAGATAAAAATTTTGACGCGTCGCGACACTTTTTGAATCTTAAACGCGTCAACAGGAAGTGATTTGTTTATTAAATTGGTCCATAGAGCTTGTTTATTAGTTCCTTAACACTTTGCATGCTTTAGTTTTTGTGTTTTTTTTGTAGTTTAGGAGGAGAAGAAGACACAAACTTTACAGTGTTAGGGGAGATAACTCCGTAACAATAAATAGTTCGCTTTCGCAGGGTAAATTGCGAAGAGTTTTTTTATGACCGATATACCACCTTAAATATCAAAATGATATGTCGCGAAACAAAAAATATATTGGGGCGGCGGATGAAAAATAATAATAATAATAATCAGAAGAATTGCTAGAAGGTCTTTACGACCGTAGTCGTGAAAGACCTTAATAAAGACCGGTCAACATTTTTTCATCTGATTTTGACTAAATATGATTAAAAGTAGTATATTTAACATGTTTTGACCACTTTTAGTGCAAAAATGTCAGTTTTCACATTTTTGGAAAAAAAGGGGGGATGAACTATTAATTTCTTTATTTCTAATATCTGAGACCCTTAAATGGGTTAAATGTGTTGAAATAGTGTCATAAAGTTGATTTGACCTTGAAAAGTCAGTCAAGGTCATACGGTTACTCTGTATCTAAGACCGGTGTAAATTTCCTTAAAATCCATTCGCGTTCAATATTTTAGCATTTTTTTCTCATTTTGGGGTATTTAGAGGTAGAAAAGACATTGGACAACTGATTAGCACTAAAAATATGACTAAAATATGAATAATTATGTAAAATATAGATCTGTATATGTAGTAACCCTTAAAATTCCATTTTGGTTAATTTGACCTTGACCTTTGACCTTGGATTTTGATATTTTTGGATGTAACATATGTCACCTAAGTTTAATGGTGAAGGTTCCAAGTCTCTATGACCAACGGTTTAAAAGATAAAAATTTTGACGCGTCGCGACACTTTTTGAATCTTAAACGCGTCAACAGGAAGTGATTTGTTTATTAAATTGGTCCATAGAGCTTGTTTATTAGTTCCTTAACACTTTGCATGCTTTAGTTTTTGTGTTTTTTTTGTAGTTTAGGAGGAGAAGAAGACACAAACTTTACAGTGTTAGGGGAGATAACTCCGTAACAATAAATAGTTCGCTTTCGCAGGGTAAATTGCGAAGAGTTTTTTTATGACCGATATACCACCTTAAATATCAAAATGATATGTCGCGAAACAAAAAATATATTGGGGCGGCGGATGAAAAATAATAATAATAATAATCAGAAGAATTGCTAGAAGGTCTTTACGACCGTAGTCGTGAAAGACCTTAATAAAGACCGGTCAACATTTTTTCATCTGATTTTGACTAAATATGATTAAAAGTAGTATATTTAACATGTTTTGACCACTTTTAGTGCAAAAATGTCAGTTTTCACATTTTTGGAAAAAAAGGGGGGATGAACTATTAATTTCTTTATTTCTAATATCTGAGACCCTTAAATGGGTTAAATGTGTTGAAATAGTGTCATAAAGTTGATTTGACCTTGAAAAGTCAGTCAAGGTCATACGGTTACTCTGTATCTAAGACCGGTGTAAATTTCCTTAAAATCCATTCGCGTTCAATATTTTAGCATTTTTTTCTCATTTTGGGGTATTTAGAGGTAGAAAAGACATTGGACAACTGATTAGCACTAAAAATATGACTAAAATATGAATAATTATGTAAAATATAGATCTGTATATGTAGTAACCCTTAAAATTCCATTTTGGTTAATTTGACCTTGACCTTTGACCTTGGATTTTGATATTTTTGGATGTAACATATGTCACCTAAGTTTAATGGTGAAGGTTCCAAGTCTCTATGACCAACGGTTTAAAAGATAAAAATTTTGACGCGTCGCGACACTTTTTGAATCTTAAACGCGTCAACAGGAAGTGATTTGTTTATTAAATTGGTCCATAGAGCTTGTTTATTAGTTCCTTAACACTTTGCATGCTTTAGTTTTTGTGTTTTTTTTGTAGTTTAGGAGGAGAAGAAGACACAAACTTTACAGTGTTAGGGGAGATAACTCCGTAACAATAAATAGTTCGCTTTCGCAGGGTAAATTGCGAAGAGTTTTTTTATGACCGATATACCACCTTAAATATCAAAATGATATGTCGCGAAACAAAAAATATATTGGGGCGGCGGATGAAAAATAATAATAATAATAATCAGAAGAATTGCTAGAAGGTCTTTACGACCGTAGTCGTGAAAGACCTTAATAAAGACCGGTCAACATTTTTTCATCTGATTTTGACTAAATATGATTAAAAGTAGTATATTTAACATGTTTTGACCACTTTTAGTGCAAAAATGTCAGTTTTCACATTTTTGGAAAAAAAGGGGGGATGAACTATTAATTTCTTTATTTCTAATATCTGAGACCCTTAAATGGGTTAAATGTGTTGAAATAGTGTCATAAAGTTGATTTGACCTTGAAAAGTCAGTCAAGGTCATACGGTTACTCTGTATCTAAGACCGGTGTAAATTTCCTTAAAATCCATTCGCGTTCAATATTTTAGCATTTTTTTCTCATTTTGGGGTATTTAGAGGTAGAAAAGACATTGGACAACTGATTAGCACTAAAAATATGACTAAAATATGAATAATTATGTAAAATATAGATCTGTATATGTAGTAACCCTTAAAATTCCATTTTGGTTAATTTGACCTTGACCTTTGACCTTGGATTTTGATATTTTTGGATGTAACATATGTCACCTAAGTTTAATGGTGAAGGTTCCAAGTCTCTATGACCAACGGTTTAAAAGATAAAAATTTTGACGCGTCGCGACACTTTTTGAATCTTAAACGCGTCAACAGGAAGTGATTTGTTTATTAAATTGGTCCATAGAGCTTGTTTATTAGTTCCTTAACACTTTGCATGCTTTAGTTTTTGTGTTTTTTTTGTAGTTTAGGAGGAGAAGAAGACACAAACTTTACAGTGTTAGGGGAGATAACTCCGTAACAATAAATAGTTCGCTTTCGCAGGGTAAATTGCGAAGAGTTTTTTTATGACCGATATACCACCTTAAATATCAAAATGATATGTCGCGAAACAAAAAATATATTGGGGCGGCGGATGAAAAATAATAATAATAATAATCAGAAGAATTGCTAGAAGGTCTTTACGACCGTAGTCGTGAAAGACCTTAATAAAGACCGGTCAACATTTTTTCATCTGATTTTGACTAAATATGATTAAAAGTAGTATATTTAACATGTTTTGACCACTTTTAGTGCAAAAATGTCAGTTTTCACATTTTTGGAAAAAAAGGGGGGATGAACTATTAATTTCTTTATTTCTAATATCTGAGACCCTTAAATGGGTTAAATGTGTTGAAATAGTGTCATAAAGTTGATTTGACCTTGAAAAGTCAGTCAAGGTCATACGGTTACTCTGTATCTAAGACCGGTGTAAATTTCCTTAAAATCCATTCGCGTTCAATATTTTAGCATTTTTTTCTCATTTTGGGGTATTTAGAGGTAGAAAAGACATTGGACAACTGATTAGCACTAAAAATATGACTAAAATATGAATAATTATGTAAAATATAGATCTGTATATGTAGTAACCCTTAAAATTCCATTTTGGTTAATTTGACCTTGACCTTTGACCTTGGATTTTGATATTTTTGGATGTAACATATGTCACCTAAGTTTAATGGTGAAGGTTCCAAGTCTCTATGACCAACGGTTTAAAAGATAAAAATTTTGACGCGTCGCGACACTTTTTGAATCTTAAACGCGTCAACAGGAAGTGATTTGTTTATTAAATTGGTCCATAGAGCTTGTTTATTAGTTCCTTAACACTTTGCATGCTTTAGTTTTTGTGTTTTTTTTGTAGTTTAGGAGGAGAAGAAGACACAAACTTTACAGTGTTAGGGGAGATAACTCCGTAACAATAAATAGTTCGCTTTCGCAGGGTAAATTGCGAAGAGTTTTTTTATGACCGATATACCACCTTAAATATCAAAATGATATGTCGCGAAACAAAAAATATATTGGGGCGGCGGATGAAAAATAATAATAATAATAATCAGAAGAATTGCTAGAAGGTCTTTACGACCGTAGTCGTGAAAGACCTTAATAAAGACCGGTCAACATTTTTTCATCTGATTTTGACTAAATATGATTAAAAGTAGTATATTTAACATGTTTTGACCACTTTTAGTGCAAAAATGTCAGTTTTCACATTTTTGGAAAAAAAGGGGGGATGAACTATTAATTTCTTTATTTCTAATATCTGAGACCCTTAAATGGGTTAAATGTGTTGAAATAGTGTCATAAAGTTGATTTGACCTTGAAAAGTCAGTCAAGGTCATACGGTTACTCTGTATCTAAGACCGGTGTAAATTTCCTTAAAATCCATTCGCGTTCAATATTTTAGCATTTTTTTCTCATTTTGGGGTATTTAGAGGTAGAAAAGACATTGGACAACTGATTAGCACTAAAAATATGACTAAAATATGAATAATTATGTAAAATATAGATCTGTATATGTAGTAACCCTTAAAATTCCATTTTGGTTAATTTGACCTTGACCTTTGACCTTGGATTTTGATATTTTTGGATGTAACATATGTCACCTAAGTTTAATGGTGAAGGTTCCAAGTCTCTATGACCAACGGTTTAAAAGATAAAAATTTTGACGCGTCGCGACACTTTTTGAATCTTAAACGCGTCAACAGGAAGTGATTTGTTTATTAAATTGGTCCATAGAGCTTGTTTATTAGTTCCTTAACACTTTGCATGCTTTAGTTTTTGTGGTTTTTTTGTAGTTTAGGAGGAGAAGAAGACACAAACTTTACAGTGTTAGGGGAGATAACTCCGTAACAATAAATAGTTCGCTTTCGCAGGGTAAATTGCGAAGAGTTTTTTTATGACCGATATACCACCTTAAATATCAAAATGATATGTCGCGAAACAAAAAATATATTGGGGCGGCGGATGAAAAATAATAATAATAATAATCAGAAGAATTGCTAGAAGGTCTTTACGACCGTAGTCGTGAAAGACCTTAATAAAGACCGGTCAACATTTTTTCATCTGATTTTGACTAAATATGATTAAAAGTAGTATATTTAACATGTTTTGACCACTTTTAGTGCAAAAATGTCAGTTTTCACATTTTTGGAAAAAAAGGGGGGATGAACTATTAATTTCTTTATTTCTAATATCTGAGACCCTTAAATGGGTTAAATGTGTTGAAATAGTGTCATAAAGTTGATTTGACCTTGAAAAGTCAGTCAAGGTCATACGGTTACTCTGTATCTAAGACCGGTGTAAATTTCCTTAAAATCCATTCGCGTTCAATATTTTAGCATTTTTTTCTCATTTTGGGGTATTTAGAGGTAGAAAAGACATTGGACAACTGATTAGCACTAAAAATATGACTAAAATATGAATAATTATGTAAAATATAGATCTGTATATGTAGTAACCCTTAAAATTCCATTTTGGTTAATTTGACCTTGACCTTTGACCTTGGATTTTGATATTTTTGGATGTAACATATGTCACCTAAGTTTAATGGTGAAGGTTCCAAGTCTCTATGACCAACGGTTTAAAAGATAAAAATTTTGACGCGTCGCGACACTTTTTGAATCTTAAACGCGTCAACAGGAAGTGATTTGTTTATTAAATTGGTCCATAGAGCTTGTTTATTAGTTCCTTAACACTTTGCATGCTTTAGTTTTTGTGTTTTTTTTGTAGTTTAGGAGGAGAAGAAGACACAAACTTTACAGTGTTAGGGGAGATAACTCCGTAACAATAAATAGTTCGCTTTCGCAGGGTAAATTGCGAAGAGTTTTTTTATGACCGATATACCACCTTAAATATCAAAATGATATGTCGCGAAACAAAAAATATATTGGGGCGGCGGATGAAAAATAATAATAATAATAATCAGAAGAATTGCTAGAAGGTCTTTACGACCGTAGTCGTGAAAGACCTTAATAAAGACCGGTCAACATTTTTTCATCTGATTTTGACTAAATATGATTAAAAGTAGTATATTTAACATGTTTTGACCACTTTTAGTGCAAAAATGTCAGTTTTCACATTTTTGGAAAAAAAGGGGGGATGAACTATTAATTTCTTTATTTCTAATATCTGAGACCCTTAAATGGGTTAAATGTGTTGAAATAGTGTCATAAAGTTGATTTGACCTTGAAAAGTCAGTCAAGGTCATACGGTTACTCTGTATCTAAGACCGGTGTAAATTTCCTTAAAATCCATTCGCGTTCAATATTTTAGCATTTTTTTCTCATTTTGGGGTATTTAGAGGTAGAAAAGACATTGGACAACTGATTAGCACTAAAAATATGACTAAAATATGAATAATTATGTAAAATATAGATCTGTATATGTAGTAACCCTTAAAATTCCATTTTGGTTAATTTGACCTTGACCTTTGACCTTGGATTTTGATATTTTTGGATGTAACATATGTCACCTAAGTTTAATGGTGAAGGTTCCAAGTCTCTATGACCAACGGTTTAAAAGATAAAAATTTTGACGCGTCGCGACACTTTTTGAATCTTAAACGCGTCAACAGGAAGTGATTTGTTTATTAAATTGGTCCATAGAGCTTGTTTATTAGTTCCTTAACACTTTGCATGCTTTAGTTTTTGTGTTTTTTTTGTAGTTTAGGAGGAGAAGAAGACACAAACTTTACAGTGTTAGGGGAGATAACTCCGTAACAATAAATAGTTCGCTTTCGCAGGGTAAATTGCGAAGAGTTTTTTTATGACCGATATACCACCTTAAATATCAAAATGATATGTCGCGAAACAAAAAATATATTGGGGCGGCGGATGAAAAATAATAATAATAATAATCAGAAGAATTGCTAGAAGGTCTTTACGACCGTAGTCGTGAAAGACCTTAATAAAGACCGGTCAACATTTTTTCATCTGATTTTGACTAAATATGATTAAAAGTAGTATATTTAACATGTTTTGACCACTTTTAGTGCAAAAATGTCAGTTTTCACATTTTTGGAAAAAAAGGGGGGATGAACTATTAATTTCTTTATTTCTAATATCTGAGACCCTTAAATGGGTTAAATGTGTTGAAATAGTGTCATAAAGTTGATTTGACCTTGAAAAGTCAGTCAAGGTCATACGGTTACTCTGTATCTAAGACCGGTGTAAATTTCCTTAAAATCCATTCGCGTTCAATATTTTAGCATTTTTTTCTCATTTTGGGGTATTTAGAGGTAGAAAAGACATTGGACAACTGATTAGCACTAAAAATATGACTAAAATATGAATAATTATGTAAAATATAGATCTGTATATGTAGTAACCCTTAAAATTCCATTTTGGTTAATTTGACCTTGACCTTTGACCTTGGATTTTGATATTTTTGGATGTAACATATGTCACCTAAGTTTAATGGTGAAGGTTCCAAGTCTCTATGACCAACGGTTTAAAAGATAAAAATTTTGACGCGTCGCGACACTTTTTGAATCTTAAACGCGTCAACAGGAAGTGATTTGTTTATTAAATTGGTCCATAGAGCTTGTTTATTAGTTCCTTAACACTTTGCATGCTTTAGTTTTTGTGTTTTTTTTGTAGTTTAGGAGGAGAAGAAGACACAAACTTTACAGTGTTAGGGGAGATAACTCCGTAACAATAAATAGTTCGCTTTCGCAGGGTAAATTGCGAAGAGTTTTTTTATGACCGATATACCACCTTAAATATCAAAATGATATGTCGCGAAACAAAAAATATATTGGGGCGGCGGATGAAAAATAATAATAATAATAATCAGAAGAATTGCTAGAAGGTCTTTACGACCGTAGTCGTGAAAGACCTTAATAAAGACCGGTCAACATTTTTTCATCTGATTTTGACTAAATATGATTAAAAGTAGTATATTTAACATGTTTTGACCACTTTTAGTGCAAAAATGTCAGTTTTCACATTTTTGGAAAAAAAGGGGGGATGAACTATTAATTTCTTTATTTCTAATATCTGAGACCCTTAAATGGGTTAAATGTGTTGAAATAGTGTCATAAAGTTGATTTGACCTTGAAAAGTCAGTCAAGGTCATACGGTTACTCTGTATCTAAGACCGGTGTAAATTTCCTTAAAATCCATTCGCGTTCAATATTTTAGCATTTTTTTCTCATTTTGGGGTATTTAGAGGTAGAAAAGACATTGGACAACTGATTAGCAGTAAAAATATGACTAAAATATGAATAATTATGTAAAATATAGATCTGTATATGTAGTAACCCTTAAAATTCCATTTTGGTTAATTTGACCTTGACCTTTGACCTTGGATTTTGATATTTTTGGATGTAACATATGTCACCTAAGTTTAATGGTGAAGGTTCCAAGTCTCTATGACCAACGGTTTAAAAGATAAAAATTTTGACGCGTCGCGACACTTTTTGAATCTTAAACGCGTCAACAGGAAGTGATTTGTTTATTAAATTGGTCCATAGAGCTTGTTTATTAGTTCCTTAACACTTTGCATGCTTTAGTTTTTGTGTTTTTTTTTGTAGTTTAGGAGGAGAAGAAGACACAAACTTTACAGTGTTAGGGGAGATAACTCCGTAACAATAAATAGTTCGCTTTCGCAGGGTAAATTGCGAAGAGTTTTTTTATGACCGATATACCACCTTAAATATCAAAATGATATGTCGCGAAACAAAAAATATATTGGGGCGGCGGATGAAAAATAATAATAATAATAATCAGAAGAATTGCTAGAAGGTCTTTACGACCGTAGTCGTGAAAGACCTTAATAAAGACCGGTCAACATTTTTTCATCTGATTTTGACTAAATATGATTAAAAGTAGTATATTTAACATGTTTTGACCACTTTTAGTGCAAAAATGTCAGTTTTCACATTTTTGGAAAAAAAGGGGGGATGAACTATTAATTTCTTTATTTCTAATATCTGAGACCCTTAAATGGGTTAAATGTGTTGAAATAGTGTCATAAAGTTGATTTGACCTTGAAAAGTCAGTCAAGGTCATACGGTTACTCTGTATCTAAGACCGGTGTAAATTTCCTTAAAATCCATTCGCGTTCAATATTTTAGCATTTTTTTCTCATTTTGGGGTATTTAGAGGTAGAAAAGACATTGGACAACTGATTAGCACTAAAAATATGACTAAAATATGAATAATTATGTAAAATATAGATCTGTATATGTAGTAACCCTTAAAATTCCATTTTGGTTAATTTGACCTTGACCTTTGACCTTGGATTTTGATATTTTTGGATGTAACATATGTCACCTAAGTTTAATGGTGAAGGTTCCAAGTCTCTATGACCAACGGTTTAAAAGATAAAAATTTTGACGCGTCGCGACACTTTTTGAATCTTAAACGCGTCAACAGGAAGTGATTTGTTTATTAAATTGGTCCATAGAGCTTGTTTATTAGTTCCTTAACACTTTGCATGCTTTAGTTTTTGTGTTTTTTTTGTAGTTTAGGAGGAGAAGAAGACACAAACTTTACAGTGTTAGGGGAGATAACTCCGTAACAATAAATAGTTCGCTTTCGCAGGGTAAATTGCGAAGAGTTTTTTTATGACCGATATACCACCTTAAATATCAAAATGATATGTCGCGAAACAAAAAATATATTGGGGCGGCGGATGAAAAATAATAATAATAATAATCAGAAGAATTGCTAGAAGGTCTTTACGACCGTAGTCGTGAAAGACCTTAATAAAGACCGGTCAACATTTTTTCATCTGATTTTGACTAAATATGATTAAAAGTAGTATATTTAACATGTTTTGACCACTTTTAGTGCAAAAATGTCAGTTTTCACATTTTTGGAAAAAAAGGGGGGATGAACTATTAATTTCTTTATTTCTAATATCTGAGACCCTTAAATGGGTTAAATGTGTTGAAATAGTGTCATAAAGTTGATTTGACCTTGAAAAGTCAGTCAAGGTCATACGGTTACTCTGTATCTAAGACCGGTGTAAATTTCCTTAAAATCCATTCGCGTTCAATATTTTAGCATTTTTTTCTCATTTTGGGGTATTTAGAGGTAGAAAAGACATTGGACAACTGATTAGCACTAAAAATATGACTAAAATATGAATAATTATGTAAAATATAGATCTGTATATGAAGTAACCCTTAAAATTCCATTTTGGTTAATTTGACCTTGACCTTTGACCTTGGATTTTGATATTTTTGGATGTAACATATGTCACCTAAGTTTAATGGTGAAGGTTCCAAGTCTCTATGACCAACGGTTTAAAAGATAAAAATTTTGACGCGTCGCGACACTTTTTGAATCTTAAACGCGTCAACAGGAAGTGATTTGTTTATTAAATTGGTCCATAGAGCTTGTTTATTAGTTCCTTAACACTTTGCATGCTTTAGTTTTTGTGTTTTTTTTGTAGTTTAGGAGGAGAAGAAGACACAAACTTTACAGTGTTAGGGGAGATAACTCCGTAACAATAAATAGTTCGCTTTCGCAGGGTAAATTGCGAAGAGTTTTTTTATGACCGATATACCACCTTAAATATCAAAATGATATGTCGCGAAACAAAAAATATATTGGGGCGGCGGATGAAAAATAATAATAATAATAATCAGAAGAATTGCTAGAAGGTCTTTACGACCGTAGTCGTGAAAGACCTTAATAAAGACCGGTCAACATTTTTTCATCTGATTTTGACTAAATATGATTAAAAGTAGTATATTTAACATGTTTTGACCACTTTTAGTGCAAAAATGTCAGTTTTCACATTTTTGGAAAAAAAGGGGGGATGAACTATTAATTTCTTTATTTCTAATATCTGAGACCCTTAAATGGGTTAAATGTGTTGAAATAGTGTCATAAAGTTGATTTGACCTTGAAAAGTCAGTCAAGGTCATACGGTTACTCTGTATCTAAGACCGGTGTAAATTTCCTTAAAATCCATTCGCGTTCAATATTTTAGCATTTTTTTCTCATTTTGGGGTATTTAGAGGTAGAAAAGACATTGGACAACTGATTAGCACTAAAAATATGACTAAAATATGAATAATTATGTAAAATATAGATCTGTATATGAAGTAACCCTTAAAATTCCATTTTGGTTAATTTGACCTTGACCTTTGACCTTGGATTTTGATATTTTTGGATGTAACATATGTCACCTAAGTTTAATGGTGAAGGTTCCAAGTCTCTATGACCAACGGTTTAAAAGATAAAAATTTTGACGCGTCGCGACACTTTTTGAATCTTAAACGCGTCAACAGGAAGTGATTTGTTTATTAAATTGGTCCATAGAGCTTGTTTATTAGTTCCTTAACACTTTGCATGCTTTAGTTTTTGTGTTTTTTTTGTAGTTTAGGAGGAGAAGAAGACACAAACTTTACAGTGTTAGGGGAGATAACTCCGTAACAATAAATAGTTCGCTTTCGCAGGGTAAATTGCGAAGAGTTTTTTTATGACCGATATACCACCTTAAATATCAAAATGATATGTCGCGAAACAAAAAATATATTGGGGCGGCGGATGAAAAATAATAATAATAATAATCAGAAGAATTGCTAGAAGGTCTTTACGACCGTAGTCGTGAAAGACCTTAATAAAGACCGGTCAACATTTTTTCATCTGATTTTGACTAAATATGATTAAAAGTAGTATATTTAACATGTTTTGACCACTTTTAGTGCAAAAATGTCAGTTTTCACATTTTTGGAAAAAAAAGGGGGGATGAACTATTAATTTCTTTATTTCTAATATCTGAGACCCTTAAATGGGTTAAATGTGTTGAAATAGTGTCATAAAGTTGATTTGACCTTGAAAAGTCAGTCAAGGTCATACGGTTACTCTGTATCTAAGACCGGTGTAAATTTCCTTAAAATCCATTCGCGTTCAATATTTTAGCATTTTTTTCTCATTTTGGGGTATTTAGAGGTAGAAAAGACATTGGACAACTGATTAGCACTAAAAATATGACTAAAATATGAATAATTATGTAAAATATAGATCTGTATATGTAGTAACCCTTAAAATTCCATTTTGGTTAATTTGACCTTGACCTTTGACCTTGGATTTTGATATTTTTGGATGTAACATATGTCACCTAAGTTTAATGGTGAAGGTTCCAAGTCTCTATGACCAACGGTTTAAAAGATAAAAATTTTGACGCGTCGCGACACTTTTTGAATCTTAAACGCGTCAACAGGAAGTGATTTGTTTATTAAATTGGTCCATAGAGCTTGTTTATTAGTTCCTTAACACTTTGCATGCTTTAGTTTTTGTGTTTTTTTTGTAGTTTAGGAGGAGAAGAAGACACAAACTTTACAGTGTTAGGGGAGATAACTCCGTAACAATAAATAGTTCGCTTTCGCAGGGTAAATTGCGAAGAGTTTTTTTATGACCGATATACCACCTTAAATATCAAAATGATATGTCGCGAAACAAAAAATATATTGGGGCGGCGGATGAAAAATAATAATAATAATAATCAGAAGAATTGCTAGAAGGTCTTTACGACCGTAGTCGTGAAAGACCTTAATAAAGACCGGTCAACATTTTTTCATCTGATTTTGACTAAATATGATTAAAAGTAGTATATTTAACATGTTTTGACCACTTTTAGTGCAAAAATGTCAGTTTTCACATTTTTGGAAAAAAAGGGGGGATGAACTATTAATTTCTTTATTTCTAATATCTGAGACCCTTAAATGGGTTAAATGTGTTGAAATAGTGTCATAAAGTTGATTTGACCTTGAAAAGTCAGTCAAGGTCATACGGTTACTCTGTATCTAAGACCGGTGTAAATTTCCTTAAAATCCATTCGCGTTCAATATTTTAGCATTTTTTTCTCATTTTGGGGTATTTAGAGGTAGAAAAGACATTGGACAACTGATTAGCACTAAAAATATGACTAAAATATGAATAATTATGTAAAATATAGATCTGTATATGAAGTAACCCTTAAAATTCCATTTTGGTTAATTTGACCTTGACCTTTGACCTTGGATTTTGATATTTTTGGATGTAACATATGTCACCTAAGTTTAATGGTGAAGGTTCCAAGTCTCTATGACCAACGGTTTAAAAGATAAAAATTTTGACGCGTCGCGACACTTTTTGAATCTTAAACGCGTCAACAGGAAGTGATTTGTTTATTAAATTGGTCCATAGAGCTTGTTTATTAGTTCCTTAACACTTTGCATGCTTTAGTTTTTGTGTTTTTTTTGTAGTTTAGGAGGAGAAGAAGACACAAACTTTACAGTGTTAGGGGAGATAACTCCGTAACAATAAATAGTTCGCTTTCGCAGGGTAAATTGCGAAGAGTTTTTTTATGACCGATATACCACCTTAAATATCAAAATGATATGTCGCGAAACAAAAAATATATTGGGGCGGCGGATGAAAAATAATAATAATAATAATCAGAAGAATTGCTAGAAGGTCTTTACGACCGTAGTCGTGAAAGACCTTAATAAAGACCGGTCAACATTTTTTCATCTGATTTTGACTAAATATGATTAAAAGTAGTATATTTAACATGTTTTGACCACTTTTAGTGCAAAAATGTCAGTTTTCACATTTTTGGAAAAAAAGGGGGGATGAACTATTAATTTCTTTATTTCTAATATCTGAGACCCTTAAATGGGTTAAATGTGTTGAAATAGTGTCATAAAGTTGATTTGACCTTGAAAAGTCAGTCAAGGTCATACGGTTACTCTGTATCTAAGACCGGTGTAAATTTCCTTAAAATCCATTCGCGTTCAATATTTTAGCATTTTTTTCTCATTTTGGGGTATTTAGAGGTAGAAAAGACATTGGACAACTGATTAGCACTAAAAATATGACTAAAATATGAATAATTATGTAAAATATAGATCTGTATATGTAGTAACCCTTAAAATTCCATTTTGGTTAATTTGACCTTGACCTTTGACCTTGGATTTTGATATTTTTGGATGTAACATATGTCACCTAAGTTTAATGGTGAAGGTTCCAAGTCTCTATGACCAACGGTTTAAAAGATAAAAATTTTGACGCGTCGCGACACTTTTTGAATCTTAAACGCGTCAACAGGAAGTGATTTGTTTATTAAATTGGTCCATAGAGCTTGTTTATTAGTTCCTTAACACTTTGCATGCTTTAGTTTTTGTGTTTTTTTTTGTAGTTTAGGAGGAGAAGAAGACACAAACTTTACAGTGTTAGGGGAGATAACTCCGTAACAATAAATAGTTCGCTTTCGCAGGGTAAATTGCGAAGAGTTTTTTTATGACCGATATACCACCTTAAATATCAAAATGATATGTCGCGAAACAAAAAATATATTGGGGCGGCGGATGAAAAATAATAATAATAATAATCAGAAGAATTGCTAGAAGGTCTTTACGACCGTAGTCGTGAAAGACCTTAATAAAGACCGGTCAACATTTTTTCATCTGATTTTGACTAAATATGATTAAAAGTAGTATATTTAACATGTTTTGACCACTTTTAGTGCAAAAATGTCAGTTTTCACATTTTTGGAAAAAAAGGGGGGATGAACTATTAATTTCTTTATTTCTAATATCTGAGACCCTTAAATGGGTTAAATGTGTTGAAATAGTGTCATAAAGTTGATTTGACCTTGAAAAGTCAGTCAAGGTCATACGGTTACTCTGTATCTAAGACCGGTGTAAATTTCCTTAAAATCCATTCGCGTTCAATATTTTAGCATTTTTTTCTCATTTTGGGGTATTTAGAGGTAGAAAAGACATTGGACAACTGATTAGCACTAAAAATATGACTAAAATATGAATAATTATGTAAAATATAGATCTGTATATGTAGTAACCCTTAAAATTCCATTTTGGTTAATTTGACCTTGACCTTTGACCTTGGATTTTGATATTTTTGGATGTAACATATGTCACCTAAGTTTAATGGTGAAGGTTCCAAGTCTCTATGACCAACGGTTTAAAAGATAAAAATTTTGACGCGTCGCGACACTTTTTGAATCTTAAACGCGTCAACAGGAAGTGATTTGTTTATTAAATTGGTCCATAGAGCTTGTTTATTAGTTCCTTAACACTTTGCATGCTTTAGTTTTTGTGTTTTCTTTGTAGTTTAGGAGGAGAAGAAGACACAAACTTTACAGTGTTAGGGGAGATAACTCCGTAACAATAAATAGTTCGCTTTCGCAGGGTAAATTGCGAAGAGTTTTTTTATGACAGATATACCACCTTAAATATCAAAATGATATGTCGCGAAACAAAAAATATATTGGGGCGGCGGATGAAAAATAATAATAATAATAATCAGAAGAATTGCTAGAAGGTCTTTACGACCGTAGTCGTGAAAGACCTTAATAAAGACCGGTCAACATTTTTTCATCTGATTTTGACTAAATATGATTAAAAGTAGTATATTTAACATGTTTTGACCACTTTTAGTGCAAAAATGTCAGTTTTCACATTTTTGGAAAAAAAGGGGGGATGAACTATTAATTTCTTTATTTCTAATATCTGAGACCCTTAAATGGGTTAAATGTGTTGAAATAGTGTCATAAAGTTGATTTGACCTTGAAAAGTCAGTCAAGGTCATACGGTTACTCTGTATCTAAGACCGGTGTAAATTTCCTTAAAATCCATTCGCGTTCAATATTTTAGCATTTTTTTCTCATTTTGGGGTATTTAGAGGTAGAAAAGACATTGGACAACTGATTAGCACTAAAAATATGACTAAAATATGAATAATTATGTAAAATATAGATCTGTATATGTAGTAACCCTTAAAATTCCATTTTGGTTAATTTGACCTTGACCTTTGACCTTGGATTTTGATATTTTTGGATGTAACATATGTCACCTAAGTTTAATGGTGAAGGTTCCAAGTCTCTATGACCAACGGTTTAAAAGATAAAAATTTTGACGCGTCGCGACACTTTTTGAATCTTAAACGCGTCAACAGGAAGTGATTTGTTTATTAAATTGGTCCATAGAGCTTGTTTATTAGTTCCTTAACACTTTGCATGCTTTAGTTTTTGTGTTTTTTTTGTAGTTTAGGAGGAGAAGAAGACACAAACTTTACAGTGTTAGGGGAGATAACTCCGTAACAATAAATAGTTCGCTTTCGCAGGGTAAATTGCGAAGAGTTTTTTTATGACCGATATACCACCTTAAATATCAAAATGATATGTCGCGAAACAAAAAATATATTGGGGCGGCGGATGAAAAATAATAATAATAATAATCAGAAGAATTGCTAGAAGGTCTTTACGACCGTAGTCGTGAAAGACCTTAATAAAGACCGGTCAACATTTTTTCATCTGATTTTGACTAAATATGATTAAAAGTAGTATATTTAACATGTTTTGACCACTTTTAGTGCAAAAATGTCAGTTTTCACATTTTTGGAAAAAAAGGGGGGATGAACTATTAATTTCTTTATTTCTAATATCTGAGACCCTTAAATGGGTTAAATGTGTTGAAATAGTGTCATAAAGTTGATTTGACCTTGAAAAGTCAGTCAAGGTCATACGGTTACTCTGTATCTAAGACCGGTGTAAATTTCCTTAAAATCCATTCGCGTTCAATATTTTAGCATTTTTTTCTCATTTTGGGGTATTTAGAGGTAGAAAAGACATTGGACAACTGATTAGCACTAAAAATATGACTAAAATATGAATAATTATGTAAAATATAGATCTGTATATGTAGTAACCCTTAAAATTCCATTTTGGTTAATTTGACCTTGACCTTTGACCTTGGATTTTGATATTTTTGGATGTAACATATGTCACCTAAGTTTAATGGTGAAGGTTCCAAGTCTCTATGACCAACGGTTTAAAAGATAAAAATTTTGACGCGTCGCGACACTTTTTGAATCTTAAACGCGTCAACAGGAAGTGATTTGTTTATTAAATTGGTCCATAGAGCTTGTTTATTAGTTCCTTAACACTTTGCATGCTTTAGTTTTTGTGTTTTTTTTGTAGTTTAGGAGGAGAAGAAGACACAAACTTTACAGTGTTAGGGGAGATAACTCCGTAACAATAAATAGTTCGCTTTCGCAGGGTAAATTGCGAAGAGTTTTTTTATGACCGATATACCACCTTAAATATCAAAATGATATGTCGCGAAACAAAAAATATATTGGGGCGGCGGATGAAAAATAATAATAATAATAATCAGAAGAATTGCTAGAAGGTCTTTACGACCGTAGTCGTGAAAGACCTTAATAAAGACCGGTCAACATTTTTTCATCTGATTTTGACTAAATATGATTAAAAGTAGTATATTTAACATGTTTTGACCACTTTTAGTGCAAAAATGTCAGTTTTCACATTTTTGGAAAAAAGGGGGGATGAACTATTAATTTCTTTATTTCTAATATCTGAGACCCTTAAATGGGTTAAATGTGTTGAAATAGTGTCATAAAGTTGATTTGACCTTGAAAAGTCAGTCAAGGTCATACGGTTACTCTGTATCTAAGACCGGTGTAAATTTCCTTAAAATCCATTCGCGTTCAATATTTTAGCATTTTTTTCTCATTTTGGGGTATTTAGAGGTAGAAAAGACATTGGACAACTGATTAGCACTAAAAATATGACTAAAATATGAATAATTATGTAAAATATAGATCTGTATATGTAGTAACCCTTAAAATTCCATTTTGGTTAATTTGACCTTGACCTTTGACCTTGGATTTTGATATTTTTGGATGTAACATATGTCACCTAAGTTTAATGGTGAAGGTTCCAAGTCTCTATGACCAACGGTTTAAAAGATAAAAATTTTGACGCGTCGCGACACTTTTTGAATCTTAAACGCGTCAACAGGAAGTGATTTGTTTATTAAATTGGTCCATAGAGCTTGTTTATTAGTTCCTTAACACTTTGCATGCTTTAGTTTTTGTGTTTTTTTTTGTAGTTTAGGAGGAGAAGAAGACACAAACTTTACAGTGTTAGGGGAGATAACTCCGTAACAATAAATAGTTCGCTTTCGCAGGGTAAATTGCGAAGAGTTTTTTTATGACCGATATACCACCTTAAATATCAAAATGATATGTCGCGAAACAAAAAATATATTGGGGCGGCGGATGAAAAATAATAATAATAATAATCAGAAGAATTGCTAGAAGGTCTTTACGACCGTAGTCGTGAAAGACCTTAATAAAGACCGGTCAACATTTTTTCATCTGATTTTGACTAAATATGATTAAAAGTAGTATATTTAACATGTTTTGACCACTTTTAGTGCAAAAATGTCAGTTTTCACATTTTTGGAAAAAAAGGGGGGATGAACTATTAATTTCTTTATTTCTAATATCTGAGACCCTTAAATGGGTTAAATGTGTTGAAATAGTGTCATAAAGTTGATTTGACCTTGAAAAGTCAGTCAAGGTCATACGGTTACTCTGTATCTAAGACCGGTGTAAATTTCCTTAAAATCCATTCGCGTTCAATATTTTAGCATTTTTTTCTCATTTTGGGGTATTTAGAGGTAGAAAAGACATTGGACAACTGATTAGCACTAAAAATATGACTAAAATATGAATAATTATGTAAAATATAGATCTGTATATGTAGTAACCCTTAAAATTCCATTTTGGTTAATTTGACCTTGACCTTTGACCTTGGATTTTGATATTTTTGGATGTAACATATGTCACCTAAGTTTAATGGTGAAGGTTCCAAGTCTCTATGACCAACGGTTTAAAAGATAAAAATTTTGACGCGTCGCGACACTTTTTGAATCTTAAACGCGTCAACAGGAAGTGATTTGTTTATTAAATTGGTCCATAGAGCTTGTTTATTAGTTCCTTAACACTTTGCATGCTTTAGTTTTTGTGTTTTTTTTGTAGTTTAGGAGGAGAAGAAGACACAAACTTTACAGTGTTAGGGGAGATAACTCCGTAACAATAAATAGTTCGCTTTCGCAGGGTAAATTGCGAAGAGTTTTTTTATGACCGATATACCACCTTAAATATCAAAATGATATGTCGCGAAACAAAAAATATATTGGGGCGGCGGATGAAAAATAATAATAATAATAATCAGAAGAATTGCTAGAAGGTCTTTACGACCGTAGTCGTGAAAGACCTTAATAAAGACCGGTCAACATTTTTTCATCTGATTTTGACTAAATATGATTAAAAGTAGTATATTTAACATGTTTTGACCACTTTTAGTGCAAAAATGTCAGTTTTCACATTTTTGGAAAAAAAGGGGGGATGAACTATTAATTTCTTTATTTCTAATATCTGAGACCCTTAAATGGGTTAAATGTGTTGAAATAGTGTCATAAAGTTGATTTGACCTTGAAAAGTCAGTCAAGGTCATACGGTTACTCTGTATCTAAGACCGGTGTAAATTTCCTTAAAATCCATTCGCGTTCAATATTTTAGCATTTTTTTCTCATTTTGGGGTATTTAGAGGTAGAAAAGACATTGGACAACTGATTAGCACTAAAAATATGACTAAAATATGAATAATTATGTAAAATATAGATCTGTATATGTAGTAACCCTTAAAATTCCATTTTGGTTAATTTGACCTTGACCTTTGACCTTGGATTTTGATATTTTTGGATGTAACATATGTCACCTAAGTTTAATGGTGAAGGTTCCAAGTCTCTATGACCAACGGTTTAAAAGATAAAAATTTTGACGCGTCGCGACACTTTTTGAATCTTAAACGCGTCAACAGGAAGTGATTTGTTTATTAAATTGGTCCATAGAGCTTGTTTATTAGTTCCTTAACACTTTGCATGCTTTAGTTTTTGTGTTTTTTTTGTAGTTTAGGAGGAGAAGAAGACACAAACTTTACAGTGTTAGGGGAGATAACTCCGTAACAATAAATAGTTCGCTTTCGCAGGGTAAATTGCGAAGAGTTTTTTTATGACCGATATACCACCTTAAATATCAAAATGATATGTCGCGAAACAAAAAATATATTGGGGCGGCGGATGAAAAATAATAATAATAATAATCAGAAGAATTGCTAGAAGGTCTTTACGACCGTAGTCGTGAAAGACCTTAATAAAGACCGGTCAACATTTTTTCATCTGATTTTGACTAAATATGATTAAAAGTAGTATATTTAACATGTTTTGACCACTTTTAGTGCAAAAATGTCAGTTTTCACATTTTTGGAAAAAAAGGGGGGATGAACTATTAATTTCTTTATTTCTAATATCTGAGACCCTTAAATGGGTTAAATGTGTTGAAATAGTGTCATAAAGTTGATTTGACCTTGAAAAGTCAGTCAAGGTCATACGGTTACTCTGTATCTAAGACCGGTGTAAATTTCCTTAAAATCCATTCGCGTTCAATATTTTAGCATTTTTTTCTCATTTTGGGGTATTTAGAGGTAGAAAAGACATTGGACAACTGATTAGCACTAAAAATATGACTAAAATATGAATAATTATGTAAAATATAGATCTGTATATGTAGTAACCCTTAAAATTCCATTTTGGTTAATTTGACCTTGACCTTTGACCTTGGATTTTGATATTTTTGGATGTAACATATGTCACCTAAGTTTAATGGTGAAGGTTCCAAGTCTCTATGACCAACGGTTTAAAAGATAAAAATTTTGACGCGTCGCGACACTTTTTGAATCTTAAACGCGTCAACAGGAAGTGATTTGTTTATTAAATTGGTCCATAGAGCTTGTTTATTAGTTCCTTAACACTTTGCATGCTTTAGTTTTTGTGTTTTTTTTGTAGTTTAGGAGGAGAAGAAGACACAAACTTTACAGTGTTAGGGGAGATAACTCCGTAACAATAAATAGTTCGCTTTCGCAGGGTAAATTGCGAAGAGTTTTTTTATGACCGATATACCACCTTAAATATCAAAATGATATGTCGCGAAACAAAAAATATATTGGGGCGGCGGATGAAAAATAATAATAATAATAATCAGAAGAATTGCTAGAAGGTCTTTACGACCGTAGTCGTGAAAGACCTTAATAAAGACCGGTCAACATTTTTTCATCTGATTTTGACTAAATATGATTAAAAGTAGTATATTTAACATGTTTTGACCACTTTTAGTGCAAAAATGTCAGTTTTCACATTTTTGGAAAAAAAGGGGGGATGAACTATTAATTTCTTTATTTCTAATATCTGAGACCCTTAAATGGGTTAAATGTGTTGAAATAGTGTCATAAAGTTGATTTGACCTTGAAAAGTCAGTCAAGGTCATACGGTTACTCTGTATCTAAGACCGGTGTAAATTTCCTTAAAATCCATTCGCGTTCAATATTTTAGCATTTTTTTCTCATTTTGGGGTATTTAGAGGTAGAAAAGACATTGGACAACTGATTAGCACTAAAAATATGACTAAAATATGAATAATTATGTAAAATATAGATCTGTATATGTAGTAACCCTTAAAATTCCATTTTGGTTAATTTGACCTTGACCTTTGACCTTGGATTTTGATATTTTTGGATGTAACATATGTCACCTAAGTTTAATGGTGAAGGTTCCAAGTCTCTATGACCAACGGTTTAAAAGATAAAAATTTTGACGCGTCGCGACACTTTTTGAATCTTAAACGCGTCAACAGGAAGTGATTTGTTTATTAAATTGGTCCATAGAGCTTGTTTATTAGTTCCTTAACACTTTGCATGCTTTAGTTTTTGTGTTTTTTTTGTAGTTTAGGAGGAGAAGAAGACACAAACTTTACAGTGTTAGGGGAGATAACTCCGTAACAATAAATAGTTCGCTTTCGCAGGGTAAATTGCGAAGAGTTTTTTTATGACCGATATACCACCTTAAATATCAAAATGATATGTCGCGAAACAAAAAATATATTGGGGCGGCGGATGAAAAATAATAATAATAATAATCAGAAGAATTGCTAGAAGGTCTTTACGACCGTAGTCGTGAAAGACCTTAATAAAGACCGGTCAACATTTTTTCATCTGATTTTGACTAAATATGATTAAAAGTAGTATATTTAACATGTTTTGACCACTTTTAGTGCAAAAATGTCAGTTTTCACATTTTTGGAAAAAAAGGGGGGATGAACTATTAATTTCTTTATTTCTAATATCTGAGACCCTTAAATGGGTTAAATGTGTTGAAATAGTGTCATAAAGTTGATTTGACCTTGAAAAGTCAGTCAAGGTCATACGGTTACTCTGTATCTAAGACCGGTGTAAATTTCCTTAAAATCCATTCGCGTTCAATATTTTAGCATTTTTTTCTCATTTTGGGGTATTTAGAGGTAGAAAAGACATTGGACAACTGATTAGCACTAAAAATATGACTAAAATATGAATAATTATGTAAAATATAGATCTGTATATGTAGTAACCCTTAAAATTCCATTTTGGTTAATTTGACCTTGACCTTTGACCTTGGATTTTGATATTTTTGGATGTAACATATGTCACCTAAGTTTAATGGTGAAGGTTCCAAGTCTCTATGACCAACGGTTTAAAAGATAAAAATTTTGACGCGTCGCGACACTTTTTGAATCTTAAACGCGTCAACAGGAAGTGATTTGTTTATTAAATTGGTCCATAGAGCTTGTTTATTAGTTCCTTAACACTTTGCATGCTTTAGTTTTTGTGTTTTTTTTGTAGTTTAGGAGGAGAAGAAGACACAAACTTTACAGTGTTAGGGGAGATAACTCCGTAACAATAAATAGTTCGCTTTCGCAGGGTAAATTGCGAAGAGTATTTTTATGACCGATATACCACCTTAAATATCAAAATGATATGTCGCGAAACAAAAAATATATTGGGGCGGCGGATGAAAAATAATAATAATAATAATCAGAAGAATTGCTAGAAGGTCTTTACGACCGTAGTCGTGAAAGACCTTAATAAAGACCGGTCAACATTTTTTCATCTGATTTTGACTAAATATGATTAAAAGTAGTATATTTAACATGTTTTGACCACTTTTAGTGCAAAAATGTCAGTTTTCACATTTTTGGAAAAAAAGGGGGGATGAACTATTAATTTCTTTATTTCTAATATCTGAGACCCTTAAATGGGTTAAATGTGTTGAAATAGTGTCATAAAGTTGATTTGACCTTGAAAAGTCAGTCAAGGTCATACGGTTACTCTGTATCTAAGACCGGTGTAAATTTCCTTAAAATCCATTCGCGTTCAATATTTTAGCATTTTTTTCTCATTTTGGGGTATTTAGAGGTAGAAAAGACATTGGACAACTGATTAGCACTAAAAATATGACTAAAATATGAATAATTATGTAAAATATAGATCTGTATATGTAGTAACCCTTAAAATTCCATTTTGGTTAATTTGACCTTGACCTTTGACCTTGGATTTTGATATTTTTGGATGTAACATATGTCACCTAAGTTTAATGGTGAAGGTTCCAAGTCTCTATGACCAACGGTTTAAAAGATAAAAATTTTGACGCGTCGCGACACTTTTTGAATCTTAAACGCGTCAACAGGAAGTGATTTGTTTATTAAATTGGTCCATAGAGCTTGTTTATTAGTTCCTTAACACTTTGCATGCTTTAGTTTTTGTGTTTTTTTTGTAGTTTAGGAGGAGAAGAAGACACAAACTTTACAGTGTTAGGGGAGATAACTCCGTAACAATAAATAGTTCGCTTTCGCAGGGTAAATTGCGAAGAGTTTTTTTATGACCGATATACCACCTTAAATATCAAAATGATATGTCGCGAAACAAAAAATATATTGGGGCGGCGGATGAAAAATAATAATAATAATAATCAGAAGAATTGCTAGAAGGTCTTTACGACCGTAGTCGTGAAAGACCTTAATAAAGACCGGTCAACATTTTTTCATCTGATTTTGACTAAATATGATTAAAAGTAGTATATTTAACATGTTTTGACCACTTTTAGTGCAAAAATGTCAGTTTTCACATTTTTGGAAAAAAAGGGGGGATGAACTATTAATTTCTTTATTTCTAATATCTGAGACCCTTAAATGGGTTAAATGTGTTGAAATAGTGTCATAAAGTTGATTTGACCTTGAAAAGTCAGTCAAGGTCATACGGTTACTCTGTATCTAAGACCGGTGTAAATTTCCTTAAAATCCATTCGCGTTCAATATTTTAGCATTTTTTTCTCATTTTGGGGTATTTAGAGGTAGAAAAGACATTGGACAACTGATTAGCACTAAAAATATGACTAAAATATGAATAATTATGTAAAATATAGATCTGTATATGTAGTAACCCTTAAAATTCCATTTTGGTTAATTTGACCTTGACCTTTGACCTTGGATTTTGATATTTTTGGATGTAACATATGTCACCTAAGTTTAATGGTGAAGGTTCCAAGTCTCTATGACCAACGGTTTAAAAGATAAAAATTTTGACGCGTCGCGACACTTTTTGAATCTTAAACGCGTCAACAGGAAGTGATTTGTTTATTAAATTGGTCCATAGAGCTTGTTTATTAGTTCCTTAACACTTTGCATGCTTTAGTTTTTGTGTTTTTTTTGTAGTTTAGGAGGAGAAGAAGACACAAACTTTACAGTGTTAGGGGAGATAACTCCGTAACAATAAATAGTTCGCTTTCGCAGGGTAAATTGCGAAGAGTTTTTTTATGACCGATATACCACCTTAAATATCAAAATGATATGTCGCGAAACAAAAAATATATTGGGGCGGCGGATGAAAAATAATAATAATAATAATCAGAAGAATTGCTAGAAGGTCTTTACGACCGTAGTCGTGAAAGACCTTAATAAAGACCGGTCAACATTTTTTCATCTGATTTTGACTAAATATGATTAAAAGAAGTATATTTAACATGTTTTGACCACTTTTAGTGCAAAAATGTCAGTTTTCACATTTTTGGAAAAAAAGGGGGGATGAACTATTAATTTCTTTATTTCTAATATCTGAGACCCTTAAATGGGTTAAATGTGTTGAAATAGTGTCATAAAGTTGATTTGACCTTGAAAAGTCAGTCAAGGTCATACGGTTACTCTGTATCTAAGACCGGTGTAAATTTCCTTAAAATCCATTCGCGTTCAATATTTTAGCATTTTTTTCTCATTTTGGGGTATTTAGAGGTAGAAAAGACATTGGACAACTGATTAGCACTAAAAATATGACTAAAATATGAATAATTATGTAAAATATAGATCTGTATATGTAGTAACCCTTAAAATTCCATTTTGGTTAATTTGACCTTGACCTTTGACCTTGGATTTTGATATTTTTGGATGTAACATATGTCACCTAAGTTTAATGGTGAAGGTTCCAAGTCTCTATGACCAACGGTTTAAAAGATAAAAATTTTGACGCGTCGCGACACTTTTTGAATCTTAAACGCGTCAACAGGAAGTGATTTGTTTATTAAATTGGTCCATAGAGCTTGTTTATTAGTTCCTTAACACTTTGCATGCTTTAGTTTTTGTGTTTTTTTTGTAGTTTAGGAGGAGAAGAAGACACAAACTTTACAGTGTTAGGGGAGATAACTCCGTAACAATAAATAGTTCGCTTTCGCAGGGTAAATTGCGAAGAGTTTTTTTATGACCGATATACCACCTTAAATATCAAAATGATATGTCGCGAAACAAAAAATATATTGGGGCGGCGGATGAAAAATAATAATAATAATAATCAGAAGAATTGCTAGAAGGTCTTTACGACCGTAGTCGTGAAAGACCTTAATAAAGACCGGTCAACATTTTTTCATCTGATTTTGACTAAATATGATTAAAAGTAGTATATTTAACATGTTTTGACCACTTTTAGTGCAAAAATGTCAGTTTTCACATTTTTGGAAAAAAAGGGGGGATGAACTATTAATTTCTTTATTTCTAATATCTGAGACCCTTAAATGGGTTAAATGTGTTGAAATAGTGTCATAAAGTTGATTTGACCTTGAAAAGTCAGTCAAGGTCATACGGTTACTCTGTATCTAAGACCGGTGTAAATTTCCTTAAAATCCATTCGCGTTCAATATTTTAGCATTTTTTTCTCATTTTGGGGTATTTAGAGGTAGAAAAGACATTGGACAACTGATTAGCACTAAAAATATGACTAAAATATGAATAATTATGTAAAATATAGATCTGTATATGTAGTAACCCTTAAAATTCCATTTTGGTTAATTTGACCTTGACCTTTGACCTTGGATTTTGATATTTTTGGATGTAACATATGTCACCTAAGTTTAATGGTGAAGGTTCCAAGTCTCTATGACCAACGGTTTAAAAGATAAAAATTTTGACGCGTCGCGACACTTTTTGAATCTTAAACGCGTCAACAGGAAGTGATTTGTTTATTAAATTGGTCCATAGAGCTTGTTTATTAGTTCCTTAACACTTTGCATGCTTTAGTTTTTGTGTTTTTTTTGTAGTTTAGGAGGAGAAGAAGACACAAACTTTACAGTGTTAGGGGAGATAACTCCGTAACAATAAATAGTTCGCTTTCGCAGGGTAAATTGCGAAGAGTTTTTTATGACCGATATACCACCTTAAATATCAAAATGATATGTCGCGAAACAAAAAATATATTGGGGCGGCGGATGAAAAATAATAATAATAATAATCAGAAGAATTGCTAGAAGGTCTTTACGACCGTAGTCGTGAAAGACCTTAATAAAGACCGGTCAACATTTTTTCATCTGATTTTGACTAAATATGATTAAAAGTAGTATATTTAACATGTTTTGACCACTTTTAGTGCAAAAATGTCAGTTTTCACATTTTTGGAAAAAAAGGGGGGATGAACTATTAATTTCTTTATTTCTAATATCTGAGACCCTTAAATGGGTTAAATGTGTTGAAATAGTGTCATAAAGTTGATTTGACCTTGAAAAGTCAGTCAAGGTCATACGGTTACTCTGTATCTAAGACCGGTGTAAATTTCCTTAAAATCCATTCGCGTTCAATATTTTAGCATTTTTTTCTCATTTTGGGGTATTTAGAGGTAGAAAAGACATTGGACAACTGATTAGCACTAAAAATATGACTAAAATATGAATAATTATGTAAAATATAGATCTGTATATGTAGTAACCCTTAAAATTCCATTTTGGTTAATTTGACCTTGACCTTTGACCTTGGATTTTGATATTTTTGGATGTAACATATGTCACCTAAGTTTAATGGTGAAGGTTCCAAGTCTCTATGACCAACGGTTTAAAAGATAAAAATTTTGACGCGTCGCGACCCTTTTTGAATCTTAAACGCGTCAACAGGAAGTGATTTGTTTATTAAATTGGTCCATAGAGCTTGTTTATTAGTTCCTTAACACTTTGCATGCTTTAGTTTTTGTGTTTTTTTTGTAGTTTAGGAGGAGAAGAAGACACAAACTTTACAGTGTTAGGGGAGATAACTCCGTAACAATAAATAGTTCGCTTTCGCAGGGTAAATTGCGAAGAGTTTTTTTATGACCGATATACCACCTTAAATATCAAAATGATATGTCGCGAAACAAAAAATATATTGGGGCGGCGGATGAAAAATAATAATAATAATAATCAGAAGAATTGCTAGAAGGTCTTTACGACCGTAGTCGTGAAAGACCTTAATAAAGACCGGTCAACATTTTTTCATCTGATTTTGACTAAATATGATTAAAAGTAGTATATTTAACATGTTTTGACCACTTTTAGTGCAAAAATGTCAGTTTTCACATTTTTGGAAAAAAAGGGGGGATGAACTATTAATTTCTTTATTTCTAATATCTGAGACCCTTAAATGGGTTAAATGTGTTGAAATAGTGTCATAAAGTTGATTTGACCTTGAAAAGTCAGTCAAGGTCATACGGTTACTCTGTATCTAAGACCGGTGTAAATTTCCTTAAAATCCATTCGCGTTCAATATTTTAGCATTTTTTTCTCATTTTGGGGTATTTAGAGGTAGAAAAGACATTGGACAACTGATTAGCACTAAAAATATGACTAAAATATGAATAATTATGTAAAATATAGATCTGTATATGTAGTAACCCTTAAAATTCCATTTTGGTTAATTTGACCTTGACCTTTGACCTTGGATTTTGATATTTTTGGATGTAACATATGTCACCTAAGTTTAATGGTGAAGGTTCCAAGTCTCTATGACCAACGGTTTAAAAGATAAAAATTTTGACGCGTCGCGACACTTTTTGAATCTTAAACGCGTCAACAGGAAGTGATTTGTTTATTAAATTGGTCCATAGAGCTTGTTTATTAGTTCCTTAACACTTTGCATGCTTTAGTTTTTGTGTTTTTTTTGTAGTTTAGGAGGAGAAGAAGACACAAACTTTACAGTGTTAGGGGAGATAACTCCGTAACAATAAATAGTTCGCTTTCGCAGGGTAAATTGCGAAGAGTTTTTTTATGACCGATATACCACCTTAAATATCAAAATGATATGTCGCGAAACAAAAAATATATTGGGGCGGCGGATGAAAAATAATAATAATAATAATCAGAAGAATTGCTAGAAGGTCTTTACGACCGTAGTCGTGAAAGACCTTAATAAAGACCGGTCAACATTTTTTCATCTGATTTTGACTAAATATGATTAAAAGTAGTATATTTAACATGTTTTGACCACTTTTAGTGCAAAAATGTCAGTTTTCACATTTTTGGAAAAAAAGGGGGGATGAACTATTAATTTCTTTATTTCTAATATCTGAGACCCTTAAATGGGTTAAATGTGTTGAAATAGTGTCATAAAGTTGATTTGACCTTGAAAAGTCAGTCAAGGTCATACGGTTACTCTGTATCTAAGACCGGTGTAAATTTCCTTAAAATCCATTCGCGTTCAATATTTTAGCATTTTTTTCTCATTTTGGGGTATTTAGAGGTAGAAAAGACATTGGACAACTGATTAGCACTAAAAATATGACTAAAATATGAATAATTATGTAAAATATAGATCTGTATATGTAGTAACCCTTAAAATTCCATTTTGGTTAATTTGACCTTGACCTTTGACCTTGGATTTTGATATTTTTGGATGTAACATATGTCACCTAAGTTTAATGGTGAAGGTTCCAAGTCTCTATGACCAACGGTTTAAAAGATAAAAATTTTGACGCGTCACGACACTTTTTGAATCTTAAACGCGTCAACAGGAAGTGATTTGTTTATTAAATTGGTCCATAGAGCTTGTTTATTAGTTCCTTAACACTTTGCATGCTTTAGTTTTTGTGTTTTTTTTTGTAGTTTAGGAGGAGAAGAAGACACAAACTTTACAGTGTTAGGGGAGATAACTCCGTAACAATAAATAGTTCGCTTTCGCAGGGTAAATTGCGAAGAGTTTTTTTATGACCGATATACCACCTTAAATATCAAAATGATATGTCGCGAAACAAAAAATATATTGGGGCGGCGGATGAAAAATAATAATAATAATAATCAGAAGAATTGCTAGAAGGTCTTTACGACCGTAGTCGTGAAAGACCTTAATAAAGACCGGTCAACATTTTTTCATCTGATTTTGACTAAATATGATTAAAAGTAGTATATTTAACATGTTTTGACCACTTTTAGTGCAAAAATGTCAGTTTTCACATTTTTGGAAAAAAAGGGGGGATGAACTATTAATTTCTTTATTTCTAATATCTGAGACCCTTAAATGGGTTAAATGTGTTGAAATAGTGTCATAAAGTTGATTTGACCTTGAAAAGTCAGTCAAGGTCATACGGTTACTCTGTATCTAAGACCGGTGTAAATTTCCTTAAAATCCATTCGCGTTCAATATTTTAGCATTTTTTTCTCATTTTGGGGTATTTAGAGGTAGAAAAGACATTGGACAACTGATTAGCACTAAAAATATGACTAAAATATGAATAATTATGTAAAATATAGATCTGTATATGTAGTAACCCTTAAAATTCCATTTTGGTTAATTTGACCTTGACCTTTGACCTTGGATTTTGATATTTTTGGATGTAACATATGTCACCTAAGTTTAATGGTGAAGGTTCCAAGTCTCTATGACCAACGGTTTAAAAGATAAAAATTTTGACGCGTCGCGACACTTTTTGAATCTTAAACGCGTCAACAGGAAGTGATTTGTTTATTAAATTGGTCCATAGAGCTTGTTTATTAGTTCCTTAACACTTTGCATGCTTTAGTTTTTGTGTTTTTTTTGTAGTTTAGGAGGAGAAGAAGACACAAACTTTACAGTGTTAGGGGAGATAACTCCGTAACAATAAATAGTTCGCTTTCGCAGGGTAAATTGCGAAGAGTTTTTTTATGACCGATATACCACCTTAAATATCAAAATGATATGTCGCGAAACAAAAAATATATTGGGGCGGCGGATGAAAAATAATAATAATAATAATCAGAAGAATTGCTAGAAGGTCTTTACGACCGTAGTCGTGAAAGACCTTAATAAAGACCGGTCAACATTTTTTCATCTGATTTTGACTAAATATGATTAAAAGTAGTATATTTAACATGTTTTGACCACTTTTAGTGCAAAAATGTCAGTTTTCACATTTTTGGAAAAAAAGGGGGGATGAACTATTAATTTCTTTATTTCTAATATCTGAGACCCTTAAATGGGTTAAATGTGTTGAAATAGTGTCATAAAGTTGATTTGACCTTGAAAAGTCAGTCAAGGTCATACGGTTACTCTGTATCTAAGACCGGTGTAAATTTCCTTAAAATCCATTCGCGTTCAATATTTTAGCATTTTTTTCTCATTTTGGGGTATTTAGAGGTAGAAAAGACATTGGACAACTGATTAGCACTAAAAATATGACTAAAATATGAATAATTATGTAAAATATAGATCTGTATATGTAGTAACCCTTAAAATTCCATTTTGGTTAATTTGACCTTGACCTTTGACCTTGGATTTTGATATTTTTGGATGTAACATATGTCACCTAAGTTTAATGGTGAAGGTTCCAAGTCTCTATGACCAACGGTTTAAAAGATAAAAATTTTGACGCGTCGCGACAAAATTTTTAAATCTTAAACGCGTCAACAGGAAGTGATTTGTTTATTAAATTGGTCCATAGAGCTTGTTTATTAGTTCCTTAACACTTTGCATGCTTTAGTTTTTGTGTTTTTTTTGTAGTTTAGGAGGAGAAGAAGACACAAACTTTACAGTGTTAGGGGAGATAACTCCGTAACAATAAATAGTTCGCTTTCGCAGGGTAAATTGCGAAGAGTTTTTTTATGACCGATATACCACCTTAAATATCAAAATGATATGTCGCGAAACAAAAAATATATTGGGGCGGCGGATGAAAAATAATAATAATAATAATCAGAAGAATTGCTAGAAGGTCTTTACGACCGTAGTCGTGAAAGACCTTAATAAAGACCGGTCAACATTTTTTCATCTGATTTTGACTAAATATGATTAAAAGTAGTATATTTAACATGTTTTGACCACTTTTAGTGCAAAAATGTCAGTTTTCACATTTTTGGAAAAAAAGGGGGGATGAACTATTAATTTCTTTATTTCTAATATCTGAGACCCTTAAATGGGTTAAATGTGTTGAAATAGTGTCATAAAGTTGATTTGACCTTGAAAAGTCAGTCAAGGTCATACGGTTACTCTGTATCTAAGACCGGTGTAAATTTCCTTAAAATCCATTCGCGTTCAATATTTTAGCATTTTTTTCTCATTTTGGGGTATTTAGAGGTAGAAAAGACATTGGACAACTGATTAGCACTAAAAATATGACTAAAATATGAATAATTATGTAAAATATAGATCTGTATATGTAGTAACCCTTAAAATTCCATTTTGGTTAATTTGACCTTGACCTTTGACCTTGGATTTTGATATTTTTGGATGTAACATATGTCACCTAAGTTTAATGGTGAAGGTTCCAAGTCTCTATGACCAACGGTTTAAAAGATAAAAATTTTGACGCGTCGCGACACTTTTTGAATCTTAAACGCGTCAACAGGAAGTGATTTGTTTATTAAATTGGTCCATAGAGCTTGTTTATTAGTTCCTTAACACTTTGCATGCTTTAGTTTTTGTGTTTTTTTTGTAGTTTAGGAGGAGAAGAAGACACAAACTTTACAGTGTTAGGGGAGATAACTCCGTAACAATAAATAGTTCGCTTTCGCAGGGTAAATTGCGAAGAGTTTTTTTATGACCGATATACCACCTTAAATATCAAAATGATATGTCGCGAAACAAAAAATATATTGGGGCGGCGGATGAAAAATAATAATAATAATAATCAGAAGAATTGCTAGAAGGTCTTTACGACCGTAGTCGTGAAAGACCTTAATAAAGACCGGTCAACATTTTTTCATCTGATTTTGACTAAATATGATTAAAAGTAGTATATTTAACATGTTTTGACCACTTTTAGTGCAAAAATGTCAGTTTTCACATTTTTGGAAAAAAAGGGGGGATGAACTATTAATTTCTTTATTTCTAATATCTGAGACCCTTAAATGGGTTAAATGTGTTGAAATAGTGTCATAAAGTTGATTTGACCTTGAAAAGTCAGTCAAGGTCATACGGTTACTCTGTATCTAAGACCGGTGTAAATTTCCTTAAAATCCATTCGCGTTCAATATTTTAGCATTTTTTTCTCATTTTGGGGTATTTAGAGGTAGAAAAGACATTGGACAACTGATTAGCACTAAAAATATGACTAAAATATGAATAATTATGTAAAATATAGATCTGTATATGTAGTAACCCTTAAAATTCCATTTTGGTTAATTTGACCTTGACCTTTGACCTTGGATTTTGATATTTTTGGATGTAACATATGTCACCTAAGTTTAATGGTGAAGGTTCCAAGTCTCTATGACCAACGGTTTAAAAGATAAAAATTTTGACGCGTCGCGACACTTTTTGAATCTTAAACGCGTCAACAGGAAGTGATTTGTTTATTAAATTGGTCCATAGAGCTTGTTTATTAGTTCCTTAACACTTTGCATGCTTTAGTTTTTGTGTTTTTTTTGTAGTTTAGGAGGAGAAGAAGACACAAACTTTACAGTGTTAGGGGAGATAACTCCGTAACAATAAATAGTTCGCTTTCGCAGGGTAAATTGCGAAGAGTTTTTTTATGACCGATATACCACCTTAAATATCAAAATGATATGTCGCGAAACAAAAAATATATTGGGGCGGCGGATGAAAAATAATAATAATAATAATCAGAAGAATTGCTAGAAGGTCTTTACGACCGTAGTCGTGAAAGACCTTAATAAAGACCGGTCAACATTTTTTCATCTGATTTTGACTAAATATGATTAAAAGTAGTATATTTAACATGTTTTGACCACTTTTAGTGCAAAAATGTCAGTTTTCACATTTTTGGAAAAAAAGGGGGGATGAACTATTAATTTCTTTATTTCTAATATCTGAGACCCTTAAATGGGTTAAATGTGTTGAAATAGTGTCATAAAGTTGATTTGACCTTGAAAAGTCAGTCAAGGTCATACGGTTACTCTGTATCTAAGACCGGTGTAAATTTCCTTAAAATCCATTCGCGTTCAATATTTTAGCATTTTTTTCTCATTTTGGGGTATTTAGAGGTAGAAAAGACATTGGACAACTGATTAGCACTAAAAATATGACTAAAATATGAATAATTATGTAAAATATAGATCTGTATATGTAGTAACCCTTAAAATTCCATTTTGGTTAATTTGACCTTGACCTTTGACCTTGGATTTTGATATTTTTGGATGTAACATATGTCACCTAAGTTTAATGGTGAAGGTTCCAAGTCTCTATGACCAACGGTTTAAAAGATAAAAATTTTGACGCGTCGCGACACTTTTTGAATCTTAAACGCGTCAACAGGAAGTGATTTGTTTATTAAATTGGTCCATAGAGCTTGTTTATTAGTTCCTTAACACTTTGCATGCTTTAGTTTTTGTGTTTTTTTTGTAGTTTAGGAGGAGAAGAAGACACAAACTTTACAGTGTTAGGGGAGATAACTCCGTAACAATAAATAGTTCGCTTTCGCAGGGTAAATTGCGAAGAGTTTTTTTATGACCGATATACCACCTTAAATATCAAAATGATATGTCGCGAAACAAAAAATATATTGGGGCGGCGGATGAAAAATAATAATAATAATAATCAGAAGAATTGCTAGAAGGTCTTTACGACCGTAGTCGTGAAAGACCTTAATAAAGACCGGTCAACATTTTTTCATCTGATTTTGACTAAATATGATTAAAAGTAGTATATTTAACATGTTTTGACCACTTTTAGTGCAAAAATGTCAGTTTTCACATTTTTGGAAAAAAAGGGGGGATGAACTATTAATTTCTTTATTTCTAATATCTGAGACCCTTAAATGGGTTAAATGTGTTGAAATAGTGTCATAAAGTTGATTTGACCTTGAAAAGTCAGTCAAGGTCATACGGTTACTCTGTATCTAAGACCGGTGTAAATTTCCTTAAAATCCATTCGCGTTCAATATTTTAGCATTTTTTTCTCATTTTGGGGTATTTAGAGGTAGAAAAGACATTGGACAACTGATTAGCACTAAAAATATGACTAAAATATGAATAATTATGTAAAATATAGATCTGTATATGTAGTAACCCTTAAAATTCCATTTTGGTTAATTTGACCTTGACCTTTGACCTTGGATTTTGATATTTTTGGATGTAACATATGTCACCTAAGTTTAATGGTGAAGGTTCCAAGTCTCTATGACCAACGGTTTAAAAGATAAAAATTTTGACGCGTCGCGACACTTTTTGAATCTTAAACGCGTCAACAGGAAGTGATTTGTTTATTAAATTGGTCCATAGAGCTTGTTTATTAGTTCCTTAACACTTTGCATGCTTTAGTTTTTGTGTTTTTTTTGTAGTTTAGGAGGAGAAGAAGACACAAACTTTACAGTGTTAGGGGAGATAACTCCGTAACAATAAATAGTTCGCTTTCGCAGGGTAAATTGCGAAGAGTTTTTTATGACCGATATACCACCTTAAATATCAAAATGATATGTCGCGAAACAAAAAATATATTGGGGCGGCGGATGAAAAATAATAATAATAATAATCAGAAGAATTGCTAGAAGGTCTTTACGACCGTAGTCGTGAAAGACCTTAATAAAGACCGGTCAACATTTTTTCATCTGATTTTGACTAAATATGATTAAAAGTAGTATATTTAACATGTTTTGACCACTTTTAGTGCAAAAATGTCAGTTTTCACATTTTTGGAAAAAAAGGGGGGATGAACTATTAATTTCTTTATTTCTAATATCTGAGACCCTTAAATGGGTTAAATGTGTTGAAATAGTGTCATAAAGTTGATTTGACCTTGAAAAGTCAGTCAAGGTCATACGGTTACTCTGTATCTAAGACCGGTGTAAATTTCCTTAAAATCCATTCGCGTTCAATATTTTAGCATTTTTTTCTCATTTTGGGGTATTTAGAGGTAGAAAAGACATTGGACAACTGATTAGCACTAAAAATATGACTAAAATATGAATAATTATGTAAAATATAGATCTGTATATGTAGTAACCCTTAAAATTCCATTTTGGTTAATTTGACCTTGACCTTTGACCTTGGATTTTGATATTTTTGGATGTAACATATGTCACCTAAGTTTAATGGTGAAGGTTCCAAGTCTCTATGACCAACGGTTTAAAAGATAAAAATTTTGACGCGTCGCGACACTTTTTGAATCTTAAACGCGTCAACAGGAAGTGATTTGTTTATTAAATTGGTCCATAGAGCTTGTTTATTAGTTCCTTAACACTTTGCATGCTTTAGTTTTTGTGTTTTTTTTGTAGTTTAGGAGGAGAAGAAGACACAAACTTTACAGTGTTAGGGGAGATAACTCCGTAACAATAAATAGTTCGCTTTCGCAGGGTAAATTGCGAAGAGTTTTTTTATGACCGATATACCACCTTAAATATCAAAATGATATGTCGCGAAACAAAAAATATATTGGGGCGGCGGATGAAAAATAATAATAATAATAATCAGAAGAATTGCTAGAAGGTCTTTACGACCGTAGTCGTGAAAGACCTTAATAAAGACCGGTCAACATTTTTTCATCTGATTTTGACTAAATATGATTAAAAGTAGTATATTTAACATGTTTTGACCACTTTTAGTGCAAAAATGTCAGTTTTCACATTTTTGGAAAAAAAGGGGGGATGAACTATTAATTTCTTTATTTCTAATATCTGAGACCCTTAAATGGGTTAAATGTGTTGAAATAGTGTCATAAAGTTGATTTGACCTTGAAAAGTCAGTCAAGGTCATACGGTTACTCTGTATCTAAGACCGGTGTAAATTTCCTTAAAATCCATTCGCGTTCAATATTTTAGCATTTTTTTCTCATTTTGGGGTATTTAGAGGTAGAAAAGACATTGGACAACTGATTAGCACTAAAAATATGACTAAAATATGAATAATTATGTAAAATATAGATCTGTATATGTAGTAACCCTTAAAATTCCATTTTGGTTAATTTGACCTTGACCTTTGACCTTGGATTTTGATATTTTTGGATGTAACATATGTCACCTAAGTTTAATGGTGAAGGTTCCAAGTCTCTATGACCAACGGTTTAAAAGATAAAAATTTTGACGCGTCGCGACACTTTTTGAATCTTAAACGCGTCAACAGGAAGTGATTTGTTTATTAAATTGGTCCATAGAGCTTGTTTATTAGTTCCTTAACACTTTGCATGCTTTAGTTTTTGTGTTTTTTTTGTAGTTTAGGAGGAGAAGAAGACACAAACTTTACAGTGTTAGGGGAGATAACTCCGTAACAATAAATAGTTCGCTTTCGCAGGGTAAATTGCGAAGAGTTTTTTTATGACCGATATACCACCTTAAATATCAAAATGATATGTCGCGAAACAAAAAATATATTGGGGCGGCGGATGAAAAATAATAATAATAACAAGTGCTGACTGTGTTGGGGATGCCCAACACAAAAATGTCTCCCAAACGAACCCAATTTTGACCACGTATTATGATTCGCCATCTTTTTAAACCCCTAAATACAAAATTTTGTCGATATCGAAGCATTTTGACGATTTTCGCATTTTTGGGCCCGAAAAATCACATTTTCGCAAATAACTCGAAAACCGTAAATATCGCTTCAAAATTTTTTTTCGTATTATTGAAGAGCTCCTTTAGCTCTATTCACCTACAAAATTTCAGCCTCCTGCGCACCTAGGTTACCGAGTTATTGCAATGTCCTATATTATGAACTTTCGCCAATTACACGGAAACGGCGGCCATTTTGAAATTTTTGAAAAGTCTGTCAACAACTTCAGTAACCGATCTACCTTCCTACAATGTTTCGTGCAAATCCCCCTATGCCTTTGAGAGAAAACTACCGGACAAGTTCATGGCGGGAGGAAAGAAGAAAAAGAATAATAATAATAAGAAACGGAGTAAAAACAATATGTCTCCAAACTTTCGTTTGGGAGACATAATAATCAGAAGAATTGCTAGAAGGTCTTTACGACCGTAGTCGTGAAAGACCTTAATAAAGACCGGTCAACATTTTTTCATCTGATTTTGACTAAATATGATTAAAAGTAGTATATTTAACATGTTTTGACCACTTTTAGTGCAAAAATGTCAGTTTTCACATTTTTGGAAAAAAAGGGGGGATGAACTATTAATTTCTTTATTTCTAATATCTGAGACCCTTAAATGGGTTAAATGTGTTGAAATAGTGTCATAAAGTTGATTTGACCTTGAAAAGTCAGTCAAGGTCATACGGTTACTCTGTATCTAAGACCGGTGTAAATTTCCTTAAAATCCATTCGCGTTCAATATTTTAGCATTTTTTTCTCATTTTGGGGTATTTAGAGGTAGAAAAGACATTGGACAACTGATTAGCACTAAAAATATGACTAAAATATGAATAATTATGTAAAATATAGATCTGTATATGTAGTAACCCTTAAAATTCCATTTTGGTTAATTTGACCTTGACCTTTGACCTTGGATTTTGATATTTTTGGATGTAACATATGTCACCTAAGTTTAATGGTGAAGGTTCCAAGTCTCTATGACCAACGGTTTAAAAGATAAAAATTTTGACGCGTCGCGACACTTTTTGAATCTTAAACGCGTCAACAGGAAGTGATTTGTTTATTAAATTGGTCCATAGAGCTTGTTTATTAGTTCCTTAACACTTTGCATGCTTTAGTTTTTGTGTTTTTTTTGTAGTTTAGGAGGAGAAGAAGACACAAACTTTACAGTGTTAGGGGAGATAACTCCGTAACAATAAATAGTTCGCTTTCGCAGGGTAAATTGCGAAGAGTTTTTTTATGACCGATATACCACCTTAAATATCAAAATGATATGTCGCGAAACAAAAAATATATTGGGGCGGCGGATGAAAAATAATAATAATAATAATCAGAAGAATTGCTAGAAGGTCTTTACGACCGTAGTCGTGAAAGACCTTAATAAAGACCGGTCAACATTTTTTCATCTGATTTTGACTAAATATGATTAAAAGTAGTATATTTAACATGTTTTGACCACTTTTAGTGCAAAAATGTCAGTTTTCACATTTTTGGAAAAAAAGGGGGGATGAACTATTAATTTCTTTATTTCTAATATCTGAGACCCTTAAATGGGTTAAATGTGTTGAAATAGTGTCATAAAGTTGATTTGACCTTGAAAAGTCAGTCAAGGTCATACGGTTACTCTGTATCTAAGACCGGTGTAAATTTCCTTAAAATCCATTCGCGTTCAATATTTTAGCATTTTTTTCTCATTTTGGGGTATTTAGAGGTAGAAAAGACATTGGACAACTGATTAGCACTAAAAATATGACTAAAATATGAATAATTATGTAAAATATAGATCTGTATATGTAGTAACCCTTAAAATTCCATTTTGGTTAATTTGACCTTGACCTTTGACCTTGGATTTTGATATTTTTGGATGTAACATATGTCACCTAAGTTTAATGGTGAAGGTTCCAAGTCTCTATGACCAACGGTTTAAAAGATAAAAATTTTGACGCGTCGCGACACTTTTTGAATCTTAAACGCGTCAACAGGAAGTGATTTGTTTATTAAATTGGTCCATAGAGCTTGTTTATTAGTTCCTTAACACTTTGCATGCTTTAGTTTTTGTGTTTTTTTTGTAGTTTAGGAGGAGAAGAAGACACAAACTTTACAGTGTTAGGGGAGATAACTCCGTAACAATAAATAGTTCGCTTTCGCAGGGTAAATTGCGAAGAGTTTTTTTATGACCGATATACCACCTTAAATATCAAAATGATATGTCGCGAAACAAAAAATATATTGGGGCGGCGGATGAAAAATAATAATAATAATAATCAGAAGAATTGCTAGAAGGTCTTTACGACCGTAGTCGTGAAAGACCTTAATAAAGACCGGTCAACATTTTTTCATCTGATTTTGACTAAATATGATTAAAAGTAGTATATTTAACATGTTTTGACCACTTTTAGTGCAAAAATGTCAGTTTTCACATTTTTGGAAAAAAAGGGGGGATGAACTATTAATTTCTTTATTTCTAATATCTGAGACCCTTAAATGGGTTAAATGTGTTGAAATAGTGTCATAAAGTTGATTTGACCTTGAAAAGTCAGTCAAGGTCATACGGTTACTCTGTATCTAAGACCGGTGTAAATTTCCTTAAAATCCATTCGCGTTCAATATTTTAGCATTTTTTTCTCATTTTGGGGTATTTAGAGGTAGAAAAGACATTGGACAACTGATTAGCACTAAAAATATGACTAAAATATGAATAATTATGTAAAATATAGATCTGTATATGTAGTAACCCTTAAAATTCCATTTTGGTTAATTTGACCTTGACCTTTGACCTTGGATTTTGATATTTTTGGATGTAACATATGTCACCTAAGTTTAATGGTGAAGGTTCCAAGTCTCTATGACCAACGGTTTAAAAGATAAAAATTTTGACGCGTCGCGACACTTTTTGAATCTTAAACGCGTCAACAGGAAGTGATTTGTTTATTAAATTGGTCCATAGAGCTTGTTTATTAGTTCCTTAACACTTTGCATGCTTTAGTTTTTGTGTTTTTTTTGTAGTTTAGGAGGAGAAGAAGACACAAACTTTACAGTGTTAGGGGAGATAACTCCGTAACAATAAATAGTTCGCTTTCGCAGGGTAAATTGCGAAGAGTTTTTTTATGACCGATATACCACCTTAAATATCAAAATGATATGTCGCGAAACAAAAAATATATTGGGGCGGCGGATGAAAAATAATAATAATAATAATCAGAAGAATTGCTAGAAGGTCTTTACGACCGTAGTCGTGAAAGACCTTAATAAAGACCGGTCAACATTTTTTCATCTGATTTTGACTAAATATGATTAAAAGTAGTATATTTAACATGTTTTGACCACTTTTAGTGCAAAAATGTCAGTTTTCACATTTTTGGAAAAAAAGGGGGGATGAACTATTAATTTCTTTATTTCTAATATCTGAGACCCTTAAATGGGTTAAATGTGTTGAAATAGTGTCATAAAGTTGATTTGACCTTGAAAAGTCAGTCAAGGTCATACGGTTACTCTGTATCTAAGACCGGTGTAAATTTCCTTAAAATCCATTCGCGTTCAATATTTTAGCATTTTTTTCTCATTTTGGGGTATTTAGAGGTAGAAAAGACATTGGACAACTGATTAGCACTAAAAATATGACTAAAATATGAATAATTATGTAAAATATAGATCTGTATATGTAGTAACCCTTAAAATTCCATTTTGGTTAATTTGACCTTGACCTTTGACCTTGGATTTTGATATTTTTGGATGTAACATATGTCACCTAAGTTTAATGGTGAAGGTTCCAAGTCTCTATGACCAACGGTTTAAAAGATAAAAATTTTGACGCGTCGCGACACTTTTTGAATCTTAAACGCGTCAACAGGAAGTGATTTGTTTATTAAATTGGTCCATAGAGCTTGTTTATTAGTTCCTTAACACTTTGCATGCTTTAGTTTTTGTGTTTTTTTTGTAGTTTAGGAGGAGAAGAAGACACAAACTTTACAGTGTTAGGGGAGATAACTCCGTAACAATAAATAGTTCGCTTTCGCAGGGTAAATTGCGAAGAGTTTTTTTATGACCGATATACCACCTTAAATATCAAAATGATATGTCGCGAAACAAAAAATATATTGGGGCGGCGGATGAAAAATAATAATAATAATAATCAGAAGAATTGCTAGAAGGTCTTTACGACCGTAGTCGTGAAAGACCTTAATAAAGACCGGTCAACATTTTTTCATCTGATTTTGACTAAATATGATTAAAAGTAGTATATTTAACATGTTTTGACCACTTTTAGTGCAAAAATGTCAGTTTTCACATTTTTGGAAAAAAAGGGGGGATGAACTATTAATTTCTTTATTTCTAATATCTGAGACCCTTAAATGGGTTAAATGTGTTGAAATAGTGTCATAAAGTTGATTTGACCTTGAAAAGTCAGTCAAGGTCATACGGTTACTCTGTATCTAAGACCGGTGTAAATTTCCTTAAAATCCATTCGCGTTCAATATTTTAGCATTTTTTTCTCATTTTGGGGTATTTAGAGGTAGAAAAGACATTGGACAACTGATTAGCACTAAAAATATGACTAAAATATGAATAATTATGTAAAATATAGATCTGTATATGTAGTAACCCTTAAAATTCCATTTTGGTTAATTTGACCTTGACCTTTGACCTTGGATTTTGATATTTTTGGATGTAACATATGTCACCTAAGTTTAATGGTGAAGGTTCCAAGTCTCTATGACCAACGGTTTAAAAGATAAAAATTTTGACGCGTCGCGACACTTTTTGAATCTTAAACGCGTCAACAGGAAGTGATTTGTTTATTAAATTGGTCCATAGAGCTTGTTTATTAGTTCCTTAACACTTTGCATGCTTTAGTTTTTGTGTTTTTTTTGTAGTTTAGGAGGAGAAGAAGACACAAACTTTACAGTGTTAGGGGAGATAACTCCGTAACAATAAATAGTTCGCTTTCGCAGGGTAAATTGCGAAGAGTTTTTTTATGACCGATATACCACCTTAAATATCAAAATGATATGTCGCGAAACAAAAAATATATTGGGGCGGCGGATGAAAAATAATAATAATAATAATCAGAAGAATTGCTAGAAGGTCTTTACGACCGTAGTCGTGAAAGACCTTAATAAAGACCGGTCAACATTTTTTCATCTGATTTTGACTAAATATGATTAAAAGTAGTATATTTAACATGTTTTGACCACTTTTAGTGCAAAAATGTCAGTTTTCACATTTTTGGAAAAAAAGGGGGGATGAACTATTAATTTCTTTATTTCTAATATCTGAGACCCTTAAATGGGTTAAATGTGTTGAAATAGTGTCATAAAGTTGATTTGACCTTGAAAAGTCAGTCAAGGTCATACGGTTACTCTGTATCTAAGACCGGTGTAAATTTCCTTAAAATCCATTCGCGTTCAATATTTTAGCATTTTTTTCTCATTTTGGGGTATTTAGAGGTAGAAAAGACATTGGACAACTGATTAGCACTAAAAATATGACTAAAATATGAATAATTATGTAAAATATAGATCTGTATATGTAGTAACCCTTAAAATTCCATTTTGGTTAATTTGACCTTGACCTTTGACCTTGGATTTTGATATTTTTGGATGTAACATATGTCACCTAAGTTTAATGGTGAAGGTTCCAAGTCTCTATGACCAACGGTTTAAAAGATAAAAATTTTGACGCGTCGCGACACTTTTTGAATCTTAAACGCGTCAACAGGAAGTGATTTGTTTATTAAATTGGTCCATAGAGCTTGTTTATTAGTTCCTTAACACTTTGCATGCTTTAGTTTTTGTGTTTTTTTTGTAGTTTAGGAGGAGAAGAAGACACAAACTTTACAGTGTTAGGGGAGATAACTCCGTAACAATAAATAGTTCGCTTTCGCAGGGTAAATTGCGAAGAGTTTTTTTATGACCGATATACCACCTTAAATATCAAAATGATATGTCGCGAAACAAAAAATATATTGGGGCGGCGGATGAAAAAAAAAAATAATAATAATCAGAAGAATTGCTAGAAGGTCTTTACGACCGTAGTCGTGAAAGACCTTAATAAAGACCGGTCAACATTTTTTCATCTGATTTTGACTAAATATGATTAAAAGTAGTATATTTAACATGTTTTGACCACTTTTAGTGCAAAAATGTCAGTTTTCACATTTTTGGAAAAAAAGGGGGGATGAACTATTAATTTCTTTATTTCTAATATCTGAGACCCTTAAATGGGTTAAATGTGTTGAAATAGTGTTATAAAGTTGATTTGACCTTGAAAAGTCAGTCAAGGTCATACGGTTACTCTGTATCTAAGACCGGTGTAAATTTCCTTAAAATCCATTCGCGTTCAATATTTTAGCATTTTTTTCTCATTTTGGGGTATTTAGAGGTAGAAAAGACATTGGACAACTGATTAGCACTAAAAATATGACTAAAATATGAATAATTATGTAAAATATAGATCTGTATATGTAGTAACCCTTAACATTCCATTTTGGTTAATTTGACCTTGACCTTTGACCTTGGATTTTGATATTTTTGGATGTAACATATGTCACCTAAGTTTAATGGTGAAGGTTCCAAGTCTCTATGACCAACGGTTTAAAAGATAAAAATTTTGACGCGTCGCGACACTTTTTGAATCTTAAACGCGTCAACAGGAAGTGATTTGTTTATTAAATTGGTCCATAGAGCTTGTTTATTAGTTCCTTAACACTTTGCATGCTTTAGTTTTTGTGTTTTTTTTGTAGTTTAGGAGGAGAAGAAGACACAAACTTTACAGTGTTAGGGGAGATAACTCCGTAACAATAAATAGTTCGCTTTCGCAGGGTAAATTGCGAAGAGTTTTTTTATGACCGATATACCACCTTAAATATCAAAATGATATGTCGCGAAACAAAAAATATATTGGGGCGGCGGATGAAAAATAATAATAATAATAATCAGAAGAATTGCTAGAAGGTCTTTACGACCGTAGTCGTGAAAGACCTTAATAAAGACCGGTCAACATTTTTTCATCTGATTTTGACTAAATATGATTAAAAGTAGTATATTTAACATGTTTTGACCACTTTTAGTGCAAAAATGTCAGTTTTCACATTTTTGGAAAAAAAGGGGGGATGAACTATTAATTTCTTTATTTCTAATATCTGAGACCCTTAAATGGGTTAAATGTGTTGAAATAGTGTCATAAAGTTGATTTGACCTTGAAAAGTCAGTCAAGGTCATACGGTTACTCTGTATCTAAGACCGGTGTAAATTTCCTTAAAATCCATTCGCGTTCAATATTTTAGCATTTTTTTCTCATTTTGGGGTATTTAGAGGTAGAAAAGACATTGGACAACTGATTAGCACTAAAAATATGACTAAAATATGAATAATTATGTAAAATATAGATCTGTATATGTAGTAACCCTTAAAATTCCATTTTGGTTAATTTGACCTTGACCTTTGACCTTGGATTTTGATATTTTTGGATGTAACATATGTCACCTAAGTTTAATGGTGAAGGTTCCAAGTCTCTATGACCAACGGTTTAAAAGATAAAAATTTTGACGCGTCGCGACACTTTTTGAATCTTAAACGCGTCAACAGGAAGTGATTTGTTTATTAAATTGGTCCATAGAGCTTGTTTATTAGTTCCTTAACACTTTGCATGCTTTAGTTTTTGTGTTTTTTTTGTAGTTTAGGAGGAGAAGAAGACACAAACTTTACAGTGTTAGGGGAGATAACTCCGTAACAATAAATAGTTCGCTTTCGCAGGGTAAATTGCGAAGAGTTTTTTTATGACCGATATACCACCTTAAATATCAAAATGATATGTCACGAAACAAAAAATATATTGGGGCGGCGGATGAAAAATAATAATAATAATAATCAGAAGAATTGCTAGAAGGTCTTTACGACCGTAGTCGTGAAAGACCTTAATAAAGACCGGTCAACATTTTTTCATCTGATTTTGACTAAATATGATTAAAAGTAGTATATTTAACATGTTTTGACCACTTTTAGTGCAAAAATGTCAGTTTTCACATTTTTGGAAAAAAAGGGGGGATGAACTATTAATTTCTTTATTTCTAATATCTGAGACCCTTAAATGGGTTAAATGTGTTGAAATAGTGTCATAAAGTTGATTTGACCTTGAAAAGTCAGTCAAGGTCATACGGTTACTCTGTATCTAAGACCGGTGTAAATTTCCTTAAAATCCATTCGCGTTCAATATTTTAGCATTTTTTTCTCATTTTGGGGTATTTAGAGGTAGAAAAGACATTGGACAACTGATTAGCACTAAAAATATGACTAAAATATGAATAATTATGTAAAATATAGATCTGTACATGTAGTAACCCTTAAAATTCCATTTTGGTTAATTTGACCTTGACCTTTGACCTTGGATTTTGATATTTTTGGATGTAACATATGTCACCTAAGTTTAATGGTGAAGGTTCCAAGTCTCTATGACCAACGGTTTAAAAGATAAAAATTTTGACGCGTCGCGACACTTTTTGAATCTTAAACGCGTCAACAGGAAGTGATTTGTTTATTAAATTGGTCCATAGAGCTTGTTTATTAGTTCCTTAACACTTTGCATGCTTTAGTTTTTGTGTTTTTTTTGTAGTTTAGGAGGAGAAGAAGACACAAACTTTACAGTGTTAGGGGAGATAACTCCGTAACAATAAATAGTTCGCTTTCGCAGGGTAAATTGCGAAGAGTTTTTTTATGACCGATATACCACCTTAAATATCAAAATGATATGTCGCGAAACAAAAAATATATTGGGGCGGCGGATGAAAAATAATAATAATAATAATCAGAAGAATTGCTAGAAGGTCTTTACGACCGTAGTCGTGAAAGACCTTAATAAAGACCGGTCAACATTTTTTTCATCTGATTTTGACTAAATATGATTAAAAGTAGTATATTTAACATGTTTTGACCACTTTTAGTGCAAAAATGTCAGTTTTCACATTTTTGGAAAAAAAGGGGGGATGAACTATTAATTTCTTTATTTCTAATATCTGAGACCCTTAAATGGGTTAAATGTGTTGAAATAGTGTCATAAAGTTGATTTGACCTTGAAAAGTCAGTCAAGGTCATACGGTTACTCTGTATCTAAGACCGGTGTAAATTTCCTTAAAATCCATTCGCGTTCAATATTTTAGCATTTTTTTCTCATTTTGGGGTATTTAGAGGTAGAAAAGACATTGGACAACTGATTAGCACTAAAAATATGACTAAAATATGAATAATTATGTAAAATATAGATCTGTATATGTAGTAACCCTTAAAATTCCATTTTGGTTAATTTGACCTTGACCTTTGACCTTGGATTTTGATATTTTTGGATGTAACATATGTCACCTAAGTTTAATGGTGAAGGTTCCAAGTCTCTATGACCAACGGTTTAAAAGATAAAAATTTTGACGCGTCGCGACACTTTTTGAATCTTAAACGCGTCAACAGGAAGTGATTTGTTTATTAAATTGGTCCATAGAGCTTGTTTATTAGTTCCTTAACACTTTGCATGCTTTAGTTTTTGTGTTTTTTTTGTAGTTTAGGAGGAGAAGAAGACACAAACTTTACAGTGTTAGGGGAGATAACTCCGTAACAATAAATAGTTCGCTTTCGCAGGGTAAATTGCGAAGAGTTTTTTTATGACCGATATACCACCTTAAATATCAAAATGATATGTCGCGAAACAAAAAATATATTGGGGCGGCGGATGAAAAATAATAATAATAATAATCAGAAGAATTGCTAGAAGGTCTTTACGACCGTAGTCGTGAAAGACCTTAATAAAGACCGGTCAACATTTTTTCATCTGATTTTGACTAAATATGATTAAAAGTAGTATATTTAACATGTTTTGACCACTTTTAGTGCAAAAATGTCAGTTTTCACATTTTTGGAAAAAAAGGGGGGATGAACTATTAATTTCTTTATTTCTAATATCTGAGACCCTTAAATGGGTTAAATGTGTTGAAATAGTGTCATAAAGTTGATTTGACCTTGAAAAGTCAGTCAAGGTCATACGGTTACTCTGTATCTAAGACCGGTGTAAATTTCCTTAAAATCCATTCGCGTTCAATATTTTAGCATTTTTTTCTCATTTTGGGGTATTTAGAGGTAGAAAAGACATTGGACAACTGATTAGCACTAAAAATATGACTAAAATATGAATAATTATGTAAAATATAGATCTGTATATGTAGTAACCCTTAAAATTCCATTTTGGTTAATTTGACCTTGACCTTTGACCTTGGATTTTGATATTTTTGGATGTAACATATGTCACCTAAGTTTAATGGTGAAGGTTCCAAGTCTCTATGACCAACGGTTTAAAAGATAAAAATTTTGACGCGTCGCGACACTTTTTGAATCTTAAACGCGTCAACAGGAAGTGATTTGTTTATTAAATTGGTCCATAGAGCTTGTTTATTAGTTCCTTAACACTTTGCATGCTTTAGTTTTTGTGTTTTTTTTGTAGTTTAGGAGGAGAAGAAGACACAAACTTTACAGTGTTAGGGGAGATAACTCCGTAACAATAAATAGTTCGCTTTCGCAGGGTAAATTGCGAAGAGTTTTTTTATGACCGATATACCACCTTAAATATCAAAATGATATGTCGCGAAACAAAAAATATATTGGGGCGGCGGATGAAAAATAATAATAATAATAATCAGAAGAATTGCTAGAAGGTCTTTACGACCGTAGTCGTGAAAGACCTTAATAAAGACCGGTCAACATTTTTTCATCTGATTTTGACTAAATATGATTAAAAGTAGTATATTTAACATGTTTTGACCACTTTTAGTGCAAAAATGTCAGTTTTCACATTTTTGGAAAAAAAGGGGGGATGAACTATTAATTTCTTTATTTCTAATATCTGAGACCCTTAAATGGGTTAAATGTGTTGAAATAGTGTCATAAAGTTGATTTGACCTTGAAAAGTCAGTCAAGGTCATACGGTTACTCTGTATCTAAGACCGGTGTAAATTTCCTTAAAATCCATTCGCGTTCAATATTTTAGCATTTTTTTCTCATTTTGGGGTATTTAGAGGTAGAAAAGACATTGGACAACTGATTAGCACTAAAAATATGACTAAAATATGAATAATTATGTAAAATATAGATCTGTATATGTAGTAACCCTTAAAATTCCATTTTGGTTAATTTGACCTTGACCTTTGACCTTGGATTTTGATATTTTTGGATGTAACATATGTCACCTAAGTTTAATGGTGAAGGTTCCAAGTCTCTATGACCAACGGTTTAAAAGATAAAAATTTTGACGCGTCGCGACACTTTTTGAATCTTAAACGCGTCAACAGGAAGTGATTTGTTTATTAAATTGGTCCATAGAGCTTGTTTATTAGTTCCTTAACACTTTGCATGCTTTAGTTTTTGTGTTTTTTTTGTAGTTTAGGAGGAGAAGAAGACACAAACTTTACAGTGTTAGGGGAGATAACTCCGTAACAATAAATAGTTCGCTTTCGCAGGGTAAATTGCGAAGAGTTTTTTTATGACCGATATACCACCTTAAATATCAAAATGATATGTCGCGAAACAAAAAATATATTGGGGCGGCGGATGAAAAATAATAATAATAATAATCAGAAGAATTGCTAGAAGGTCTTTACGACCGTAGTCGTGAAAGACCTTAATAAAGACCGGTCAACATTTTTTCATCTGATTTTGACTAAATATGATTAAAAGTAGTATATTTAACATGTTTTGACCACTTTTAGTGCAAAAATGTCAGTTTTCACATTTTTGGAAAAAAAGGGGGGATGAACTATTAATTTCTTTATTTCTAATATCTGAGACCCTTAAATGGGTTAAATGTGTTGAAATAGTGTCATAAAGTTGATTTGACCTTGAAAAGTCAGTCAAGGTCATACGGTTACTCTGTATCTAAGACCGGTGTAAATTTCCTTAAAATCCATTCGCGTTCAATATTTTAGCATTTTTTTCTCATTTTGGGGTATTTAGAGGTAGAAAAGACATTGGACAACTGATTAGCACTAAAAATATGACTAAAATATGAATAATTATGTAAAATATAGATCTGTACATGTAGTAACCCTTAAAATTCCATTTTGGTGAATTTGACCTTGACCTTTGACCTTGGATTTTGATATTTTTGGATGTAACATATGTCACCTAAGTTTAATGGTGAAGGTTCCAAGTCTCTATGACCAACGGTTTAAAAGATAAAAATTTTGACGCGTCGCGACACTTTTTGAATCTTAAACGCGTCAACAGGAAGTGATTTGTTTATTAAATTGGTCCATAGAGCTTGTTTATTAGTTCCTTAACACTTTGCATGCTTTAGTTTTTGTGTTTTTTTTGTAGTTTAGGAGGAGAAGAAGACACAAACTTTACAGTGTTAGGGGAGATAACTCCGTAACAATAAATAGTTCGCTTTCGCAGGGTAAATTGCGAAGAGTTTTTTTATGACCGATATACCACCTTAAATATCAAAATGATATGTCGCGAAACAAAAAATATATTGGGGCGGCGGATGAAAAATAATAATAATAATAATCAGAAGAATTGCTAGAAGGTCTTTACGACCGTAGTCGTGAAAGACCTTAATAAAGACCGGTCAACATTTTTTCATCTGATTTTGACTAAATATGATTAAAAGTAGTATATTTAACATGTTTTGACCACTTTTAGTGCAAAAATGTCAGTTTTCACATTTTTGGAAAAAAAGGGGGGATGAACTATTAATTTCTTTATTTCTAATATCTGAGACCCTTAAATGGGTTAAATGTGTTGAAATAGTGTCATAAAGTTGATTTGACCTTGAAAAGTCAGTCAAGGTCATACGGTTACTCTGTATCTAAGACCGGTGTAAATTTCCTTAAAATCCATTCGCGTTCAATATTTTAGCATTTTTTTCTCATTTTGGGGTATTTAGAGGTAGAAAAGACATTGGACAACTGATTAGCACTAAAAATATGACTAAAATATGAATAATTATGTAAAATATAGATCTGTATATGTAGTAACCCTTAAAATTCCATTTTGGTTAATTTGACCTTGACCTTTGACCTTGGATTTTGATATTTTTGGATGTAACATATGTCACCTAAGTTTAATGGTGAAGGTTCCAAGTCTCTATGACCAACGGTTTAAAAGATAAAAATTTTGACGCGTCGCGACACTTTTTGAATCTTAAACGCGTCAACAGGAAGTGATTTGTTTATTAAATTGGTCCATAGAGCTTGTTTATTAGTTCCTTAACACTTTGCATGCTTTAGTTTTTGTGTTTTTTTTGTAGTTTAGGAGGAGAAGAAGACACAAACTTTACAGTGTTAGGGGAGATAACTCCGTAACAATAAATAGTTCGCTTTCGCAGGGTAAATTGCGAAGAGTTTTTTTATGACCGATATACCACCTTAAATATCAAAATGATATGTCGCGAAACAAAAAATATATTGGGGCGGCGGATGAAAAATAATAATAATAATAATCAGAAGAATTGCTAGAAGGTCTTTACGACCGTAGTCGTGAAAGACCTTAATAAAGACCGGTCAACATTTTTTCATCTGATTTTGACTAAATATGATTAAAAGTAGTATATTTAACATGTTTTGACCACTTTTAGTGCAAAAATGTCAGTTTTCACATTTTTGGAAAAAAAGGGGGGATGAACTATTAATTTCTTTATTTCTAATATCTGAGACCCTTAAATGGGTTAAATGTGTTGAAATAGTGTCATAAAGTTGATTTGACCTTGAAAAGTCAGTCAAGGTCATACGGTTACTCTGTATCTAAGACCGGTGTAAATTTCCTTAAAATCCATTCGCGTTCAATATTTTAGCATTTTTTTCTCATTTTGGGGTATTTAGAGGTAGAAAAGACATTGGACAACTGATTAGCACTAAAAATATGACTAAAATATGAATAATTATGTAAAATATAGATCTGTATATGTAGTAACCCTTAAAATTCCATTTTGGTTAATTTGACCTTGACCTTTGACCTTGGATTTTGATATTTTTGTAACATATGTCACCTAAGTTTAATGGTGAAGGTTCCAAGTCTCTATGACCAACGGTTTAAAAGATAAAAATTTTGACGCGTCGCGACACTTTTTGAATCTTAAACGCGTCAACAGGAAGTGATTTGTTTATTAAATTGGTCCATAGAGCTTGTTTATTAGTTCCTTAACACTTTGCATGCTTTAGTTTTTGTGTTTTTTTTGTAGTTTAGGAGGAGAAGAAGACACAAACTTTACAGTGTTAGGGGAGATAACTCCGTAACAATAAATAGTTCGCTTTCGCAGGGTAAATTGCGAAGAGTTTTTTTATGACCGATATACCACCTTAAATATCAAAATGATATGTCGCGAAACAAAAAATATATTGGGGCGGCGGATGAAAAATAATAATAATAATAATCAGAAGAATTGCTAGAAGGTCTTTACGACCGTAGTCGTGAAAGACCTTAATAAAGACCGGTCAACATTTTTTCATCTGATTTTGACTAAATATGATTAAAAGTAGTATATTTAACATGTTTTGACCACTTTTAGTGCAAAAATGTCAGTTTTCACATTTTTGGAAAAAAAGGGGGGATGAACTATTAATTTCTTTATTTCTAATATCTGAGACCCTTAAATGGGTTAAATGTGTTGAAATAGTGTCATAAAGTTGATTTGACCTTGAAAAGTCAGTCAAGGTCATACGGTTACTCTGTATCTAAGACCGGTGTAAATTTCCTTAAAATCCATTCGCGTTCAATATTTTAGCATTTTTTTCTCATTTTGGGGTATTTAGAGGTAGAAAAGACATTGGACAACTGATTAGCACTAAAAATATGACTAAAATATGAATAATTATGTAAAATATAGATCTGTATATGTAGTAACCCTTAAAATTCCATTTTGGTTAATTTGACCTTGACCTTTGACCTTGGATTTTGATATTTTTGGATGTAACATATGTCACCTAAGTTTAATGGTGAAGGTTCCAAGTCTCTATGACCAACGGTTTAAAAGATAAAAATTTTGACGCGTCGCGACACTTTTTGAATCTTAAACGCGTCAACAGGAAGTGATTTGTTTATTAAATTGGTCCATAGAGCTTGTTTATTAGTTCCTTAACACTTTGCATGCTTTAGTTTTTGTGTTTTTTTTGTAGTTTAGGAGGAGAAGAAGACACAAACTTTACAGTGTTAGGGGAGATAACTCCGTAACAATAAATAGTTCGCTTTCGCAGGGTAAATTGCGAAGAGTTTTTTTATGACCGATATACCACCTTAAATATCAAAATGATATGTCGCGAAACAAAAAATATATTGGGGCGGCGGATGAAAAATAATAATAATAATAATCAGAAGAATTGCTAGAAGGTCTTTACGACCGTAGTCGTGAAAGACCTTAATAAAGACCGGTCAACATTTTTTCATCTGATTTTGACTAAATATGATTAAAAGTAGTATATTTAACATGTTTTGACCACTTTTAGTGCAAAAATGTCAGTTTTCACATTTTTGGAAAAAAAGGGGGGATGAACTATTAATTTCTTTATTTCTAATATCTGAGACCCTTAAATGGGTTAAATGTGTTGAAATAGTGTCATAAAGTTGATTTGACCTTGAAAAGTCAGTCAAGGTCATACGGTTACTCTGTATCTAAGACCGGTGTAAATTTCCTTAAAATCCATTCGCGTTCAATATTTTAGCATTTTTTTCTCATTTTGGGGTATTTAGAGGTAGAAAAGACATTGGACAACTGATTAGCACTAAAAATATGACTAAAATATGAATAATTATGTAAAATATAGATCTGTATATGTAGTAACCCTTAAAATTCCATTTTGGTTAATTTGACCTTGACCTTTGACCTTGGATTTTGATATTTTTGGATGTAACATATGTCACCTAAGTTTAATGGTGAAGGTTCCAAGTCTCTATGACCAACGGTTTAAAAGATAAAAATTTTGACGCGTCGCGACACTTTTTGAATCTTAAACGCGTCAACAGGAAGTGATTTGTTTATTAAATTGGTCCATAGAGCTTGTTTATTAGTTCCTTAACACTTTGCATGCTTTAGTTTTTGTGTTTTTTTTGTAGTTTAGGAGGAGAAGAAGACACAAACTTTACAGTGTTAGGGGAGATAACTCCGTAACAATAAATAGTTCGCTTTCGCAGGGTAAATTGCGAAGAGTTTTTTTATGACCGATATACCACCTTAAATATCAAAATGATATGTCGCGAAACAAAAAATATATTGGGGCGGCGGATGAAAAATAATAATAATAATAATCAGAAGAATTGCTAGAAGGTCTTTACGACCGTAGTCGTGAAAGACCTTAATAAAGACCGGTCAACATTTTTTCATCTGATTTTGACTAAATATGATTAAAAGTAGTATATTTAACATGTTTTGACCACTTTTAGTGCAAAAATGTCAGTTTTCACATTTTTGGAAAAAAAGGGGGGATGAACTATTAATTTCTTTATTTCTAATATCTGAGACCCTTAAATGGGTTAAATGTGTTGAAATAGTGTCATAAAGTTGATTTGACCTTGAAAAGTCAGTCAAGGTCATACGGTTACTCTGTATCTAAGACCGGTGTAAATTTCCTTAAAATCCATTCGCGTTCAATATTTTAGCATTTTTTTCTCATTTTGGGGTATTTAGAGGTAGAAAAGACATTGGACAACTGATTAGCACTAAAAATATGACTAAAATATGAATAATTATGTAAAATATAGATCTGTATATGTAGTAACCCTTAAAATTCCATTTTGGTTAATTTGACCTTGACCTTTGACCTTGGATTTTGATATTTTTGGATGTAACATATGTCACCTAAGTTTAATGGTGAAGGTTCCAAGTCTCTATGACCAACGGTTTAAAAGATAAAAATTTTGACGCGTCGCGACACTTTTTGAATCTTAAACGCGTCAACAGGAAGTGATTTGTTTATTAAATTGGTCCATAGAGCTTGTTTATTAGTTCCTTAACACTTTGCATGCTTTAGTTTTTGTGTTTTTTTTGTAGTTTAGGAGGAGAAGAAGACACAAACTTTACAGTGTTAGGGGAGATAACTCCGTAACAATAAATAGTTCGCTTTCGCAGGGTAAATTGCGAAGAGTTTTTTTATGACCGATATACCACCTTAAATATCAAAATGATATGTCGCGAAACAAAAAATATATTGGGGCGGCGGATGAAAAATAATAATAATAATAATCAGAAGAATTGCTAGAAGGTCTTTACGACCGTAGTCGTGAAAGACCTTAATAAAGACCGGTCAACATTTTTTCATCTGATTTTGACTAAATATGATTAAAAGTAGTATATTTAACATGTTTTGACCACTTTTAGTGCAAAAATGTCAGTTTTCACATTTTTGGAAAAAAAGGGGGGATGAACTATTAATTTCTTTATTTCTAATATCTGAGACCCTTAAATGGGTTAAATGTGTTGAAATAGTGTCATAAAGTTGATTTGACCTTGAAAAGTCAGTCAAGGTCATACGGTTACTCTGTATCTAAGACCGGTGTAAATTTCCTTAAAATCCATTCGCGTTCAATATTTTAGCATTTTTTTCTCATTTTGGGGTATTTAGAGGTAGAAAAGACATTGGACAACTGATTAGCACTAAAAATATGACTAAAATATGAATAATTATGTAAAATATAGATCTGTATATGTAGTAACCCTTAAAATTCCATTTTGGTTAATTTGACCTTGACCTTTGACCTTGGATTTTGATATTTTTGGATGTAACATATGTCACCTAAGTTTAATGGTGAAGGTTCCAAGTCTCTATGACCAACGGTTTAAAAGATAAAAATTTTGACGCGTCGCGACACTTTTTGAATCTTAAACGCGTCAACAGGAAGTGATTTGTTTATTAAATTGGTCCATAGAGCTTGTTTATTAGTTCCTTAACACTTTGCATGCTTTAGTTTTTGTGTTTTTTTTGTAGTTTAGGAGGAGAAGAAGACACAAACTTTACAGTGTTAGGGGAGATAACTCCGTAACAATAAATAGTTCGCTTTCGCAGGGTAAATTGCGAAGAGTTTTTTTATGACCGATATACCACCTTAAATATCAAAATGATATGTCGCGAAACAAAAAATATATTGGGGCGGCGGATGAAAAATAATAATAATAATTAAAAAGTCATTTGTTCAGAGAACAAATGTGAGGTCTTTCCCTGTCTTATGTTTTTGTTAAGTACTAAAGACATTTGAGTCACTTTGTTTATGACAAGATGTTGCCAATTATTGTGATATAGGCTCTAGAATGTAGATTACGGGTCCTAGAGTCAGAAAAAGTATGGTTGCTAAGGACTTTATGTCGGTTGCTATGGACTAAATGTCACTTCCGGTTGCAAAAACTTACATCTAAACTCAGAAAGTAGTCTTGGTTTATAATATATATGGTTGCTATGGACTTTTCATTAATGTTACCTTGTTGCTAGGGAATGACCTTGACCTATGACCTTTGACCTTTGACTCAAATTGTAGCTCTTTATATACTGATTCATTTAAGTATACATGTTTACTATACTATCTGTTATGGTTTTCAAGTTATTGGCAAAAAACGCGTTTCGCGAAACTTGTTTTGGCCGCCATTTTGGAACCGTTCAACCGAATCATGTACTGTTTGGGTTCAAATTGTAGGTAATTTAATTTTCTTTCAAATGAACCCTATGTTTAATTCACCATCTTTTACGGTTAAAAAGTTATAAACAAAAAATCATTTTTAAAATACGAATCAAGGGCGATAACTCAAAAACGACAAGTTTTACGCTTTCGCACCTGAAACCCTTTTTGTAGCTTTCGACATAGCGAACATTTTTTTCATGTATTGTCCGCTTCAATTTTGTACGGTTTAAGTGTTATTTCATAAAAACTGTTTACGGTGTCAGCCATTTTGACAATGGCTGCCCGTAACCAATCGACTTTGGTCTTAAATTGAAGGACATATAATGACGGTCACAAAAAACCCATATGTTTACTATATTATCTCTGACGGTTTAAAAGTTATAAGCCAAAAACGGATAAGCCGAAACGCGTTAAGGGCCATAACTCGAAAACGGTTTGTCGTACAGTGTTCGACCCTTTATATCAAATAAAGGTCTAAATGAGACGAGTATTTTTCCCATTACATGTCTGCTTCAATTTTGTATGGGTTTTGAGCTATACTGCAAACAAGGTGTGCCATGACCTCTGACCTTGAGATTTGACCTTTGACCTTGACATTTTTAGATGTAACATATGTCATTTAGGATGATTGGTGGTGGTCCCAAGTCTCTAGGACTGACGGTTTTGAAGAAAAAAATTTTGACGCGTCGCAACACTTTTCGAGTCAAAAACGCGTAACCAGGAAGTTGATCGAAAAAAAATTTTTTGCGTGACGAATCATGACCAGGAGTCTAGCAACATTTTCCCCGCTTCAGATTTTTGATAACGGTTACAGTTTTTGAGTTAATCTGCAAACAAGGTTTTTGGGTTCCGGGCAGATAACTCTGTTACTAAAAATAGATCGGTTTCACAGGGTCGGTCAAGGCGAGTACACGTATGACCAAATAATGGTACCAAGTATCGAAAAGATATGTCGCGACACTTTTCGTATATTGATGGCAGAAAAGAAGAAAAATAATAATAATTAAAAAGTCATTTGTTCAGAGAACAAATGTGAGGTCTTTCCCTGTGTTATGTTTTGTTAAGGTATTTTATACAAGTACAAAAGACATTTGAGTCACTTTGTTTATGACAAGATGTTGCCAATTATTGTGATATAGGCTCCAGAATGAAGAGCAGGGGACCTAGAGTCAGAAAAAGTATGGTTGCTAAGGACTTTATGACGGTTGCTATGGACTAGGGGTTGCTTCCGGTTGAAAAAACTTAACCCTAAACTCAAAAAGTAGTCTTGGTTTAAAATATATATGGTTGCTATGGATTTTTCATTAATGTTACCTTGTTGCTAGGGAATGACCTTGACCTATGACCTTTGACCTTGGACTCAAATTGTAGCTCTTTATATACTGATTCATTTTAGTATACATGTTTACTATACTATCTGTTATGGTTTTCAAGTTATTGGCAAAAAACGTGTTTCGCGAAACTTGTTTTGGCCGCCATTTTGAAACCGTTAAACCGAATTATGTACTGTTTGGGTTCAAATTGTAGGTAATTTAATCCTCTTTCAAATGAACCCTATGTTTCATTCATCATCTTTTATAATTTAAAAGTTATAAACAAAAAACATTTTAAAAATAAGAATCAAGGGCGATAACTCAAAAACAACAAGTTTTACGGTTTCACACCTGAAACATTTTTTGTAGATTTCGACATGGCGAACATTTTTTTCATGTATTGTCTGCTTCAATTTTGTACGGTTTAAGTGTTATTTCATAAAAACTGTTTACGGTGTCAGCCATTTTGAAAATGGCTGCCCGTAACCATTCGACTTTGGTCTTAAATTGAAGGACATATAATGACGGTCACAAAAAACCCATATGTTTACTATATTATCTCTGACGGTTTAAAAGTTATAAGCCAAAAACAGATAAGCCGAAACGCGTTAAGGGCCATAACTCGAAAACGGTTTGTCGTACAGTGTTCGACCCTTTATATCAAATAAAGGTCTAAATGAGACGAGTATTTTCCCCATTACATGTCTGCTTCAATTTTGTATGGTTTTTGAGCTATACTGCAAACAAGGTGTACCATGACCTCTGACCTTGAGATTTGACCTTTGACCTTGACATTTTTAGATGTAACATATGTCACTTAGGATGATTGGTGAAGGTCCCAAGTCTCTAGGACTAACTGTTTTGAAGAAAAAAAATTTCGACGAGTCGCGACACTTTTCGTATCAAAAACGCGTAACCAGGAAGTTGATCGAAAAAAAATTTTTTGCGTGACGAATCATGACCATGAGTCTAGCAACATTTTCCCGGCTTCAGATTTTTGATAACGGTTACGGTTATTGAGTTAATCTGCAAACAAGGTTTTTGGGTTACGGGCAGATAACTCCGTTACTAAAAATAGATCGGTTTCGCAGGGTTACTCAAGTCATGCCCATTTAGTGTCGGTTGATGGTATGAAGTTTCGTAATGTTACGCTAAGTATTTCTTCTTTTTTTTTTGTGGCGGAAAAAAAAATAATAATAATAATAATAATCATAAGAAATACAGTAAGGTCTTTCCTTCTGTGGAAGGGAAAGACCTTAATAATAATAACCATAAGAAATACAGTAAGGTCTTTCCTTCTGTGGAAGGGAAAGACCTTAATAATCAGAAGAATTGCTAGAAGGTCTTTACGACCGTAGTCGTGAAAGACCTTAATAAAGACCGGTCAACATTTTTTCATCTGATTTTGACTAAATATGATTAAAAGTAGTATATTTAACATGTTTTGACCACTTTTAGTGCAAAAATGTCAGTTTTCACATTTTTGGAAAAAAAGGGGGGATGAACTATTAATTTCTTTATTTCTAATATCTGAGACCCTTAAATGGGTTAAATGTGTTGAAATAGTGTCATAAAGTTGATTTGACCTTGAAAAGTCAGTCAAGGTCATACGGTTACTCTGTATCTAAGACCGGTGTAAATTTCCTTAAAATCCATTCGCGTTCAATATTTTAGCATTTTTTTCTCATTTTGGGGTATTTAGAGGTAGAAAAGACATTGGACAACTGATTAGCACTAAAAATATGACTAAAATATGAATAATTATGTAAAATATAGATCTGTATATGTAGTAACCCTTAAAATTCCATTTTGGTTAATTTGACCTTGACCTTTGACCTTGGATTTTGATATTTTTGGATGTAACATATGTCACCTAAGTTTAATGGTGAAGGTTCCAAGTCTCTATGACCAACGGTTTAAAAGATAAAAATTTTGACGCGTCGCGACACTTTTTGAATCTTAAACGCGTCAACAGGAAGTGATTTGTTTATTAAATTGGTCCATAGAGCTTGTTTATTAGTTCCTTAACACTTTGCATGCTTTAGTTTTTGTGTTTTTTTTGTAGTTTAGGAGGAGAAGAAGACACAAACTTTACAGTGTTAGGGGAGATAACTCCGTAACAATAAATAGTTCGCTTTCGCAGGGTAAATTGCGAAGAGTTTTTTTATGACCGATATACCACCTTAAATATCAAAATGATATGTCGCGAAACAAAAAATATATTGGGGCGGCGGATGAAAAATAATAATAATAATTAAAGTGCCATTTGTTCCGAGAACAAATGAGAGGTCTTTCCCATAAACGTGACCTATGACCTTTGACCTTTGTTTTAAAGTTAAGCTCTTCAATTACTGATAAAAAACATATATATATGTACTATATTATCTTTAACCGTTTAAATGTTATATAAGTAAATAATGCATAGGATGATGTTTTCGGCCGCCATTTTGAAATCACTCAACCGTACCATGTACTTTATGGGCTTAAATTATAGGTCTTGTCAAGACGGTCATTTTTCATACACATGTCTATTATACTATCTGTTAAGGTTTTCAAGTTATTGGCAAAAAACGTATTTCGCGAAAACTTGTTTCGGCCGTTATTTCAAAACCGCTCAACCGAATCATGCACTGTTTGGACTCAAATTGTAGGTCTTTTCAAGACAATCATTTTTTGTTCATATATTGTCTATACTATCTCTAACGGTTTTCGAGTTATAAGCAAAAAACCGTTTGACGGCCGCCATTTTGGCAATGGTAAACCCAAAAAAATTTTGACCACAGATTCGTAATCAGGACCCTCAAATCTACCTGGAAATCAAATTTCATCAAAATCGGACAACTTTGACATTTTGCGCCAAGTTTGCGCCATACGCGCGCAACCAGGAAGTAAATTACAGCATTCTTTTTGCATGATAAATCATCACCAGGATGTAAGCTACCATTTTCACTAAACAGAATCTTTATAACTATTACCGTTTCTGAGCTCACCTGATAACAAGGGTAAACAGCGTTTTGCGCTATTGCGCCGAAACTACAAATAATTTAGCGTCAGGCCCTTAGTCATTTCTATTCCTGGCAGTGCTGAATAAGTGTGCCAAATTTCATTAAGATCGGTCAAGAAACTTTTTGCTCACGAGCGGCAGAAAAAAAAAAGAATAATAATAATAATAATTAAATTACAATCGTTCAAAGAACGATTGCGAGGTCTTTCCTATTTGTGTATTACAATAGAAACAGATTACAGAGACTGAGTGATACAATTTTGGGATAGTTCAACATTTAGAAAATATATGGTTGCTATTGACTTTTATGTCAGTTGCTATAAATAGTTTATCAAAATCAGTCTAGAAGACCTTTATATCTACTTGAATACCAAATTTTATCAAAATTGGTCATTTTTTACATTTGGCGCCATTTGTACGAAATTTTATTTTTTTACTGCAGATTCGTACTCAGAACCCTTAAATCTACTTGAATACCAAATTTCATCAAAATTGGTTAACTTTTTCATATTTGCGCCATTAGCGCGAAAAGCTTGAAATTATATTTTTTACCGCATATTCGTACTCAGGACTCTTAAACCTACTGGAACACCGAATTTCGTCAAAATCGCTCAACTTTTACATTTTGGCGCCATTGGCGCGAAAAGCGCAAAATTTGATTTTTGACCACAGATTTGTACTCAGAACTCTTAAATCTACTTGAATACCAAATTTCATCAAAATCGGTCAACTTTTACATTTTGGCGCCATTGGCGCGAAAAGTGCAAAATTTGATTTTTGACCACAGATTTGTACTCAGGACTCTTAAATCTACTTGAATACCAAATTTCATCAAAATCGGTCAACTTTTACATTTTGGCGCCATTGGCGCGAAAAGCGCAAAATTTGATTTTTGACCACAGATTTGTACTCAGGACTCTTAAAATCTACTTGAATATCTAATTTCATCAAAATCGGTCAACTTTTACATTTTTGCGCCATCAGCGCGAAAAGCGCAAAAATTGAATTTTGACCTACAGATTTGTACTCAGGACTCTTAAATCTACTTGAATACAAAATTTCATCAAAATCGGTCAACTTTTACATTTTGGCGCCACCGGCGCGAAAAGCGCAAAATTTGATTTTTGACCACAGATTTGTACTCAGGACTCTTAAATCTACTTGAATACCAAATTTCATCAAAATCGGACAACTTTTACATTTTGGCGCCATCGGCGCGAAAAGCGCAAAATTTGATTTTTGACCACAGATTTGTACTCAGGACTCTTAAATCTACTTGAATACCAAATTTCATCAAAATCGGTCAACTTTTACATTTTGGCGCCATCGGCGCGAAAGGCGCAAAATTTGATTTTTGACAACAGATTTGTGCTCAGGACTCTTAAATCTACTTGAATACCAAATTTCATCAAAATCGGTCAACTTTTACATTTTGGCGCCATCAGCGCGAAAAGCGCAAAATTTGATTTTTGACCACAGATTTGTACTCAACCTCTCGCCCCCTCTCGTCCCCATGGCGTGGCTTAGAAACTAACTGAAAAACTATCTTAATATAAATCAATAATTGTTACATCAAATCTATTTATTGAAAGTGATATTGCACAACATGATGAAATCTGTTGAAACAACGTTTTACGGAGATGTTTGAAGGGCTCTAACTCAAAAACGGGTGGTCGAAAAAAATTTTTGCCTTCGGATTTGTAATCAGGACCCTCAAATCTACCTGGAAACAAAATTTCATCAAAATCGGACAACATTGACATTTTGCGCCAACTTTGCGCCATACGCGTGCAACCAGGAAGTAAATTAGAGCATTCTTTTTGCATGATAAATCATCACCAGTATGTAAGGTACCATTTCCATTTATCAGAATCTTGATAACTTTTACCGTTTCGGAGGAGATCTGAACACAAGGGTAAAAAGCGTTTTGCGCGATTGCGCCGTAACTAAGAAAAGTTTAGCGTCAGGCCCTTAGTCAAGTCGATTCCTGGCAGTGCTGAATAAGTGTGCCAAATTTCGTTAAGATCGGTCAAGAAACTTTTTGCTCACGAGCGGCAGAAAAAAAAGAATAATAAAAATCGGACAACTTTTACATTTTGGCGCCATCGGCGCAAAAGGCGCAAAATTTGATTTTTGACTACAGATTTGTACTCAGGACTCTTAAATCTACTTGAATACCAAATTTAATCAAAATCGGTCAACTTTTACATTTTGGCGCCATCAGCGCGAAAAGCGCAAAATTTGATTTTTGACCACAGATTTGTACTCAGGACTCTTAAATCTACTTGAATACAAAATTTCATCAAAATCGGTCAACTTTTACATTTTGGCGCCATCGGCGCGAAAAGCGCAAAATTTGATTTTTGACCACAGATTTGTACTCAGGACTCTTAAATCTACTTGAATATCAAATTTCATCAAAATCGGTCAACTTATACATTTTGGCGCCATCGGCGCGAAAAGCGCAAAATTTGATTTTTGACCACAGATTTGTACTCAGGACTCTTAAATCTACTTGAATACCAAATTTCATCAAAATCCGTCAACTTTTACATTTTGGCGCCATCGGCGCGAAAGGCGCAAAATTTGATTTTTGACCACAGATTTGTACTCAGGACTCTTAAATCTACTTGAATACCAAATTTCATCAAAATTGGTCAACTTTTACATTTTTGCGCCATCAGCGCGAAAAGCGCAAAATTTGATTTATGACCACAGATTTGTACACAACCTCTCGCCCCCTCTCGTCCCCATGTCGACATAAAAGGGCGTGGCTTAGAAACTCAAAAACTATCTTAATATAAATCAATAATTGTTACATCAAATCTATTTATTGAAAGTGATATTGCACAACATGATGAAATCTGCTGAAACAACGTTTTACGGAGATGTTTGAAGGGCTCTAACTCAAAAACGGGTGGTCGAAAAAAATTTTTGCCTTCGGATTTGTAATCAGGACCCTCAAATCTACCTGGAAACAAAATTTCATCAAAATCGGACAACATCGACATTTTGCGCCAACTTTGCGCCATACGCGTGCAACCAGGAAGTAAATTAGAGCATTCTTTTTGCATGATAAATCATCACCAGTATGTAAGGTACCATTTCCACTCAACAGAATCTTGATAACTATTACCGTTTCGGAGGAGATCTGAACACAAGGGTAAACAGCGTTTTGCGCGATTGCGCCGTAACTAAGAAAAGTTTAGCGTCAGGCCCTTAGTCAAGTCGATTCCTGGCAGTGCTGAATAAGTGTGCCAAATTTCGTTAAGATCGGTCGAGAAACTTTTTGCTCACGAGCGGCAGAAAAAAAAGAATAATAATAATAATAATAATAATAGGCAGAACGAAAACAATAAGGTCTTCCCTTTGGAAAGGGAAAGACCTTAATAATAATAGGCAGAACGAAAACAATAAGGTCTTCCCTTTGGAAAGGGAAAGACCTTAATAATAGGCCTAACGAATACAATAAGGTCTTTCCTACGGAAGGGAAAGACCTTAATAATAGGCCTAACGAATACAATAAGGTCTTTCCTACGGAAGGGAAAGACCTTAATTATACGTCAGTTGCTCATAGAAAAAAAATAAGTAGGTTTTTTTTCACATTTTAGAGGACTATTTCCGCCATTTTCACCGAGTCTTAAAGGATGTTACGTCATTTACATGTTTGTATGTCTGTCTGTCCGTCCGTCCGTATTTTTTGTTTTTTGTATGTTTTTTTTATACTTTCGTTTTGTTTGTTTTTCAAATAACTTTTCATGTTTGTTTTTGTTTCTTTTACATGACAAAACAATTTTTGAGGGGGGGGGGGGGGGGGCTATTTCATACATGTAAGTTATTGCGCATACATGTAAGTACAAAAATTGGGGGGGGGGCTTCAGTTTTTAGTTTATTTTCTTTGTTACTATATAAAGCGACACTTTGTTATTTGTAGGTTTCTATGGTGTCGCGCGCGCTCTACGTCATATTTGAATAAAACTACGACTCTGTTTTTTTAAATCTCAGTCGAGGATTGAATGTTGACCAGTACACTTCAATTTTATTTCATTCCTATAAGTGTTACTATATGGAATACATGGTCGTCGCGCCTGAGTAACTTCATAATTGAAAGCACCTGTTTAAAGGAAATTATGACAATTGTTGTCAGCGAAGTGACCGACATTTAAAACAGTAAAAATGTCTTGAACTGGGATTATTCTTGTGAATTAAAGTGGATTTTAGTGATTTCATTCCATTTTAAAATCAGGAAACACGTTTCTATAGGAAAATCGCAAGACATAAGGCAGGAATTTGTGTGTTTTACGGGACTGCAGAAAACTTTAATTTTGAAAAACTCATAAACCAGAGGACATTTTTGTAAACGGGGACTTTTAGTGCATACATTTGGCTAGGATATTAGCTAGTTTTGACAGCATTTTGGCACTTCCGGTGCATTTGACAAAAGTACAAAGAGGGGTCAAGTTACGTTTTTTGAAATTTCGCAAAATTATGAAAAAAATTTGTATAAAAAAAAATATCGGGACCCAGCTGGAATGTTTGACAGATTTCAGTCGGGCACATTTTTACGGAGAGGGGGCACCAAAAATTTCCGCACGGAAAAGTTTATTTTTGGCTAAATTTGCGATTTTTGAGTAAAAACCAGAAAGGGGCGTAACTTCAAAACGGGGCCAGGTACAGACTTTATTTTTAGCTACAACGCGAGAGCTCATTATTCTCAGCAACTGTGCAAAATTTCAGCTCGATCGGTTGAACGATGTAGGAGTTTATCTGATAACAAGATTTCATAAAAAAAAAGCCCGCGGGGGCATAACTCAAAAACTGGGCTAGGTACGAGCTTCCAGGGTGAGCTGTGCTTGTGTTTGAAGTAGTTCTAGCAGTGCTCCAAATTTCAGCCAAATCCGTTCAGAAATGGCGAAACCATTATTTTTTTTAAGTCTAAGTGTTGTTGAAGAAGAATTGGAATAAGAATATTAAATTACAATCGTTCAAAGAACGATCGCGAGGTCTTTCCCATTTGTGTATAACAATAGAAACAGATTACAGTGACTGAGTGATACAATTTTTGGATAGTTCAACATTTAGAAAATATATGGTTGCTCTTTACTTTTATGCAAGTTGCTATGAATAGTTCATCAAAATCAGTCTAGAAGACCTTTAAATCTACTTGAAAACCAAATTTTATCTAAATTGGTCATTTTTTGCATTTGGCGCCATTTGCGCGAAATTTTATTTTTGACTGCAGATTCGTACTCAGGACCCTTAAATCTACTTGAATACCAAATTTCATCAAAATCGGTCAACTTTTACATTTTGGCGCCATTGGCGCGAAAAGCGCGAAATTTTATTTTTGATCGCAGATTCGTACTCAGGACTCTTAAATCTACTTGAAAACCAAATTTCATCAAAATCGGTCAACTTTTACATTTTGGCGCCATCGGCGCGAAAAGCGCAAAATTTGATTTTTGACCACAGATTTGTTCTCAGGACTCTTAAATCTACTTGAATATCAAATTTCATCAAAATCGGTCAACTTTTACATTTTGGCGCCATCGGCGCGAAAAGCGCAAAATTTGATTTTTGACCACAGATTTGTACTCAGGACTCTTAAATCTACTTGAATACCAAATTTCATCAAAATCGGTCAACTTTTACATTTTGGCGCCATCGGCGCGAAAAGCGCAAAATTTGATTTTTGACCACAGATTTGTACTTAGGACCCTTATATCTAATTGAATACCAAATTTCATCAAAATCGGTCAACTTTTACATTTTGGCGCCATCGGCGCGAAAAGCGCAAAATTTGATTTTTGACCACAGATTTGTACTCAGGACTCTTAAATCTACTTGAATACCAAATTTCATCAAAATCGGTCAACTTTTACATTTTGGCGCCATCGGCGCGAAAAGCGCAAAATTTGATTTTTGACCACAAATTTGTACTTAGGACCCTTATATCTAATTGAATACCAAATTTCATCAAAATCGGTCAACTTTTACATTTTGGCGCCATCGGCGCGAAAGGGGCGACTCAACCTCTCGCCCCCTCTCGTCCCCATGTCGACATAAAAGGGCGTGGCTTAGAAACTAACTCAAAAAACTATCTAAATATAAATCAATAATTGTTACATCAGATCTTTTTATGGAAAGTGATATTGCACAACATGATGAAATCTGTTGAAACAACGTTTTACGGAGATGTTTCAAGGGCTCTAACTCAAAAACGGGTGGTCGAAAAAAAATTTTGCTTTCGGATTTGTAATCAGGACCCTCAAATCTACCTGGAAACCAAATTTTATCAAAATCGGACAACATTGACATTTTGCGCCAACTTTGCGCCATACGCGTGCAACCAGGAAGTATATTAGAGCATTATTTTTTGCATGATAAATCATCACCAGGATGTAAGGTACCATTTGCACTAAACAGAATCTTGATAACTATTACCGTTTCGGAGGAGATCTGAACACAAGGGTAAACAGCGTTTTGCGCGATTGCGCCGTAACTAAGAATAGTTTAGCGTCAGGTCCTTAGTCAAGTCGATTCCTGGCAGTGCTGAATAAGTGTGCCAAATTTCGTTAAGATCGGTCAAGAAACTTTTTGCTCACGAGCGGCAGAAAAAAAAGAATAATAATAATAATAATAATTAAATTACAATCGTTCAAAGAACGATCGCGAGGTCTTTCCCATTTGTGTATTACAATAGAAACAGATTACAGTGACTGAGTGATACAATTTTTGGATAGTTCAACATTCAGAAAATATATGGTTGCTCTTTACTTTTATGCAAGTTGCTATGAATAGTTCATCAAAATCAGTCTAGAAGACCTTTAAATCTACTTGAAAACCAAATTTTATCTAAATTGGTCATTTTTTGCACTTGGCGCCATTTGCGCGAAATTTCATTTTTGACTGCAGATTTGTACTCAGGACCCTTAAATCTACTTGAATACCAAATTTCATCAAAATCGGTCAACTTTTACATTTTGGCGCCGTTGGCGCGAAAAGCGCGAAATTTTATTTTAATCGCAGATTCGTACTCAGGACTCTTAAATCTACTTGAAAACCAAATTTCATCAAAATCGGTCAATTTTTACATTTTGGCGCCATTGGCGCAAAAAGCGCATAATTTGATTTTTAACCACAGATTTGTACTCAGGATGTTTAAATCTACTTGAATGCCAAATTTCATCAAAATCGGTCAACTTTTACATTTTGGCGCCATCGGCGCGAAAAGCGCAAAATTTGATTTTTGACCACAGATTTGTACTCAGGACTCTTAAATCTACTTGAATACCAAATTTCATCAAAATCGGTCAACTTTTACATTTTGGCGCCATCGGCGCGAAAAGCGCAAAATTTGATTTTTGACCACAGATTTGTACTCAGGACTCTTAAATCTACTTGAATATCAAATTTCATCAAAATCGGTCAACTTTTACATTTTGGCGCCATCGGCGTGAAAAGCGCAAAGTTTGATTTTTGACCACAGATTTGTACTCAGGACTCTTAAATCTACTTGAATACCAAATTTCATCAATATCGGTCAACTTTTACATTTTGGCGCCATCGGCGCGAAAAGCGCAAAATTTGATTTTTGACCACAGATTTGTACTCAGGACTCTTAAATCTACTTGAATACCAAATTTCATCAAAATCGGTCAACTTTTACATTTTGGCGCCATCGGCGCGAAAAGCGCAAAATTTGATTTTTGACCACAGATTTGTACTCATGACTCTTAAATCTACTTGAATACCAAATTTCATCAGAATCGGTCAACTTTTACATTTTGGCGCCATCGGCGCGAAAAGCGCAAAATTTGATTTTTGACCACAGATTTGTACTCAGGACTCTTAAATCTACTTGAATATCAAATTTCATCAAAATCGGTCAACTTTTACATTTTGGCGCCATCGGCGCGAAAAGCGCAAAATTTGATTTTTGACCACAGATTTGTACTCAGGACTCTTAAATCTACTTGAATACCAAATTTCATCAAAATCGGTCAACTTTTACATTTTGGCGCCATCGGCGCGAAAAGCGCAAAATTTGATTTTTGACCACAGATTTGTACTCAGGACTCTTAAATCTACTTAAACTAACTCAAAAACTATCTAAATAAAAATCAATAATTGTTACATCAAATCTATTTATTGAAAAAGATATTGCACAACATGATGAAATCTGTTGAAACAACGTTTTACGGAGATGTTTCCAGGGCTCTAACTCAAAAACGGGTAGTCGAAAAATTTTTTTTTTTTGATTTGTAATCAGGACCCTCAAATCTACCTGGAAACCAAATTTCATCAAAATCGGACAACATTGACATTTAGCGCCAACTTTGCGCCATACGCGTGCAACCAGGAAGTAAATTATAGCATTCTTTTTGCATGATAAATCATCACCAGGATGTAAGGTACCATTTCCACTAAACAGAATCTTGATAATTATTACCGTTTTGGAGGAGATCTGAACACAAGGGTAAACAGCGTTTTGCGCGATTGCGCCGTAACTAAGAATAGTTTAGCGTCAGGTCCTTAGTCAAGTCGATTCCTGGCAGTGCTGAATAAGTGTGCAAAATTTCATTAAGATCTGTCAAGAAACTTTTTGCTCACGAGCGGCAGAAAAAAAAGAATAATAATAATAATAATAGGCAGAACGAAAACAATAAGGTCTTCCCTTTGGAAAGGGAAAGACCTTAATAATAGGCAGAACGAAAACAATAAGGTCTTCCCTTTGGAAGGGAAAGACCTTAATTAAAGTGCCATTTGTTCAAAGAACAAATGAGAGGTCTTTCCCGTAGATTGACCTATGACCTTTGACCTTTGTCTTAAAGTCAAGCTCTTTAATTACTGAAAATAAATATATATATATTTACTATATTAGCTGTAACCGTTTAAATCTTATATACAAGTAAATAATGCATTGGATGATGTTTTTGGCCGCCATTTTGAAACCAGTCAACCGTTAAATGTATTTCTTGGGCTTAAATGGTAGGTCTTGTCAAGACGGTCATTTTTCATACACATGTCTATTATACTATCTGTTACGGTTTTCAAGTTATTGGCAAAAAACCTATTTCGCGAAAACCTGTTTCGGCCGTTATTTCGAAATCGCTCAACCGAATCATGCACTTCTTGGACTCAAATTGTAGGTCTTTTCAAGACGATCATTTTTTGTTCATATATTGTCTATACTATCTCTTACGCTTTTCGAGTTATAAGTAAAAAACCATTTTACGACCACCATTTTGGCAATGGTAAACGCAAAAAAAAAATTGACCACAGATTCGTAATCAGGACCATCATATCTACCTGGATACCAAATTTCATTAAAATCGGACAATTTTTACATTTTGCGCCAAGTTTGCGCCATATGCGCGCAACCAGGAAATAAATTACAGCATTCTTTTTGCATGATAAATCATCACCAGGATGTAAGCTACCATTTTCACTAAACAGAATCTTGATAACTATTACCGTATCTGAGGAGATCCGATCACAAGGGTAAACAGCGTTTAGCGCTATTGCGCCGAACCTAAAAGGAGTTGGCGCTCACAGGCATACTCATTTCTATTCCTGGCAGTGCTGAATAAGTGTGCCAAATTTCATGAAGATCGGTCAAGAAACTTTTTGCTCACGAGCGGCAGAAAAAAAAAAAGAATAATAATAATAATAGGCCGACGAAATACAATAAGGTCTTCCCTTTGGAAAGGGAAAGACCTTAATAATAATAGGCCTAACGAATACAATAAGGTCTTTCCTACGGAAGGGAAAGACCTTAATCAGAAGAATTGCTAGAAGGTCTTTACGACCGTAGTCGTGAAAGACCTTAATAAAGACCGGTCGACATTTTTTCATCTGATTTTGACTAAATATGATTAAAAGTAGTACATATAACAGGTTTTGACCATTTTTGGTGAAAAAATGTCAAATTTCACATTTTTGGAAAAAAGGGGGGATGAATTTTTAATTTTCTTATTTTTGATATCTGAGACCCATAAATGGTTTAAATGTGTTGGAATAGTGTCATTAAGTTGATTTGACCTTGAAAAGTCAGTCAAGGTCATACGGTTACTCCGTGTCTAAAACCGGTGTAAATTTTCAAAAAATCCTTTCGCGTCTAATAATTTAGCATTTTTTTGTCATTTTTTGTTTAAATAGGTAGAAAAGACATTGAACAACAGTTTTGCACTCAAAAATCCTGACTTAAATATGAAAAACTATCTAAAAAATTGATCATTATATGGCGTTACTCTTAAAATTGTGATTTGACAAATTTGACGCTTCGCGACACTTTTTGTCCCTTAAAATCATAAACAGGAAGTGGTTTGTAATTTATGAAATTGGTCCATAAAGCTTGCTTATAAGTCCCTTAACACTTTGGATGCTTTAGTTTTTTTATTTTTATTGTAGTTTAGGAGGAGTTGCGGTAACAAACTTTACGGTGTAAGGGGAGATAACTCCGTAACTAAAAATAGTTTCGCTAAGCGGACTCATTTTTAAATTGGTTTTTCATGACCGGTATACTACCTTAAGTATTGAAATGATATGTCGCGAAACAAAAAAAAAATTTTTTTGGCGGAAGAAGAAGAATAATAATCAGAAGAATTGCTAGAAGGTCTTTACGACCGTAGTCGTGAAAGACCTTAATAAAGACCGGTCGACATTTTTTCATCTGATTTTGACTAAATATGATTAAAAGTAGTACATATAACAGGTTTTGACCATTTTTGGTGAAAAAATGTCAAATTTCACATTTTTGGAAAAAAGGGGGGATGAATTTTTAATTTTCTTATTTTTGATATCTGAGACCCATAAATGGTTTAAATGTGTTGGAATAGTGTCATTAAGTTGATTTGACCTTGAAAAGTCAGTCAAGGTCATACGGTTACTCCGTGTCTAAAACCGGTGTAAATTTTCAAAAAATCCTTTCGCGTCTAATAATTTAGCATTTTTTTGTCATTTTTTGTTTAAATAGGTAGAAAAGACATTGAACAACAGTTTTGCACTCAAAAATCCTGACTTAAATATGAAAAACTATCTAAAAAATTGATCATTATATGGCGTTACTCTTAAAATTGTGATTTGACAAATTTGACGCTTCGCGACACTTTTTGTCCCTTAAAATCATAAACAGGAAGTGGTTTGTAATTTATGAAATTGGTCCATAAAGCTTGCTTATAAGTCCCTTAACACTTTGGATGCTTTAGTTTTTTTATTTTTATTGTAGTTTAGGAGGAGTTGCGGTAACAAACTTTACGGTGTAAGGGGAGATAACTCCGTAACTAAAAATAGTTTCGCTAAGCGGACTCATTTTTAAATTGGTTTTTCATTACCGGTATACTACCTTAAGTATTGAAATGATATGTCGCGAAACAAAAAAAAAATTTTTTTGGCGGAAGAAGAAGAATAATAATCAGAAGAATTGCTAGAAGGTCTTTACGACCGTAGTCGTGAAAGACCTTAATAAAGACCGGTCGACATTTTTTCATCTGATTTTGACTAAATATGATTAAAAGTAGTACATATAACAGGTTTTGACCATTTTTGGTGAAAAAATGTCAAATTTCACATTTTTGGAAAAAAGGGGGGATGAATTTTTAATTTTCTTATTTTTGATATCTGAGACCCATAAATGGTTTAAATGTGTTGGAATAGTGTCATTAAGTTGATTTGACCTTGAAAAGTCAGTCAAGGTCATACGGTTACTCCGTGTCTAAAACCGGTGTAAATTTTCAAAAAATCCTTTCGCGTCTAATAATTTAGCATTTTTTTGTCATTTTTTGTTTAAATAGGTAGAAAAGACATTGAACAACAGTTTTGCACTCAAAAATCCTGACTTAAATATGAAAAACTATCTAAAAAATTGATCATTATATGGCGTTACTCTTAAAATTGTGATTTGACAAATTTGACGCTTCGCGACACTTTTTGTCCCTTAAAATCATAAACAGGAAGTGGTTTGTAATTTATGAAATTGGTCCATAAAGCTTGCTTATAAGTCCTTTAACACTTTGGATGCTTTAGTTTTTTTATTTTTATTGTAGTTTAGGAGGAGTTGCGGTAACAAACTTTACGGTGTAAGGGGAGATAACTCCGTAACTAAAAATAGTTTCGCTAAGCGGACTCATTTTTAAATTGGTTTTTCATGACCGGTATACTACCTTAAGTATTGAAATGATATGTCGCGAAACAAAAAAAAAATTTTTTTGGCGGAAGAAGAAGAATAATAATCAGAAGAATTGCTAGAAGGTCTTTACGACCGTAGTCGTGAAAGACCTTAATAAAGACCGGTCGACATTTTTTCATCTGATTTTGACTAAATATGATTAAAAGTAGTACATATAACAGGTTTTGACCATTTTTGGTGAAAAAATGTCAAATTTCACATTTTTGGAAAAAAGGGGGGATGAATTTTTAATTTTCTTATTTTTGATATCTGAGACCCATAAATGGTTTAAATGTGTTGGAATAGTGTCATTAAGTTGATTTGACCTTGAAAAGTCAGTCAAGGTCATACGGTTACTCCGTGTCTAAAACCGGTGTAAATTTTCAAAAAATCCTTTCGCGTCTAATAATTTAGCATTTTTTTGTCATTTTTTGTTTAAATAGGTAGAAAAGACATTGAACAACAGTTTTGCACTCAAAAATCCTGACTTAAATATGAAAAACTATCTAAAAAATTGATCATTATATGGCGTTACTCTTAAAATTGTGATTTGACAAATTTGACGCTTCGCGACACTTTTTGTCCCTTAAAATCATAAACAGGAAGTGGTTTGTAATTTATGAAATTGGTCCATAAAGCTTGCTTATAAGTCCCTTAACACTTTGGATGCTTTAGTTTTTTTATTTTTATTGTAGTTTAGGAGGAGTTGCGGTAACAAACTTTACGGTGTAAGGGGAGATAACTCCGTAACTAAAAATAGTTTCGCTAAGCGGACTCATTTTTAAATTGGTTTTTCATGACCGGTATACTACCTTAAGTATTGAAATGATATGTCGCGAAACAAAAAAAAAATTTTTTTGGCGGAAGAAGAAGAATAATAATCAGAAGAATTGCTAGAAGGTCTTTACGACCGTAGTCGTGAAAGACCTTAATAAAGACCGGTCGACATTTTTTCATCTGATTTTGACTAAATATGATTAAAAGTAGTACATATAACAGGTTTTGACCATTTTTGGTGAAAAAATGTCAAATTTCACATTTTTGGAAAAAAGGGGCAATGAATTTTTAATTTTCTTATTTTTGATATCTGAGACCCATAAATGGTTTAAATGTGTTGGAATAGTGTCATTAAGTTGATTTGACCTTGAAAAGTCAGTCAAGGTCATACGGTTACTCCGTGTCTAAAACCGGTGTAAATTTTCAAAAAATCCTTTCGCGTCTAATAATTTAGCATTTTTTTGTCATTTTTTGTTTAAATAGGTAGAAAAGACATTGAACAACAGTTTTGCACTCAAAAATCCTGACTTAAATATGAAAAACTATCTAAAAAATTGATCATTATATGGCGTTACTCTTAAAATTGTGATTTGACAAATTTGACGCTTCGCGACACTTTTTGTCCCTTAAAATCATAAACAGGAAGTGGTTTGTAATTTATGAAATTGGTCCATAAAGCTTGCTTATAAGTCCCTTAACACTTTGGATGCTTTAGTTTTTTTATTTTTATTGTAGTTTAGGAGGAGTTGCGGTAACAAACTTTACGGTGTAAGGGGAGATAACTCCGTAACTAAAAATAGTTTCGCTAAGCGGACTCATTTTTAAATTGGTTTTTCATGACCGGTATACTACCTTAAGTATTGAAATGATATGTCGCGAAACAAAAAAAAAATTTTTTTGGCGGAAGAAGAAGAATAATAATCAGAAGAATTGCTAGAAGGTCTTTACGACCGTAGTCGTGAAAGACCTTAATAATCAGAAGAATTGCTAGAAGGTCTTTACGACCGTAGTCGTGAAAGACCTTAATAAAGACCGGTCAACATTTTTTCATCTGATTTTGACTAAATATGATTAAAAGTAGTATATTTAACATGTTTTGACCACTTTTAGTGCAAAAATGTCAGTTTTCACATTTTTGGAAAAAAAGGGGGGATGAACTATTAATTTCTTTATTTCTAATATCTGAGACCCTTAAATGGGTTAAATGTGTTGAAATAGTGTCATAAAGTTGATTTGACCTTGAAAAGTCAGTCAAGGTCATACGGTTACTCTGTATCTAAGACCGGTGTAAATTTCCTTAAAATCCATTCGCGTTCAATATTTTAGCATTTTTTTCTCATTTTGGGGTATTTAGAGGTAGAAAAGACATTGGACAACTGATTAGCACTAAAAATATGACTAAAATATGAATAATTATGTAAAATATAGATCTGTATATGTAGTAACCCTTAAAATTCCATTTTGGTTAATTTGACCTTGACCTTTGACCTTGGATTTTGATATTTTTGGATGTAACATATGTCACCTAAGTTTAATGGTGAAGGTTCCAAGTCTCTATGACCAACGGTTTAAAAGATAAAAATTTTGACGCGTCGCGACACTTTTTGAATCTTAAACGCGTCAACAGGAAGTGATTTGTTTATTAAATTGGTCCATAGAGCTTGTTTATTAGTTCCTTAACACTTTGCATGCTTTAGTTTTTATGTTTTTTTTGTAGTTTAGGAGGAGAAGAAGACACAAACTTTACAGTGTTAGGGGAGATAACTCCGTAACAATAAATAGTTCGCTTTCGCAGGGTAAATTGCGAAGAGTTTTTTTATGACCGATATACCACCTTAAATATCAAAATGATATGTCGCGAAACAAAAAATATATTGGGGCGGCGGATGAAAAATAATAATAATAATAATCAGAAGAATTGCTAGAAGGTCTTTACGACCGTAGTCGTGAAAGACCTTAATAAAGACCGGTCAACATTTTTTCATCTGATTTTGACTAAATATGATTAAAAGTAGTATATTTAACATGTTTTGACCACTTTTAGTGCAAAAATGTCAGTTTTCACATTTTTGGAAAAAAAGGGGGGATGAACTATTAATTTCTTTATTTCTAATATCTGAGACCCTTAAATGGGTTAAATGTGTTGAAATAGTGTCATAAAGTTGATTTGACCTTGAAAAGTCAGTCAAGGTCATACGGTTACTCTGTATCTAAGACCGGTGTAAATTTCCTTAAAATCCATTCGCGTTCAATATTTTAGCATTTTTTTCTCATTTTGGGGTATTTAGAGGTAGAAAAGACATTGGACAACTGATTAGCACTAAAAATATGACTAAAATATGAATAATTATGTAAAATATAGATCTGTATATGTAGTAACCCTTAAAATTCCATTTTGGTTAATTTGACCTTGACCTTTGACCTTGGATTTTGATATTTTTGGATGTAACATATGTCACCTAAGTTTAATGGTGAAGGTTCCAAGTCTCTATGACCAACGGTTTAAAAGATAAAAATTTTGACGGGTCGCGACACTTTTTGAATCTTAAACGCGTCAACAGGAAGTGATTTGTTTATTAAATTGGTCCATAGAGCTTGTTTATTAGTTCCTTAACACTTTGCATGCTTTAGTTTTTGTGTTTTTTTTGTAGTTTAGGAGGAGAAGAAGACACAAACTTTACAGTGTTAGGGGAGATAACTCCGTAACAATAAATAGTTCGCTTTCGCAGGGTAAATTGCGAAGAGTTTTTTTATGACCGATATACCACCTTAAATATCAAAATGATATGTCGCGAAACAAAAAATATATTGGGGCGGCGGATGAAAAATAATAATAATAATAATCAGAAGAATTGCTAGAAGGTCTTTACGACCGTAGTCGTGAAAGACCTTAATAAAGACCGGTCAACATTTTTTCATCTGATTTTGACTAAATATGATTAAAAGTAGTATATTTAACATGTTTTGACCACTTTTAGTGCAAAAATGTCAGTTTTCACATTTTTGGAAAAAAAGGGGGGATGAACTATTAATTTCTTTATTTCTAATATCTGAGACCCTTAAATGGGTTAAATGTGTTGAAATAGTGTCATAAAGTTGATTTGACCTTGAAAAGTCAGTCAAGGTCATACGGTTACTCTGTATCTAAGACCGGTGTAAATTTCCTTAAAATCCATTCGCGTTCAATATTTTAGCATTTTTTTCTCATTTTGGGGTATTTAGAGGTAGAAAAGACATTGGACAACTGATTAGCACTAAAAATATGACTAAAATATGAATAATTATGTAAAATATAGATCTGTATATGTAGTAACCCTTAAAATTCCATTTTGGTTAATTTGACCTTGACCTTTGACCTTGGATTTTGATATTTTTGGATGTAACATATGTCACCTAAGTTTAATGGTGAAGGTTCCAAGTCTCTATGACCAACGGTTTAAAAGATAAAAATTTTGACGCGTCGCGACACTTTTTGAATCTTAAACGCGTCAACAGGAAGTGATTTGTTTATTAAATTGGTCCATAGAGCTTGTTTATTAGTTCCTTAACACTTTGCATGCTTTAGTTTTTGTGTTTTTTTTGTAGTTTAGGAGGAGAAGAAGACACAAACTTTACAGTGTTAGGGGAGATAACTCCGTAACAATAAATAGTTCGCTTTCGCAGGGTAAATTGCGAAGAGTTTTTTTATGACCGATATACCACCTTAAATATCAAAATGATATGTCGCGAAACAAAAAATATATTGGGGCGGCGGATGAAAAATAATAATAATAATAATCAGAAGAATTGCTAGAAGGTCTTTACGACCGTAGTCGTGAAAGACCTTAATAAAGACCGGTCAACATTTTTTCATCTGATTTTGACTAAATATGATTAAAAGTAGTATATTTAACATGTTTTGACCACTTTTAGTGCAAAAATGTCAGTTTTCACATTTTTGGAAAAAAAGGGGGGATGAACTATTAATTTCTTTATTTCTAATATCTGAGACCCTTAAATGGGTTAAATGTGTTGAAATAGTGTCATAAAGTTGATTTGACCTTGAAAAGTCAGTCAAGGTCATACGGTTACTCTGTATCTAAGACCGGTGTAAATTTCCTTAAAATCCATTCGCGTTCAATATTTTAGCATTTTTTTCTCATTTTGGGGTATTTAGAGGTAGAAAAGACATTGGACAACTGATTAGCACTAAAAATATGACTAAAATATGAATAATTATGTAAAATATAGATCTGTATATGTAGTAACCCTTAAAATTCCATTTTGGTTAATTTGACCTTGACCTTTGACCTTGGATTTTGATATTTTTGGATGTAACATATGTCACCTAAGTTTAATGGTGAAGGTTCCAAGTCTCTATGACCAACGGTTTAAAAGATAAAAATTTTGACGCGTCGCGACACTTTTTGAATCTTAAACGCGTCAACAGGAAGTGATTTGTTTATTAAATTGGTCCATAGAGCTTGTTTATTAGTTCCTTAACACTTTGCATGCTTTAGTTTTTGTGTTTTTTTTGTAGTTTAGGAGGAGAAGAAGACACAAACTTTACAGTGTTAGGGGAGATAACTCCGTAACAATAAATAGTTCGCTTTCGCAGGGTAAATTGCGAAGAGTTTTTTTATGACCGATATACCACCTTAAATATCAAAATGATATGTCGCGAAACAAAAAATATATTGGGGCGGCGGATGAAAAATAATAATAATAATAATCAGAAGAATTGCTAGAAGGTCTTTACGACCGTAGTCGTGAAAGACCTTAATAAAGACCGGTCAACATTTTTTCATCTGATTTTGACTAAATATGATTAAAAGTAGTATATTTAACATGTTTTGACCACTTTTAGTGCAAAAATGTCAGTTTTCACATTTTTGGAAAAAAAGGGGGGATGAACTATTAATTTCTTTATTTCTAATATCTGAGACCCTTAAATGGGTTAAATGTGTTGAAATAGTGTCATAAAGTTGATTTGACCTTGAAAAGTCAGTCAAGGTCATACGGTTACTCTGTATCTAAGACCGGTGTAAATTTCCTTAAAATCCATTCGCGTTCAATATTTTAGCATTTTTTTCTCATTTTGGGGTATTTAGAGGTAGAAAAGACATTGGACAACTGATTAGCACTAAAAATATGACTAAAATATGAATAATTATGTAAAATATAGATCTGTATATGTAGTAACCCTTAAAATTCCATTTTGGTTAATTTGACCTTGACCTTTGACCTTGGATTTTGATATTTTTGGATGTAACATATGTCACCTAAGTTTAATGGTGAAGGTTCCAAGTCTCTATGACCAACGGTTTAAAAGATAAAAATTTTGACGCGTCGCGACACTTTTTGAATCTTAAACGCGTCAACAGGAAGTGATTTGTTTATTAAATTGGTCCATAGAGCTTGTTTATTAGTTCCTTAACACTTTGCATGCTTTAGTTTTTGTGTTTTTTTTGTAGTTTAGGAGGAGAAGAAGACACAAACTTTACAGTGTTAGGGGAGATAACTCCGTAACAATAAATAGTTCGCTTTCGCAGGGTAAATTGCGAAGAGTTTTTTTATGACCGATATACCACCTTAAATATCAAAATGATATGTCGCGAAACAAAAAATATATTGGGGCGGCGGATGAAAAATAATAATAATAATAATCAGAAGAATTGCTAGAAGGTCTTTACGACCGTAGTCGTGAAAGACCTTAATAAAGACCGGTCAACATTTTTTCATCTGATTTTGACTAAATATGATTAAAAGTAGTATATTTAACATGTTTTGACCACTTTTAGTGCAAAAATGTCAGTTTTCACATTTTTGGAAAAAAAGGGGGGATGAACTATTAATTTCTTTATTTCTAATATCTGAGACCCTTAAATGGGTTAAATGTGTTGAAATAGTGTCATAAAGTTGATTTGACCTTGAAAAGTCAGTCAAGGTCATACGGTTACTCTGTATCTAAGACCGGTGTAAATTTCCTTAAAATCCATTCGCGTTCAATATTTTAGCATTTTTTTCTCATTTTGGGGTATTTAGAGGTAGAAAAGACATTGGACAACTGATTAGCACTAAAAATATGACTAAAATATGAATAATTATGTAAAATATAGATCTGTATATGTAGTAACCCTTAAAATTCCATTTTGGTTAATTTGACCTTGACCTTTGACCTTGGATTTTGATATTTTTGGATGTAACATATGTCACCTAAGTTTAATGGTGAAGGTTCCAAGTCTCTATGACCAACGGTTTAAAAGATAAAAATTTTGACGCGTCGCGACACTTTTTGAATCTTAAACGCGTCAACAGGAAGTGATTTGTTTATTAAATTGGTCCATAGAGCTTGTTTATTAGTTCCTTAACACTTTGCATGCTATAGTTTTTGTGTTTTTATTGTAGTTTAGGAGGAGAAGAAGACACAAACTTTACGGTGTTAGGGGAGATAACTCCGTAACAATAAATAGTTCGCTTTCGCAGGGTAAATTGCGAAGAGTTTTTTTATGACCGATATACCACCTTAAATATCAAAATGATATGTCGCGAAACAAAAAATATATTGGGGCGGCGGATGAAAAATAATAATAATAATAATCAGAAGAATTGCTAGAAGGTCTTTACGACCGTAGTCGTGAAAGACCTTAATAAAGACCGGTCAACATTTTTTCATCTGATTTTGACTAAATATGATTAAAAGTAGTATATTTAACATGTTTTGACCACTTTTAGTGCAAAAATGTCAGTTTTCACATTTTTGGAAAAAAAGGGGGGATGAACTATTAATTTCTTTATTTCTAATATCTGAGACCCTTAAATGGGTTAAATGTGTTGAAATAGTGTCATAAAGTTGATTTGACCTTGAAAAGTCAGTCAAGGTCATACGGTTACTCTGTATCTAAGACCGGTGTAAATTTCCTTAAAATCCATTCGCGTTCAATATTTTAGCATTTTTTTCTCATTTTGGGGTATTTAGAGGTAGAAAAGACATTGGACAACTGATTAGCACTAAAAATATGACTAAAATATGAATAATTATGTAAAATATAGATCTGTATATGTAGTAACCCTTAAAATTCCATTTTGGTTAATTTGACCTTGACCTTTGACCTTGGATTTTGATATTTTTGGATGTAACATATGTCACCTAAGTTTAATGGTGAAGGTTCCAAGTCTCTATGACCAACGGTTTAAAAGATAAAAATTTTGACGCGTCGCGACACTTTTTGAATCTTAAACGCGTCAACAGGAAGTGATTTGTTTATTAAATTGGTCCATAGAGCTTGTTTATTAGTTCCTTAACACTTTGCATGCTATAGTTTTTGTGTTTTTATTGTAGTTTAGGAGGAGAAGAAGACACAAACTTTACGGTGTTAGGGGAGATAACTCCGTAACAATAAATAGTTCGCTTTCGCAGGGTAAATTGCGAAGAGTTTTTTTTATGACCGATATACCACCTTAAATATCAAAATGATATGTCGCGAAACAAAAAATATATTGGGGCGGCGGATGAAAAATAATAATAATAATAATCAGAAGAATTGCTAGAAGGTCTTTACGACCGTAGTCGTGAAAGACCTTAATAAAGACCGGTCAACATTTTTTCATCTGATTTTGACTAAATATGATTAAAAGTAGTATATTTAACATGTTTTGACCACTTTTAGTGCAAAAATGTCAGTTTTCACATTTTTGGAAAAAAAGGGGGGATGAACTATTAATTTCTTTATTTCTAATATCTGAGACCCTTAAATGGGTTAAATGTGTTGAAATAGTGTCATAAAGTTGATTTGACCTTGAAAAGTCAGTCAAGGTCATACGGTTACTCTGTATCTAAGACCGGTGTAAATTTCCTTAAAATCCATTCGCGTTCAATATTTTAGCATTTTTTTCTCATTTTGGGGTATTTAGAGGTAGAAAAGACATTGGACAACTGATTAGCACTAAAAATATGACTAAAATATGAATAATTATGTAAAATATAGATCTGTATATGTAGTAACCCTTAAAATTCCATTTTGGTTAATTTGACCTTGACCTTTGACCTTGGATTTTGATATTTTTGGATGTAACATATGTCACCTAAGTTTAATGGTGAAGGTTCCAAGTCTCTATGACCAACGGTTTAAAAGATAAAAATTTTGACGCATCGCGACACTTTTTGAATCTTAAACGCGTCAACAGGAAGTGATTTGTTTATTAAATTGGTCCATAGAGCTTGTTTATTAGTTCCTTAACACTTTGCATGCTTTAGTTTTTGTGTTTTTTTGTAGTTTAGGAGGAGAAGAAGACACAAACTTTACAGTGTTAGGGGAGATAACTCCGTAACAATAAATAGTTCGCTTTCGCAGGGTAAATTGCGAAGAGTTTTTTTATGACCGATATACCACCTTAAATATCAAAATGATATGTCGCGAAACAAAAAATATATTGGGGCGGCGGATGAAAAATAATAATAATAATAATCAGAAGAATTGCTAGAAGGTCTTTACGACCGTAGTCGTGAAAGACCTTAATAAAGACCGGTCAACATTTTTTCATCTGATTTTGACTAAATATGATTAAAAGTAGTATATTTAACATGTTTTGACCACTTTTAGTGCAAAAATGTCAGTTTTCACATTTTTGGAAAAAAAGGGGGGATGAACTATTAATTTCTTTATTTCTAATATCTGAGACCCTTAAATGGGTTAAATGTGTTGAAATAGTGTCATAAAGTTGATTTGACCTTGAAAAGTCAGTCAAGGTCATACGGTTACTCTGTATCTAAGACCGGTGTAAATTTCCTTAAAATCCATTCGCGTTCAATATTTTAGCATTTTTTTCTCATTTTGGGGTATTTAGAGGTAGAAAAGACATTGGACAACTGATTAGCACTAAAAATATGACTAAAATATGAATAATTATGTAAAATATAGATCTGTATATGTAGTAACCCTTAAAATTCCATTTTGGTTAATTTGACCTTGACCTTTGACCTTGGATTTTGATATTTTTGGATGTAACATATGTCACCTAAGTTTAATGGTGAAGGTTCCAAGTCTCTATGACCAACGGTTTAAAAGATAAAAATTTTGACGCGTCACGACACTTTTTGAATCTTAAACGCGTCAACAGGAAGTGATTTGTTTATTAAATTGGTCCATAGAGCTTGTTTATTAGTTCCTTAACACTTTGCATGCTTTAGTTTTTGTGTTTTTATTGTAGTTTAGGAGGAGAAGAAGACACAAACTTTACGGTGTTAGGGGAGATAACTCCGTAACAATAAATAGTTCGCTTTCGCAGGGTAAATTGCGAAGAGTTTTTTTATGACCGATATACCACCTTAAATATCAAAATGATATGTCGCGAAACAAAAAATATATTGGGGCGGCGGATGAAAAATAATAATAATAATAATCAGAAGAATTGCTAGAAGGTCTTTACGACCGTAGTCGTGAAAGACCTTAATAAAGACCGGTCAACATTTTTTCATCTGATTTTGACTAAATATGATTAAAAGTAGTATATTTAACATGTTTTGACCACTTTTAGTGCAAAAATGTCAGTTTTCACATTTTTGGAAAAAAAGGGGGGATGAACTATTAATTTCTTTATTTCTAATATCTGAGACCCTTAAATGGGTTAAATGTGTTGAAATAGTGTCATAAAGTTGATTTGACCTTGAAAAGTCAGTCAAGGTCATACGGTTACTCTGTATCTAAGACCGGTGTAAATTTCCTTAAAATCCATTCGCGTTCAATATTTTAGCATTTTTTTCTCATTTTGGGGTATTTAGAGGTAGAAAAGACATTGGACAACTGATTAGCACTAAAAATATGACTAAAATATGAATAATTATGTAAAATATAGATCTGTATATGTAGTAACCCTTAAAATTCCATTTTGGTTAATTTGACCTTGACCTTTGACCTTAGATTTTGATATTTTTGGATGTAACATATGTCACCTAAGTTTAATGGTGAAGGTTCCAAGTCTCTATGACCAACGGTTTAAAAGATAAAAATTTTGACGCGTCGCGACACTTTTTGAATCTTAAACGCGTCAACAGGAAGTGATTTGTTTATTAAATTGGTCCATAGAGCTTGTTTATTAGTTCCTTAACACTTTGCATGCTTTAGTTTTTGTGTTTTTATTGTAGTTTAGGAGGCGAAGAAGACACAAACTTTACGGTGTTAGGGGAGATAACTCCGTAACAATAAATAGTTCGCTTTCGCAGGGTAAATTGCGAAGAGTTTTTTTATGACCGATATACCACCTTAAATATCAAAATGATATGTCGCGAAACAAAAAATATATTGGGGCGGCGGATGAAAAATAATAATAATAATAATCAGAAGAATTGCTAGAAGGTCTTTACGACCGTAGTCGTGAAAGACCTTAATAAAGACCGGTCAACATTTTTTCATCTGATTTTGACTAAATATGATTAAAAGTAGTATATTTAACATGTTTTGACCACTTTTAGTGCAAAAATGTCAGTTTTCACATTTTTGGAAAAAAAGGGGGGATGAACTATTAATTTCTTTATTTCTAATATCTGAGACCCTTAAATGGGTTAAATGTGTTGAAATAGTGTCATAAAGTTGATTTGACCTTGAAAAGTCAGTCAAGGTCATACGGTTACTCTGTATCTAAGACCGGTGTAAATTTCCTTAAAATCCATTCGCGTTCAATATTTTAGCATTTTTTTCTCATTTTGGGGTATTTAGAGGTAGAAAAGACATTGGACAACTGATTAGCACTAAAAATATGACTAAAATATGAATAATTATGTAAAATATAGATCTGTATATGTAGTAACCCTTAAAATTCCATTTTGGTTAATTTGACCTTGACCTTTGACCTTGGATTTTGATATTTTTGGATGTAACATATGTCACCTAAGTTTAATGGTGAAGGTTCCAAGTCTCTATGACCAACGGTTTAAAAGATAAAAATTTTGACGCGTCGCGACACTTTTTGAATCTTAAACGCGTCAACAGGAAGTGATTTGTTTATTAAATTGGTCCATAGAGCTTGTTTATTAGTTCCTTAACACTTTGCATGCTTTAGTTTTTGTGTTTTTATTGTAGTTTAGGAGGAGAAGAAGACACAAACTTTACGGTGTTAGGGGAGATAACTCCGTAACAATAAATAGTTCGCTTTCGCAGGGTAAATTGCGAAGAGTTTTTTTATGACCGATATACCACCTTAAATATCAAAATGATATGTCGCGAAACAAAAAATATATTGGGGCGGCGGATGAAAAATAATAATAATAATAATCAGAAGAATTGCTAGAAGGTCTTTACGACCGTAGTCGTGAAAGACCTTAATAAAGACCGGTCAACATTTTTTCATCTGATTTTGACTAAATATGATTAAAAGTAGTATATTTAACATGTTTTGACCACTTTTAGTGCAAAAATGTCAGTTTTCACATTTTTGGAAAAAAAGGGGGGATGAACTATTAATTTCTTTATTTCTAATATCTGAGACCCTTAAATGGGTTAAATGTGTTGAAATAGTGTCATAAAGTTGATTTGACCTTGAAAAGTCAGTCAAGGTCATACGGTTACTCTGTATCTAAGACCGGTGTAAATTTCCTTAAAATCCATTCGCGTTCAATATTTTAGCATTTTTTTCTCATTTTGGGGTATTTAGAGGTAGAAAAGACATTGGACAACTGATTAGCACTAAAAATATGACTAAAATATGAATAATTATGTAAAATATAGATCTGTATATGTAGTAACCCTTAAAATTCCATTTTGGTTAATTTGACCTTGACCTTTGACCTTGGATTTTGATATTTTTGGATGTAACATATGTCACCTAAGTTTAATGGTGAAGGTTCCAAGTCTCTATGACCAACGGTTTAAAAGATAAAAATTTTGACGCGTCGCGACACTTTTTGAATCTTAAACGCGTCAACAGGAAGTGATTTGTTTATTAAATTGGTCCATAGAGCTTGTTTATTAGTTCCTTAACACTTTGCATGCTTTAGTTTTTGTGTTTTTATTGTAGTTTAGGAGGAGAAGAAGACACAAACTTTACGGTGTTAGGGGAGATAACTCCGTAACAATAAATAGTTCGCTTTCGCAGGGTAAATTGCGAAGAGTTTTTTTATGACCGATATACCACCTTAAATATCAAAATGATATGTCGCGAAACAAAAAATATATTGGGGCGGCGGATGAAAAATAATAATAATAATAATCAGAAGAATTGCTAGAAGGTCTTTACGACCGTAGTCGTGAAAGACCTTAATAAAGACCGGTCAACATTTTTTCATCTGATTTTGACTAAATATGATTAAAAGTAGTATATTTAACATGTTTTGACCACTTTTAGTGCAAAAATGTCAGTTTTCACATTTTTGGAAAAAAAGGGGGGATGAACTATTAATTTCTTTATTTCTAATATCTGAGACCCTTAAATGGGTTAAATGTGTTGAAATAGTGTCATAAAGTTGATTTGACCTTGAAAAGTCAGTCAAGGTCATACGGTTACTCTGTATCTAAGACCGGTGTAAATTTCCTTAAAATCCATTCGCGTTCAATATTTTAGCATTTTTTCTCATTTTGGGGTATTTAGAGGTAGAAAAGACATTGGACAACTGATTAGCACTAAAAATATGACTAAAATATGAATAATTATGTAAAATATAGATCTGTATATGTAGTAACCCTTAAAATTCCATTTTGGTTAATTTGACCTTGACCTTTGACCTTGGATTTTGATATTTTTGGATGTAACATATGTCACCTAAGTTTAATGGTGAAGGTTCCAAGTCTCTATGACCAACGGTTTAAAAGATAAAAATTTTGACGCGTCGCGACACTTTTTGAATCTTAAACGCGTCAACAGGAAGTGATTTGTTTATTAAATTGGTCCATAGAGCTTGTTTATTAGTTCCTTAACACTTTGCATGCTTTAGTTTTTGTGTTTTTTTTGTAGTTTAGGAGGAGAAGAAGACACAAACTTTACAGTGTTAGGGGAGATAACTCCGTAACAATAAATAGTTCGCTTTCGCAGGGTAAATTGCGAAGAGTTTTTTTATGACCGATATACCACCTTAAATATCAAAATGATATGTCGCGAAACAAAAAATATATTGGGGCGGCGGATGAAAAATAATAATAATAATAATCAGAAGAATTGCTAGAAGGTCTTTACGACCGTAGTCGTGAAAGACCTTAATAAAGACCGGTCAACATTTTTTCATCTGATTTTGACTAAATATGATTAAAAGTAGTATATTTAACATGTTTTGACCACTTTTAGTGCAAAAATGTCAGTTTTCACATTTTTGGAAAAAAAGGGGGGATGAACTATTAATTTCTTTATTTCTAATATCTGAGACCCTTAAATGGGTTAAATGTGTTGAAATAGTGTCATAAAGTTGATTTGACCTTGAAAAGTCAGTCAAGGTCATACGGTTACTCTGTATCTAAGACCGGTGTAAATTTCCTTAAAATCCATTCGCGTTCAATATTTTAGCATTTTTTTCTCATTTTGGGGTATTTAGAGGTAGAAAAGACATTGGACAACTGATTAGCACTAAAAATATGACTAAAATATGAATAATTATGTAAAATATAGATCTGTATATGTAGTAACCCTTAAAATTCCATTTTGGTTAATTTGACCTTGACCTTTGACCTTGGATTTTGATATTTTTGGATGTAACATATGTCACCTAAGTTTAATGGTGAAGGTTCCAAGTCTCTATGACCAACGGTTTAAAAGATAAAAATTTTGACGCGTCGCGACACTTTTTGAATCTTAAACGCGTCAACAGGAAGTGATTTGTTTATTAAATTGGTCCATAGAGCTTGTTTATTAGTTCCTTAACACTTTGCATGCTTTAGTTTTTGTGTTTTTATTGTAGTTTAGGAGGAGAAGAAGACACAAACTTTACGGTGTTAGGGGAGATAACTCCGTAACAATAAATAGTTCGCTTTCGCAGGGTAAATTGCGAAGAGTTTTTTTATGACCGATATACCACCTTAAATATCAAAATGATATGTCGCGAAACAAAAAATATATTGGGGCGGCGGATGAAAAATAATAATAATAATAATCAGAAGAATTGCTAGAAGGTCTTTACGACCGTAGTCGTGAAAGACCTTAATAAAGACCGGTCAACATTTTTTCATCTGATTTTGACTAAATATGATTAAAAGTAGTATATTTAACATGTTTTGACCACTTTTAGTGCAAAAATGTCAGTTTTCACATTTTTGGAAAAAAAGGGGGGATGAACTATTAATTTCTTTATTTCTAATATCTGAGACCCTTAAATGGGTTAAATGTGTTGAAATAGTGTCATAAAGTTGATTTGACCTTGAAAAGTCAGTCAAGGTCATACGGTTACTCTGTATCTAAGACCGGTGTAAATTTCCTTAAAATCCATTCGCGTTCAATATTTTAGCATTTTTTTCTCATTTTGGGGTATTTAGAGGTAGAAAAGACATTGGACAACTGATTAGCACTAAAAATATGACTAAAATATGAATAATTATGTAAAATATAGATCTGTATATGTAGTAACCCTTAAAATTCCATTTTGGTTAATTTGACCTTGACCTTTGACCTTAGATTTTGATATTTTTGGATGTAACATATGTCACCTAAGTTTAATGGTGAAGGTTCCAAGTCTCTATGACCAACGGTTTAAAAGATAAAAATTTTGACGCGTCGCGACACTTTTTGAATCTTAAACGCGTCAACAGGAAGTGATTTGTTTATTAAATTGGTCCATAGAGCTTGTTTATTAGTTCCTTAACACTTTGCATGCTTTAGTTTTTGTGTTTTTTTTGTAGTTTAGGAGGAGAAGAAGACACAAACTTTACAGTGTTAGGGGAGATAACTCCGTAACAATAAATAGTTCGCTTTCGCAGGGTAAATTGCGAAGAGTTTTTTTATGACCGATATACCACCTTAAATATCAAAATGATATGTCGCGAAACAAAAAATATATTGGGGCGGCGGATGAAAAATAATAATAATAATAATCAGAAGAATTGCTAGAAGGTCTTTACGACCGTAGTCGTGAAAGACCTTAATAAAGACCGGTCAACATTTTTTCATCTGATTTTGACTAAATATGATTAAAAGTAGTATATTTAACATGTTTTGACCACTTTTAGTGCAAAAATGTCAGTTTTCACATTTTTGGAAAAAAAGGGGGGATGAACTATTAATTTCTTTATTTCTAATATCTGAGACCCTTAAATGGGTTAAATGTGTTGAAATAGTGTCATAAAGTTGATTTGACCTTGAAAAGTCAGTCAAGGTCATACGGTTACTCTGTATCTAAGACCGGTGTAAATTTCCTTAAAATCCATTCGCGTTCAATATTTTAGCATTTTTTTCTCATTTTGGGGTATTTAGAGGTAGAAAAGACATTGGACAACTGATTAGCACTAAAAATATGACTAAAATATGAATAATTATGTAAAATATAGATCTGTATATGTAGTAACCCTTAAAATTCCATTTTGGTTAATTTGACCTTGACCTTTGACCTTGGATTTTGATATTTTTGGATGTAACATATGTCACCTAAGTTTAATGGTGAAGGTTCCAAGTCTCTATGACCAACGGTTTAAAAGATAAAAATTTTGACGCGTCGCGACACTTTTTGAATCTTAAACGCGTCAACAGGAAGTGATTTGTTTATTAAATTGGTCCATAGAGCTTGTTTATTAGTTCCTTAACACTTTGCATGCTTTAGTTTTTGTGTTTTTTTTGTAGTTTAGGAGGAGAAGAAGACACAAACTTTACAGTGTTAGGGGAGATAACTCCGTAACAATAAATAGTTCGCTTTCGCAGGGTAAATTGCGAAGAGTTTTTTTATGACCGATATACCACCTTAAATATCAAAATGATATGTCGCGAAACAAAAAATATATTGGGGCGGCGGATGAAAAATAATAATAATAATAATCAGAAGAATTGCTAGAAGGTCTTTACGACCGTAGTCGTGAAAGACCTTAATAATAATCAGAAGAAATACAATAAGGTCTTTCCTACGAAAGGGAAAGACCTTAATAATAATCATAACGAAAACAATAAGGTCTTTCCTACGGAAGGGAAAGACCTTAATAATAATAGGCAGAACGAAATCAATAAGGTCATCCCTTTGGAAAGGGAAAGACCTTAACAAGTATTTACTGTGATTGCAAGCAAGTCACAGTCCCCCAAACGACCCGGATTTGCCACTATTCTTTTCAGCATGTCAAAAAAACCTAAATATCAATTTTCATGTAAATCGGAGCACTTTGAAAATTTTGACCCGATTATCTTCCTTGAAATCACATTATTTTATAACCCTCGAAAACCGTAAATATCGCTTCAAAATTTTTTTTCATTTTATCAAAGAGAATGTTTTGCTCTATCAACCTACAAAATTTCAGAACCCTGTGCATCTAGGTTACCGAGATATTGTAATGTCCATTTTCCTGTTTCCATGGAAACTGCGGCCATTTTGAAAATTCCGATTGTCAACAAAGCTTCCTTTTTTTTACAATCTATTATCCTGCCAAGTTTCATATTGATATGTGGAGTCGTTTTTCTCTGGGATCTCCGGACAAGTTCACGATTAAGTGGAAGAATCGGAAGAAGAAGAAGAATAATAATAAGAAACGGTGCAAAACAATAAGTCCCCAAACGTTGTTTGGGGGACTTAATAATAATAATAATAAGAAGAAGAAACGCAACAAAAACAATAAGTCTCCAAACTTCGTTTGGGAGACTTAATTATTAATTTTCCTAACCTACAGTGCAAAATATACCTACTTCTCCTGCATACGGTGTTTATATTTCACAACTTATTCGATATGCCAGAGCTTGCACACATTTTACAGAATTTTTTATCAGACACCGATTTCTTCGTGACCGACTTTTGGAGCAGGGCTATAAGAAAATACGTCTCATACGATCACTAAAAAATTCTTTCTTAGTTATCAGCCACTAGTTGAAAATTGAGTTAAAAGATATGATAGTTAATTGTTTTAATTGGTGTTTGACTGGTTTGCTGTACTGAGATGATCACCTCAATATCTATATTGTGTCTCACAACTATGTTGTGTTCTATGGTCATTACCGGATCCTGAGATCGCAATGGAAGAGGGAGGTTTGGCGCCATAAAACCTGGTTTAACCCACCACTTCTTTGGAAGTGCATTTACACAAGTAGGGACCATTGCGGTCTTTAATTCTTCTGGTTTTTGTGTTTCTCTCAAATATAAATTACAACAAAGTTCCAGACAAAGTCTTCTGTGTTTTGTTCATGATAATTTTCATATCCTACATGTCCTATTATGTTCGGTCCCGTGCGGGGCCCTGGTGGCGAATAGGCCCGCAGCAGAGCCTAGCTTGTCGTAAGAGGCGACTAAGGGTCTTGGGATTCTGACGTCGGGTCAGTGCTCAGCCCACAGAGCGACCAAGTGTGTACCCTAGGTGGCTGAATAGGGTAGCCCTCGTCCGCGGGGGTTGTCAGGTCTATAATACGGAAACCCTGACCGCCGACCATAGTGGGCCAACGTGTGTGGAGAGTGCCACGCTTCATGCACGTAAAAGACCCCTTTGTGGACCGCCAAGTAGTGCACCACATAGGCTAAATTTTCCGCCCCTACCCACCTCTCCCCTTTTCCTGTGGTTCTTCAAAATTTACCGGTCCTTTGTTTCCCACCCCATCCCCATATTTCCTTTATCATCATCATTTCATGTTCATTTTATCATCCTTTTCATGTTCATCGCCTGTAAATAACCTATATAGCGTTGCACGGGCGTAAAACACCAACTCACTCACTCACTCCTATTATGTTCGACTTATAAAACCTAATTCCAAGAAATTTTTACAGTGTCAATCTATTTTACGTAACTTTTTTTATGGGTTAAGCAAATTTTACAGTATCACACTTGTCTATGTAACTATATTTATTATGAACTTGAAGATCGCAATGGAAGACGGAAGTTTGGCGCCATAAAACCTGGTTTAACCCACCATTTCGTTTGAAATGCCTGTACCAAGTCAGGACCATTGCGATCCATCAATTCTCCGGTATGACTGATTCGTTTTTGTCATTTTCTCTGGACTATGAGATTGATCATTCAAGTTCGGTAGTTTTGTTATTACCATTATTATGGCCAGTGTAGATTTAAGACATGCTTACTATAGCGTACCAATAGCTAAGGAACATAAATTTTTTTTAGATTTAAGTGGGAAAACATTTGTTTTCAATTTTCATGCTTACCTAATGGTCTTGCTTCTGCTCCTAGGTACTTTACATAAAATAATGAAACCAGTAAATAGTTGACTTAGAAATTTAGGCTTTACCACGAATGTAATAATAACATTGTTGAAACAGTTTTATTAATGCAGGATGTGGGGTTTATATTTCATCCAGAAAAATCTGTTTTAAAACCAACAAAAAAGATAAAATTTCTAGGAAATTTTATTGATTCAGAAGAAATGATTGTCTCATTGCTAAATGATAAAAAAGACAGAATTCTAAACGAATGTAAAAAATTAATAAAAAAAGACCAAGAAAAAATAAGAAATGTAGCTAAAGTAATCGGGATATTGGTACCTAAGTTTTTCCGCAGTAGAGTTTGGAAAGTTATTTTACAGAAACTTAGGTGTGGTCTAGGGGCTGGCCCTCTAGTTGACAATGAGATGAATCCAGAACTAGGTGATGTTTTGTTTGACAATGGCGAAGTTGTTATTGAGGCCCAAGAATCTAGAAAAAATAGTGATATCTGAAGACGCGTCGGAATTAGACACAAGTGACAATAATGAAACGGTGAATGAGATTTATATATCCGATGAAGAGACTGAGACTGTCGAGAGTATCGAGGTTATTACACTTTGGCTCATCACGATTAGGTCGATCAAAGATGGGTAAGAACGGTCAAGAGGGAGCAGTTGTTTACTACAAGCATACATCCCGTGCGCAGCCCGGGTGGCGAATAGGCCTGTTTAATGCTGCATATTGAAATATGCCATATAGTCCGAAGTTGTTTTGTTTTACTTTTAACACAATTTCCCAGAAATCAGGGATTTGTGGTTAAAAAACACACTTTTAGCCCAAAATAACAATAGGTACTTGATATTTTTGTCATAGATGTTAAATATGTTATCTAAAATGTTCAATGCAACATATTAAAATATGCCATATAGTCAAAAGTTGTTTTGTTTTACTTTTATTACAATTTACCAGAAATCAGGGATTTTTGTGTAAAAAACACATTTTTAGCCCAAAACAACGATAGGTACTTGATATTTTAGTCATAGATATTACATATGTTATCTAAAATGTTCAATGCAACATATTGAAATATGCCATATAGTCAAAAGTTGTTTTGTTTTACTTTTATTACAATTTCCCAGAAATCAGCGATTTTTGTGTTAAATAGCACAATTTTAGCCCAAAATAACGATAGGTACTTGATATTTTTGTCATAAATGTTAAATATGTTATCTAAAATGTTCAATGCAACATATTGAAATATGCCATATAGTCAAAAGTTGTTTTGTTTTACTTTTAACACAATTTTCCAGAAATCAGCGATTTTTGCGTTAAAAAGCACAATTTTAGCCAAAAATATCAATAAATACCTGATAAAATTGTTGTAGATATGTATTATTTTGTTGAAAATATTGAATGTAACATATTTAAATATTAGTTATTGTCAAAAGTTGTTTAATTTTATTTTTCACAATATTTTCCCAAAATTAGTGATTTTTCATCATTTTTTACGTTTTTTACCCCAAAAAGGGTCAAATTGTTTTTGTTTTTTTTTTAAACTTGCGTTTTGAATTTAGAACTTTTATAAAAATAAAAAAATTTCTATTAAAAAATATTTTTGAGCTTAGGCCAAAATCACCCCTTAGTGAACCTACTCCTTTTGTAGGTTAATAGAGCAAAACATTCTCTTCAATAATACGGAAAAACAATTTGAAGCGATATTTATGGTTTTCGAGATAAAACTAAAAATGTGATTTTAAAGGGAGATAATCAGTCAACATTTGAACATAAATTTCAAAGTGGTCTAATTATGATGAAAATTGATATACTGATAGATTATGATGTTGCGCGTAATATTCTATACCTAAAATTAAAATTTGACGATGGCGGCCATTTTGAATCCAAGATGGCCGCCAAAATTTCAAAGTGCTCAGTTTTACATGAAAATTGATATACTGATTGATTATGATGTTGTGTGTAATATCCTATACCTAAAAATAAAATTTGATGATGGCGGCAATTTTGAATCCAAGATGGCCGCCCAAATTTCAAAGTGCTCAGATTTACATGAAAATTGATATACTGATAGATTATGAAGTTGCGAGTAATATTCTTTACCTAAAATTAGAATATGACGATGGCGGTCATTTTGAATCCAAGATGGCCGCCAACATTTCAAAGTGCTCAGATTTACATGAAAATTGTTATTTATGGAGTTTTTGACATGCTGAAGAGATTAGTGGCAATGGGAGTTTGTTTGGGAGACATTCTGTGTTGGCATCCCAACACAATCATACCTAGTTATTATTAAGTCGCCCAAAACAAAGTTTGGGAGACTTATTGTTTTTGCACCGTTTCTTATTATTATGGCTCCCAAACGAAGTTTGTGGAGACATATTGTTTTTGCTCGGTTTCTTATTATTATTATTATTATTCTTTCTTCCGCCCAAAATTTTTGTCCGGAACTTTTCTCGTAAACTGTTTATCGAAACATTATGAAATGTTCCCCAAGTATAGACCCTTATGAGAAATTGTGCCAAATGCGTGGGAAATTTTCAAAATGGCTACCGTTTCCATGGCAACGGGGAATGTTCCAGATTTTGGACAATCTTATATCTCTGGAACCTAAGTGGCCAGGACTTTGAAACTTGGTATGATTGTAGAGCATGATGGGTACAACAAAAATACGAAAAAAAATTCGGAAGCGATATTTACGGTTTTTCCGTAAAATGCAAAAATGTGAATTTTCTAGAAATTTCTAAAATTACCAAAAATTAAAGTTTGTCGAATCTTCACGAAAATTGGTCTTCTGGGTAAATCAGGTATGCTGAATTCAAATTTGCAATCGGAATTTCGATCCGACTTCCGGTTTCCAAATAGCGGCCATTTTGATTTCTAAAAATAGCCAAAAACTTAAGTTTGTCGAATCTTCTAGAAAATGGGTCATCTGGGTGTATCAGGTATGCTGAGTTCAATGATGCAATCGGAATTTCGATCCGACTTCCGGTTTCCAATTGGCGGCCATTTTGATTTCTAAAAATAGCCAAAAACTAAAGTTTGTCGAATCTTCTTGAAAATGGGTCATCTGGGTAAATCAGGTATGCTGAGTTCAATGAAGCAATCGGAATTTCGATCCGACTTCCGGTTTCCAAATGGCGGCCATTTTGATTTCTGAAAATAGCCAAAAACTAAAATTTGTCGAATCTTCTTGAAAATAGGTCAGGTATGCTGAGTTCAATGATGCAATCGGAATTTCGATCCGACTTCCGGTTACCAAATGGCGGCCATTTTGATTTCTAAAAATAGCCAAAAACTAAAGTTTGTCGAATCTTCTTGAAAATGTGTCATCTTGGTAAATCAGGTATGCTGAGTTCAATGATGCAATCGGAATTTCGATCTGACTTCCGGTTTCCAAATGGCGGCCATTTTGATTTCTAAAAATAGACTGAAAATTTAAGTTAGTAAAATGCTTACGAGAATAAGTTATCTGGGTAAATCAGGTATGCCAAATTCAATGGTGCACTCAGAATGTTGATTCGACTTCTGGATTTTCTATGGCGGCCATTTTCACTACACTCCCACAGTTGGATTTTAACCATATTTGGTTTCCGTGAAGATATCAGTTGTCGACATCGTGCCGTCGTTTGGGAGCCATTCATGATCTCTGAGATCATATCATCAATATTTATTATTAAGTCGCCCAAAACAAAGTTTGGGAGACTTATTGTTTTTGCACCGTTTCTTATTATTATTATTATTATTATTCTTCTGATTCTTTATCGTAAAGTTGTCCTCCCTAATACAAGAAAATGGTCCAAGGAAATTGAATAACACTTGTGAGATTGGATAGTGGGTCACTCAAAGTTGTGTAATGCACTTTTAAAATTTTCAAGATGGCCGCCGTTTCAAAATGGCGGCCATCGGAAAAAGTGGGCGGAAATTTTTTTTTCATCGGATCGTCTTGAAAATTGGTCATCTGGGTAAAGCGGGTATGCTGAACTCAAATCTGCGACCGGATTTGGAATCCGACTTACGGTTTCAAAATGGCAGCCATTTTACTACACCCGCCCCCCCCCTAAAAAAGTCAACTTTGTCCGATTTCAACGAAATTTGATTTCTAGACTTATTTTAATGCACTGATTTGAATGGAACTCTATCCAAGGCGATTTTGGGCGACTTGTGTGTTGGCATCCCAACACAATTATACCTAGTTATTATTATGTCTCCCAAACGAAAGTTTGGAGACATATTGTTTTTACTCTGTTTCTTCTTATTATTATTATTATTCTTTTTCTTCTTTCTCCCGCCATGAACGTGTCCGTACCATTTCTTCAAAACGCCTCGAAGGATTTTAACAAAACATTGTAGGAAGGTAGATGGGTTACTAGAGTTGCGGAGGGACTTTTAAAAAATTTCAAAATGTCCGCCGTTTCCGTGTAATTGGCGAAAGTTCATAATATAGGACATTGCAATATCTCGGTAACCTAGGTGCGTAGGAGGCTGAAATTTTGTAGGTGAATAGAGCAAAAGTAGCTGTTCAATAATACGAAAAAAAATTTTGAAGCGATATTTACGGTTTTCGAGTTATTTGCGAAAATGTGATTTTTCGGGCACGAAAATGCGAAAATCGTCAAAATGCTTCGATATCTACATAATTTTGTATCTAGGGGTTTTAAAAGATGACGAATCATAATACGAGGTCAAAAATGGGTTCGTTTGGGAGACATTTTTGTGTTGGGCATCCCCAACACAGTCAGCACTTGTTATTATTATTCTTCTGATTCTTTATCGTAAAGTTGTCCTCCCTAATACAAGAAAACAGTTCAAGGAAATTGAATAACACTTGTTGGATTGGATAGTGGGTCACTCAAAGGCGTGTAATCATGTTTTGAAATTTTCAAGATGGCCGCCGTTTCAAAATGGCGGCCGTCGGAAAAAGTGGGCGGAAATTTTTTTTTCATCGGATCGTCTTGAAAATTGGTCATCTGGGTAAAGCGGGTATGCTGAGTTTAAATCTGCGACCGGATTTAAAATCCGACTTCCGGTTTCAAAATGGCGGCCATTTTACTACACCCGCCCCCCTGAAAACGTCAACTTTGTCCGATTTCAACGAAATTTGATTTCTAGACTTCTTTTGATGCACTGATTTGAATGGAACTCTATCCAAGGCGATTTTGGGCGACTTGTGTGTTGGCATCCCAACACAATTATACCTAGTTATTATTATTCTTATTTCAATTTCTTATTTATAGATCTAAAGTTTGTCCGACATATCTCGTAAAAACGCTTTGGCGAATCAAGATGAAACCTTTTTAGATGGTTAGGGGGTCACTCATAGATGGGCCATCGACTTTTAAAATTTTCAAGATGGCCGCCATTTCAAAATGGCCGCCTGCGGAAAAAAGGGGCGGAAAATTTTTTTTCGTCTGATCGTCTTGAAAATGGGTTATCTGGGTAAAGTGGGTATGCTGATTATCATGGTGCGACCGGATTTTTTCTACGACCTGCCAATTTTTGGCAATTAGCCGCCGAAATCGCCAAAAACTCGACTTTGTCAAATATCCATGAAAATTGTTATACTAGATAAAATGATTATGCTGATCACCATTGGGCAAGCACGGTTCTTCAATAAGTAACCAATTTTTGGCAATCCGCCAAAAAAATTGGCAATCTGCCAAAAGTCGCCAAAAATTTAAATTTGTCCAAATTACATAAAAATTTGTATACAATGTAAATTTGATATGCTGATCATCATGAGGCAAGTAAAATGTTTCTATGATTAGCCATGTTTTGGTATTTTGCAATCCGCCAAAATTTGGGGACGGGAGGGGACTTTTATGTGACTTGCTTGCAATCACAATTATAGCTAGTTATTTATACACTTTCTATAGGGTATTTCTGATAGAAAAAACTAAATGCCCCAAAATTTATTTCATGAATTACCAGCTAAAACTGCATGGAACTGTTACCTTATTTAGTGTAGACAAAGTTTTGAAATAATTTGCATGGTGTTACTGATCATTTATTTTTTTTTCAGGTGTTCAATGCATGCATGTTCATGTTCTAATTTAATCTTAAAAAGGGTGAGTATTTTTTACTGTTATTTACCTGTTTACATGGTTTACATCTAAAAAAAATCATTTTTTTTTAATTGTATAACATGTATTTATCATGTTTATATAAACGTTGAGGAGAGGCGGATGATCTTATTTTAATTAGATTGATTGAAAATTGAAATGAAGTGAAAGTCCTTGTATGGATTATTCACCTATAAATACTAAGCGCAACACAAGTTTTGCTTCGAGATCAACTTACAAAGACTACAATAAGAAACTAACAACATAAAATCACAAAAACAACCGAATGACAACCGACAACACTAACGCTAGTCGTAACAAGAGTGAACCCAGGTGCTCAGGATGGGTAAGCTGTTCCTGCCTGCTATAGCACACCTGTTGTGTTACCAATTGTTCATTCAGCAATTCAAATCTCATCCTCGGAAACCCAGGGGTTCTTCTCTCGCTTACTCATTCATCACCCCTGGGACATTACGCATGAAATACTTCGTTTTTGATGGTTTTGTAACGAGCTTCCTGATTGGTCGCTTTAGATTTTTCAAATGCGATTTTAACTTGTTTCTATATAGAAATTATATCAAGTTCAAGATCAGATCCTGAACTCGAAACGAACAACTTCATACCAAGTGTCCCAGGGGTGATGAATGAGTAAGCCAGAGAAGAAACCCTGGGTTTCCGAGGATGTTCAAATCTAGGGAAGAAAGAAAATACAACAAAGGACGTATTTAATTGAGTTGTCTGTGTATTACATTTATTCTCCATTGGTTCGTTGCCTCTTTGACACACTCCCCATTTGTCTTCTTTTTTTTTTTATTTGATAAACATGAAATTTAAAGTTGCAATTCAATAATTGAAACAAAAATAAAGATTTAACATTTCAAACATTCTGCGGTTTTTTATCAAATAGGTCAATATTTATTATCCAAGTGGAAAGAAGAGTACATTAATAGTGACTGATCAATACAAAACAATCTGTAAGGCGTTTGTTGACCACAGTGAAAACACTGACAAGATCATTGTACAATGTATGTGTTCAAAAAATCCATCTGTTTTAATGTCTGGGGCGTCGCAACTGATAAAGGAGGATTGTTCCAAGATTTCCAAGAGAGGCTCAGGAACTATTTTGAGAATGAAACGATTGGAAGACTTTCAAAAATTTTCATGGACAGTTTTTCATACAGAACTGGAACTCCACTATCCACATCTTCTGACAGCTGTTTCTGCGATAGTCAGTAATGTACCACCTTCCATACCGAGCAAGCCATTTTACCATGTGATGCTTACATCTGCTGTTGGTCTACATGGTAGAAGCTTAGAGATGTCAGTTGTACAGTACTTGGCTGGATTTGTGTTAACACATGGTGGATGCACTTTAAGGGTGAGGATTTTTTTCAAAGTTAAACTAATCAACATTAATAGTTTAAAGGTTATCTGAAAGAACAACATTTTTAACAAGGCAAAATAAGATTACTCTGACCTTTATTTTCTGTTTAATTTAGTCACATTTAAGTTCCACTGTTTACGTACGATTTATATTTCTCTATTATTGGCAGGATAATCAAACTTGGTACCTGGATATGAATTTAAGGTTTGAATGGTATCAGAATGGTGTTTACTGTAACATTCAATGCATTTGCATGCTATATTTTACTTTTCAGGACATAGAACGGTTGTCGAAAATCGGATTATCAGTGAGCCCCCAAAGCATAAAAAAAACTGCTCAGTTGGCAGGATCAACTTGACAAAGTACTTTTGGACGTCAAAGCAAAGTGGGAAGATGGAGGCAATGTGCGATATCAACTTGTCGGCGATAACTGGGACAAGAATATTCTTCCCTCTTATCGCACAGCAGACCATAAAACCCAGTCATTGCATTTGTTCAACATCTATGCAATACTTGATAGAGTAATTGTTGGACGTGAACAGCAAGAACCAGGATCTATTGAGGATGCACCGGCAACGACCTTTATACCATCTGTTCAAGAACAATCCATGCTATCAAAGGAGCTTACTTTTCTGTTTGCGACATCAGTTATTAAAAACCATCCACAGATGTCCCAGTGTTTCAGCAAAATTTATCCTGTGCACTATGACCACAACTACAGCAAGTTTGCAGGAATAAAAACAGAACAGGTAAGGCCATGCAGAAATAATGATTACCCGGTAGTTTCTCAAGAATTAATGATGAGGCAGGGATGGGAGGATTTTTGTTTTATTTTTATTGGCTGAAAATCTTAATAAGGCATTTTTTTTTTAATTGTGGAAACTTGCCAAAAATATTGAGGGAGGTACTTTTGGGGTTTTTTATTTGACATTTTAAAAAAAGACAAATTTGGTCCCAAATTTTTTTTTTACTTTAACTATTTTAAAAGAAGATACACGATGGATATTAATGTACAGCTAGACATAATTTATGACAAAATTTCATATTAAAATTCTTTCATTGAAAATCATCTACACTTACCATTGATCACTTGTTCAATTTGCTTTACATTACACAAAAAAATCCCATATAAGAATCCTTGGATAGGGATAGCAGAAATTAATTATGAATGTTTTTCCTTTAGTTTCCCCTGGGCCTGTTTGACTGCAATGAGAACAAAACACAGGAAATGATTCAACTCCTGAAGAAGCTGTCAAACTCCTATGTTCCTTTGAAAGATGGTGAAATCATTGAGCCTGCATTCCTTGGAGGTAAGAAGACATTTTATTTCTATAAACATTAAAACAAAATAAAAAAAGTGCATTTGCCATCCTGAACAACAAATGAACAAGACAAAAATATAATTAACTCTTATCTACATTTATTATTAAACCATATAGAGTAACGGTATGTAGATCCAAACCATAAATGTGTACATAATCTATGGCAGATCCAGGGGTATATAAAGGGGCATAAACCCACCCTTTGCTAGAAAAATGTTGCAATATGCTGAAGTAAGCTATCCAAGAAGAAAAAGTGCTTATACATGTACGGAGCTGGGGAGGTCTGTTGTCAGATTTTAAGCACACCCTTTGAAAAAAACTGGGTCTGCCCCTGATAATTTATTCACATGTTGATACCTTTTTATTACACAGGAGATCGCCTGACAGATGAACGTGTGCAGAGTGCTCAGATGGCCTTGGGAAATGCTAATACAAGAAAGGAAAGATTGGAAGGCTTCATATCTAAAATTGAAGATTTTCATCGCTTGATGAATTTCCTTGAGGTTATTAAATTACAATGTACATTTTAAGAGAAAATGCAACTGCCTGAATATTGACAGATATAAACATTCCTTATACATGTTATAACTAAAGTTTTTAGTTCAAAATGCTATGGTGATTTAACCAAATTTAAAAAAAAATAATTCCAGACAAATTTAGGGCTATTCCAGAAAAAAATATCCTGGGGGCAGAAAGCTCTTGAATTAAAATTCTGTTGGTGGGGGTCAGATACAAAAATTATAAATACAATGCCTTGCAATACAAAAAATTGAATGTATTGGTCATGTTTGTGGTTCCCCTAAATTGGATGGGCATGCCCATTGGAGATATTTTTTCTGGAATAGCCCTTTGCATATTTTCATATATATGTGGTTCATGTATTTGATTATGTCCTAAATTTATTGATTATTGATTATGAGTAAATCAAGGTTTGTCTCCTCAATACTGAAATTATAATAAAAAAAGATATAAGGATATGGAGTGATTTTGCATGTAACAAAGATGATGTAATGGGCCGAAATAACATATTTCGACATTTCCTAAAATTTTAATTTCTTTTCAGATTTGTACGATTTTTTTTTGCAAAATGAAGGTCTCATTGAGAGCTTTTGGTCGTACATGTAGTATGTTCAAAAACTATTTTGTAGCAACATAAGTTAAGCCAAAGTATGGACACAAATATAAGTCACACAAGCATAAAAAATAGGTCACAGTGACACAATTTATCAATGGCTGTGGTGTGCTATGCAAGACCTGTCTACTTATTAAAAATATTATACACTACGAATAGTACAAAATGTTGCATTAGTAGGTACGGACAGACAAGGGAAATATGATATGTCTGATCGGCATACATTGTCATGCCATAAAAAAATTGTTATTCAATATTTCAGGCAATCCATAAGTTGACTTACTCGACGGAAAGTGGACAAGACCCGGGAACAATGTACTATTACAAAAATTTGATCGACAAGAGAGATGTGAAGACCAATGTCAGAAACTCGTACAGAGCATACAAAATGTTATATTTCATCGTTTTGGACGCCATTATTTTAGTGATGTTCATGGATCTTTTTAATGTGAAAAGTGTTGAAGAAAAGATCACACTATCGGATGGCTTTGAACAATCGTCAAATGAGCGGAAAATTGATTGGTTAAATACTATTTGTCAGGGACTTGTTGATCAGTGTTTTTTGATGGCACAGAAGATGTTGTGGAAAATCTGCGGGATATTTCAGAAAATCCTCAGCATGATGAAAATTATTGGATATCTACTATGGAGGACGGCCGACTGAAATGCCATTTCTGTGACAAGTCTTACATGTATGTCGGATCACTTAAGTCCCATGAATCTAAAACGCACAATGTGAAATTGGATTCTAAATCTGCTACAAAGAAGAAATCAAAAAAGAAAGGAACTGACAAAACCCATGACTATTTTCTTATGTTGTTCAAATTAGCAATGCTCTACAAAAATTAGGCACGGCTGTCGATATGGGAGATGGGGAACGCTCTGTGCGGTCAGCAAAATATGAACTCCCTATTTATCACATAACAAACAAAACCAAATACACGATTGGTTCTATTCATCTGACAACATTAGTTTCAGGACTATTGCCAGAGGACCAAAAAGAACGCTTAATAGCGAATCGGTTTGTAAATGTCCAGGGTGGCAAAAATAACAATATTGCCCTGGATGAGTACCTGGAGATGTTAAACCGAGACAGCAAGATTGCTTGCCAAGGCCACCAAACCAAAGAAAGTATCATAAAACATTCGAAAGCTTACCCCCTGCTGGTGGAGTTAACCAATCACTTTGAGGAAATCTTAGAAATCAGACCAAGAAAAGGATTTCATCATTTACCATCTTACAAAAAAGACGTTGAAACAGTGGTGAAAGACATGTTAACGTATGATGTGTTGAACAATGACGAAAAGGTGATGAAGTTTCAAGGCTTCAAGGTCGACAAAAACCCATTCGAAAATTGTGCGAAAGGGTTGCCCTTCATAGTTCAAAGACACAAGCCATATGTGCCATTCCATCGTTTGCGAGATCCACATGTATAAGCACTTTAAGTTTATTGTACATGTATTACAGTAAACATTGAATGACCTGATGAATGTTTTTATGACTATGACACCCTTCAACTGTGATTTTACATGAAGAATAAGGTCATTTTAAAACTATTCTAATCATATCATCTGGTCCTGGCCAGATTCTGTCAGTTGAATGAAGTTTGTTATCTTGACAGTTATAGAATGATACATTTCATGCATTTGTTACATGATTCTTCAAAATTAGCAATAATTTTCTAACGGTCAAAATTTAACTGAAAATTTATAGCAATATCATGTATATTGGAGGAGAAATTAGATATTTTATTATATGTAGAAGGCTTCATGGCGTGAAAAGGTCTGGATGTAATTTTTTATTAAAAAATAACAAATAAATTCTATAAAGCATCAGATATTTAAAAATCCCATTTTCAAGTTTGCATTAGTCAAAGCAAATAAATTTTTTCTATGTACATTAAAATTAAAGTAGGTACTGTCGATACATTTAGTGTTCCATGAAAATGTGTTTAAAAAAGCATCCCTCTTCGAGTTAAATGGAAAATTACATGTAAATATAGTTAAAATGTATGTAAAAATGATGAATGTGATGTTCATGTGTGATTTTATTAGAAATAATACATTTACATGATTTGCATGATTGCACTTTATGCGGATTGATATATGTTGGGGAGACTAAAGGCAGATTGAATGCCCGTATAAGTGGCCACAGATCCGGCATTAACACCGACAAATTCCCTTTCATTTACCAACATTTTAATCAACCGGACCATTCCATCTTGTCCATGAAAGTCCGCATTCTTGAAAAAATATACCATACCACCAACAATCCCACTTTAAGTACGCCATTTCGAAAACAACGAGAAGAATTCTGGATTAGAAGGTTAGGCACCGCTTTACCTTATGGTTGCAACGACAACATTGGCAGTTTAGGGAACTTATCAAGTCCAAGATGCAATGATGTGAATGTGATGAATCTTTTTGAACAGCAGGAAAGGCGCAAACGCAGTCATGGACATCGGAAGTACAATTCACCGAAGGTACATGACGTGTCTATCAATGGACTGCTTTCGTCTATCCAACAACCTCTCGGGATTCATCACATTCGCACTAAATCGTATTCTATTTCTCTTTCCAAACTTCACACACTATTCAAAGAATGTCTCGAAAATCCAGTGACTGATTTTAAATCCAACCTGTACCGTCTTACAGCCATTGTTCTTGACATTGGATACAACCGATTATTCAAACCAGTCGGTGTTCCACACGAAAACAACAAGGACAATCGCTCTTTCATTTCTCTTCCATTTTTAAACAAAGGTTTGGATGCCATAAATTTAGGAAACATTTTACACCATAAATCTGTTACAGAACATATCCCTTCTTATTTCAAAGACACAGGTGTTCCCGTCATTTCTTATTCCTATACTTCCACCATTACACCTAAGGTATTTAACTACAAACAAGTTTTGCGGGATTACCAAATCAACGACCTCAAAGCAAAACCACCAGACTGTTCTTGTGACAAATCCCCATTCAAATATAGTCCCTCTGGCCACGTCATTACCGGGGACCTCAACATAGTGGAAAATGACCAACTCCGCGATGTTTTGGCCAAAGGACCAAAATATCGTGAGCCTAGAGCAATTAACTGGAACCATAATTTCAAAACAATTATGGATTCAGTTGAAGACTATGCCAGAAAATGGGCCAAAAAAGAACATGAAAAGGAAAGCGACGTTCTTTCTGAGTGGGTAAAGTCTGTGAGGTCGTTGGTTTTGAAAAGGATTAACTCTTTGAAAGGCTCGATGAGCACCAAGGCAACATCTATTTTCAACAATCCTGATGTTGCGAAGACATTGTCCACCTTACATGACAAATATGTTGTCGTACCTGCTGATAAAGCGCCTAACAACATCATTTTCGTATGCAAAAGACACTATATTGATTGTTTAACAGCTGAATTAGGGGTTGGTTGTACTAGCAAAAGCACCACATATACAGCAACAACACTGTCAAAGGAGGAAATAATCAACAATCATAATTCTGTCATTTCTTCCTTTGGCATTTCAGTTGACAAAAAGAACGATGACGTTCCATCCTTGTATTGGATTCCAAAGTTACATAAAACTCCATACAAGCAACGATTTATTGCTGGGTCATCCAAATGTACAACTAAGCCTCTTTCAGTTTTGTTAACATCAATATTGTCGGCAATAATATCAAGCATTCAAAAGTATTTCGATTGTTGTTACTCTAGAAATGGCGTCAATCAAATGTGGATTCTCAAAAATTCTAAAGAACTGATGGAAAATCTCCATTCTAAGTCATTTTCATCATGTAATAGCATTAAAACGTTTGATTTCTCTACATTATATACTTCAATTCCACATTCACAACTAAAATCTCGTTTGGCACAGCTGATTAAACGTAGCTTTATCAAAAAGAACGGAAAACGCAGGTAGAAGTATTTGGTAGTCGGTTATAAAAAGACTTTCTTTGTCATCCAAGAGTCTAGCAAGAAAAACAAATTTACAGAAGATCAAATAACAGAAATGCTCAACTTTCTAATCGACAACATATTTGTACAGTTTGGTGGACGTGTTTTTCAGCAAACAATAGGTATCCCAATGGGCACAAATTGTGCACCATTGCTTGCCGATTTGTTTCTTCATTCATATGAAGCGGACTTCTTACAATCACTTCTAGACAAAAAGGACCGCAAACTTGCTTTATCCTTCAATCTCACATTTCGTTATATTGATGATGTCCTTTCACTAAACAATCCTCGATTTGGTGACTATTTACATCTCATATATCCGAAGGAACTTGAGATAAAGGACACTACAGATTTTAGGATGTCCGCTTCATATCTGGATCTATTTCTCGAAATTGACACACAAGGAAGGCTTTGTACAAAGCTCTATGACAAACGTGATGACTTCAACTTTCCAATAGTTAACTTTCCCTTTCTGTGTAGCAACATTCCGTCCGCTCCAGCATATGGAGTTTACGTATCACAATTGATTCGCTATTCCAGAGCATGTGGGGAGTACAACGACTTCCTTGATAGAGCAACACGGCTGACAAGCAAATTGTTAACACAGGGGTACGTTGCTCCCAGGTTGTTGTCATCACTCAAGAAATTTTACGGACGACATCATGTGCTTGTAAACAAATACGGGATTTCTATCTCTCAGATGAGCACAGATGTTTGGTTTGACATAGAGTTTTGTAATGTCATCCTTTCCGGATTTGACCAACACTTAATCGATCTTTGGCAACGTGACGGGTGTGCTATAGCAAGCAGGAACTGCTTACTCTTCCGGAGCACCTGAGTTCACTCTCGTTTCGACTTGAGTTCGCGTTGCTGAATGCGGTTTTGTTGTTATGTGTGTTTGTGTTTTATGTTGTTATGTGGTTTGTTTTGTTGTGATGATTTTTGTCTGCCGGTTTTGTCTTTGTCTTTACGGTTTTATGATACTGATTACCCTTTTGATACACCTTTGCTTCTCTTATAAATATGTGTGTTTTGTTTATATAAAAAAAAAATCTTGGTGTTCCTTAGGGTGTCCTGCACCAAACTTGTGTTTCGATTTTTGATTGTTGTCGATATGGGAGATGGGGAACGCTCTGTGCGGTCAGCAAAATATGAACTCCCTATTTATCACATAACAAACAAAACCAAATACACGATTGGTTCTATTCATCTGACAACATTAGTTTCAGGACTATTGCCAGAGGACCAAAAAGAACGCTTAATAGCGAATCGGTTTATAAATGTCCAGGGTGGCAAAAATAACAATATTGCCCTGGATGAGTACCTGGAGATGTTAAACCGAGACAGCAAGATTGCTTGCCAAGGCCACCAAACCAAAGAAAGTATCATAAAACATTCGAAAGCTTACCCCCTGCTGGTGGAGTTAACCAATCACTTTGAGGAAATCTTAGAAATCAGACCAAGAAAAGGATTTCATCATTTACCATCTTACAAAAAAGACGTTGAAACAGTGGTGAAAGACATGTTAACGTATGATGTGTTGAACAATGACGAAAAGGTGATGAAGTTTCAAGGCTTCAAGGTCGACAAAAACCCATTCGAAAATTGTGCGAAAGGGTTGCCCTTCATAGTTCAAAGACACAAGCCATATGTGCCATTCCATCGTTTGCGAGATCCACATGTATAAGCACTTTAAGTTTATTGTACATGTATTACAGTAAACATTGAATGACCTGATGAATGTTTTTATGACTATGACACCCTTCAACTGTGATTTTACATGAAGAATAAGGTCATTTTAAAACTATTCTAATCATATCATCTGGTCCTGGCCAGATTCTGTCAGTTGAATGAAGTTTGTTATCTTGACAGTTATAGAATGATACATTTCATGCATTTGTTACATGATTCTTCAAAATTAGCAATAATTTTCTAACGGTCAAAATTTAACTGAAAATTTATAGCAATATCATGTATATTGGAGGAGAAATTAGATATTTTATTATATGTAGAAGGCTTCATGGCGTGAAAAGGTCTGGATGTAATTTTTTATTAAAAAATAACAAATAAATTCTATAAAGCATCAGATATTTAAAAATCCCATTTTCAAGTTTGCATTAGTCAAAGCAAATAAATTTTTTCTATGTACATTAAAATTAAAGTAGGTACTGTCGATACATTTAGTGTTCCATGAAAATGTGTTTAAAAAAGCATCCCTCTTCGAGTTAAATGGAAAATTACATGTAAATATAGTTAAAATGTATGTAAAAATGATGAATGTGATGTTCATGTGTGATTTTATTAGAAATAATACATTTACATGATTTGCATGATTGCACTTTATGCGGATTGATATATGTTGGGGAGACTAAAGGCAGATTGAATGCCCGTATAAGTGGCCACAGATCCGGCATTAACACCGACAAATTCCCTTTCATTTACCAACATTTTAATCAACCGGACCATTCCATCTTGTCCATGAAAGTCCGCATTCTTGAAAAAATATACCATACCACCAACAATCCCACTTTAAGTACGCCATTTCGAAAACAACGAGAAGAATTCTGGATTAGAAGGTTAGGCACCGCTTTACCTTATGGTTGCAACGACAACATTGGCAGTTTAGGGAACTTATCAAGTCCAAGATGCAATGATGTGAATGTGATGAATCTTTTTGAACAGCAGGAAAGGCGCAAACGCAGTCATGGACATCGGAAGTACAATTCACCGAAGGTACATGACGTGTCTATCAATGGACTGCTTTCGTCTATCCAACAACCTCTCGGGATTCATCACATTCGCACTAAATCGTATTCTATTTCTCTTTCCAAACTTCACACACTATTCAAAGAATGTCTCGAAAATCCAGTGACTGATTTTAAATCCAACCTGTACCGTCTTACAGCCATTGTTCTTGACATTGGATACAACCGATTATTCAAACCAGTCGGTGTTCCACACGAAAACAACAAGGACAATCGCTCTTTCATTTCTCTTCCATTTTTAAACAAAGGTTTGGATGCCATAAATTTAGGAAACATTTTACACCATAAATCTGTTACAGAACATATCCCTTCTTATTTCAAAGACACAGGTGTTCCCGTCATTTCTTATTCCTATACTTCCACCATTACACCTAAGGTATTTAACTACAAACAAGTTTTGCGGGATTACCAAATCAACGACCTCAAAGCAAAACCACCAGACTGTTCTTGTGACAAATCCCCATTCAAATATAGTCCCTCTGGCCACGTCATTACCGGGGACCTCAACATAGTGGAAAATGACCAACTCCGCGATGTTTTGGCCAAAGGACCAAAATATCGTGAGCCTAGAGCAATTAACTGGAACCATAATTTCAAAACAATTATGGATTCAGTTGAAGACTATGCCAGAAAATGGGCCAAAAAAGAACATGAAAAGGAAAGCGACGTTCTTTCTGAGTGGGTAAAGTCTGTGAGGTCGTTGGTTTTGAAAAGGATTAACTCTTTGAAAGGCTCGATGAGCACCAAGGCAACATCTATTTTCAACAATCCTGATGTTGCGAAGACATTGTCCACCTTACATGACAAATATGTTGTCGTACCTGCTGATAAAGCGCCTAACAACATCATTTTCGTATGCAAAAGACACTATATTGATTGTTTAACAGCTGAATTAGGGGTTGGTTGTACTAGCAAAAGCACCACATATACAGCAACAACACTGTCAAAGGAGGAAATAATCAACAATCATAATTCTGTCATTTCTTCCTTTGGCATTTCAGTTGACAAAAAGAACGATGACGTTCCATCCTTGTATTGGATTCCAAAGTTACATAAAACTCCATACAAGCAACGATTTATTGCTGGGTCATCCAAATGTACAACTAAGCCTCTTTCAGTTTTGTTAACATCAATATTGTCGGCAATAATATCAAGCATTCAAAAGTATTTCGATTGTTGTTACTCTAGAAATGGCGTCAATCAAATGTGGATTCTCAAAAATTCTAAAGAACTGATGGAAAATCTCCATTCTAAGTCATTTTCATCATGTAATAGCATTAAAACGTTTGATTTCTCTACATTATATACTTCAATTCCACATTCACAACTAAAATCTCGTTTGGCACAGCTGATTAAACGTAGCTTTATCAAAAAGAACGGAAAACGCAGGTAGAAGTATTTGGTAGTCGGTTATAAAAAGACTTTCTTTGTCATCCAAGAGTCTAGCAAGAAAAACAAATTTACAGAAGATCAAATAACAGAAATGCTCAACTTTCTAATCGACAACATATTTGTACAGTTTGGTGGACGTGTTTTTCAGCAAACAATAGGTATCCCAATGGGCACAAATTGTGCACCATTGCTTGCCGATTTGTTTCTTCATTCATATGAAGCGGACTTCTTACAATCACTTCTAGACAAAAAGGACCGCAAACTTGCTTTATCCTTCAATCTCACATTTCGTTATATTGATGATGTCCTTTCACTAAACAATCCTCGATTTGGTGACTATTTACATCTCATATATCCGAAGGAACTTGAGATAAAGGACACTACAGATTTTAGGATGTCCGCTTCATATCTGGATCTATTTCTCGAAATTGACACACAAGGAAGGCTTTGTACAAAGCTCTATGACAAACGTGATGACTTCAACTTTCCAATAGTTAACTTTCCCTTTCTGTGTAGCAACATTCCGTCCGCTCCAGCATATGGAGTTTACGTATCACAATTGATTCGCTATTCCAGAGCATGTGGGGAGTACAACGACTTCCTTGATAGAGCAACACGGCTGACAAGCAAATTGTTAACACAGGGGTACGTTGCTCCCAGGTTGTTGTCATCACTCAAGAAATTTTACGGACGACATCATGTGCTTGTAAACAAATACGGGATTTCTATCTCTCAGATGAGCACAGATGTTTGGTTTGACATAGAGTTTTGTAATGTCATCCTTTCCGGATTTGACCAACACTTAATCGATCTTTGGCAACGTGACGGGTGTGCTATAGCAAGCAGGAACTGCTTACTCTTCCGGAGCACCTGAGTTCACTCTCGTTTCGACTTGAGTTCGCGTTGCTGAATGCGGTTTTGTTGTTATGTGTGTTTGTGTTTTATGTTGTTATGTGGTTTGTTTTGTTGTGATGATTTTTGTCTGCCGGTTTTGTCTTTGTCTTTACGGTTTTATGATACTGATTACCCTTTTGATACACCTTTGCTTCTCTTATAAATATGTGTGTTTTGTTTATATAAAAAAAAAATCTTGGTGTTCCTTAGGGTGTCCTGCACCAAACTTGTGTTTCGATTTTTGATCTGTTGAAAAACATGGCCACCATTCATGCCATTGCTAAAAATAGACCAGGGGTTTCAAACTGCTGTTTTTACTTGTAAATCAAAAAGTATAAGACAATGTAAGAGATAGATTAAGTCTGATGCCACACTACTGCTTCAGCATCAAAAGCTCTACTGTTGTCTGATGATCCCTTAAAGGTGGAAAAAAGTGTTTCTTCATGTTTTTGGTCTATAGAATGAAAACTATTGCAGATTGAGACAAGCTGTTGCTTGCTGAAATATTAAGCTCTACAAATATCGCCTTATGGTCCAGGTTTTCAGATGACCCCTTATAGGGGCTATAGCCCCTAAAAGTTGAAAATAGTGTTTTTTCATGTTTTGGTTTATAGAATGAAAACTATTGCAGATAGGGCAAAGCTTTGCTTGCTTAACAGAAGTATATGTACCACTGGTCTAAAATTGGCTTAGGACGTACATGTATAGTTTGTAATACTGAACCAGTCATTCCCATTTATGGTTTCTGATAAAAGCTTGACGAAAAATTTTCATTGTCATGTAACACATTTCCACATCAGCCTAAGTCCCAAACAGGAAGTAGATGTCCGACAGGTCTCAAAATCGCTTAGGACACATAATTTGAACCATCCTACCAAGTTTCACATCACTTATGTACGGTTCCTGAGAAAAGTTTGACGGAAATTTTCATTGTCACGTGTCCCGTGCGGGGCCCGGGTGGCGAATAGGCCCGCAGCAGAGCCTAGCTTGTCGTAAGAGGCGACTAAGGGTCTTGGGATTCTGACGTCGGGTCAGTGCTCAGCCCACAGAGCGACCAAGTGTGTACCCTAGGTGGCTGAATAGGGTAGCCCTCGTCCGCGGGGGTTGTCAGGTCTATAATACGGAAACCCTGACCGCCGACCATAGTGGGCCAACGTGTGTGGAGAGTGCCACGCTTCATGCACGTAAAAGACCCCTTTGTGGACCGCCCAGTAGTGCACCACATAGGCTAAATTTTCCGCCCCTACCCACCTCTCCCCTTTTTCCTGTGGTTCTTCAAAATTTACCGGTCCTTTGTTTCCCACCCCATCTCCATATTTCATTTATCATCATCATTTCATGTTCATTTTATCATCCTTTTCATGTTCATCGCCTGTAAATAACCTATATAGCGTTGCACGGGCGTAAAACACCAACTCACTCACTCACTCATTGTCACGTACATGTAACATGTTTTTACATTGGCCTAATTCTGAAACAGGATGTAGATGTCCAACAGGTCTCAAAATCGCTAAGGACATAACGTTTGACATACTGAACCATCCTACCAAGTTTCAAATCATTCTTGTGTGCGGTTCCTGAGAAAAGTTTGACGGAAATTTTCATTGTCAGGTACATGTAACATATTTTCACATCAGCCTAAATCTCAAACAGGAAGTAGATGTCTGAAAGGTCTAAAAATCACTTAGGACATATGGTTTGATTGATTGATTGTTGTTTTCTTTTTGTCCTGTCGGCTATATTTCATCCTTCAGGACAAAAACAAGTTCATACATATAGTTTTGACATACTGAACCATCCTACCAAGTTTCAAATCATTCTCATGTATGGTTTCTGAGGAAAGTTTAACAGAAATTCTGACGGACAGACATAAGTAAAACTTTATGTCCCCCAACATGTCGTAGCAGGGACATAAAAAACATTGGTAATGTAATCATCAATAACAAGAAGCAATGAGGTATTGAAGGGGCATTCAAATATCATCAGTTTGAAAGTTCGAAGACAAAACTGGGAAATGAGAAATACAGAGACAACACTAAGAAACAACATAATATCACAATGACAACCGGCAACACGAACTCGTAACAAGAGTGAATTTGCTCTGGAAGAGTAGGTGGTTCCTTTCTGCTATAGCACACCAGTTGTGTTACCAATTGTTCATTCAGCAAGTCAAATCCGTTGTAGAAAGAAAATACAACAAAGCCCTATGACAAAGTTCGCCTCGTTACCCCCATTATCAGACCAATCATGCAAAGCTGTTAAAAAATGAAGTCAGATGTACATAAACACGAATGCAAGTCACTTAAGTGAAAAATGTAGGTCACAGTAACCTATTCTGTCTGGATGCTGACCTACAGTACCACCCTTGATACATCCATTTACTAAGATTGATGATACTATCATGTATAATTGTTGAAATATGAAGACTTCAAGTCTGGCAACTATTAATAAATTGTTTGTTTGGTGTTTGCCTAGCCAACCCCTTTGAAGGTGGGTAGGTAGGTAGGATTTTTATTTTTTTTCTATTTTATTTAGTACAATACATGTACATGCAATATAACATACATTATTGTATCATTACACGTTCAAACACACAAAAAATACCTTTCCAAAAAATCCCCAAAAAATTTTGGGGGTAGGCAGGATTTTAGATGGGTAGGTAGCTATATAGGCAACCCCAAACAAACAACTTTTTAATTATGGCCTTGGACGTAAACTTGAATGCAAGTCGATCAAGTGGAAAAATATAGGTAACAGTAACCTAATTCCGCCTGGATGTTGACCTACCATCCCTGATATATCCAATTCATCCATACCAAGTTTGTTGATCCTACATGTACAATATACATGTATATAGTTGCTGAGATACAAACAATGTATGAAGTCTGCTTAAACTCAAAACAACAAATGCAAGTCGCTCAAGCGGAAAATGTAGGTCACAGTGATCAATTCTCTCTGGATGCTGACCTACAACCCATGATGCATCTATATACCAAGTTAAATATTTTACCATGTATAGTTCCCGAGTTATGAAGTCGTGACATAAACTTGAAAGCAGATGTGAACACCGGGGGTACACCAATCTAAACTTCTTTGAGTCGAACTAATGACAACAATACAAATACCAAACGGGTATAAACGGTTAATTTGAATATGCTATATATCGATATTTCAAGGAGTAACCTCTCATCAGTAGCATTTGAATCAAAACGTTGGAAGATCAAAAACCAAAACTATTGAAAACGAAAAGTCTAAACCCTAAGGTTCTTCCTACCACAGACATAGGTTGAATATCTTAGTAATAATTTGGTTCCCCAGTTTGGTAATTTTGGTTGTACTGTTCTAAACTCTTCATATTCATACAGTGTTTAGCATTTTCAATATTTTTGGTAGAGCGCCTCTGATGAGTCTTGAATAGACGAAACGCGCGTCAGGCGTAGCAAAATTTATTGTCTGGAACTTTGTTGTCATTTGTATTTCGAACACACGTGAAGGTTAGCACTGCTGGTGGAGTTTAAATTCCCCGAGGTTAGCCCGCTCCGGCCCCAACACTTTTGAGTTGGAGAATACATCAAAGCTTTAAATTATCCGTCTTAATTTCAAAATCGTCTAAACCCTAAGGTTCTTCCTACCCCAGACATAGGTTGAATATCTTAGTAATAATTTGGTTCCCCAGTTTGGTAATTTTGGTTATACTACTCTAAACTCTTCATATTCATACAGTGTTTAGCATTTTCAATATTTTTGGTAGAGCGCCTCTGATGAGTCTTAAATAGACGAAACGCGCGTCAGGCGTAGCAAAATTTATTGTCTGGAACTTTGTTGTCATTTGTATTTCGAACACACGTGAAGGTTAGCACTGCTGGTGGAGTTTAAATTCCCCGAGGTTAGCCCGCTCCGGCACCAACACTTTTGAGTTGGAGAATACATCAAAGCTTTAAATTATCCGTCTTAATTTCAACATCGTCTAAACCCTAAGGTTCTTCCTACCCCAGACATAGGTTGAATATCTTAGTAATAATTTGGTTCCCCAGTTTGGTAATTTTGGTTATACTGTTCTAAACTCTTCATATTCATACAGTGTTTAGCATTTTCAATATTTTTGGTAGAGCGCCTCTGATGAGTCTTAAATAGACGAAACGCGCGTCAGGCGTAGCAAAATTTATTGTCTGGAACTTTGTTGTCATTTGTATTTAGGGTTAGTATAAAACACACAATTAGGGTTAGGGGTTATCATATAAGATACATTTAGGGTTAGGGTTAGTACAAAATTATACAATTAGGGTTATAGTCGTTGAAAACACAAAATTAGTGGTAGGGGTTAGTACAAAAAATACATTTATGATAAGGGTTAGCACAAAAACGAATAATTAGGGTTAGGGTTAGTGTAAAACATATAATTAGGGTTAGGGTTCGTATAAAACACACAGTTAGGGGTTAGCATATAAAGATACATTAAGGGTTTGGGTTAGTACAAAATTATACAATTAGGGTAAATGTTAGTATAAAAACGCATAATTAGGGTTAGGGTTAGTATAAAAAATACACTTAGGGTTAGGGGTTAGCATATAAGATACATTTAGGGTTAAGGTAAGTACAAAATTATACAATTAGGGTTTAAGTCGATGAAAACACAAATTAAGTGGTAGGGGTCAGTACAAAAAATACATTTATGATAAGGGTTAGTACAAAAATGTATAATTAGGGTTATGATAAGTGTTAAACATATTATTAGGGTTAGGGTAAGTATAAAACACACAGTTAGGGTAAGCATATAAAGATACATTTAGGGTTAGGGTTAGTACAAATTATACAATTAGGGCACGGGTTAGTACAAACACGCATAATAAGGGTTAGGGTAAGTGTAAAACATATTATTAGGGTTAGGGCTAGTATAAAACACATTATTAGGGTTAGGGCTAGTATAAAACACACAATTAGGGTTAGGGGTTAGCATATAAGATGAATTAGGGTTAGGTTAAGTACAAAATTATACAATTAGGGTAAGAGTTAGTACAAAAACGTATAATTTGGGTTAGGGTTAGTGTTAAACATATTATTAGGGTTAGGGTTAGTATAAAACACATAATTAGGGTTAGCGGTTAGCATATAAGATACATTTACAGTTAGGGTTAGTACAAAATTATACAATTAGGGTTATTCTCGATGAAAACACAAAATTAATGTTAGGGGTTAGTACAAAAAATACATTTATGATAAGGGTTAGTACAAAAACGTATAATTAAGGTTAGGGTTAGTATAAAACACACAATTAGGGTTAGGGTTTAGCATATAAAGATACATTTAAGGTTAGGGTTAGTACAAAATAATACAATAAGGGTAAGGGTTAATACAAAAACGTATAATTAGGGTTAGGATAAGTGTCAAACATATTATTAGGGTTAAGGTTAGTATAAAACACACAATAAGGGTAAGGGGTTAGCATATAAGATACATTTACGGTTATGGTTAGTACTAAATTATACATTTAGGCTTAATTTCGATGAAAACACAAAATTAGTGGTAGGGGTTATTATAAAAAGTACATTTATGAAAAGGGTTAGTACAAAAACCTATAATTAGGGTTAGGATAAGTGTTAAACATATTATTAGGGTTAGGGTTAGTATAAAACACACAATTAGGGTTAGGGGTTAGCATATAAGATACATTTAGGGTTATGGTTAGTACTAAATGATACAATTCGGCTTAAAGTCGATGAAAACACAAAATTAGTGGTAGGGGTTAGTACAAAAAATACATTTATGATAAGGGTTAGCACAAAAAGAATAATAAGGATTAGGGTTAGTGTAAAACATATAATTAGGGTTAGGGTTCGTATAAAACACACAGTTAGGGGTTAGCATATAAAGATACATTTAGGGTTTGGGTAAGTATAAAATTATACAATTAGGGTAAAGGTTAGTACAAAAACGCATAATTAGGGTTAGGGTTAGTATAAAAAATACACTTAGGGTTAGGGGTTAGCATATAAGATACATTTAAGGTTAGGGTAAGTACAAAATTATACAATTAGGGTTATAGTCGATGAAAACACAAATTAAGTGGTAGGGGTTAGTACAAAAAATACATTTATGTTGAGGGTTAGTACAAAAACGTATAATTAGGGTTAGGGTCAATGTAAACATATAATTAGGGTTATGGTTAGTGTAAAACGCACAGCCAGGGTTAGGGGTTAACATATAAAGATACATGTAGAGTTAGGGTTAGTTGAAAATTATTCAATTAGGGTAAAGGTTAGTACAAAAACGTATAATTAGGGTTAGGATAAGTGTTAAACATATTATAAGGGTTAGGGTTAATATAAAACACACAAATAGGGCGAGGGGTTAGCATAAAATATACATTTAGGGTTGGGGTTAGTACAAAATTATACAATTAGGGTAAAGGTTAGTACAAAACGCATAATTAGGGTTAGAGTAAGGGTTATAACTGGGGTAAGTATAAAACACACAATTAGGGTTAGAGGTAAGCATTTAAGATACATTTAGGGTTCGGGTTAGTACAAAATTGTACAATTAGGGTTATAGTCGATGAAAACACAAAATAAAAGGTAGGGGTTAGTTTAAAAAATACATTTATGATAAGGGTTTGTACAAAAACGCATAATTAGGGTTAGGGTTAGTGTGAAACATATAATTAGGGTTAGGGTAAGTATAAAACACACAGTTAGGGTTAGCATATACAGATACATTTAGGGTTAGGATTAGTTCAAAACTATTCAATTAGGGTAAAGGTTAGTACAAAAACGTATAATTAGGGTCAGGATAAGTGTAAAACATATTATGAGGGTTAGGGTTAGTATAAAACACACAACTAGGGTTAGGGGTTAGCATATAAGATACATTTAGGGTTAGGGTTAGTACAAAATTATACAACTAGGGTAAGGGTTAGTATAAAATTATAGAACTAGGGTAAGGGTTAGTACAAAAACGTATAATTAGGGTTAGGGTTAGTGTAAAACATTTAATTAGGGTTAGGGTTAGTATAAAACACACAGTTAGGGGTAAGCATATAAAGATACATTTTGGGTTTGGGTTAGTACTAAATTATACAATTAGGGTAAGGGTTAGTACAAAAACGCATAATAAGGGTTAGCAATAGTTTAAAACATATTATTAGGGTTAGGGTTAGTAAAAAATTATACAGTTAGGGTTATAGTCGATGAAAACACAGAATTGGTGGTAGGGGTTAGTACAAAAAATACATTTATGATAAGGGTTAGTACAAAAACGTATAATTAGGGTTAGGGTTAGTATAAAACACACAATTAGGGTTAGGGTTTAGCATATAAAAATATATTTAGGGTTAGTGTTAGTACAACATAATACAATTAGGGTAAGGGTTAGTACAAAAACGCATAATTAGGGTTAGGGTAAGTGTAAAACATATTATTAGGGTTAGTATAAAACACACAATTAGGGTTAGGGGTTAGCATATAAGATACATTTAGGATTAGGATTAGTACACAATTATTCAACTAGGGTAAGGGCTAGTACAAAAACGCATAATTAGGGTTAGGATTGGTGTAAAACATATTATTAGGGTTAGGGTTAATATAAAACACACAATTAGGGTTAGGGGTTAGCATATAAGATACAGTAACGGTTAGGATAAGTACAAAATTATACAATTAGGGTTATAGTCGATGAAAACACAAAATTAATGGTAGGGGTTAGTACAAAAAATACATTTATGATAAGGGTTAGTACAAAGACGTATAATCAGGGTTAGGGTTAGTGTAAAACACACAATTAGGGTTAGGGGTTAGCATATATGATATATTTAGGGTTATGGTTAGTATTAAATTATACAATTAGGCTTACAGTCAATGAAAACACAAAATTAGTTGTAGGGGTAAGTACAAACAAGAGGCTCCCAGGAGCCTGAATCGCTCACCTGGTCTTGATGTCAACCCTATAAAGACTTTTGTATAGCTAAAAGAGCTGAATGTTTATAAGCATGAAAAATCTTTTCTCTATTTGCAATTGCTTTCATTCTAAATAATCAAAAAATACTAAGGGGCTGTAACCCCTATAAGGGGTTATCAGACAACTTCAACCCTATGGAGACTTTTGTAGAGCTAAATGAGCTGAACATTTAAGCAAGCAACAGCTTTTCTCTATCTGCATTAGTTTTCATTCTTTAAGCCAAAAACACTATTTTTGTCTTTAAGGGGCTGTAACCCCTATAAGGGGTCATCTGACAACTTTGACCCTATGAAGACTTTTGTAGAGCTTAATGAGCTGAACATTTTAGCAAGCAACAGCTTTTCTCTATCTGCGATAATTTCATTCTATAGGCCAAAAACACAATTTTTCGCCTTTAAGGGGCTGTAACCCCTATAAGAGGTCATCTGACAACTTTGACTTTACGGAAACTTTGGTAGAGCTAAATGGGCTGAACATTTAAGCAAGCAACAGCTTTTCTCTATTTACAATAGTTTTCATTCTTTAGGCCACAAACACTATTTTTCGCCTTTAAGGGGCTGTAACCCCTATAAGGGGTCATCTGACAACTTTGACTTTATTGAGACTTTTGTAGAGCTAAATAAGCTGAACATACAGCTTTTCTCTATCTACAATAGTTTTCATTCTATAGGCCAAAAACATGCAAAAATGCTATTTTTCACCTTTAAGGGGCTTTAACCCCTATAAAGGGTCATCTGACAACTTCGACTACATGGAGACTTTTGTAGAGCTAAATGAGCTGAACATTTTAGCATGCAACAGCTTTTCTCTATCTGCAATAGTTTTCATTCTATAGGCCAAAAACACTATTTTTCGCCTTTAAGGGGCTGTTACCCCTATAAGGGGTCATCTGACAACTTTGACCCTATGGAAACTTTTGTAAAGCTGACTGAGCTGAACATTTAAGCAAGCAACAGCTTTTCTCTATCTACAATAGTTTTCATTCTATAGGCCAAAAACATGCAAAAAACGCTATTTTTCACCTGTAAGGGGCTGTAACCCCTATTTGGGATCATCTGACAACTTTGACCTTATGGAGACTTTTGTAGAGCTAAATGAGCTGAACATTTAAGCAAGCAACAGCTTTTCTCTATTTGCAATAGTTTTCATTCTATAGGCCAAAAACACTATTTTTTGCCCATAAGGGGCTGTAACCCCTATAAGGGGTCATCTGACAACTTCGACCCTATGGAGACTTTTGTAGAGCCAAATGAGCTGAACATTTTAGCAAGCAACATCTTTTCTCTATTTACAATAGTTTTCATTCTATAGGCCAAAAACATGCAAAAACGCTATTTTTCACCTTTAAGGGGCTGTAACTCCTATAAGGGATCATCTGACAACTTCGACCAAATGGAGACTTTTGTAGAACTTTTGATGCTGAAGCTGTAGCGTGGCATCAGATTTCATCTATCTCTTATACTTTATGATTTACAAGCCAAAAACAGTAGTCTGACCCTCCTGGTCTATTTTTAGTAACGGTGGCCATGTTTTTTGACGGATCAAAAATTGAAACACAAGTTTGGTGCAGGACACCCTAAGGATCATTCATACCAAGTTGCATTAAATTCTGTTCAGTAGTTTCAGAGGAGAAGATTTTTGAAAAATTGTTAACAGACGACGACGACAGACGACGACGACGACGACGACGACAGACGACGACGACGGACGCCAAGTGATGGTAATAGCTCACCTGGACCTTCGGTCCAGGTGAGCTAAAAATACATTTATGATAAGGGTTAGTACAAAAACGAATAATTAAGGTTAGGGTTAGTGTAAAACACATAATTAGGGTTAGGGTTAGTATAAAACACACAGTTAGGGTTAGTATAAAACACACAGTTAGGGGTAAGCATATAAAGATACATTTAGGGTTTGAGTTAGTACTAAATTATACAATTAGGGTAAGGGTTAGTACAAAAACGCATAATTAGGGTTAGCAATAGTGTAATACATATTTATAGGGTTAGGGTTAGTATAAAACATACACTTAGGGTAAGAGCATTTAAAATACATTTAGGGTTAGGGTTAGTACAAAATTATACAATTAGGGTTATAGTCGATGAAAACACAAATTTAGTGATAGGGGTTAGTACAAAAAATACATTTACGATAAGGGTTAGTACAAAAACGTATCATTAGGGTTAAGGTCAGTGTGAAACATTATTAGGGTTAGGGTTAGTGTAAAACACACAGCTAGGGTTAGGGTTTAGCAGATAAAGATACATGTAGGGTAAGGGTTAGTTCAGAATTATTCAATTAGGGTAAAGGTTAGTACAAAAACGTATAATTAGGGTTAGGGTCAGTGTAAAACATAATTAGGGTTAGGGTTAGTATAAAACACACAATTAGGGTGAGGGTTAGCATATAAGATTTATGTAGGGTTTGTGTTAGTACAAAATTATACAATTAGGGTAAGGGTTAGTACAAAGCGCATAATTAGGGTTAGGGTTAGTACAAAATAATACAATTAGGGTAAGGGTTAATACAAAAACGTATAATTTGGATTAGGATAAGTGTAAAACATATTATTAGGGTTAGGGTTGGTATAAAACACAAAATTAGGGTAAGGGGTTACCATATAAGATACATTTAGGGTTATGGTTAGTACTAAATTATACAATTAGGATTATAGTCGTTGAAAACACAAAATTAGTGGTAGGGGTTAGTACAAAAATACATTTATGATAAGGGCTAGTACAAAAACGAATAATTAGGGTTAGAGTTGGTGTAAAACATATAATAAGGGTTAGGGTTAGTATAAAACACACAGTTAGGGTTAGTATAAAACACACAATTAGGGTTAGGGGTTATTATATAAGATACATTTAGGGGTAGGGTTAGAACAAAATTATACAATTAGGGTTATAGTCGTTGAAAACACAAAATTAGTGGTAGGGGTTAGTACAAAAAATACATTTATGATAAGGGTTAGTACAAAAACGTATAATTAGGGTTAGGGTTAGTGTGAAACATATAATAAGGGTTAGGGCAAGTATAAAACACACAGTTAGGGTTAGCATATAAAGATACATTGAGGGTTAGGGGTAGTACAACATTATAGAATTAGGGTATGGGTTAGTACAAAAACGCATAATTAGGGTTAGGATTAGTGTAAAACATATTATTCGGGTTAGGGTTAGTATAAAACACACAATTAGGGTTAGGGGTTATCATATAAGATACATTTAGGGTTAGGGTTAGTACAAAATTATACAACTAGGGTAAGGATTAGTACAAAAACGCATAATTAGGGTTAGGATTAGTGTAAAACTTATTATTAGGGTTAGGGTTAGTATAAAACACACAATTAGGGTTAGGGTTTAACATATAATAATACATTTAGGGTTAGGGTTAGTACAAAATAATACAATTAGGGTAAGGGTTAATACAACAAGAGGCTCCCAGGAGCCTGAATCGCTCACCTGGTCTTGATGTCAACCCTATGAAGACTTTTGTAGAGCTAAATGAGCTGAATGTTTAAGCAAGCAAAAGCTTTTCTCTATCTGCAATAGTTTTCATTCTATAGGCCAAAAACACTATTTTTCGCCTTAAAGGGGCTGTTACCCCTATAAGGGGTCATCAGACAACTTAAACCCTATGGAGACTTTTGTAGAGCTAAATGAGCTGAACATTTAAGCAAGCAACAGCTTTTCTTTATCTACAATAGTTTTCATTCTATAGGCCAAAAACATGCAAAAACGCTATTTTTCACCTTTAAGGGGCTTTAACCCCTATAAGGGATTATCTGACAACTTTGACCTTATGGAGACTTTTGTAGAGCTAAATGAGCTGAACATTTAAGCAAGCAACAGCTTTTCTTTATCTGCAATAGTTTTCATTCTATAGGCCAAAAACATGCAAAAACGCTATTTTTCGCCTTTACGGGGCTTAAACCCCTATAAAGGTTCATCTGACAACTGCGACCCCATAGAGACTTTTGTAGAGCTAAATGGGCTGAACATTTTAGCAAGCAACAGCTTTTCTCTATCTGCAATAGTTTTCATTCTACAGGCCAAAAACACTATTTTTCGCCTTTAAGGGGCTGTAACCCCTATAAGGGGTCATCTGACAACTTCGACCCTATGGGAACTTTTGTAGAGCTAAATGAGCTGAACATTTATGCAAGCAACAGCTTATCTCTATCTCCAATTGTTTTCATTCTATAGGCCAAAAACATGCAAAAACGCTATTTTTCACCTTTAAGGGGCCGTAACCCCTATAAGGGGTCATCTGACAACTTAGACTCAATGGAGACTTTTGTAGAGCTTTTGATGCTGAAGCAGTAGGGTGGCATCAGATTTCATCTATCTCTTATACTTTTTGATTTCCAAGCCAAAAACAGTAGTCTGACCCGCCTGGTCTATTTTTAGTAACGGCGGCCATGTTGTTTGGACGGCCGTCACCATTTGTGCAATCTTGGTAGAGGACATCCCATAGATGAAGTGTGCAAAGTTTCAAAGCAATCCCTTCAGTCGTTTCGAAGAAGAAGATTATCAAAGAAAAGTTAACGACGACGACGACGGACGACGACAGACGACGACGACGACGACGGACGACGACGGACGCCAAGTGATGGCAATAGCTCACATGGACCTTCGGTCCAGGTGAGCTAAAAAAGTATAATTTGGATTAGGATAAGTGTAAAACGTATTATTTGGGTAAGGGTTAGTATAAAACACACAATTAGGGTAAGGGTTTAGCTTATAAGATACATTTAGGGTTATGGTTAGTACTAAATTATACAATTAGGCTTAAAGTCGATGAAAACACAAAATTAGTGGTAGGGGTTAGTACAAAAAATACATTTATGATAAGGGTTAGTACAAAAACGAATAATTAGGGTTAGGGTTAGTGTAAAACATATAATTAGGGTTAGGGTATGTATAAAACACACAGTTAGGGTTAGCATATAAAGATACATTTAGTGTTAGGGGTAGTACAAAATTATAGAATTAGGGTAAGGGTTAGTACAAAAACGCATAATTAGGGTTAGGATAAGTGTTAAACATATTATTAGGGTTAGGGTTAGTATAAAACACACAATTAGGGTTATAGTCGATGAAAACACAAAATGAGTGGTAGGGGTTAGTACAAAAAATACATTTATGATAAGGGTTAGTACAAATAAGTATAATAAGGGCTAGAGTTAGTGTGAAACATATAACTAGGGTTAGGGTAAGTATAAAACACACAGTTAGGGTTAGCATATATAGATACATTTAGGGTTACGGTTAGTACAAAATTATACAACTAGGGTAAGGGTTAGTACAAAAACGCATAATTAGGGTAAGGTTTGGTGTAAAACATATTAGGGTTAGGGTGAGTATAAAACACACAATTAGGGTTAGGGGTTAGCATGTAAGATACATTTACGGTTAGGGTTAGAACAAAATTATACAATTAGGGTTATAGTCGATGAAAACACACAATTAATGGTAGGGGTTAGTACAAAAAATACATTTATGAGAAGGGTTAGTAGTCTTCCAGAATTTCGACCAGTACCTCCCCGAGGTGGAAGACGGGCCCTGCTCCAGCGATAACAAAGGATACTCTGGAGCAGCTAATACTGGCGGTGGTGTGTCATGGGCTGGACGACCCATGGCACATAGCGAGTCTATACCGATTGGTATGAGTCGACGCAGAGGGGCTTTCCCCTAGTCGCGACTATAAATACCCATCATCATCATCAAGGGTTAGTACAAAAACGCATAATTAGGGTTGAGATTGGTGTAAAACATATTATTAGGGTTAGGGTTAGTATAAAACACACAATTAGGGTTAGGGGTTAGCATATAAGATACAGTTACGGTTAGGGTTAGTACAAAATTATACAATTAGGGTTATAGTCGATGAAAACACAAAATTAGTGGTAGGGGTTAGTACAAAAATACATTTATGATAAGGGTTAGTACAAAAACGTATAATTAGGGTTAAGGTTAGTACAAAAACGTATAATTAGGGTTAAGGTTAGTGTAAAACATATAATTAGGGTTAGGGTAAGTATAAAACACACAGTTAGGGTTAGCATATATAGATACATTTAGGGTTACGGTTAGTACAAAATTATACAACTAGGGTAAGGGTTAGTACAAAAACGCATAATTAGGGTAAGGATTGGTGTAAAACATATTAGGGTTAGGGTGAGTATAAAACACACAATTAGGGTTAGGGGTTAGCATATAAGATACATTTACGGTTAGGGTTAGAACAAAATTATACAATTAGGGTTATAGTCGATGAAAACACACAATTAATGGTAGGGGTTAGTACAAAAAATACATTTATGAGAAGGGTTAGTAGTCTTCCAGAATTCCGACCAGTACCTCCCCGTGGTAGAAGACGGGCCCTGCTCCAGCGATAACAAAGGATACTCTGGAGCAGCTAACACTGGCGGTGGTGTGTCATTGGCTGGACGACCCATGGCACATAGCGAGTCTATACCGATTGGTATAAGTCGACGCAGAGGGGCTTTCCCCTAGTCGCGACTATAAATACCCATCATCATCATCATCATCAAGGGTTAGTACAAAAACGCATAATTAGGGTTGAGATTGGTGTAAAACATATTATTAGGGTTAGGGTTAGTATAAAACACACAATTAGGGTTAGGGGTTAGCTTATAAGATACAGTTACGGTTAGGCTTAGTACAAAATTATACAATTAGGGTTATAGTCGATGAAAACACAAAATTAGTGGTAGGGGTTAGTACAAAAATACATTTATGATAAGGGTTAGTACAAAAACGTATAATTAGGGTTAATGTTAGTACAAAAACGTATAATTAGGGTTAAGGTTAGTGTAAAACATATAATTAGGGTTAGGGTTAGTATAAAACACATAGTAAGGGTTAGGGGTTAGAATATAAAGATACATTTAGGGTTAGGGTTACTACAGATTATACAATTAGGGTTATAGTCGATGAAAACACAAAATAAGAGGTAGGGATTAGTACAAAAAATACATTCATGATAAGGGTCAGTATAAAAACGTATAATTAGGGATAGGGTTTGTGTAAAACATATAATTAAGGTTAGGGTTAGTATTAAACACACAGTTAGGGTTACGTGTTAGCATATAAAGATACATTTAGGGTTAGGGTTAGTTCAAAATTATACAATTAGGGTAAGGGTTAGTACAAAAACGCATAATTAGGGTTAGGATAAGTGTAAAACATATTATTCGGGTTAGGGTTAGTATAAAACACACAATTAGGGTTAGGGGTTATCATATAAGATACATTTAGGGTTAGGGTTAGTACAAAATTATACAACTAGGGTAAGGATTAGTACAAAAACGCATAATTAGGGTTAGGATTAGTGTAAAACTTATTATTAGGGTTAGGTTTAGTATAAAACACACAATTAGGGTTAGGGTTTAACATATAATAATACATTTCGGGTTAGGGTTAGTACAAAATAATACAATTAGGGTAAGGGTTAATACAAAAACGTATAATTTGGATTAGGATAAGTGTAAAACGTATTATTTGGGTAAGGGTTAGTATAAAACACACAATTAGGGTAAGGGTTTAGCTTATAAGATACATTTAGGGTTATGGTTAGTACTAAATTATACAATTAGGCTTAAAGTCGATGAAAACACAAAATTAGTGGTAGGGGTTAGTACAAAAAATACATTTATGATAAGGGTTAGTACAAAAACGAATAATTTGGGTTAGGGTTAGTGTAAAACATATAATTAGGGTTAGGGTATGAATAAAACACACAGTTAGGGTTAGCATATAAAGATACATTTAGTGTTAGGGGTAGTACAAAATTATAGAATTAGGGTAAGGGTTAGTACAAAAACGCATAATTAGGGTTAGGATAAGTGTTAAACATATTATTAGGGTTAGGGTTAGTATAAAACACACAATTAGGGTTATAGTCGATGAAAACACAAAATGAGTGGTAGGGGTTAGTACAAAAAATACATTTATGATAAGGGTTAGTACAAATAAGTATAATAAGGGCTAGAGTTAGTGTGAAACATATAACTAGGGTTAGGGTAAGTATAAAACACACAGTTAGGGTTAACATATATAGATACATTTAGGGTTACGGTTAGTACAAAATTATACAACTAGGGTAAGGGTTAGTACAAAAACGCATAATTAGGGTAAGGATTGGTGTAAAACATATTAGGGTTAGGGTGAGTATAAAACACACAATTAGGGTTAGGGGTTAGCATATAAGATACATTTACGGTCAGGGTTAGAACAAAATTATACAATTAGGGTTATAGTCGATGAAAACACAATTAATGGTAGGGGTTAGTACAAAAAATACATTTATGAGAATGGTTAGTAGTCTTCCAGAATTCCGACCAGTACCTCCCCGAGGTGGAAGACGGGCCCTGCTCCAGCGATAACAAAGGATACTCTGGAGCAGCTAACACTGGCGGTAGTGTATCATGGGCTGGACGACCCATGGCACATAGCGAGTCTATACCGATTGGTATAAGTCGACGCAGAGGGGCTTTCCCCTAGTCGCGACTATAAATACTATAAATGTTTAATGAAAACCTTGAAATATTGTTTTGATATATGCAAGCAATGCAAAGCTCTATACTATAACAAGTCATTAATGTCCCGCATATGGGGAGAGCAATATATCCTGTACATAAAGACCCCTTTGAAGAATTCGATAAGAGTAGGCTCAATTGGGGCCACTACAAAGGCCACACTTGCAAACTGTCGACATACAAAAGCAGGAAAACTAGAAGTAGATTTTTATCATAGGAAAGATAACAAAAATCATGCCCCCTACAAAATGTGCATCCATTGCTTAGTGTGTCACTTTCTTACAAAGCTGGCTAAAAGCCTTCATAAAACTTAACTTTTTTTTTGTGGAAGCTATTTGATAAATGTCAACCATTTATTCAACGTTACCTGCTTATAAAATTCTGTAATTTTCGACTTTGTTTTGGTACAACCTGGAACATCCCCAACAAATCCTGTGGCTCGGAAGCGAATTAGAAATTTCCTAATGGCCTGTCTTGTTGTCAGAACATTGTGATTGATTTGTAGAAGTTTCTGAATCTTCACATTTGATAACATTGCAGCAGTGTACTGTAATATCAAATTACGAACGAAGATGGACAAACGTGTTACTTTCTCGACCTTCATTTTGAACTCTGAATGTAATCCGTAAACCGCAATGCGTGATGAACGATGACCGATGAACGATGAGCGATGAATGATGAACGTTGAGCGATAAAATGGTAATGCTGAGCGTTTCTAGGGCTGTAGGGTCGCAACAAGACCAAGTGTGCGATTCCGGCTCCTGGGAGCCTCTTGTTTAAAAGTACCATACTTATCCGGAAGCTGCATATTAAAAGAATATTTTACAGCTCCCGTTATAAAATTTAATGATCAAATTTCATCATAAACCGGATCAGATTTTTAAAATGCATCCTGTATTTAACAGACTGAAGCAAATTTCCAACTGATTTGAAATATTTTTTTCACAACTGTTAGAATTACTAAACCATCGACAGTTAAATATAATTTGTAATTTCATACCTTATTTTTAACACAATGGGCCTATCCAAAATGGACTTCAAGTTGGAAGTCCCATAGTTACTGGGGTCCTTGAAAAGGACAGCGTCTGGTAGACCTTGCCTTTGCACCTGAATCTTCCCTGTCTTTATCTCCTCATAAGGAAGCCCTCCCTTCAATAAGTTGAGTTAACTGTAAACAAACAAATCCAAATGTGCATATTTAATATTAAAGATATACGACACAAATCTAGATTGAATTGATAAGTCTTTCGAAGCCGTTGAAAATGTTTATTTTAAATCTGCTGGTTGAAATGTTTAGTCCTTGAGTAGTGTATAAAATTCATAAGATCCGACTTGTAGTTCCTGAGAAATTGTAAAAAGTTATAGCCCGCAACGTATGATAATGTCAATATTTGATATTAACATCTTAATTTCCTTGCCAGCTCTTTAGATTTTTTCATGATTTGGGACTATGGCTACAGAATGAAACTATAGTAGATAGAGAAAAGCTGTTACATGCTTAAATGTTCAGCTCATTTAGCTCTAGAAAAGTTTTTATAGGGTCGACATCAAGACCAGGTGTGCGATTCAGGCGCCTGGGTGCCTCTTGAATTCAGCTTAATTCAAGATGGTTATCCATGTGTATGTTATAAGTTTTATTTGCAATATTATTGATGGGGTGATATCACATATTTGGGGATAATACTTTTCATATATCAGAAAATACTCTAATAAATTATTTTTTTCTAAATTTTTTGTCCAGATCTTTTACTAGGGGGGGATCAAATGAAAAACCAGAAAAACGGGATTTTCAGCGAGGCACAGAAATTAACATAGACTAAACAGCAGATATGTGTCCATTCAATAAAGGGTCCATGATATACATGTAATTAACAGTTTTTGAGTTGGTTGCATAAATAAAATACACAAAAAATGCCATATTGGTCATGTTTTGACGATCGATTGTTTTGTAGAGCATTTTGTAGAACATTTGATTAAAATATGTCAGAGGCTGAGAAGATCTTGAACGGATGTTGGACACCAAATGATGACAATAGCTCACCTCGTCTAGGTGAGCTACTAACATTAAGATACCTAACCGAAAGCTTATCTCACTGTAAAAGATGATGATTTTATAGTGGCTTCAGGCTTGCATTGTAAAATTGGTTCCAAAAACGTATATTGACAAGATTATAATGGCTTCACGCTAACATTACAAAAACTTGTCATGAAACAAACATGTATATTTAACTGGGTTGTATAAGTATATCAACATTGACAAGAAAACTTGCAATGGTCCATACATGTATATTAAACCTGGTTTTATAAGTATATGAACATTGACAAGAATATAAACTTGCAATGGTCCATACATGTATATTAAAACTGGTTTTATAAGTATATGAACATTGACAAGATTATAATGGCTTCACGCTAACATTACAAAACCTTGTCATGACACAAACATGTATATTTAACTTGGTTTTATAAGTATATCAACATTGACAAGAAAACTTGCCATGGCCCATACATGTATATTAAACCTGGTTTTATAAGTATATGAACATTGACAAGATTATAATGGCTTCACTCTAACATTACAAACCTTCTCATGACACAAACATGTATTTTTAACTTGGTTTTATAAGTATATCAACATTGACAAGAAAACTTGCCATGGCCCAAACATGTATATCTAACTTGATTTGATAAAATGAACATTGACAAGGCTATAATGGCTTCACGCTAACATTTTAAAAACTTGCAATGACACATACATGTATATTTAAGTCAAAAGCAATCGACTTGATTAAAATGTCCATCTTCTACTTGTATCGTCTAGAACTTTTCTTTTAACTGGTTCTTCTTTTTATCTAAAACAAATTAAAGATGCATTACGAATTTAATTTGTATAGAAGTTAAAAACCCACTTATAAAATAGAGGACTTTATTTGCTCAAACTAATTTTGATGATAAAAGACATATTTTCAAGAGGAATTTAAGTGACGACTTTAGAAATACAATATGGAAGATATAAGAAAACAAAAACAGAAAAAAAGAATATGTCAATACTGTATACACTTGTATTAAAACGATCATACAGGGAAAAAAAAGGAAAAAAAAAGAAAAAAATACAAATACTTTTGAATTAGAAAAAGAAACAAACGAAAATATTAAACTTATTAAACTATAAATAACTATTTTTATTTTAAACATAAACTACTGTCTCTAAAGGGTACTCCTGAGAATGAAAAAATCCAAATATCCATTTGCATAAAAAATTCCTTTTGATTGTGAATGTTTTATCTGAATATTTTTTAACAGATGTAACTAAAACAGGTTTTAACTTTTAACTTTTAAGATTGTTTTTACAATTTTCTAAAATATCACAAAATTGAATCTCTGTATGTGAGAGACCCATTATCATTAAAAAGTTTCCTTCATACTCATATGTTTATCTCGTTCATTTAATGTCTTATAACTAATATTAGATCTAATGAATGTGGCTTCATATCATAATATAAAATTCCCATCAATATTTCCGCGTAAAATTCTAAATAATTAAATGAAATTTCATTTTAAGTTGCCTACCTTTTCTCAGATGTTTAACCATCTGAATAATGCTTGTTTTGCACACTTCCCAAACTGCCGATCTCATGCACTCTCTGAAGACTGTATCTGAAAATAATTTGAACTGGTCAAATGTATGCTAATGTTTTGTTTTGTGCAAGTCATTTTGTAAAGGCCACAATAAGAGAATTGAATATTAGAATAAGCACCTACTAAAAAGTTAATGTACATATAAGCTTCACTATTTAAAATATTGCATAAATGAATGATATTGTTTTCCTAAAGAAAATATAAATTTTATACAAATCCATTACCCTTTTTTTTACCTAGAAGCTATATTTATATGATTCAACATGAATGATTTTTAATTACTGTCATTTTTGCTTTGTCAAATTGGACACCCCGTTTGCCACTAAAGGATGAATATTCAGTAAATCATTGTTGCTGAACAAACTCTTTGCTAAGGATCTCGCTAATGATTGGGGCCCATTTTTACCCAAAAGCCTCCATTGTTTGCTATTCAGCACTTCTTCAGTTTTCTCACTTATATTTATTTATGAAATGGATGCTTATGATAATGAAGGACTTATTTACCTTTGATTTGCGTATTTGTATTTAATTTGCCAAAAACAACAGTATTAACGATGATCATAGTTTAAGACCGTTTTGATCTGTTGTATACAAAATATATATATTTTATTACATAGATGCATATGAAATACCGATTTTTCCCAGTGAAATAAAATCTGGTAAATTCACAATGTGAAATAACAAAAATATTTTCACTCTCAATTATGACGTCGTAAATTGTATTGCGTTGTTGGCATGACTCCTGCGGTCTAAATTCATACGCCATTCAAAAAAATTTATTAAAAACTATTTATTAGTGGCATTTTATCTATGTAATAAATACGATAATCAATTAGGTCTCATGAATAACCAAAATATGATCACTCGTGCGGGAACGCACTGAGATGTAACAAATATAAATTGTTTTTTTTTCTTTTTTTCTTTACAGACCTCCAGACAGGACTACAATTCGACAGATTTCCTTCTACTCCAACATCATAATTTAATCTATTAAAAGACAAAGAAATCTTATTTTCATAGTGTATCTCACCTCTATTTCCTGTTCACCCATATTTATAAAATTCCACTTTCTGGTTGATCAGTGGGTGAGTAGTGCCTAACGACACTACGAGGGCTTGGGTCCCAGGGGCTGGTTATAAAGTTATAAATGGATAACTGAAAAAAAGGGACAATTGTATTTTACTTGCGATGACTTTTGGTAATGTTTGGATGGCAATTATATTTGAATTATTGACCATTACTTTTTTTCTAATTAAGTAGAAAAAAACTACGTTTTTAATTGACAAAAGTGAAAAGACCAATATTTTTCATGACCAATGCAGACTCATTCACATTCTCACATTCAATATATCCTCCGGAATTGGAGATTAAAGAGACCACCGAATCTAATTGCTTCACGTCTTTCTTGGATTTGCACCTCGAATTTGACCAAGGTGGTCATCTCAGTACAAAAAATTACGATAAACGAGACGATTTTTATTTTCAAATTATTAATTTTCCTAATCTACAAAGCAATATACCAACTTCTCCTGCATACGGTGTTTATATTTCTCAACTTATTCGATATGCTAGAGCTTGCACACATTTCACAGATTTTTTGATCAGACACCGGTTTCTTGGTGACCGACTTTTGAAGCAGGGCTATAAGAAAATACGTCTCATACGATCACTAAAAAAATTCTTTCTTCGTTATCAGCCACTAGTAGAAAAGTTCAAAATTGAGTTAAAAGATATGATAGTTAATTGTTTTAATTAGTGTTTGACTGGTCTGCTGTACTGAGATGATCACCTCAATATCCCTATTGTGTCTCACAACTATGTTGTGTTCTATGGTCATTACCGGATCCTAAGATCACAATGGAAGAGGGAGGTTTGGCGCCATAAAACCTGGTTTAACCCACCATTTCGTTTGAAATGCCTGTACAATTTTACGTACAAAAGCTGCCGTTACCGTATGTGTAACGTCAAAGTAATATTTTCACTGTACAAGTCAACGTTGAAATGATTATTGTTCAGTCTTTGTCCTTCCTTTGATATCAGATCTATATACCCGGGTCTACATATATTATTACCAATACATGTCTGTCCAGGCCCGTACACAGGATTTTGCAAAGGGGTGTAAATATAATCGGCGATGTGTTTTAGAAAGTTAAGTTCATGTACCAGGTGTCGACTTATATCAGTCAGATTTAGTCAGAGTTGAATTAAAACGACGACTTGTTGGTCTTCAAATGGAAGGGGGGTGTGCAACTGCATCCGCCGCCCCATCCCCCCCGTGTACGGGCCTGATATCTAGTATGCATTGCAAATACCATTTTTTTATACAAACAGCTGTGTTTGCCTTTCCGAAAGTATATTTATAAAACATAATTTAATAGAATTCAATTAGGCGGGGGTGAGTCAATACAATTCAATTTAGGTTGTGAGTTAATACCCAACTAAAAAAAATACGGAACGAATGTCGCACACAAATGAGTAAAGTAATATATTTTTTTTAATATTATAAAAAGTAATAATTAAATTCATGTTTACAAGGCAATATCAAGTTATTTATACCAGTTTTATAGAAATTTTTAGTAAATGTCTGTTTTCAATTTCAAAAGTTTCAATTTGAAAAACTCTACTATTTAAAAAAAATGGATCATGTGACTGAGATAAGCTTGCTACGAAGTTATTTTATAAACCGTAAACTTAAATAATATATAAATTTGACATAATAAACAAATATTTTGTTACATGAATTTACTTTAACGCAAGTGTCGAATTACGGTACAGGTAGGTTTTTAAATTAAAATTCATTCCCGCAATGGAAGAGGGAGGTTTGGCGCCATAAAACCTGGTTTAACCCACCATTTCGTTTGAAATGCCTGTACCAAGTCAGGACCATTGCGATCCACCAGTTCTCCGGTATGACTGATTCGTTTTTGTCTTTTTCTCTGGACTATGAGATTGATCATTCAAGTTCGGTAGTTTTGTTATTACCTTTATTTTAAAATATTAAAAGAAACACAATTTTATCTATTTTCTTTCAGACCCGCCAAACATGGCGCCCTGTTTCAATTCTGAGTGAGTGATCACTTATACGGAATTTTGACAATGTTTGCCGCATTTCTCCATTTTTTATATTAAGATAATTTTCAAAATCAAAATTTAACTTAAATGTAAAATATGTGTTTAATTTACCTTCGTCCTAAGCATACCGGTTTTTGATTTCGTTCCAGATATCTAAAAAAAATTCTTTTATTCTCTTCTTTACAAAATTCTGAACTTGTTTTTGCAATAACGTATATTGATAAATTTATACATAACTTTTCACTCAGAAATATAATATATGAATACCAGGAGTTCTCTTTCAAATTAGTGTTATTCTTATATTCGTTGTATGCAGATTGCATTAGCCCAGATGGCTGGTTTTCCAACCGATGCCAGTACATAAACATTTGGACTATAATGTCACAATACAATTGGAATCTCCCTAGTTCCGATAGAAGTGCTATATTTGTAGTTTGTTAAGAGTATATAGACCAACACATAAGATTTTGACAAACATATAGTTTTATGCTTTAAAGCAGACATGACAACAAAAGTCCACATGTCCTCTCTTTTGACAAATGTTTGATGACTTCAAATAAAGGAACCTGCATTAGTGCTGATGGAGTCAAATATTCTTTTTTTCTGTCATATCTAGAATATAATGTTTCCTTTCCCATGTACAATTTTCTTCATTGTTCATGGTTATAACAAGTTACCAAGAAATGCTTACAGACTGAGTGTATCATCTTCTATTGCACCAGATACACATGGAGTACATTTTCTATTTTCAAGCATCTTCCTTTTATAATCGTTTAATATTCTGAGCTACATATTTATTCAAATGTAGTATTCAGCATGTTGATGGCTAGACCTCTGTGAATTTATAACTGGTTGCTAAAATTTGTATATAAAACACCAAACAACATGCATGTATGTATAAACATGGTGAAGTGAATTTTGAAATGCATTATTTGTTTGAATGTTTTGATGTTGCCCATTGTGAATTTGTGATTAAAAGTCTTTTAAAAAATGACAATTATGGAACCTTGATAAAAGTAGCTAAATATGGAGCAGCCCCTTTAATAAAGCATATATGCCCAAAGGGAATGATGCCCTAGCTGCTTTCCAACATGTCTTTTTTAGCAATCACTCAATTTTAAAGTTGAGATACAAATTGCATATTTGTATATAAAGTTTCATAATAATGACATAATATTCATTCATAGAAAAGTAAATTAACTTAAAACTATGAGTAAATCAAAGTTTAACAATAAACACCTCCTTAATTCCAAGATTAAACCACCAAAAAAATTGAGAAAGGACATATGAGATAGATTGTTCTAATCCTGATGAAATGTGTATGTATAAAGTTAAATGCTGTTATCATGTTCCTTTATGGAAAATTGACTCCAACTATAAGGTAAACCTGATTTGGGAAAAAGAGCATATAAACCCCAAACATATATTTATGTCCATCTACTTTCAGAGATTAAAAAAATGAAAACAAGTAGAAATGTGTGAAAATCCATTGTAAATATTGTCTGCATTAGTTGATGTATAATTCAAAAACCACAAATATTCTAGATACATATGGAATTATCAAGATTATACCAAAAATATCTTATTCCACACCATATAAATGAAATTGAAGGGATTTTTAAACTGAAAATATTTTCAAGCATTTGACAAAACACAAGTTCATGGATTTCCACCCAACTAAGAGCTATGAAAACCATTAAAATTTATAACAACCATCAAGTGCACACTGGATGCAGATGCTAGAAAAACAATTACTTGCCTTATGGATTAACTTCAAGATTGTTACAAATATTTTAATACATTATGTCAAATTAATCTAGAACTTTTTAAACAAACAATCACATTTGTGTTTTAAGATTATGCACATTGCATGGTTTGTTGGCAAGCTGATGGTGTCTAGAATAAAATTTTGAAATGGCCATACAGAAAATTAAATTTCATTTCAGTTGGAGTTTAATACATATGTATTAATGTTCTCGTGTTCATTTTAATACTGTATATCCTTTCATAAAATATCTAATAATTTTTGCTGACATTTTCTTGTAATTTCATGATCAATATGAGAGTAAATTATTTTATGGATAATCATCAAAACCAATAGACAAATTGACAGATTAAAAACTAAATGTTCACCATTTTTTGTTGGTATGTCATTAGAATGAACTAAATTGTGTTTGTCATAAATCCTTTCAAGAGGTAGCTGAAAACAGGAAGAAGAAACCCAACAGATCAGAGAATGGAATCAAACAATTAAAAGTGCAAGTTTTATTTGAAGTATTTGCATGTACATGTATAAATAACACATCAGCAACTTGTTTTTCAAAAGTCTATTAAATAATTCTGTGCTGGTCCCAGGACTGTTGCTTCAAAAATACCAGAAAATTCAACCTCTGTCTTTTAAAAGTCTATCTTTATAAAAATCATTCTTTTCTTTTCACTGAACCAGTACACTAACTGTTAAATGTTGTGCTTCCAACTGGAAACCCTACAAAATTTACATGCATATAATATATAAACATAAATAACTTAAATCAAAAGTACTTAATTTTAATTTGAACATTTGTGTCTACATGTATTTATCCTCTCCATGTTTTTCCTTGGATAGGAAACATGTATGAAAACTAACTAAAAGATTAAATTGTAATCATTTGCATTATAGTCATGTTATATAAATCTGCATCCAATGATAGCAGCAACCACTGTTCCACATCGCAGGCTATATCACATATGCTTACTGTACATTTTAATTAAAGGCTTCTTTGAATGGTTATTCTGTTCGCATTGCAGAACAAATTTAGAGTCATATATACTTGTAATGAATATGTAATAATATCTTAAATGGAGCTTGTAATACACTTGTACTGGTAACTATTTTATATTTATGAATTAGTCTAAGAGAAATGAAAGATTATCAAAGTTGTGGGAAAAGGTTACATGTACATGTATTTTGTTTTTCCTAAGCTTGAAGTTTTTTCATGATTTTGACAAAATGCATAAATTAAATTGATTACAAGAAAACATATTCCATTGTTTGTATTCATATATAAGGTACACAGATGGAGATATTTTTATTGAACCAATTAATGGTGCTCAAACTCTGACTCTGAGCATGCAATTACAATCAAGGAAATAATAAACATATATGAATTGACTGATAATGTAAATAAAAACATACACAGCACAATACAAACTTACTTTTATGATTGATTAAACAAGTACATGAACAAATAGAGCATAAAAAATAAAAAGTTAGTTTACTACCCCCCCCCCCCAATTCCATGTTTGACCCTCTTTCTCACTGTGACTTTAAGAGAACTTAAAGTTCATGTATTTACTTTAGTTAGTACATGCATGTAGTCTTACCCCAGGCTCTTGGTCAGACAGGTTTTAATTGCATTATGTAAGCACATTGGAATCAGCTATCATGCAGAACACTCTGAACTGAAATGGAAATTGAAAACCAAGATCTTATTCAAATGTAAATTGCTCAATGTATTTCTTTGTACTGGGTATCTAAAAATACAATTAGTTGTATATATTATGTGAAATGAGATAATCAGGAAGACTATTGTTTTATGCAAATTAAGAAATAAATTATTAAACATAATAAATGTTATTGTATCAAATAAACTATTTTGTATGATCATGCATACATATGGAGGTTTTTAAATAAATAATTAACTAAAATAATTGCATGTACATGGTGTACATTAATGTACATACAAAAATGTATGTATATGTAATGTTAAATGCTATACCTGCCTTAAATGTGTAAGTGAACATCAATGATAAATCATGCATGGTCATGCATCATTTCTAACTTTCATCAATGAAATATGTGTTGTCTACCCACCCCCTTTCCCCAAAGTTAAGTTATAATTAAAGTGTCCATAGCAATAGGGCAGTCATATACTGATACATTTTGTAAAATCTTTCATCCTAGTTTAAAATTAAAATAAATATGTTTTATTGCATATGGGTGGCAGGTTAATGATTGTCACAAGTCACTAAGTGTACATATAAATATGCATGTAGCCATGTAGCAATGTTCAAAGAAAGCATTGATTAACAGAACTTTTACACAGACTCTTGTATGAGTTTTTATACATAAATTCATAGGGGGGGACTGGAAAAATCTTCGAGATTCATTGAAATTTTCAAAAAAAAACACTTGTACATATTATTTCAAAATACCATTTTGATGCCAATTGTTTTTAAGTAGCTTGAACTTATATATATATTATTATGAAACTGCTTCATTGATATTGTATTTTTTATGCATGCATGCTAAAAGTGAATTAATTGCTAAATATTCAACTGGAAATGGAATAACCCTAAATGCCAGGAAGATTAAAAGTGCTTTTAAATAGATTATCTTTTATTTAAATCAGAGGCAGATACAGAAACTTTTGAAAGTACTCACATTGCATAATTTAGGATGAAAAAGGGGGTGTTCTGTACAGGTCTGCATATAATTTTCGCCAAAAAAGTATGAGAAATTAATGGGCGAGTTCAGCCCCACCCCCTGGAACTCCTCATGCACCCGCTATTATTATATATGTGAACAAAGACTGAATGTATAAATGATTTTAAAATAACGTTAGCCGCATGTTTCACATTGACGAGAATGAAGGGTCGTAAAATGGTGAGAGGGTCCCCATGTTAACACCATTTTCTCAGTTCAATGTGTAAATCTACGGGTAAACTTTGTTGACAACATTTGAATATGTTACCTTCAGCGAATGCAAAATGCAAATGATGAACTATCAGTTTTGTTCCAACCGTTGAGGGAAACAAGTGCTTGTTTTGATCTGTTTACATCTTATTGTTGGCAAGCACTAAAATGAAGTCGATTGATAAAAGAACGTTTCCGATTAGCTGACGTCGACAGGTGGGCGGAGCAAAACTCCGTAAAAAGAGTTACTTCCCCCTTACGTCAAAAATCTTGAAAACTGCCTTAACATCGCTGCGTTATCAACTTAGCGCTATATATAATACAATTACAATGGGGGTTTATAAAAGTTATTATAACAATATACAATGTAAATATAATAATAACTTAGAGGAAAAGCATTCCGCTACACCTTTATTTCAAACAAACCATATATGACTAAGATTATGACGTAAATATATGGAGTAAAACAAACAATAAGGTGCCAAATTTTAGTTTCTATTGCGTAGCGAGGGGTTAAAAGCCGGGAATCTACACATCGTGCAGTGAAGTAAATGTAATTTTCAAGTCCATAAAAACTCCGACGAATTGCATCAAGGGTGCCATACGATCGACCAAGCTGTAGCGTTCTTAATTATAGGACAAGTAAATTGTCAAAGTATACCCATTTATGATGAGTGTATCTATTGGAGTATCAGCCAACCATGTATAAACACTGACCTTGAAATCACAAATGAAAACAACACATGTTTACGCAGAATGTAAACACAGATAATGAACAACTGAAAGTAACAACCAGGAAGTAACTGAAATTGAAATGTGCAATAATGATGAACTAATTAGAGTAGAAAATACTAATGAAAACAACCCGTTTATAGAGCTAACAGAATGTAAACAAATAGATACAAACCAAAACCAGGATGAACAAAAATATTGAAAGAAATTGTAACAAATTCCGAAAAAAATGAGAACACAAAAGCAAAGGAAATACACATCAACAGCAATGAGTCAAGTGTAAAATAATTCCCCGAGGTTAGCCCGCTCCGGCACCAACACTTTTGAGTTGGAGAATACATCAAAGCTTTAAATTATCCGTCTAAATTTCAAAATTGTCTGAATCCTAAGGTTCTTCCTACCCCAGACATAGGTTGAATATCTTAGTAATAATTTGGTTCCCTAGTTTGGTATTTTTGGTTATACTGTTCTATGCTCTTCATATTGATACAGTGTTTGGCATTTTCAATATTTTTGGTAGAGCGCCTCTGATGAGTCTTGAATAGACGAAACGCGCGTCAGGCGTAGCAAAATTTATTGTCTGGAACTTTGTTGTCATTTGTATACCACATCTTGAAAAGGCAGAAGTATCAGAAAAAATGAAACAAATCGAAAATGACGACAGTAAACAATCAGGTACAGAAGGAACTTGCACACGGTGTGAAAATCCCCCCAACGCAAGCTTGATATTGTGCACAGAATGTCAGAGATGGTCACATTACAACTGCATCCGTTTGCCTATGTATTTATTATACACACTTACAAGCACAACTAGACGATATGACTGCGAAAATTGCACTAAAAAGCCGTCAAATTTTCAAGAAAAATTTAGTCATCTTATGAAAGACTCATAGACAAGTAAAGTACGCCACAAGGAAAAAACACTTTTCAAAGACTGAGCTTTATATGATGCTGTTATCAAATGTAAGTAATAGAGATATTTTTAAATTATCTTTTATAAATGAAATATAGTCCGAACACATTTTTGTTGTTTTTAATAAAAAAATTGAAAGAATTCTTTTATACATGTAACTGGTTTTCATCAGAAACTCTATAGCAAATATTGCATGACAATTATATTGAGAAAAGTATTAATTATTGACAATTGTTGATTTGTTCATTATGTTTTACAGAAGACGGAAAAGGAACAAGATATACAAGACTGAAGACTGATGAACTTACAAGAAATGAGTCCCGTGCGGGGCCCGGGTGGCGAATAGGCCCGCAGCAGAGCCTAGCTTGTCGTAAGAGGCGACTAAGGGTCTTGGGATTCTGACGTCGGGTCAGTGCTCAGCCCACAGAGCGACCAAGTGTGTACCCTAGGTGGCTGAATAGGGTAGCCCTCGTCCGCGGGGGTTGTCAGGTCTATAATACGGAAACCCTGACCGCCGACCATAGTGGGCCAACGTGTGTGGAGAGTGCCACGCTTCATGCACGTAAAAGACCCCTTTGTGGACCGCCCAGTAGTGCACCACATAGGCTAAATTTTCCGCCCCTACCCACCTCTCCCCTTTTTCCTGTGGTTCTTCAAAATTTACCGGTCCTTTGTTTCACACCCCATCCCCATATTTCATTTATCATCATCATTTCATGTTCATTTTATCATCCTTTTCATGTTCATCGCCTGTAAATAACCTATATAGCGTTGCACGGGCGTAAAACACCAACTCACTCACTCACTCACTACAAGAAATGAAAATGATGAAGGAAATACATAGTGAAATACAAATGACAACAAAGTTCCAGACAATAAATTTTGCTACGCCTGACGCGCGTTTCGTCTATTCAAGACTCATCAGAGGCGCTCTACCAAAAATATTGAAAATGCCAAACACTGTATAAATATGAAGAACTTATATGTATATGCTTTTGGACCTGACTTTTTTCCTTTTGTGTGATTCTTTTTAACTATTATGCACCCGTGCGGGTTCCGGGTGGCGAATAGACCCGCAGCAGCGCTAAGCTTGTCGGTAAAAGTCCACTAAAGAGTGCTCAGAAACCTGACATCGGGTTAGGCCGCTTTACACACAAAGCGACTGAAATGTGTGCCCCAGGTGGTTGAATGGGGCAGCCCTGACATCGAGAGATACGGGGTCGTCAGGCGATAATGCGGAAAACCTGACCGCAAACCATAGTGGTGCACCGTGTTGGGGAAAAATGTCACGTTCCTCGCAGGATAAAGAACCTTGCTACAGGTCTCGGTAAGAGTATGACCCGTAGGATCCCCATCCAGGAGGCTAAATTTCCCGTCCCTATCCATCACTCCTTTTTTCCAGTGGCAGTCAAAACTCTCCTACCCGATTGGCCTTGTGTCCCCATTTCCTCCACTTCATCATCATTTTATGTTCATTGTATCACCACTTTCATGTTCATCTCCCGGATATAGCCGAAATCGTGGTGCTTGGGAGTAAAGCAATAACTAACTAACTAACTAAATTTTAACTATTATGGAATTACAAGTTAAACAACAGTTGTGTCTAGATTATTTTATTGTATTGAATTCTACAAAAAATGTATTGTTTTGGCAATCAATCTAAAAAAGAATCATACCACGCGTGTTTTGATTATTAACGATTCGCAATAAAGTTTCTAGTCAAAAGGTTAATAGAACAAAAGTAAAAAAAGAACTACACATCAAAAGGAATAAACAACAACAAGAAGGCATTTTTAATACAGCTTAAAATATTAATAAGGGCGTATTGAGGGCAAACGACGCGCATATATACAACCTGCCTTAGAGGGGCAGGTAATGGGCCTCTGTTGGCTTTTTTATGGCGTGCTGATGGCAATGATGGTATATTGATGGCAAACTTGGCGCAGATGAGGCAAGCCACATCTGGGCCATCAACGGGCCAACAGTTTGGCCCATTGAGGGGGCGGTGAGCAAAAACACAGTGGCCCAGTGCTGGTTGCCATCAATGGGCCAATGATGTTGCCACCAGTAAAACATGTGGTGGGCCAACACCTTAATGTTATCTGGGCTGGAACTTTGTTGTCATTTGTATAGAGAGTTAATGGGTACTTGGGATGGATATTATGTCAAGGGTATAGAGAGTTAATGAGTTACTAGGATGAATATGTCAATGACAAACCATACATTAGTGACTAGGATGAATATTGTCAAGGGCACAGAGAGTTAATGAGTGACTACGATGAATATGTCAAGGGCACAGAGAGTTATTTAGGGGGGTCATTCATGTCAATTCGTTACATGTAAAACAAATACGCATAAAAAACTAATTATATACGATTATTATTACAATAAGAAATTTGTGACTTCGCCATAGCCTTACATAAATTGTGATAGAAACATTAGTCTACTTCTAAAAAATGGGTCAGAGACAGAAATGGCCGGATTTCGTTATACAGAAAGAAGATGAGCGACAGACCTGAAATCGAATACCACTTTATGGGACCTTAACCTGATGCTGTATACCAAATATCAAATGGCTGTGATAAGTAGTTGCTGAGAAAACTGTTGCCAAAGTTTTTTCCCCGCCCACCCGACATTCGCCATTTTATATCCCGGATTTTCACAAGAGAAATCCGGCCAATAATTCAAGCTTTCCTGCTTCTTTTTAAACTATGCCCACCATTAGGATACAGAACTTTAAGGTTTAAATTAGCGGAAAACAGAATTATCCAGCAAATGAATGCCAACGACGTATTTGTGACTCTGATCCTCTCATGAGAGACCCCGGAATCATTTCGGAGACACAAGATTGAACAACAGACACATATTTGCGGGTGGAAATGTGAGTGCTGAAAATAGAATTTTACTGACTCTTATTTGGATGAGGCATTATCCAACTTGTGACATGTTTTCTGTCTTTGTTTCGGCATGAGCGTTTCAACTGCGAGCAGAATTCTAAATTCGACATGGATATTGTTATGGGACGTTTGTAGATGTAACATCGAATGGCCGACAATTGCAGAATGGAGAAAAAGAATAGGCAATTGGACTATGTTAGGCTAGCCGCTTCAGCTAAATTATCTAATTACTGTATTAAAACGCATCCGTTATCTTATGATGTCTCGACACCAAACGCATAAACAATTACTCGTTTAACTTCAAATAACACATAAACACACATTTGACTCGCATCTTATTGCAAATCTTATATTAATACACCGCTACTGTTATAAGCATGGCGTACAGCTAAAATATGGCTATTTTATCTAATTTTCCAGCCATTCAACTTGATCAAATTCAAAATCGTTTTTGTTTGTGTTAAAAACTTACTGAGGGCCAAGATTTGCTAATTGTAACCTTAAAGGGCATGAAGGATAACGGACATGAACTTGTAAAGCAAAAATATCTTTGAAGGACAGTATTTACTTGTCAATTCTTGTTTACACTGAAATTGTTAATTGCTAAGTAGTGTTAATAGTTCAAGTTTAATTTTAGTATTTAATAATTAATCTTTAGCATGACTTAATTAAATGAATTGAATGAAAGTGCTGAAGTTTGAATTATTATGCAATATTTTTATTTATCGATGTGTGGTATTTGTATATTCATGTGTGTAGTTCATTAACTGGGACAACAGACTGTATTATATTATTTGTTTCAGATCAATAGGAAATCACATACATTTTTCAAAGATTTTGCTAAAATTTTCCGAGGTTTTCCAAGGTTCATTTCTTTGGTTTTCCGTGGTTTAGTTCCAATACTCCTAGGTGTTCCGAGGTTCATGTCCAAGGGTTTCCGTGGTTTTAATTTTTTTTTTCAATTTTCCAAGGTGCCAATACTCAAAGTTTTTTTTTTATACCCCCCACTTCAAAAGTGGGGGTATATAGTGATAGGGGTGTCCGTCCTTCCGTTACACTTCAGGATACCCATCTCTTATCCTCAACTCCTCCTAAACCCCTTGGTGGATTTTCATGAAACTTACACACAATCTTTATGACATAATGTAGATGTGCACCTACTATTTTAAAATTTGTTCAGAATGATTTTTGGAGTTTCCTATACCAAAACATGGACTTGGCCATTGACTACATGGGGGTACCCATCTCTTATCCGCAACTCCCCCTAAAGCCCTTGGTTGATTTTCATGAAACTTAACCACAATCTTTCTGACATAATGTAGATGTGCACTTACTATTTTAAAATTTGATCATAATGATTTTTGGAGTTTCCCATAGCAAAACATGGACTTAGCCGTTCCCCTACATGGGGGTACCCATCTCTTATCCGCAACTCCTCCTAAACCCCTTGATGGATTTTCATGAAACTTACACACAATTGTTGTGACATAATGTAGATGCGCACTTACTTTTTTAAAATTTGATCAAATGATTTTTGGAGTTTCCCATAGCAAAACATGGACTTAGCCATTTCCCTACATGGGGGTATCCATCTCTTATCGGCAACTCCTCCTAAACCCCTTGATGGATTTTCATGAAACTTACACACAATTGTTGTGACATAATGTAGATGCGCTTTTACTATTTGAAAGTTTGATCAGAGTGATTTTGGGGTTTCCCATAGCAATACATGGACTCAGCCATTCGGATACATGGGGGTGCCCATCTCTTATCTGCAACTCCTCCTAAACCCCTTGATGGATTTTCATGAAACCTACACACAATCTTTGTGACATAATGTAGATGTGCATCTCCTATTCTAAATTTTATCTGATTAATTTTTTTGGGGGTGGGGGTATTTATTTGTGAGCTGCGGCTCACAGTTTTTCTAGTTCATGTTTTTTTTCCAAGGTTTTCAGTGGTTTTTCTTTGAAAATCTACGCCAGGGTACGACAGTTTATATCCAAGTGTAGCGATATGGTGTCTCTTACTCAATAGTTCATCCGCCTCTCATTATGCACTTGTCAATAATTGTACCGTCATTTCCAGATGTTTTACCCCACGATGTTCTGTTTAGACTGAAGTCTATTTCTTCGTAAATTTCTGAACAATTGTGTCTAGGTTCTTCTTGTGCCGATTGCAAACATAGTTCATTATCCTTCAGTTCCTCATGTTTTTCGATCCGGTTTTTTCAAACTTAATTTCGTTAACTTGCCTTCTATTTCACTCATTTTATGAAAATAAGACCGGGCATTGACCAAATGTTTTAAGGAACTCCTCCTCACATTCATTGGATCTTTTTTTTATTTGTTTTCAGAACAGGAATTTACATGCCCCTTACAATGCCACCTGACAATGGTTTTAAGGGTTTTAAAATAACATGCATAGTAACTACTTTATGATTTCTTATAATATATTGTAATATACTATATACATACATAATACACAAAGAAGGAAAACACCTCTCATATCATATTTTTCTGAATAAAAAAGTAATTTTGTATCCATCCTTTTTTTTCTCATTGTTTTATATAGAGTTACATTGCTCTTAGAAAATAATATATATATATGCGTTTATTTAATACTAATTTTCAAATTTGTCAATGATTAAAAAATGATTCCAAAGGGAAGACCTTATTGATTTCATTCTGTCTATACTTAAGGTCTTTCCCTTTCAAAAGGGAAGACCTTATTGATTTCATTCTGCCTATTATTAAGGTCTTTCCCTTTCCAAAGGGAAGACCTTATTGATTTCGTTCTGCCTATTATTCTTTTTTTTTTCTGTTAGTTAGTTAGTTATTGCTTTACTCCCAAGCAGCACGATTTCGGCTATATCCGGGAGATGAACATGAAAATGGTGATACAATGAACATGAAATGATAATGAAGTGGAGGAAATAGGGACACAAGGCCAATCAGGTAGGAGAGTTTTGACTGCCACTGGAAAAAGGAGTGATGGGCAGGGACGGAAAATTTTGCCTCCTGCATGGGGATCCTACGGGTCATACTCTTGCCGTCAAAAAAATTGCCTTGACCGATTTTTAAGAAATTTGGCACACATATTCAGCACTGCCATGAATCGACGTGACTTAGGGCCTGACGCTAAACTATTCTTAGTTACGGCGCAATCGCGCTTAACGTTGTTTACCCTTGTGTTCATATCTCATCCTAGATAGTAACATATATAAAAAATCTAAACAGTGGAAACTGTTATAAGACTCATGGCAACGAATAATCACGAAAAAAATATTTGTTTATTTACCTTCCTGATTGCGCGCGCTATTGGCGCAAAGTTTGTCAAAAATGTCAAAGTTGTCCGATTTAGATGAAATTTGGTTTTCAAATAGATTTAGGAGTCCTGATTTCATATCCTGAGTAAAAATAAACATTTTGGTCAGTCATTTTCAAAATGGCCGCCATTGAAATTTTGTTTTCGCTATAACTCAAAAACCATAACAATTAGAAACACACAACCAATATAAAAAATGTTTCTCTCATTGAGATCTACAAAATGAGTTCAAGGTCAAAGGTCAAGGTCATTATTTGTAGATTTAAAAAAAAAAACGAGTCTTATTTTTCATTGGGAAATAACTCAAATAAAATGTAACCTTTTTCAGAACTTTTTTTTACATTATAGAAAGTGATGATGTCTTCTCAGTTGAACACATTTTTTGGGGGGAAAAATATGATAAAATGGTGTCGCAACAATGATTTTGGTGAAAATTAGACTGTATCACTGTTCTAAGCCACTGTATCACCTTGAATAATTTTTCAAGGTCAAATCAACTTACTTTCACTATTTCAACCAATTTCATTGATTAAAAGTCCTCAAATGTCAGAAATAACAAAGTTGACATTTCATCCCCCTTTTTTGGAAATTTGCCATTTTTCACCAAAAAATGTTACTTTTGGGTAAATTTACCTTATTTGTCCATATGTAGACGATACAAACCCTAAAAACCCAGAAATAGTCCAATCTACCCTCTTTATTAAGGTCTAAAAAAATGGCCCCACCAAAAAATTTTATTACTCCAAATCCATGTGTACACAAATCAAACACACCATCTTTTGTGAGATTTTTTAAAATACGGAAAGGTAAATTGGAATGAATAGACGAAACGACATATAGAGTTTTCGCTGGACTATGAGATTGATCATTCAAGTTCGGTAGTTTTGTTATTACCTTTATTTGCCGAGAGAAAAAAAATAGACTCAAAGAGCAGAATCTAAAAATAACCCAGTCATATCATGTGATAATATCGTCAATGAACAGTTGCAAGTGGGTTGAACCCACAGCCAATTTTATTTGTTTACCATTTGTAGTGGGTATAAAGCTCTGTGTATATTACATGGATGATTTTTTCAGCTACTTATCGGATTTCAGATATTTTGTTCCTCAATTTCTTCCTGAAATTTGTCAGAACCAGGGAAGCTGCCAGAATTTGATATTTTCACAGACCTAACCCCTTATTTCAGTTATTTTCAGATATTTTGTCAGCTATTCAGATTCGTAGCTTCTACCTGTGAAGTATTCAGAATCATATTATCCGGGGAGAAATTGGAATTTCAGCAATCAATAGATCTGATTATTGGCAGTGTCATGGGTTTGTTGCAACAGGCAGGAACTGCTTACCCTTCTCGTCTGATACTCACCTAGATATAGATAGTATCCAAAAAAAGTACTAAATATTATATATGTATCTGCATTTGGATGATATTCACTCCATATGTTTCCTTATCTATTGTAATATGTTCATTTGAATAATGATATTCCTTTTGTTTATAATTATACTCTTATCTGAAGGAGAGATTTTCCTATCAGCCATTCTTGGAAGAGCCAGACAATAATCTTAAGGTAAGACAATGCATGGTCATTATTCATCAAGGCACAATTTTAAGAAAACAATCATTACATAATTATGAGCAGAATTTTGCAATGTGACATTTAAATAAGAATGTTCATGGAAATATGCCACTGCTTTAAGAAGCAGACGTGCCGATGAGTCATTCAAATGTCTAAAGTTCGAAAGGGCAGAGACAACACCAGTTAATACGAACGAGAACAGCACATAGAATATGAATAGGACCGGTAACGAAAAAAGAGGGGACACCCAAAATCAGCCCAATCCTTCCTTTTACGGTAAGTATCATTAGTGCAAAATTTCTTAGCATTTGGTGAACCAGAACAAAAGTTATTGTGGAAAAAAATTAAAAAGTCGCTTTTTTGGCCCCTTTTGGGTCCCTCATTTCTAAACGAAAAAAGAGGGGACACCCATAATCAGCCCAACCCTTCCTTTTATGGTAAGTAACATTACTGTAAAGTTTCACAGCATTTGGTCAACCAGAACAAAAGTTATTGTGGAAAAAAATTAAAAAGTCGCTTTTTTAGCCCCTTTTGGGCCCCTAATTTCTAAACGAAATTATAAAATTAACCCAAAAGGGAAGGTGCACATCTTCAATATATCTGTAATCACTGTGTAAAATTTCAGAAAGATCTAGTGTTTGGTTTTTGAGATTCAGATTACACAAGACAGGCACTCATAGCGGGACGGACGGACTAACGGACGGACGGAGTGACCCGACTACTAGACCTGCTTTCGCCTTCGGCAACGCAGGTAAAAAAAAACAATTTTAGGTAACAGATTTATCGGCTTCTACTGAAAAATTGATATCAAAACTGGTACACAGCTTAGGTATTATAAAAAAACTTTAAAGGACAACAGACATTTATTAATATTTTCCCCGAAATTGTTTTAAGTGTTTAAATATGTCAAAAATCTTAACTAACCTCGTATTTTCGGTTAATATAATTGAAATAATCGAAAATGTGACATTTTCACGCCCAGTGACGATGACCTGATTGAATTTTAATTAGATGGCCGGTCACGTGGTATTGTGACGTAACAAATTCTCTCCGGCCATATTGACCCCGAAAGTGACATAATCATAAATACAAGTGATTGACAAGTACAATTATCGAGATGGAAAACAACGATACTGATGTTCCCGATTTCTTCAGACCACTGAACATACAGCCCTACCAATTCGAACCTTTAGTAGAGTCAGATGAAGGCTCTGGTGCCGAAAATTCAGACATCCCAGTTGACTCTGACATTGAAGATGATGGCCAAGACAGACTTGTAAACACCGACTGGTAAGATAGGAATGACATGAATTATTGTTTTTTACTTTGTTTATTTGTTTTACTTTGTTATTTGTAAATATGGGATTTCGATCTCTCAGATGAGTGCAGATGTTGGTTTGTCATAGGGTGTTGTTTTGTCTTCCTTTACCGGATTTTGCATTTGACACGCTGAATGGACTATTGGCAACGCGACGGGTGTGCTATAGCAAGCAGGAACTGCTTACTCTTCCGGAGCACCTGAGTTCACTCTTGTTTCGACTGGAGTTCGCGTTGTTGATTGATATTCAGTTATTTTGTGTTTCCATGTTTTACATGTTGTCTGTTTTTGTCCCGTTCTTGTTGGTGTTTACTGGTTTTGTCTCTGCCCTTTCGGACTTTTGATATTCGGATACCCCATTGGTACCTCTGCTTCTTTCTTGGATCATGCCCCAGTAGTGCTCTTTCCGCCCCTACCCACCTCTCCCCTTTCCTGTGGTTCTTCAAAATTTACTGTCCCTGTCTTTCCCACCCCATCCCATATTTCATATATCATCATCATTTCATGGTTATTGTATCATCCTTTTCATGTTCATCGCCTGTAAATAACCTATATAGCGTTGCACGGGCGTAAAACACCAACTCACTCACACTCACCCATATAAATAATGTCAGTGAATAATGTAGATCGTTTTCAATTCTTGGTAATCCAGATAATATTTTTTCAATGAAATTAAAACGGCTCTATCAATTTGTCATACATGTACTGGTGACGGATTTTGTAATGTACTATTCAGAAACACACTGACACTAAGTCGCAAGGCTTCATGCAGGACATTTTCAATTATCTATGATGACTTGTTACAAAACAAAATCAATTTTAAAGTTTTCTGTACTTGTGACGTTGTAATGACATCATAAAGTGATGCTAAAATTGAAAATACGAGGGCTGTCCGTAAAGTTCGTGGACAAGCAAAGATTTGAACCAATACGACGTACTAGGGATTTGTTTTTTACATAATAATATTTTTGAACATTTTCCTTTATTTCTGGTTTATTGTTTTGCAAATGTTCGACATAAATTGTGCTTCATTTTTAATTATTTGACTCGCTGTATGGTGGGTCGGAGCAATGCAATGTCAGAATTTTTTCTGATTTATTCAAAATGTTTAAAGTAAGATCTCGCTATGCATGTACAATATCTAGCGATGCAATAAAACCTGCATTACAGTGTTGCCAATAGTTAGGATGATGCACATACAAAATTTGAAGGGTCTATAATTTTAATTTATTGAGAAATCGGTATTTTGAGAAATGACATCAGTTTCATTGACGTAGAAAAAAGTAACATTTTGCGAAGAGGTGGAGCAATAGACGGTTATAAAATTGTATGTTTAAGCCTGAAAAATATCAACAGATATACACAGATTCTTTAAATTGTGAAAAAAGCTTACCAAGATACTTCTGATGGCATGTGCAATTTAGATGTAGATAGAAAATAACCGATTGGCATGTTTTATTGTATGAAGATATAGCCATATTTCCTATATAGTACTGTCCCCGCCAATAGACTTTGCTTGGAGTTGTATTGTTGATGTCAAGAACTCGAATTTCCATGCAATTTGTGAATCAAATGTTTCCAGAAATAAAACAATACATGTAGAAATATGAATTAAGATATATCTGACAAAATATAATTTTCAAAACTCATAAAAGTTTGTAAAATAATGCATTCAATATGACCATATAAAAAAGAAATTGTTTAATTTGACGTCGAAAAATGTGAACGTCTTGCTCCGGGTTATGAATACGATTTATTTTCCAAATGATGAAAAATCAACTTGAATTTGTTTGTTTATTCTAAAATTTGGTACACCAATTTATAAGACTACTCAATTTATTATAACAAATTTTGAAGGTAATCCAATAGACACTATTGATTTTGTATCAAATGTCCACGAACTTTACGGACTGCCCTCGTATACTAATTTCAGCTAAATATCACAATTTTCCACCTGGTTTTTGGTGAAAATGACATGGGCGCCACCCCTCGCCCATAAATATTTTTGCTTAGATTTTATAAATACATTAATTTCTTCATATTTCAACAAAAATTTTGATGGGCGAGGGGTGGCGCCACATAGAAATTCACAAAATTGTGACTGAAAAACAAGTCATTTTTGCCAATAAGTGAAAAATCACTGATTAAGGCTATTTTTGAAGGGTTAGGGTACTTGAAAATTCATTTATACACCATAATCAAATCTTTTCTCTTTTAACACAGACATCCAGCTATACATACACAAATTTTGGTGTAAAACAAACCAATTCTGATATATGAGTATTTACAGGGCCAATTATGGGGGTTCATGGCTTTAGTCCTTTGTAACATTAAATGTAAATCATAAAATTAACCCGGAAGTTTGGTTGCGACTTTTGAGTTTCCCAGGCGTTCATCACAGCCAAACACACTAGCTACAATAATGTAGCTCCTATGATATCTTTGATTGGGCGGATCCGCCTAATCAAAGATGTCAAAGAAGCTACATTATTTTATCTAAAAAACCCTAACGCAGACGACTTTGGTCCGTCGTCTCGGTTTGCTGATGTGTCTAAATCAGAGATGGAAGACATTTTGTCACACGCCGATGCCAAAAACATGGCGAAATCAACCGAATTCGCCGTAAAGCTTCTTCGAGATTATTGCGTATTAAAAGCAGAGACCCAAAATTTGAAATTCTACCGGAGACAGACTGAAGACTTACTGCTGAAGGGATTCTATGTAAATTTACGAAGGAATAATGGAGAAATGTATACTCGAAGCAGTTTCTTTGTTATACGGCAAAGCATTAATAGATTTTTGCAGAATCCACCGATAATTTAGTCCTATAGCATGAGAAGTCTTCGGTGCAGTTTCATATTTGGACTTGGATAGTTACACCTTGACGTTTTATGCTGGAAGCCATTTTCAGGTAGCATTTCTATTAAATTTTGATGGGAACTTAAAACGAATTTTTGACGCCCCCATTGAACTTAGACTCAAAGGACGAAAAAAAAACGCACTTAATATAAATATATTTGTTTTAAGCGGGTTCAATGGATTTTATTGTTTTTTATACGACCGCAAAATTTTTGCGATCGTATTTATGTTATGGCGATGTCGTCGTCGTCGTCGTCTGTAAACACTTTGGTTTCCGTGCGATTTGACCAATTGTTATAAAATTTTGATATGATGTTTATAACCACTAAAGGATGGTTGGTATTGTATTTGGGGTTTCTGGCCCCTACCGTTTAAGAACAAGAGGCTCCCAGGAGCCTGAATCGCTCACCTGGTCTTGAGTCAACCCTAAACATGTAAACACTTTTCTAGAGCTAAATGAGCTGAGCATTAAAGCAAGCAACAGCTTTTCTCTATCTACTTTAGTTTCATTCTATAGGCCAAAAACATGAAAAAACGTTATTTTAGGGGCCGTAACCCCTATTTGGGGTCATAAGACAACTTTGACCCAATGAAAACTTTTGTAGAGCTAAATGAACTGAACATTTAAGCAAACAACAGCTTTTCTCTATCTGCTATAGTTTTCATTCACTAAGCCAAAAACATGGAAAAAACGTCATTTTAGGGGCCAATACCCCTATAAGGGGTCATCTGACAACTTTGATCCTAAGGACACTTTTGTAGAGCTTTATGAGCTTAACATTTAAGCAAGCAACAGCTTCTCTCTATCTGCTATCGTTTTCATTCACTAAGCCAAAAACATGAAAAAAAGTTATTTTAGGGGCCGTAACTCCTATTAGGGGTCATCTGACAACTTTGACCCTATGGAGACTTTTGTAGAACTTGATGAGCTGAACATTTAAGCAAGCAACAGCTTCTCTCTATCTGCTATAGTTTTCATTCCATAGGCCAAAAATATGAAAAAAAACATTAATTTAGGGGCTGAAACCCCTACAAGGGTTCATCTAACAACTCTGACCCTATGGAGACTTTTGTAGAGCTAAATTAGCTGAACATTTAAGCAAGCAACAACTTTTCTCTATCTGTAATAGTTTTCATTCTATAGGCCAAAAACATGAAAAAATGCTATTTTTCACCTTTAAGGGGCCATAACTCCTATAAGGGGTCATCTGACAACTTTGACTCAATGGAGACTTTTGTAGAGCTTTTGATCCTGAAGCAGAAGCGTGGCATCAGATTTCATCTATCTCTTATTCTTTTTTATTTACAAGCCAAAAACTGTAGTCTGACCCCCTTAGTCTATTTTTAGTAACGGCGGCCATGTTGTTTAAACGGCAGTCACCATTTGTGCAATCTGGGTAGAGGACATCCCATAGATGAAGTGTGCAAAGTTTCAAAGCAATCCCTTCAGTCGTTTCGGAGGAGAAGATTTTCAAAGAAAAGTTAACGACGACGACGGACGACGACGACAGACGACGACGGACGCCAAGTGATGGCAATAGCTCACATGGACCTTCGGTCCAGGTGAGCTAAAAAAGGGCCAAAAGGGGCAAAAATGGGTATATTGAAAAAACGTCTGTAGAATGTTTAATTTTCATCCGCTTTTGATCAATCTTTTTTTATTGTATTCCTCAATAAATTCTGTCAACAAAATGTATCAACAGCTTTGATGTATCTTGTACCGTTACATTGCTATTGGGGGTCAAAAAGTGGCCACACCAAAAAAATTGACTTCTTTATTTGTTGTCCGATTTTCAAAATCTTTTTTTCATTGGAATCCTTGTGAAAATCCCTGCCTGCATTTGTCAATCAGATTTGCAATTTTGAGAGTTTAGGGGTCAAATGGGCCAAAAACGCCGTTTTTAAAAGTTTGTCATTTAAACCAAAAATTAAGTTGTAGTGGGCCTGCCAATTGTTATGAAGTTTTAATATGATAATTATATCCACTAAAGGAATATTGGTTTTATATTATACCCCCACTCGTAAGAGAGGGGGCTATATTGCAATCACCTTGTCCGTCCGGTTCAATTTCTCTGCTTCTATTGGATGGATTGGTTTCAAATTTGGTACACAGCTTCAGCATGATGAGTTATAATATGCCTACCCTTTCCAGGTCAGTCAATCATCTACTTCCTGTTTTCCAAGCCGACTTAGACTTTTTTAGGGGAAAAAATTGAAATGTGAAATTTTTCGTAACAGATTTCTCGGCTTCTATTGGATGGATTGGTTTCAAATTTGGTACACAGCTTAAGCATGATGAGTTATAACGTGCCTCCCCTTTCCAGGTCAGTCCATTATCTACTTCCTGTTTTTCGAGCCGACTTAGACTTTTAAGGGTAAAAAAATTGAAAAGTGAAATTTTTCGTAACAGATTTCTCGGCTTCTACTGGATGGATTGAATCCAAATTTGGTTTACAGCTTCAGCATGATAAGTTATACCGTGCCTCCCCTTTCCAGGTCAGTCCATCATCTACTTCCTGTTTTCCGAGCTGACTTAGACTTTTTAAGGGTCAAAAATAGACAATTTTTCGTAACAGATTTCTCAGCTTCTAAAGAAGGGATTGATTTCAAATTTGGTATACAGCTTAAGCATGATGAGTTGTACCGTGCCTCCCCTTTCCAGGTCAGTCGGTCATCTACTTCCTGTTTTCTGAATGGCCGAGTGGGGGTATGCTTAGCACGACTTAGTGCAACCCCTTGTTTGGTGTTTGTGGCACCTTCTGTTTAAGAAAAAAAGAACTAAAACGGGTATATTGATAAACCTGTCGTAGAATGTTTATCATTAATTCGATTTATAAAATTCTTTTTTTATTGAATTCATCATTAAATTCTATCTACTTAATGTGTCAATGATTTTGATATGTATTTCACCATTACATTGCTACAGGGAGGATAAAGACAGGCCACGCCCATAAAATCAACTTTTTTATTTGTGGTCCGATTTTAAAATCGTTTTTTCATTGGATTCCTAGCTTGTCGTAAGAGGCGACTAAGGGTCTTGGGATTCTGACGTCGGGTCAGTGCTCAGCCCACAGAGCGACCAAGTATGTACCCTAGGTGGCTGAATAGGGTAGCCCTCGTCCGCGGGGGTTGTCAGGTCTATAATACGGAAACCCTGACCGCCGACCATAGTGGGCCAACGTGTGTGGAGAATGCCACGCTTCATGCATGTAAAAGACCCCTTTGTGGACCGCCAAGTAGTGCACTACATAGGCTAAATTTTCCGCCCCTACCCACTTCTCCCCTTTTCCTGTGGTTCTTCAAAATTTCCGTCCCTTTGTTTCCCACCTCATCCCATATTTCATATATCATTTCATGTTCATTGTATCATCCTTTTCATGTTCATCGCCTGTAAATAACCTATATAGCGTTGCACGGGCGTAAAACACCAACTCACTCACTCACTCACTCATTGGATTCCTTGTGAATATTTCTGCCTTTTTTTAATCGGAATTGCAATATTTAAATTAGGGATCAAAGGGCCAAAATTGTAAATTAATACATGTATACAAATAAGGCTTTTTGTATTAGATGTTGATGTAAATGTATCAAAAATGCATTTTTAAGTCCACCACAGGATGCATGTGTCAAAAAGCTTTGTAAGTCCACCATGAGCTTTGTGTGACCAAAGTAATGGACTATCCATACTGGGCCTCCAATGTACAGGGTTCAACTTGTTGCGGTCGTATCGTGCTGCGCTCGGCGTAGCTTTTTATTTTATCATGAACTCATAAAGTCATACGGGATTTCTATCTCTCAGATTAGCACAGATGTTGGTTTGGCATAGATTTTTGTAATGTCATCCTTTCCGGATTTGACCAACACTTAATCGATCTTTGGCAACGTGACGGGTTTTGTCTTTGTCTTTACGGTTTCATGATTTGGTACACCTTTGCTTCTTTCAGGACTTTGAAGTTCAGAATCAACTTTGTGAAGTTAAGGGATTTCGATCTCTCAGATGAGTGCAGACTGCAGATGTTGGTTTGTCATAGTGTTGTTTTGTTTTCCTTTACCGGATCTGACACGCTGAATGGACTATTGGCAACGCGACGGGTGTGCTATAGCAAGCAGGAACTGCTTACTCTTCCGGAGCACCTGAGTTAACTCTTGTTTCGACTGGAGTTCGCGTTGTTGATTGATATTCAGTAATTTTGTGTTTCCATGATTTACATGTTGTCTGTTATTGTCTCGTTCCTGTTGGTGGTTACTGGTTTTGTCTCTGACCTTTCGGACTTTTGATATTCGGATACCTCATTGGAACCTCTGCTTCTTTAGGACCAATGTGCTAACACTTCTTCCATGTTCTATGTTATTGGACTTAAATTATCATAATCAAAGTAATTCTGAACAAAAGTCTCAACTGTTTTTCCACTCTGAAGTTAGTCCGAGATTGCTCTGACGTCCTCGGCATTTTTCTAGCAAGCAGCTGCCGTGGGACCAGGTTGCTGGAAAAAATGCCGAGGACGTCAGAGCAATCTCGGACTATTCGAGATGCAACTATCAAAATTTATTTTGATTAAATATCAACATATACAATTACATAAACATCTGACATAGATATACATTTATAATTATAATAATATAATCAATATGTATATGTGATATTAATAACGTACTCTTTAATACATAATATTTATCATTACACTTTAAAAAGTAATAAGTAGGTTGTGTTAAAATCAATTTCTGATCCAAAGTTTATATTTAACCGAGGATATCCCGTGAAAGCTTGAAAGCTTTTTTCCAACGGGGTCCTCAACTAGCAACAATAACTTATAGGTTTAAAATAAAATGAAACAACAACCGCCTAAAAAAACTTAGGCAGTGCAATAATAAAGATAATCTGGGTTACCAAATAATTAAAAATTAAAATAAATTAAGGAAATTTATGGAAAATTTGATACAAAAATGTTTTTGTAAAAATCATCCAAAAATGTCTCCTTCATTCTTTCAAATAAAAATACTTTGACCTTATCTTTAAATGCATGTGATCTCTTGATGTTTTTGATGTTCGAAGGGAGACAATTCCAATCTTTGATGGCATTATAGTAAAATGTATTTGCTGATTATCCATTTACTGATGGTACATAAAAATTAAATTCATTTGATACAGTATTATAGGAGATCATTTCTCTTGACTTAACAAAGTTTGTTCTCAAATACAAAGGACACTTATTATAAAATATTTTATGACAATGATTTGATCTCATTTACCGGTCCTTTGTGTCCCACCCCATCCCCATATTTCATTTATCATCATCATCTCATGTTCATTTTTTCATCCTTTTCATGTTCATCGCCTGTAAATAACATATATAGCGTTGCACGGGCGGAAAACACCAACTCGCTCACTCACTCATTTGTTTTACTCTGTTGTTAACATTTAAAAATCCAACATTGTTTAATACAGTATAATCAATTCTGTGTCTATAATCATACCCTTTTATAAATCTAATAATCTTATTTTGCATAATCTGAAGTTTCTTTTGCAAGGTTTTATTGACATTATTGTTCCAAGCTGAACACGCATAATAAAAATGACATTGAATTAAAGCCATGCAAAGCGTTTTTGAAATCCATCAGGTTTGCATGTTTGAATGTTCTACATTTAAGAGTGTCAGGCATGGTGATCATAATTTAAGTTCTATAAAAATTACACATTGAAACTTTGAAAAGTATATTTATTTGTCAATGAATATACTTTTTATATATTATACAATCAAGTTTATATGCACAAAAAATTGCATTTCTTCAAAAAGTAGATAATGTACATGTTAAATTAATAAAGACTTAATTACTTAATTACAGAACAGAACATGGAGAACTGCAAATGCAAAATTATGATTTAATTAACAATACAAAAAGATCAAAACATTAAACAGTAAGAGTCAAGTTGACCTTTTTCACTGATCATGCTGATGTCAATTTCTGTTCTCTTTGAATGCTGATATAATAATCTCATCATCTGAGGAGTCAGTGTCATTAGTCCGGAAATAAACATATAACTGTTATAAAATGAGACAACAACATGAACAACATAATAAAATAACTTAACAAATATATAATACATGTACATGTATATTTAGTATTATGGTCACAGCTAATATTGTGTAATAGAATGAGAGCTGAAATCATTTTATTTGGTAAATATGGTTGTGATTACATGTAAATAATTACATAAGAAAATGCTAGGCATGTTACATACAGGCCAAATAAAATAGTATTGGCTCCTTACAATGTACATGATGTACCCTTGTTTTTTTTATTTATGGTGTTCGAATAATCGTGCAATAAACAATATATTGCAGATGTACTTTTGCATTTTAAAAACTAAAATACATGTATGTAACATATTTGTGTTAACAGTACCTGTACAAAAAATTCTTACCTCATATTGGTTTCTGTTGGGTTTTCAATCTTTTTATTTGCCTCAGTGTTGTTTGTATTCTCTTTATTTGCCTCTGTCATGTCTGTATTGGTTGCTTGTCTGCTAAATATAAAAACAAACAAATTCAATATATGTTCAAGGATTTTCACGTCAAATCATTATTAATTTGCTCATCATTCACATTTACTAAAAACTACTTTTTTGAATTATCACCCTCATAACATCGTTATATGGAACATTCTGTTGCGCAATTTCAAGTCCATTGTCTTGAAGGACGAACACATGTCGACAGTGTTCGACTCGCCACCCCTGACTGTTTTTCGCAAAGGTAAGAGTTTGAGGCAACATCTTGTCTCCAGTTCATTTGACAAATCCAAGAGACGTCCTCGCTCTGACTTTTCAGGCACCAGGGGTTGTGGTCGATCAATCTGTGTCACATGTCCTTTTACCTGGGAGACTGAAGAGATAGTTGGCCCCTCCAACACCTTCAAGTTGAAGAACGGTTACACCTGCATCTCCGAAAATGTCATTTACGCCATCCGCTGTGCCAAGTGCCTTAAAATTTACGTAGGAGAAACTTGTCGTCGACTGGGTGACAGATTTGCTGAACACAGGAGAAGTGTTCTCAAATGCGACGATTGCCCAGTCGGCGCGCACTTTTCATTGCCAAACCATGGCGTCAAGGATATGCGGGTGACCGTTCTCCTTGAAACATGCACCAGCGAAAAACAAAGACAGTTTCTTGAGCAAAGAATAATCAACTTTTTACGCACTTTTCAACCTTTTAGTATGAATGTAAAAAGACAGACCTTATCTTAATATTTATAAATTAGTCATCAAGTTCAGGATCAAAATACCACGTGATGTTCTTCGAGTCAATTTTATGTGAGTGAGTGAGTGAGTTGGTGTTTTACGCCCGTGCAACGCTATATAGGTTATTCTGTCCTCGTCAGTCGATGTCTGAACATCTTTTTACTTTTTAGCCCCTGAAGAAGGACTTTATGTCCGAAAATTTGGGCATTCTTGTTTTATTTGTTTTAAAGGTTTTATTTCTTTGTATTTCTTATTTAGTTTTTACCTTTTAAATGTGGCTTCACCATCCATTTATTTATCTATTTTATTTATACACAAGCCACAGTGCAATATACTTTATTTATAAAAATTACATGTCGCGCCATTTTTTATATTGGTGAGTGAGTGAGTGAGTTGGTGTTTTACGCCCGTGCAACGCTATATAGGTTATTTACAGGCGATGGACATGAAAAGGGTGATAAAATGAACATGAAATGATGATGATAAATGAAATATGGGGATGGGATTGGACACAAAGGACCGCATCCTCGGAAACCCAGGGTTACTCATTCATCACCCCTGGGACATTTGGTATGAAGATGTTGTTCGAGTTCAGGATCTGATCTTGAACTCGATATTATTTCTATATAAAAACAAGTTAAAATCGCATTAGAAAAATGTAAAGGACCGGTAAATTTTGAAGAACTACGGGAAAAGGGGAGAGGTGGGTAGGGGCGGTGGGCGCGGAAATTTGTTTTTGAAAGTGTCAATAAGAAATACACTAAGGTCTTCCCTGTGGAAAGGGAAAGACCTTAATAAATAGGGAAAACAGTACATTTTTTACTGAAGGATCCACTAGTGCGTCGTCGTTGGACAGAGTTTGTAAGAGTTAAAAGAGCGAGATGGGATGGACCAACGGACTATAAGAACATTTTGTCAACAAATGTTTCGCTAGACTTGCATTTTCAAGGACTAACCTCTCATCTGAAAATAGATTTTATTATCATAATTATTGTTTCTACATTTTTTGTACATAAACATTGGAATGTAGTTACTGTAGGTAATTGCATAGGCCTAATTCAGAATTGTGTGTTTTTTTATTATGTTTATAGAACATATTATTGTAATATGACTTTGTGTGATTACTATAGAATGTCCATCTGTACAACATGAATATATCAAAAAGAAACTTTACTGATTGTTTTGGATATACATTTTTTGGTAACATACCCTTTGTTTCAATGCACAATGGGCTTAGATAAAACCAACTTGATAGTGAAGGCTTGACATTTGGTCACTTCTTCCATGTAGTACATCCCGTACGGGGCCCATGAGGCGAATAGGCCCGCAGCAGCACTAAGCTTGTCGGTAAAAGTCCACTTAAGAACGCTCAGAAACCTGACATCGGGGTCAGGCCGCTTTGCCCACAAAGCGACTGGGATGTGTGCCCCAGGTGGTTGAATGGGGCAGCCCTGACATCGAGAGATGCGGGGTCGTCAGGCGATAATGCGGAAAACCTGACCGCTAACCATAGTGGTGCACCGTGTTGGGAAAAATGTCACGTACCTTGCACGTTAAAGAACCCTGCTGCAGGTCTCGGTAAGAGTAGGACCCGTAGGATCCCCATGCAGGAGGCAAAATTTCCCGTCCCTACCCATCACTCCTTTTTCCAGTGGCAGTCAAAACTCTCCTACCCGATTGGCCTTTTGTCCCTATTCCCTCCACTTCATCATCATTTCATGTTCATTGAATCACCATTTTCATGTTCATCTCTCGGATATAGCCGAAATCGTGCTGCTTGGGAGTAAAGCAATAACTAACTAACCATGTAGTAGTACATTAGTAACTGTCTGCATTAAGTGGTATATCACTGATCATAGATGAAATTATTTTCAATGTATGTGGCGCTCGCTTCATACATGTAATCTTACAGAAGATTTTACTTGGCACAGATAACAAAGTAATGCCCAACCAGTTGTTGCATTCAGTCTAATCTCCTTTCTTTGGTAGCTTTATGATCAGACCTTGACACCAATCCTGAGGTAGTATTTCATTTCTCCAAATTTTATTGAAAAGCATTTCAAGTTTTTCAGCTATAAACTTTGAATCAGATTTTATCATTTCTGCAGTAATGTTATCGATTCCAGTTGATTTGTTGTTTTTAAGAGTTTTATGGCCTTCATTATTCGTCCTTTTTGGAGGATCTACATCTATTTCAAATGTTTCACCAAAGATCTCATTAATTATTGGTAGGGTTTCTGGGACTGTTCTGTTAAGAACTTCGTTAAAATGTTCTGCTATCTTTCAAGCTATTTTTCTTCTAATGCTATTTTATTTCCACTCTTATCTTTTACATCTGAAGTGCCGTCCGTCCGGCCTCAGTTTTCCCCACTTTTTATAGTCTAGTCTTACCTATGTTGTGGAAATTGGTGAATTGCTTCTCGTATTTCGACCATTTTGAAACTTGGCACACCATCACAGGCATTCAGAATATTTCTCAAACTCTTAGTTGAGTAGTGCCATAGACTGTGTGTAACCATTTCTGATAGACATGAGAAATAAAATGCACTGTTGCTAACAAGTCAACAATTTCGGTAGCAGAATTCTTGTCAATCCCATACAAATGTTTGAAACTTTCCATTGCAGTCCCAGTTTCTCTGTCTCTGTGCATGGCAACACCCAATGTTTTATCTGTTGATAACCAAAACTGTAAACTTTGTGTGTTCATTGTTGTAAATTTGAAAGTGAATAACTTTGATATTTCAACAGAACTGATAAAATTTATAGTAATAAATTAATAACATTATTTTTCAAGGAGGTTGGGTCGGGTGTTGGATTTTAGTTTTAATAAAGTTTTATTTTATGATTTATCAGCTGGTAACTTCACAGTTATGCGTATTTCAAAGACACTAGGTGTGAACACAGATTTTCCTTATGTTGTTATGTTCCAATTCTAGGGTTAAATACAAATCAGTTGAATAATATCATGATTATATTCAATCAACTTGAAATTATCACAAGCAGCCCAGTAATTTTCGTCATATTCTGGGCCATTTACAACAAGTTCCTAGCAAAGGTCTTCCACGTCTTCAAATATATTTTTCGAACGATTCGTTCACTTATGCTATCCACCAATTTTATTTTGTCGTTGATTGAATTCAAACCAAACTCCTTGAAGAACATTGCACAACATATGCCATCAAAAATTGTGTAAAACAGCATTTTGTATGCCCGTCTACGGACCGGATCATCGAGATATCTTTTGATGAAATCGCTAGTTGGTCCTGTGGATGTTTGAAATGCTATTTTGGGAATAACGTTATCGCCTATTTCTGTCAAAGTTGCATACTTTTCAATTCCATTGGCCCAGTCTTTAAATTTTGTAGGGTCCCCTGCAAATGTTGTCACTACTTGTGATACCGACTGTAGTAACACGGCGCTAGTTAACCCAGAAATTTGGTTTTTGATATCCCCAATACTGCTTTTTAGCCCCTTTGAACTACTAACTAGTTTTGCCTGTTGTTCGGCCACAAAGGTTGTAAAATCTTGACCTTCCATATTAAACTATTTTTTTTTCAAAACAAAGAAAACATTATCTTCTTAACTTTTGAGCAAAAATTAAAATCAAAAATTAACCACAACAACGACAAAATTAAAGAAACAAATGTGCGACCAATTAATTAATAGAAGCAAGTGTATTAAGCAACTAACCTTGATCCTGGGGTAACGGCACAAGGAATAAGCTTCAATATCAAAACTACGATCGATATCAGCATAATTTATTAAACGGAGTATATTTATACAATTGTTTCTATTAAATAAATGTCGCGAGAATTATAAAGCCTAGATCACAACTAAAAGTCTTATTTGCTGTGCTGAACCTCTCTCTCTTCGCTCTCCGACTGTTAGGTCATTTTGTATATATACTGGACCAGATCATTAGTCTATTTAGCCCCTGCAGCTCCTGTCCAAATTAGGTGACAGCTGGTCTATCTGACTCTTTGTTCGGGTCTTTTAGATTAATAATCCAGCTTCCAGCATAGTAATTATAATAAAATTAATTATAGATATTAATCATTTTGATATTAAATTAATTACTGGTTATTTTAGCTCAAAGGGGTTACAAATGATTTATTTTTTGATTAATGTTTATCTTTCCTTGGGAAACTATTTTACATGTATTTTATTCAACAAGATTTAATTTAATCCATAGAGTATACACATTAATAGAACAATTATTTTCCATGTTTACATTAAGTTTAGATTGATTAAGTTTAATCATCTTTCTGTATACTTATGAAAACTTTTACTGATTAAAAAATATTTTATTAACATGTGTTTTATGTTGATTTCTATGATTTAATACTGAAATAAGTACAGAAATGTGTTATATTTCATGTTTGAGAAACATGATTAAAAAAAGACTTTCTCAATTTAAAAGAGTCTGGCTTTAAATGATAAAAATACAAAACAATTGTTTACTGTGCAGTGTTATAAGTCAGATGTACACTGTACCATTGATGATTTTTTTTCCGCAGTGAAACCCGCCTACGATGTGTCTGAAGAAGATGAATATGAGGTTTAAAAAAAAACAGGTGACAAGAGAAGGGTTGAACTGTCCTCGGATGAAGAAACTCTATTTGTGGACATTGAAAATAAGAAGGGAGGACGACGACATAATAATCGAATAATAGTTGAGGAGGTTGCAATAGACACTGACCATGATAGTAAACCAAGAACTACAGGTAGCTCTCCTTCTCACAGCATAGAAGACATTGAAAAGATTAGCCTGTGCTCTGAAAAATTCCGTGAACGAGGAAGGCAGGGCGGCTGTTACTAGAGACCACCATATAATGGCCAGCCTCCATTATGATCACAAGACAATTCCATGGAGAGACTATGCAGCATACTTTGCGAATGAAGTCATTAATCATATCCGAGAAGAGTCAAAGCACCCATTTCATTCCAAATCAGAGTGGCGGAAGAGACGGACTGATTGTTTAGTTGTTGTATTTCTATGCTCGTCAATGTCCTTTGTCTAATTGTTTACCTTTTGAGTTTAGCTTCCTTCCTAAAACATGTGCGTTTTGTTAAGTTCCAATCTACCGATTGATGATTTGTATATATAACATCAAACTTTACTTAATATCTGAACTTTCAGGATAATGACAGTAAGCACATGTCAAAGAATTTAAAAAAACGGATGGAAGACAACGGAATGCTACAAAATCACAACATGAGTCGGAAGATGGTATTAAGAGTTTTTGGACTGGTGAAAGTGCCATGGATTGTGCAAGGTACATTGACCATATTCGCAGTCATTCATCATGTTATACTAAGTGAAGGAGTTCCATCTTGTTTTTAGATGTTAGATCTTGAGAAATCTATGGAAAGTAAATGACATTTTATTCAGTTAATCAACTCTTTATCGGGTATAATGTTTAACTGTGAGTCTGTAGTGTTTTTCCATGTAACAGTCCTTTGTCAATAATGAATGTGTTTATAAAATTGCCTGTTATTAAATAAAAAAAATGTTATACGTTATGTACATGGATAGTTATGATGATAGATGGTAAAATAAATAAGGGCCTCTTCAATCCATTCCATCAATTGAACACATAATTTATAAATTGTCACAACCTTCTCAGTAAGTTTTTTTTAACTGTATAAGTTTCCTCTTGTGTTTATTGCTGTCACTGCAGGGGTGATGTTATCTTTTCAATTATTGTCTCTTACAACAATCTCAATAAAACTCTTAGTTTCAAAATAACAAATAACAAAATAAAGTTACTCATAATGAACAAAATGTGATGGCGCCTCCTAAAAATATTGTGTGCACTGCAGCATGCACATAAATAAAGCTTCTTACCGGATAAAAAAACAAGGCCCCTGCTTCAAGTTAATTGATGCAGTCCCTTAAAGCAGTCTTAATTTTAAATGTGTTTTTATCTATTTTATTGCAGAATACTTAAATTACCACTGCCAAACAAACAAGTGGGACAGTAAGTCAACTGTAGCATTTAACACGACTGTGACCAACAAAATTTGTAATGCAAGACGGAAAATTCAATAGTCACCAAAAGTGAAAACTTGCAATAATTTGAATAATGCTATTTGATTACTGGATTTACATTTTAGTATATTATTATTATACCCCCACTCGTAAGAGAGGGGGCTATATTGCAATCATGTTGTCTGTCCGTCCGTCCGTCTGGTTCAATTTCTCTGCTTCCACTGGATGGATTGGTTTCAAATTTGGTACACAGCTTCAGCATAATGAGTTATACCGTGCCTCCCATTTCCAGGTCAGTCCATCATCTTCCTGTTTATCGAGCCGACTTGGACTTTTAAGGGTAAAAAATTTGAAAAGTGAAATTTTTCGTGACAGATTTCTCGGCTTCTACTGGATGGATTGGTTTCAAATTTGGTACACAGCTTCAGCATGATTAGTTTTATTGTGCCTCCCCTTTCCAGGTCAGTCCATCATCTACTTCCTGTTTTCGGAGCTGACTTAGACTCTTTAAGGGTCAAAAATAGACATTTTTTTGTAACAGATTTCTCGGCTTCTAGATTGATTGATTGATTGATTGTTGTTTGCTTAATGTCCCGTCGGCGATATTTCAGCCATAATCGGGACATAAACAAGTTGTGATATATAACTAAAAATTCAGTATAAAACAAAGTCAAAAGACCGTCGATAAAACAAAAAAGTATGACTAGATAAAAACACCAACTAAAAAGACCACATTAAAACATAAAACTAGTGATAAAGAACAAACTACAATATTTAAACAAATTATGATGACATAGATGAAAAAATAACGTAAAACAACACAATACTTACAAAAGGTTACATAATGAACTACAATTTTGCATATAAACCAGTTTCCTTTAAAAACGATAAAATGGAATCGGTTGGGATACCGCTGAACAAATCGTGCATTGTTGCACAAGTGAAATACTTCATCCTTATTGGAGCAACATCAACACAGTCGAGGAAAACATGCTTCAAAGAATACCGCGAGTCACAAGGAATGCACATTGGGGCCTCCTTCTCTTGTGTCATCAGGTGGCCATGAGTGACTCTAGAATGTCCTATACGACATCTAGTGATGACCACCTGGTCTCGTCGGCATCGAAATGAAGCATGACTTTCCCGAAGCTGTGGTTTAAGCTCATGAAGTTTGTTGTGCTCAGCGGCAGCCCAAACTTCATCCCACAAGCTCTGAACATATAGTCGGATTGTATTTCTACAATCCGAGTAAGGAATAATACATTTAGAAACTGGTTTGCGATGGGCTTCCTTCGCAACACTGTCCACAACTGAATTTCCATGAATACCAGTGTGACTGGGTACCCATAGGAAAATCAATTCTAAACCACCTCTGATCAATTGATGAACCATATAAACAATTTTAGAAATTAATGGATTTTTTAATTTGCAGTTCTGAATTGCCAAAAGACAAGAAAGAGAATCGGAACAGATAAAGAATTGAGCGTGCTCAGAAGCATCAATCAATTTGAGCGCTAAAATAATGGCTCTCGCTTCAGCTGTAAAAATGGAAGCAGTAGATGGGAGACGTTGTGTAGAAGTGCTATTCCCCGAGACAGCTGCAGCAGCAACGCTATCACCGTCGTTCGAGCCATCTGTTTAAACTGTCAAGAAACCCGGATATTTAGATTTAATTTCACAATAATCTTGTTGTATAAGGAGATGATTTGTTTCAGACTTTTTATGTTTGCGGAGATCAAAAATAAATTTAGGTTTGGAGAGTCCCCAGGGTGGAACTCTTAAAGGCTTCACATGTGTTATAGTTTCTAAATCAATCTTCAGATTTGACAGATGTGAAGCAATACGAATACCAAAAGGAGGAGTTTTGTTTTCATGTTTTTCATAACTACTTTTGAGAGGTGGTTTAAAAATACAATCGTGGGCAGGGTTGTCAGGAAAAGCTTTAAGCTTGGTAGAATATTGTAGACCAAGCTAATTCTGCGGTGTTTCAGAGATGGCTCATTTGCCTCCGCATAAAGGCTCTCAATGGGAGAGGTCCTGTATGCACCGAGGCAGAGTCGCAATCCCTGATGATGGACAGCGTCTAAAATTTGTAAGTAAGACTTTTTCGCAGACCCATAAATAATTGAACCGTAATTTAGTTTTGATCTAACAATAGATCTATTCAAATTTAAAAGAATTGATTTCTCAGCTCCCCAGTCGGTACTGGAGACAACTTTAAGAATGTCAAGAGCCTTAAGGCATCTTGATTTCAACATTTTGATATGGGGAAGAAAGGTAAGCTTTCTATCAAAAAGAACGCCAAGAAATTTTGATTCTTCAACTATTTTAATTTATTTGCCATATAAAAAGAGATCTGGATCGGGATGAAGTTTTCGTTTCTTACAAAAATGCATAGCAACAGTTTTGCTCTCTGAAAATTTGAAACCATTTTCAGAGGCCCATTTTTCGATCCTTTAGAGGCACTTTCAACGGTATTCATGTTTTTTGCACTGTAGCATATACAACTTTAGCACGATGAGTTGTACCGTGCCTCACCTTTCCAGGTCAATCGGTCATCTTCTTCCTTTTTTTCTGAATTGCCGAGTGGGGGTATGCTTAGCACGACTTAGTGCAACCCCTTGTTTCATAATGGATTTTAAAGTAGTGTGCTTAATCTGGTTCCACATTATTTTCTTTCTACGTGTTATTAGTGCCTGTTTGGATTTGTTTTGAACATGTATTGTTACATTTAAATATATGGTAAAGTGTGTTGTTAATATATTTTTTTCAATTCCATAAAGAAAGTTGGTAAATGAGAACAGATGATCAACAGACCTGAAAACATATCCCAACACATCGGACCCCCACCTGAAGTTTCATACGCAATATTAAAAGCCTAATATTAATAGTTGCTGAGAAATCTGTTTATAAGTGCCAGGATAAAGATGTCTCTTGTTAGCAAAAGCTAATCGTATACAGATAATATTAATAAAGTGTTATAATTGTTTTCAATTTGGTATACATACTTACACAAAACAAAGAGTGGAAAATCACTCATCCAGTATCCAGACTGAATACTTGAAGCATCCTGCAAGTAAACATCGTGTCTGTATACGGTTCCTTACCTGTTAATCAAAACAAAGCAAAAATCAATTATAACAACAAACGACTTGTCAAACAAAAATATAACTACAATAATACGTAATTTATAGAGTAAATATAGAAAACAGTGGAAAACAATAAATCTTCAAAATTTTTGAGAATAATATACATGTACATGTATAAATAACATGATAACATTTAATCCTATCAAATATGAAATGATTTGTCAAGCAGTTTCAAAAGTTGCAATCACAGCCAATTTAGAATTGCAAATTCAAATTGTTCTTAAGTTTGCACATCTATGCACTAAAACAACTTTATAATAACTTTTATGGATACCCGGTATGTAACATATAGGCCTATCACGAATAAAACGTTGTCAACACTTCTTGCTTTTTCTTATAGAGTCAATATTTACCTTACAACAGAATTATAATGTTTCCTGTCATTCCAACAGCAAACAAACCATGTGTCTTTCTCTTCATAAATGGCATCTTTTTTACCCATGCGAAATGGATCCAACTCTTACATCTATCACATTGGACCATAAAAGTCCAAGTGCTCCTACACATCTTTCTTATTTTTCCAGCTTGTGGATGCTTGTCTCAAGGAAATCAGTTCAAGTGAGTTTCTTTCGACGGACTGTAAAACAAATAAATGGTTCAATTATTATCATTCTTTACATATAACTATTTTTAAATCACATACACATGTAACTAATCTGTAGTGCAACACATGCAATAAAAAACAAGAGGAAATTTTTACTATAGAAATATGTATTCGATTATTGTTAACGCTTTTTAGTTCTGGTTTACTCTAAGTAATGTTCCGTTAAAATGTAGAAACGCATTTGTTTTCTTTTTCCTACATTTAAAAAGTTTAAACATATTTATTTATCCTGGATTGGGAAACAAGCTTATTGCTTATGTAAATCCCTCTCCAGCTAGCAGTTTGCGAGTGTGGCCTTTGCAGCGGCCCCCATTGAGCCTACTCTTATCGAACTCTACAAAGGGGTCTTTAACGTGCATGGGGTATTGCTCTCCACATACACGGGACGACCTTTTTTCGTCCCTTCCGAAGGACTAGCATCGTTCCTTGAGACCATCCTCGCAAATGGTGTCAAGAGAGAGTCGGAAAATTGGTTCATGAAATTTTCACCCCGGACGAGGATCGAACCACGAACCTTGGTGTTAGTAGCCCGACGCGTTAACCACTACACCACCGGCTCTCTTCCTACATTTAAGTGTTGAGTAAGTAATTTTTAAAAAAATACTCAAAAATGTGAATCTTATGGAGGCTGGGGTTCTAAAACGGAGCATATTTTTCAGTGATGTTGCAAATTTTTAGCCTTTGTTTCAGTTTTAATGACTTGTTACGGCATAAATGATGTAACAATAATTTCTTTATTATATTCTATTAACGGGGAAATAATTGGCAGGAAAATGTTTGACTGATTTTTATAAATAAATGTATTTTAAAAATATCCTTAAATATCTCGAAAATGAGTACTATGGCCCCGTGTTTTTATCACAGAAATCCAAAGTATATCCCATTTTATTTATTTTAAACAAGTTTGTAGAAATTGCCATGTTAGTTTTTTAAAATATATGCATTTTTAGAATTTTTCTTATACAATCTATACAAATTTCATAAAGATTGAAGCCCAATTATTACAAAAATAAGCACCGTGGGTTGTGAGCTTTTCTTTAAAATTCCTCTACCTTCCTGTTGAAGAACTCGCGTCTTTTTTTCTCAAGACCACTTGCATTTTTAATCAGGAAATCTGTCCATAATTTAACCCCTTTTCTACAGCATTTTGATACATGTGTTTTTTTTTTCTTTTGTAGACAGGGCTTGATCAATTCTTTTATAGTTAGTGAGTGAGTTGGGGTTTTGCGCCCGTGCAACGCTATATAGGTAATTAACAGGCGATGAACATGAAAAGAATGATGCAAATGAACATGAATTGATGATGATAAATGAAATAGGGGGGGGGGTGGGGTGGGATATAAAGTGAGTGAGTGAGTTGGTGTTTTACGCCCGTGCAACGCTATATAGGTTATTTACAGGCGATGAACATGAAAAGGATGATAAAATGAACATGAAATGATGATGATAAATGAAATATGGAGATGGGGTGGGAAACAAAGGACCGGTAAATTTTGAAGAACCACAGGAAAAAGGGGAGAGGTGGGTAGGGGCGGAAAAATTTAGCCTATGTGGTGCACTACTGGGCGGTCCACAAAGGGGTCTTTTACGTGCATGAAGCGTGGCACTCTCCACACACGTTGGCCCACTATGGTCGGCGGTCAGGGTTTCCGTATTATAGACCTGACAACCCCCGCGGACGAGGGCTACCCTATTCAGCCACCTAGGGTACACACTTGGTCGCTCTGTGGGCTGAGCACTGACCCGACGTCAGAATCCCAAGACCCTTAGTCGCCTCTTACGACAAGCTAGGCTCTGCTGCGGGCCTATTCGCCACCCGGGCCCCGCACGGGGCGTGGGATATAAAGGAACGGTAAATTATGAAGAACCACAGGAAAAGGAGGAGAGGTGTTTTCGTTACCGTTTCAAACAACGTTAAACACTCGGCAACATCATTGGAACCAGACTTCTAAGAAGAAATCGGAGTCTGTAGAAGTTTCACCATTGGTTTATTTGTTTATCATGTTTTTAGTACACAATGGTTCTAAATGGTCACCAATGAAAGTTAAGATAAAATAATATTGTTTTAGATATAAATTAAAATGATTCAACTACTTTATTGCAAAACGGGTTGATAAAAATATGTTCCGATTTTTGCACAGACCTCCCCGTTTTGCAATAAAATATTTTTTCTTTGATTTTTATCATTTATGGACATAATGGTTGCAAATGGTCACCACTTAAACTTAAAATAACAAATATTGTTTTTAAACATAAACAATGGGCTCCAAGGAGTCTGAATCGCTCATATTTTATTTGTTTATCATGTTTTTAGTACACAATGATTCTTAATGGTCACCAATGAAAGTTAAGATAAGAAATATTGTTTTTATATATAAATTAATATGATTTAACTAATTTATTGCAAAACGGGTTGATAACAATATGTTCCGTTTTTTTGCACAGACCTCCCCGTTTTGCAATAAAATATTTTTTTCTTTAATTTTTTATCATTTATGGACATAATGGTTTCAAATGGTCACCACTTAAGCTTAAAATAACAAATATTGTTTTTAAACATAAACAAGAGGCTCCTAGGAGCCTGAATCGCTCATATTTTCTTTGTTTATCATGTTTTTAGTACACAATGGTTCTAAATGGTCGCAATGCAGTTTGAGATCAAAACACATTTTTTAGATATAAATTGATATGTTTAAACTACTTTATTGCAAAACGGGTTGATAACATCCCCGTTTTGCATTAAAATATGTTTTCTTTTTTTCTATTATCATTCATGCACATAATGGTTAACCTCTTAAGCTTAAAGTAACAAATATTGTTTTTTAAACATAAACAAGAGGCTCCCAGGAGCCTGAATCGCTAACAATTTCTTTGTTTATCATGGTTTTGGTACACAATGGTTCCAAATGGTCAACAATGAAGTTACAAATAATGTTGTTTTTTAGATATAAATCAATATCGTTGGTGAGATTCCAAGATGTTGTAAGTCAAAATGTCTTACTTTTCAGGAGACCAAAAAAACATTTTTTTTTAAATCAAGAAAACTCTAGATACCTACTTCTACAGCAGTTTTGATACTAAAACATCACTTTTTGGAATGCTGTTGTTGACTTTACTCAAATTCAGTTAATTTGTAATAAATTAAGACATACGACATTTTAGACCTATATTTTGTAGATATACAACATTTTGATATTCTTGATATGTCTTAATATTATTCAAATAATGAATTTCAAGAAAACATAGGCACTGGTATTATACTGATGTAAAATGTATGGTTCACTAACAGATGCAAAGATGATGGGAGCTATATAAGTTCAACTGTTTATGGCCATTTTTGTAAGCATTGGTATAACAAGTTTTTAATGTTTAAGCAAAAAACTAGAACAAAAACACATGATCCTTATGTGCCGAAACAAATTAAGCGAACGAATTATAACACGAAAACAAGTCAAAAACACAATAATATGCTGAACTAGATAGACTAGAATAAAGTCAAACGATTCTCTTGATTCGAAGTTTTGAAGTACTAAAGCTTTAATGGGGAAGAGAGTCATAAAACGGGTGAAAGTCAACTGGGATAACATTTTTAAGTTCTTGTAGATGATTCCACTTTGTGGCCTTAATCGGTAGTTGAGCATTAAACAACTTGTTCACTACATCGTCATCAGACGGACTTGACACCTTTGCTCGTCTGGGAAATTCATTGAATTCGATATCATCATGGTGAAGCTTAAAAAGTATTGTTCCATTTGGTAGGTATTTCAAAACGCGTAAATCTGTAACTACAGGTTCTCCAGTACGACAACCAGGGCGAATGGAAGAGTAATACTTCAGAGCTGTATAGTCATCGAAGAAATCGTGCTTCAGATAGTGAACCGTGTAAGGTTGAGAAGGTCGTACAGATTTCATGATATCAACATAGCTTTGCGGGCTATAAATTGGTCGGTTAGCTATTTTCCTCTCAACTACACTGTGAACACTGTCACACTCCATTTGAGTGTGTCCTTTTTCAAGGATCTTCTGTACTATTGTAATTTTACGCTTAAATGCAACACGAAGCAGGGCATTAGCTAGAATTGCATTCCTGTTTTGATATGTACACCCGTCACTATAGATGATGACTTCTGTTATCTCATCATTAAGTTTCATAATATAGTCAACTACACATGACGCGAAACAGCTAGCTTGTAAATCACCTTCGCACTCATGCCAGAAATAACATGATACATCTTTAGATTTAAGATCAAACACAGTAAAGTTATGACAGGCTAGCTTTGTCTTATAATACATTGCACTGGCTTTTAACATTGGTGACAAAAGCACGGCTTGCAAGTCAAGTGTAATAACACTCAAATTCGTGTCATCAGAAAGTCGTTCTTTATCACGTGTCTTCTCGTCTCTAGCAACATTTTTCATTTTAATGTGATTTTCATAGACATCTTCAGTTACATTTTGTGTTTCATAGCCACAGCATATATCACACTGGTCCTTCTTTGGTTGAAATAAAGAAATATTTAATCTATGGAACACATCAGTAAATGACCTGCGAGATAATGGACTAGATTCACAATTCTTGGAGTATTCCGTATAAAGCTCACTAAACGAGTGAAAGGTGGGTTCTAGATATTGCTTTGACGATGATGACCTGCAATAGTGTGAAGGCATTTTAGGTAAGTTTCCTAGAAATGTTTCTGCTTCTGTCGTTTTTTCAGGCATTCTTAAGCTTGTATTTCGTTGCTTTGGTTTACTTGGAATGCCATTATTAGATGCATTCACCCAATCATACACAGACCGTTGACCTATGCCTAAGGTAAGTAAAAACATACTCTTGCAAACTTTAACTTTTTGACCGTCATCTTTCTTTAAATAATACACTAAAGTTTGATTTCGCCTACTCTGTTCATTTTGTTTTCTTTGCCTAACTTCTGTCTTGTTTATTAAACTAATTACATACACCTTCTTCTGATTCCAGTCCATGTTTTCCCAAAATTGATCAAAAATAGCTTTACGTTCTTCAGACGTAAAATCAGCACAGTTTTTACACCTTTTTGTACACTTTGGGTTTTTCAATATCCTTTCCCCTCTTTCAGCACTATATTTATAGTGCCCCTCTAAATTTTTTTTCATTCCTTTATACGATTTACCATGCATCCGTAATTTTCTGTTTTTGTTCTTTTCCCATTCATTTGGATTCCTTTTCTTCTTCTTTTTAGGAGCTCTCTCTAATTCTTCATCCTCATCCAGTTGTAAAACATTGTCAACATTTTCTTGCACTTCAATTTCATTGTTTGCTTCCTGATTTTCGACGTTCTGTGGCTCATTGTCATCGTCATTCTGTAGCACATTATCATCGTCATTCTGTAGCACATTATCATCGTCGTTCTGTTGCACATTATCATCGTCGTTTAGTTTCTCATTACCATCGTCGTTGAGTTGCTCACTATCCCGTTCTTCGTTCTCAAACACTAGGTCACTTTGTTTACGTTTCTTTACAATTTCTTGTCTATAAATTTCTTTTATTCTTATGTTCTCAGTTTTTCTACATTTATTACTTTGGATCTCCTCACTACATGTGCGTGAATCAGCAAGTTTTCTTCTTTTAATTTTCTGCTTTCGATTACCATTTAGATCTGTACTGGAATCAGAATCTGTGTCTTCTAACTCTTTTCGTTTTGGTTTCCATATAGGGTCCTTAACTGAATCGTCCAAGTCTAGATCTGAATCAAAGTCATCTGATTCATGACACGATAATTCATCATAAACTTTCGTTATGTTGTTTCCTTGAATCCTAAAGTTCGATTTATTTTGATTCAATGCCAATTGGACAAGTTTCTGACCTCTAGAAAAATTCATTGTGTCTTTTATTACTCAGAATCAGACAAAGTAGCACCAACCATTGACCATCCACAGTCATAACATACGTAAATATCAAATTGAAAGTCTCCTTCTTCAACGTCTTTGGGAAGATTTTTTACACATAAGAGATGATACTTTTTATCACAGTTAGCACATCTCAGCCACTCTTTTCCATCAGAGTCTTTAAGTATAACCGTTTCCTTGTATAAAACTTGTGTATCAAGTATGTTAGAACTCTGTGCCTCAGTTTTGCAAATTTCACAAACCCAATCTGGCCATTCTTCACATGATGAGTCTGACATTACAGGAGTAATTATTTAAAACTGTAAAAGAAAAGAGATGAAATTATGTTACATGTAACATTTAAACGTCATATTCATAAACAACTGTATAATATGTTTATTTATTTAGTATGTTAAAGGTTTAAAATGGATATTATGGTCTGATATAACCTGTCTGTTTCGCATGTTTCACGAGCCAAAGTCGAAGAAAATATTATAGGAATAGACATTTTGTACGAAATCATATTTATCGTCTAATACCTATAAAACAAAATTTATCACTCTGAAATACAATGGCAATATGGACCCTTATAACCTGTTTGTTGAAATACATTGCTTGTGTGTTTCTAAAACTGACTCGTTACTTAAAAAGTTTGCATTGTAATATGACAAAGTAACAATATGTTTGCACACCAATTTAACATATTAAAAGCTAACTTGGTCTAAATACAGTATTTTATACAAAGATTCAGAATAAAGAATGCAGTAAAATAATGATAAATAATTAAATCACCTTATTTGGTATAATTTAATTAAATTCAAAATTATCGTATGTCATTTATTTGGATTTACAAATTGTCGTAAGTCAAATGATATTGGAATAATTCCTTACATAAACAGTTTATTAATAATATCTAAGACCTTATAAAACTATTTACTCTATTATAAAGTTTGTTAACTTTTAAACAAAAATAATAGCAATTTTTTGTAATCTTTTTAACACTTTTGAAAAAAAACTTGTATAGGCATTTTGAATGCCCCCAATATTTCTGATTTTGTGATGATTGAAATTGTGCATTTGTAAACAGTTGTTAATAATGTAGTTTTATTTGAATAATATTTCATAAATGCTTTCAATTTACTAACCTTATCATCTCTTTTCTGCATTATTTATTGAAACATTCTACAGACAAACAATTCTGTAAGACATACAACATTTTGGAAGCAAAAATTTTTATCCAATCAAAACATTGTAAAATATCACATGATATTTTTTTGATGTTCCGATTGGTCTATTTATATGATTTTTTGACACTATATGTAATCGACAGAGCTGATTCTGAAAAGTTGAAAAAAAAAATCCGCCAATTTTTGACATACAACATTTTGGAATCCCACCGACGATATGATTAAACTACGTTATTGCAAAACAGGTTGATAACAATGTGTTTCCTTTTTTTTCACAGACCTCCCCGTTTTGCAATAAAATATTTTTTTCTTTATTATTTTATTATTTATGCACATATGGTTTCAAATTGTTACCACTTAAGCTTGAAATAACAAATACTGTTTTAAATATAAAGAAGAGGCTCCCAGGAGCCTGAATCGTTCACCTGGTCTAAATTAGCTATCACCCATAGAATAAAACATAATCTGACAAAAACCACCCAACTTTAGCTCAATATTTGTCATTCTTATAAGCCAGACACACAATTTCTTACCTTTAACGGGCTCTAAGACAATCCTATGAATACATTTGTAAAGCTAAATGAGCTGAACAATTAAGCAGGTAACAGCTATGCTCTGTATGCAATAGTTTTCATTCTATAGGCCAAAAACATGCAAAAATGTTATTTTTGACCTTCAAAGGTAAATCCTGTAAGGGGTCGTCTATAGATTTAGACCCAATGGAGATTTTTGAAGAGGTTTTGATGATGAAGCAGTAGCATGGCATAGGATTTCGTCTATCTCTTATACTTTTTGATGTACAAGCCAAAAACATTGGTCTGACTCCCATGTCTATTTTTAGTAACAGCTATTATGTTATTTTACGGATCAGTATGTTATTTTACGGATCAGAATTCGAAACACAAAGTTTGGTGCAGGACACCCTAAGAATCAACCATACCGAGTTTCATTAAATTTTGTTTACTACTTTCAGTAAAGATTTTTGAAAAAAAAAGTTTGAAAAAATGCTATTCTTCACCTTGAGGGGCCATAACCCCTTTCAGGGGCCATCTGACAACCTCGACCCCATTGAGACATTTGTAGACCTGAATGAGCTGAACATTTAAGCAAGCAACAGCTTTTCTGTATCTGCAATAGTTTTCATTCATAGGTCAATAAAAAGCTACGCCGAGCGCAGCATGATACGACCGCAACAAGTTAAACCCTGTATGTTAGAGGCCTAATATGGATAGTCAATTGCTTTGGTCACATGAAGCCCATGGTGGACTTACAAAGCTTTTTGACACATGCATCCTGTGGTGGGCTTAAAAATGTATTTTTGACACATATATATTTACATCAACATCTAACACAGAAAGCCTTATTTATATACATGTAATAACTACAACTTAATTTTAAGTATAAAACAATTTGCCTTGACAAACTTTTAAAATTGGTGTTTTTGGCCCCTTTGACCCCTAATTTCTCGAAAACAGTACGAGATATTGCACATCTGATTGAAAAACGCAGCCAGGGATTTTCACTAGGATTCCAATGAAAAAAAGATTTTGAAAATCAGACCAAAAATAAAAAAGTTGATTTTAAGGGCGTGGCCTGTCTTTAGCCCCCTGTAGCAATGTAATGGTGAAATAAATGTCAAAATCATTGACACATTTATTAAACAGAATTTTATAAGCACTTCAACAAAAAAAGAATTTTCAAAATAGAACGAATAATGAACATTCTACATCAGTTTTGTTAATACACCTGTTATAGCCCCCTTTGGCTCTTTTTTCTAAAGCAGTAGTGGCCACAAACCCAAAATACAAAACCAACATTTCTTTAGTTGATATTATCATCATATTAAAACTTCATAACAATTGGCTGGCCCACTACAACTTAATATTGGTAAAAAACTATTTGCCTGGACAAACTTTTATAAATGGCGTTTTTGGCCCCTTTGACCCCTAATTTCTCGAAAACGGTATGAGATATTGCGAATCTGATTGAAAAACGCAGGCAGGGATTTTTACAAGGATTCCAATGAATAAAAGATTTTGAAAATCGGACCACAAATAAAAAAGTCAATTTTTTGGGTGTGGCCCCTTTTTGACCCCTTATAGCAATGTTACGGTACAAGATACGTCAAAGGTGTTGCTACATTTTGTTGACAGAATTTATTGAGGAGTACAATAAAAAAAGAATGATCAAAATCGGATGAAAAATAAACATTCTACAGATGTTTTGTCAATACACCTGTTTTAGCACCTTTTGGTCCTTTTTTCTAAAACGGTAGGGGCCAGAAACCCAAAATGCAATACCAACCTTCCTTTAGTGGTTAGAAACATCATATCAAAATTTTATAACAATTGGTTAACTACAACTAAAGTTATCGCACGGAAACCAAAGTGTCTGCAGACGACGACAACGACAACGACGACGACGACATCGCCATAACATAATACGATCGCAAAAATTTGCGGTCGTATAAAAACATGAAAAAGTAATTTTTTACCGTTAAGAGGCCGTTACCCCATTTAAGTGGTCATCTGACAATTTCGACTCATTGAATATTTATGTAGAACTTTTGATGCTGAAGCAGTAGCGTGGCATCTTATTTTATATTTCTCTTATACTTTACAAGCCAAAAAACAGTGGTCTGACCGCCCTGGTTTATTTTAAGCAACGGTAGCCAGGTTTTTGACGGATCAAAAATCGAAATTCAAGTTTGGTGTAATACACATTAAGGATCAACCATACCAAGGTTCATTAAATTCTGTTCAGTGGTTTTAGAGGATAGAGATTTTTTAAACTTGTTTTCAGACGACGACGATGTACGCGAATTGATGGCATAGCTTCGTCTTTTGCACAGACATCCCCGTTTCACAATAAAATATTTAATCTCTGTTTTATTATCATTTATGCACACAATGGTTTCAAATGGTTACCACTTTAATCTTAAAAGAACAGATATTGTTTTTAAACATAAAAAATAAGAATAAACAAGATGATTTAAAAATGAGTTGTTCATTGGTCAGATCTCCCCGTTTCGCGATAAAATAGTTTTTCTTTGCTGTATTATTATTCATACCCCTGTTACATTTCCGATATTCTCTTTCGAGTTATAATGCTTTTCACGATTGATAGTTGTACGAGTTCTTACGATATTTTATTCCAACCTTTTCCGAAATATTTTCTATCTTTTACTCATTCTGATTATTTTTGCCTGTACGAATCTGAGTCCGATATATTAAACGTGCATCCCTAAAGTCTTAAAGTGTTTCTAAGTAAAATCTACCCATAACTGAAAACCTAAGGGTCTTATATCGTAACCAACACCAAATCTGCACCAACAACAATCAGCATATTCTCATTTCATTGTGCTCTAGAACATTGCTCATTTGAATATGGAAACCTATAGGGGTTGAAAATGTACTTTCCAAATATTAATATCAAATGATTATACTTTATTGCAAAACGGGTGATTCATTACAAAAGTTTGTTTTTATGTGAGACCTCCCCGTATTGCAATAAAGATATTTTAATTTACAATGGGTTCTATTTTTCTTATTTCATTGTGCCATAGGTCATTGCTCATTTGAATATGGAAACCTATAGGTGTGGAAAAAGTATTTTACCAATATTAATATCAAAGTATAATGCTTTATTGCAATACGGGTTAGTCATTACAAATGTTTTCTTTTAAATCAGACCTCCCCGTTTTGCAACAAAAGTATTTTTACTTACAATATTATTATTTTTTTCTCATTTCTTTGTGCTTTAGAACATTGCTCATTTGATTCGGGAAACCTATATGTGTTGAAAATGTATTTTATCAATATTAATATTGCAGTATAAAACTTTATTGCAAAATGGGTAAGTCATTACAAGAGTTTGTTTTTGTGTTAGACCTACCCGTTTTGCAATAAAAGTAGTTTTATTTAAAATATTATTATTTTTTTCGCATTTCATTGCACTCTAGAACATTGCTCATTTGAAGATGGAAACCTATAGGCGTTGAAAATGTACTTTACCAATATTAATATCAAAGTGTAGTACTTTATTGCAAAACGGGTTAGTCAATGATTACACCAATTTGTTTTTTATGGAAGACCTCACCGTTTTGCAATAAAAGTATTTTTAATTATAATATTGTTATTACTTCTCATTTCATTGTGCTTTAGAACATTGCTCATTTGAATATGGAAACCTATAGGTGTTGAAAATGTATTTTACCAATATTAAGATCAAAGTATAGTACTTTATTGCAAAACGGGTTAGTCATTACAAAAGTTTTCTTTTATATAAGACCACCCCGTTTTGCAACACAGGTATTTTTACTTACAATAGGTCCTATTTTTTTCATTTCATTGTGCTATAGATCATTACTCCTTTGAATTTGGAAACCTGTAGGCATTGAAAAATGTATTTTACCAATATAAATATCAAAGTATAGTACTTTATTGCAAAACAAGTTAGTCATTACACAAGTTTTATTTTATGTTATACCTTCCAGTTTTGCAGCAAATGTATTTTTACTTAAAAATATTCTTTGTTCTCATTTCATTGTGCTCTAGAACATTGCTCATTTGAATATGAAAACCTATAGGTGTTGAAAAATGTGTTTTACCAATATTGATATCAAAGTATAGTACTTTATAGCAAAACGGGTTAGTCATTACACAAGTTTTCTTTTATGTAAGACCTCCTTGTTTTGCAGTAAAAGTATTTTTACTTAAAATATGTTCTTTTCCCTCATTCCATTGTGCTCTAGAACATTGCTCATTTGAATATGGAAACATATAGGTGTTGAAAAATGTATTTTACCAATAATGTTATCAAAGTATAGAAATTAATTGTCAAATAGGTTGATACAATATACCCGATTTTGCAATTAAATGTATAAACAATGACTTTCCTCCATTGCATGGGATTTTCGTTAGAGGAACAAAAACCAGAGGAGAAAGGCAAAAGAAAACATATGATAAAATGTTTTCAGAATGATGGTAAGATATTTAAAATGAATAAACATATTTCGTTTCAACTCGTTTATTCGTATGTTATACTTTTAACTGTAGGTATATGATAAAAGGACATTACGTGAAATTTAGTAAAATGTGGGCGAGATAAATATATTTATCATATACTTAATGATGATATGTACGATTTTGTATATGCGATACTGGCAATGTTCCTAAATCCATATCACTAGGAATGTGATAATCATGCATATCATACCCTTAAAATCCATATCATGCTACATAAAATCCATATCACACCCCATAACAATGAAAAGTAAAGTAAACTAAAAAAGGACAAATAACTTTGTTCTAAATACAATTTGCGTATGAATTCGTCACCTTATTGTTTTTGTCTGATTTCGGTTATTGTCTGGTTTGTGTGGTAAATGTGATAAAGTAGCTTCTTGTCGGGTGTAAAAATATACACGTTTTTCTATTTAATTACAAGAGTACCTACAGTTTTTATGCCCCAGCGACGACATGTCGGGGGCATTAAGTTTTACTTATGTCCGTACGTCCGTCCGAAAATTTCCGTAAAGCTTTTCTCAAAAACCATACATGGGAATGGTTTGGTTCAGCATGACAACTATAAGTCCTAAGCGACTTTAAGACCTTTCGGACTTCTACTTCCTGTGTAGCCGTTGACCGTTATTAAAATGGACTTGAAAATTGCCGTAAAGCTTTTCTCAGAAACCGTAAAAGGAAATGATTTGAAACTTGGTAGGATGGTTTAGTATGGCAATCAATGCGTCCTAAGCGATTTTCAGACCTGTCGGACTTCAACTTTTTATTTTGGGCCAGAGGGGGCATCCATGTCCCAGGGACAAATTATTTCTTTATTTTTAACATATTCCATATTTCTTGTTTTTGATATTGGTGAAGCACATTGTTTTCATGTTAATAAAACATAGTAAATATTAATGGCAATATATTGTGTGCATGTTTTGTTTTAGGCAGTATAGTTATTGCCCAGTATGCAATTGCATGTTCCTAGAGGAATAGCTACAATAATGTAGCTCCTTTAACATCTTTGATTAGGCGGAGCTATGTACCAATGCGGTCCCATTACTCGCAATGGAGCTCTCCGACTCATACAAAGCTTCAAATTGGTTCAAAAATACCTAACATTTAGTTACTAAAAATTTAGGTCAAGAGTCTTAGATAAATGATAATTTGTAAGAAATCAAACATTTTCAAAATTCTGATCCTGAACTTCATTGTAAAGTTTAGGATCAAGATCCTTCAAAAATTGATACTATGTTTCTAACAAATTAATACTTGGCCAATTTTTTTTTATTAACTCAACGTTATTCTGTGCTGTAATTATATTACAAATATTTATTCATGATTGGATTATTAATTATTGCTTTCCCGTGCGGGGCCCGGGAGGCGAATAGGCCCGCAGCAGCGCTAAGCTTGTCGGTAAAAGTCGACTAAAGAGCGCTCAGAAACCTGACATCGGGGCCAGGCCGCTTAGCCCTTAAAGCGACTGGGAAGTGTGCTCCAGTTGGTAGAATGGGGCAGCCCTGTCATAATGAATGCCGGGGTCGTCAGGCTATAATGCGGAAAACCTGACCGCAAACCATAGTGGGCCAACGTGTGTGGAGAGGGCCACGCTTTATGCACGCAATACAAATGACAACAAAGTTCCAGACAATAAATTTTGCTACGCCTGACGCGCATTTCGTCTATTCAAGACTCATCAGAAGCGCTCTACCAAAAATATTGAAAATGCCAAACACTGTGTGAATATGAAGATCATAGAACAGTATGACCAAAAATACCATACAGGGGAACCAAATTATTAATAAGATATTCAACCTATGTCTGCAAAAGATCCCTTTGTGGACCGCCAAATAGTGCACCACATAGGCTAAATTTTCTGCCCCTACCCATCACTCCCCTTTTCCAGTGGTCCTCAAAATTTACAGTTCCTTTGTTTCCCACCCCACCCCCACATTTCTCTTTCAGTGTGTGTAGGTCCAATCATGATTCATCATTGAATTTTCGACAGATAAGGGTTAATTATGTGAAATCGGGTAAGGGTTGGCTATATTCCACTTAGGTAAGTGTTCTAACTAGTATGACCTCATTTCAGGTAAGTGTTCTTCATTGTTGGTCACCATAGGTAAGTGTTCCAGATTGTGTGAAGTTTTTGGGGAGAGATTTCGTCGCTTTCTGGGTACATTGGCCTATGGTGCGTTGAGGATACATTGGCCTGTCTTGTGAGTTGGTTCGTTTTCCTTCTGGTTTGTCGTCGTACATTGACCCTTTTTCGCATGACATGCATGGGTCTGTGTTATGGGTGCTGTTTCCTGGGTGGGTCTACACAATTCAATTTGTTTTTTCAATTAGTTCTTGTCCTGATTATGACTGAAATATTGTTGACTGGACATAAAACAAACAACAAACAAACAAACAAATTAATTATTGCTTGATATTTGCATTCGTTTAAATTACCACGTCTAATTAATTTGATGGATCAGTTCCGTATTCCTGTTTTTATGTTACGTTTCCGTATTTGTCTCACAGGTTTTAGCTTCTCGCTCTCTTCCGTTTTCTAGAAACGACAACAACATGTTCGTCAAGATCTCATCTTAAAGGAGTTAAACCTTGCCGCCGTACAGTGTTAGACAGTTCATTTAATTCTAGTTAATTTTGTGAGACTTTCGGCTGTTTATTGTCATCTTTATTTAATCTTTGAAAGATTCGTTGTTATTATTGAAATTCTACTTTCGTTTTCTATTCATATTTTATGGAAATCTACTCGACCTTGACTCTTGTCATCGAATTAGTCAATTGTAATTTTCAATTACTTTATTTAACCGTGCTTGCCTTTTATAGATAAACATTAATTTTAGAGGCTGTTATTTTCGATCTTTATGTATAATTTTCACGCTTCGTAAATTTAATTAACTTTGAATTTGTAACTTTTAACGATTTAATATTTATGCTTGTTTTTATTGTATTTCAGCAATTTACCTTCTGGTTTTATACGTGGATAATAAATGTACAATCCCCGGATTTTGCGTTTGTTTTGCCCTGTATAAACTTTGGTTAGCTACCTGCCTCACGGGCAGAATAGTAAATTGACTACACCTGGCTGGTTAACTTCTTCGGGGCACCGTTGTACGGCTTGCAGGTCAACACAACATCGCCAATCATGGATCTAGCAGACGACCAAATGTCAACCACGTCCAGAACACGGACACTGACACCAAAGGGGGAGGACCAGTACGTCCAGAGGAGAGACAAGCTCACACAAGACGTTGAGCTCCTTTGGTCCATGTGTAACGCCATGTTACAGGAAACAGACAACCCGCCAGCGGAGGCTAGAAAATGCCTGGAATTTGAACAAAAGGTTGTTCAAGCGTACACAAGGTACAACCGGCTGTGCGAGGAATACCTCGGATTTGTGAAAAGCCAAAGAACAACACTGGCCAATCAAGACTTGGACGTCATAGCTCCTGTCATTGATGTCCGCCGACGGATGTATGAATCGGCCATAGCCAACCTACACGACGTGTTAGGCCAGACCAGCATGGCTAAATCCATTAAATCCAGACAGTCAAGGACAAATAGCGAGACCAGTTCTCGTAATATAAACACCTCAAGTCTGGCCAAAAGGACATGAGCCAAAGCCGAGGCCGCTAAGGCAGCAATAGCCTTTGCTGAGAAACAGGCGCTTATGGCTAAACAAGAAGCAGAGCTCCAAGAAAAGGCAGTGCGGGAATCTTCCCGTGTTAAAGCTGAAATGGAGCAAGATGCTATTAGACGCAAAACTCAAATGGAGCAAGATGCTATTAGACGCAAAACTCAAATGGAGCAAGAAGAGGCGGAAGTTAACCGAAAAAGGGCCGAAATCAAAGCGGAAATGACCCTTCTGGAAACTCAACGACAAGCTGCCGAGCTAGAGGGTGAAGCCCGAGTACTTGAACAAGAGGACGATATAGAGCAAGTTCTAGATGATCCACTTCCGGTTCCGACCGAAGACCCGCTTAAACGGGTACATGACTATGTCCAGCAACACAGTGTTCACAGCGAACAGGATAATCGGTTGCAAGACGTGGGTAACCACGTACCTTCTACACAACCGACTAACACAACTCGTTTTGCCCGTTCTGTACACTCGGAACTGGGCCCTTCTGGACACAACACCCAACAACAGCTTGATTCGACTAAAGCCGTCACATTTAATCAGCAACCTTCATGTCACTCGCCGATTGGAGATTTTGGACTGCCGTCAGCTGCATCCACTCCAATGAACGATAATGGACATATTCCAGCTACAAAAACACATACTTCCGGTTCATCTGGGCTCAACACCAATGCACCTGCCTTTACGCCCAATCAAGACTATCCCCTGCGTAGGCCGCCAAGCCCTGTGGACGTAACACAACCCACATCTGTTTATCGGGATACGGGTTCCGACCCGACAACTGCTATAACAAAATTTCTACTGAGAAAGGACCTGATATTTTCCCGGCTCAGCACTTTCAATGATAAGGCTGAGTCATATCACATTTGGAAGGCCAGCTTCGACAGCATAATGAAAGAACTGGACGTCTCAGATTCAGAGCAGCTTGACCTACTCGTTAAGTGGTTAGGTACAGAATCCTCGAAGCACGCGGTCAGTATCCGCGCATCGAACGCCGACAACCCAGCAAGGGGTCTACAACGTCTTTGGCAAAGATTAGACGAACGATACGGCTGCCCGGAAATGATAGAAGCTTCCCTTAAAGCGAAGCTAGCCGATTTCCCAAGGCTCACAAACAAAGACAACATACGTCTCTATGAGTTATCAGACATCCTGTCAGAGATCGAGTATGTTAAAGAGAAACCAGAACTCAGAAACCTGTTAGGCTACTTCGACTCTTCTTCTGGAATTAAACCCATTGTTTCTAAACTACCATTTGGTCTACAAGAAAAATGGACATCTAGAGCTGTAAGATACAATGAGCAGCACTCAACCTCATTTCCTCCTTTTACAGAGTTTTCCGCATTCATACGGGAGATCAGCAAGATCAAAAACAACCCATGGTTTATCTACAACTCGGAACCCACAACTTCCACTCAAAAGGGGAATTCGACAAGGTTCACATCTAACCCCCAACCTCAAATTGGTGTTTACAAAATCGAAACCTCTGGCATCAGTGAACTATCAGACAACCTTGAGAAGTGCATTTTGCATGGCACCAACCACTCGTTAAACGACTGCCGTGGATTCCGTTCCAAGCCCATGGAAGAACGCAAAACCCTGCTCAAGGACAACAAAGTGTGTTTTAAGTGTTGCGAGTCAACTAAACATATCAGTCGTGACTGTCCCGTTAGTGTTTCATGTCAGCAGTGTGGATGCAATAAACATACCACAGCTCTTCATTTGGATAAAAACAAACCCACGTCACAACCCGCACTTAACGACGGCGGGGAGTCTGGTTACACCAACAGTGCTACTACCGTTAACACGGTCAATTCATCCTGCACGGAAATATGTAAGGAATATGGCGGGAAATCTTGTGCAAAAATTCTCCCAGTAAATGTATTTCACAAGGACCACCCAGGTCGCAAAAGGAAAATGTACGCCATAATTGACGACCAAAGCAACAGGTCATTAGCATCACCGGAGTTCTTCAAGTATTTCAATGTACGTGAACCTCCCGAATCGTATACACTTTCAACTTGCTCTGGAAAGACCATAACATCCGGAAGACGAGAAAATGGTTTTGTTGTGACAACACTCAATGGTAACGTCGCATTGGACCTACCAGATGTCATAGAATGTGACAACCTGCCTGGCAATAAGAACGAGATTCCGACACCAGATGTCGCGTATCGACACTCTCACTTGCAAGAAATAGCGAAACACCTTTCGCCGTTAGACGAAAACTGCAACGTAATGCTTCTTATCGGACGAGATTTACCGGAAGCGCATCATGTGCTCGACCAACGCATTGGACCCTCAAGGGCTCCATACGCTCAACGACTCAAACTTGGCTGGGTCGTAGTGGGCGAGACTTGTTTAGACGAACAGAGAACACCCGTCAGTGTTAACGTCAAAAGGACTCACGTGTCCACTTCTGGCTACCCTACGGTGACAAAACCGTGCCAAAGCAACTTTGGAATTCAGCAACAGTTCTTCCCGAAGAACACCAGTCGTGACAACAGACAAGATGTCTCTACCAGTAGGTCATACGATGGGAACTACGTATACGTCCCAATTAACTTGAATCCGACTGATCCAGGAACCAGTTTCTTTCAGTCTTCTGATATTCAAAACAGCAGTTTGCTTCAGGAACCCGGAATGGACAAAGTGATTCGACCCGTCATAAATGTCGACACAACTTACATTGCAGACCGCATACCAACTTGTGAGGAACAATTTTCCGACTCTTCGTCATGGTCAAAATTGACCCAATTTACTGCTGCTCTCAAAGCCACTGGCCGCAAACGTAGGTACAAAGCAGCTGAGTGCCATCCAGCTCATACTCGCCAGGAAAACTAGATGCGCGTCATCATAAACGGGAATCCCGCAACATACACTCGACCGATAGTCGACATGATTCTACTACTTTGACTTTCCACATCGAACCTTTTGTGTGTACAATAACTGTCTTTACTTGAACATTTTCAATTTATTTGAATTCACCCGTCGGTGTCCACTGTAAGGAACACGTCGTTCCTTCCCACGCCGTGCGTGCCAACGTTGGAGCAACAGATCTACTCTCTTCCCATTGGGCAACGCTGGAAGCCATACAACGATGGATCTCCAGAACAACAGCCGTTGGATCGTTCTCCGAACTGTACATATATTCTATCGTTTTACTACTTTGGATTTATGTGATATTCATTTATTCCTTCTTTGGATATCGGAATTTATTTCAATTCATCTGTGTTTTAAAAGAAAATTAGAGAAATATCCACATGGATATTTGGCGGGGAGTGTGCTGTAATTATATTACAAATATTTATTTATGATTGGATTATTAATTATTGCTTGATATTTGCATTCGTTTAAATTACCACGTCTAATAAATTTGATGGATCAGTTCCGTATTCCTGTTTTTATGTTACGTTTCCGTATTTGTCTCGCAGGTTTTAGCTTCTCGCTCTCTTCCGTTTTGTAGAAACGACAACAACATGTTCGTCAAGATCTCATCTTAAAGGAGTTAAACCTTGCCGCCGTACAGTGTAAGACAGTTCATTTAATTCTAGTTAATTTTGTGAGACTTTCGGCTGTTTATTGTCATCTTTATTTAATCTTTGAAAGATTCGTTGTTATTATTGAAATTCTACTTTCGTTTTCTATTCATATTTGATGGAAATTTACTCGACCTTGACTCTTGTCAACGAATTAGTCAATTGTAAAGAACGCAAAACCCTGCTCAAGGACAACAAAGTGCGTTTTAAGTGTTGCGAGTCAACTAAACATATCAGTCGGGACTGTCCCGTTAGTGTTTCATGTCAGCAGTGTGGAAGCAATAAACATACCACAGCTCTTCATTTGGATAAAGACAAACCCACGTCATAACCCGCACTTAACGACGGCGGGGAGTCTGGTTACACCAACAGTGCCGTGGATTCCGTTCCAAGCCCATGGAAGAACGCAAAACCCTGCTCAAGGACAACAAAGTGTGTTTTAAGTGTTGCGAGTCAACTAAACATATCAGTCGGGACTGTCCCGTTAGTGTTTCATGTCAGCAGTGTGGAAGCAATAAACATACCACAGCTCTTCATTTGGATAAAGACAAACCCACGTCACAACCCGCACTTAACGACGGCGGGGAGTCTGGTTACACCAACTGTGCTACTACCGTTAACACGTTCAATTCATCCTGCACGGAAATATGTAAGGAATATGGCGGGAAATCTTGTGCAAAAATTCTCCCAGTAAATGTATTTCACAAGGACCACCCAGGTCGCAAAAGGAAAATGTACGCCATAATTGACGACCAAAGCAACAGGTCATTAGCATCACCGGAGTTCTTCAAGTATTTCAATGTACGTGAACCTCCCGAATCGTATACACTTTCAACTTGCTCTGGAAAGACCATAACATCCGGAAGACGAGGAAATGGTTTTGTTGTGACAACACTCAATGGTAACGTCGCATTGGACCTACCAGGTGTCATAGAATGTGACAACCTGTCTGGCAATAAGAACGAGATTCCGACACCAGATGTCGCGTATCGACACTCTCACTTGCAAGAAATAGCGAAACACCTTTCGCCGTTAGACGAAAACTGCAACGTAATGCTTCTTATCGGACGAGATTTACCGGAAGCGCATCATGTGCTCGACCAACGCATTGGACCCTCGAGGGCTCCATACGCTCAACGACTCAAACTTGGCTGGGTCGTAGTGGGCGAGACTTGTTTAGACGAACAGAGAACACCCGTCAGTGTTAACGTCAAAAGGACTCACGTGTCCACTTCTGGCTATCCTACGGTGACAAAACCGTGCCAAAGCAACTTTGGAATTCAGCAACAGTTCTTCCCGAAGAACACCAGTCGTGACAACAGACAAGATGTCTCTACCAGTAGGTCATACGATGGGAACTACGTATACGTCCCAATTAACTTGAATCCGACTGATCCAGGAACCAGTTTCTTTCAGTCTTCTGATATTCAAAACAGCAGTTTGCTTCAGGAACCCGGAATGGACAAAGTGATTCGACCCGTCATAAATGTCGACACAACTTACAATGCAGACCGCATACCAACTTGTGAGGAACAATTTTCCGACTCTTCGTCATGGTCAAAATTGACCCAATTTACTGCTGCTCTCAAAGCCACTGGCCGCAAACGTAGGTACAAAGCAGCTGAGTGCCATCCAGCTCATACTCGCCAGGGAAACTAGATGCGCGTCATCATAAACGGGAATCCCGCAACATACACTCGACCGATAGTCGACATGATTCTACTACTTTGACTTTCCACATCGAACCTTTTGTGTGTACAATAACTGTCTTTACTTGAACATTTTCAATTTATTTGAATTCACCCGTCGGTGTCCACTGTAAGGAACACGTCGTTCCTTCCCACGCCGTGCGTGGCAACGTTGGAGCAACAGATCTACTCTCTTCCCATTGGGCAACGCTGGAAGCCATACAACGATGGATCTCCAGAACAACAGCCGTTGGATCGTTCTCCGAACTGTACATATATTCTATCGTTTTACTACTTTGGATTTATGTGATATTCATTTATTCCTTCTTTGGATATCGGAATTTATTTCAATTCATCTGTGTTTTAAAAGAAAATTAGAGAAATATCCACATGGATATTTGGCGGGGAGTGTGCTGTAATTATATTACAAATATTTATTTATGATTGGATTATTAATTATTGCTTGATATTTGCATTCGTTTAAATTACCACGTCTAATTAATTTGATGGATCAGTTCCGTATTCCTGTTTTTATGTTACGTTTCCGTATTTGTCTCGCAGGTTTTAGCATCTCGCTCTCTTCCGTTTTCTAGAAACGACAACAACATGTTCGTCAAGATCTCATCTTAAAGGAGTTAAACCTTGCCGCCGTACAGTGTAAGAGTTCATTTAATTCTAGTTAATTTTGTGAGACTTTCGGCTGTTTATTGTCATCTTTATTTAATCTTTGAAAGATTCGTTGTTTTTATTGAAATTCTACTTTCGTTTTCTATTCATATTTTATGGAAATTTACTCGACCTTGACTCTTGTCATCGAATTAGTCAATTGTAATTTTCAATTACTTTATTTAACCGTGCTTGCCTTTTATAGATAAACATTAATTTTAGAGGCTGTTATTTTCGATCTTTATGTATAATTTTCACGCTTCGTAAATTTAATTAACTTTGAATTTGTAACTTTTAACGATTTAATATTTATGCTCGTTTTTATTGTATTTCAGCAATTTACCTTCTGGTTTTATACGTGGATAATAAATGTACAATTCCCGGATTTGGCGTTTGTTTTGCCCTGTATAAACTTTGGTTAGCTACCTGCCTCACGGGCAGAATATTATTCAGAGTATTATTGGTATTTTCGAACCATTTTAAAGCTTTGTTTGAGTTGGAGAAAGAAATTCGATTTGCTCCATTACGAGTAATGGGACCACATCCGCCTAATCAAAGATGTCAAAGGAGCTACATTATTGTAGTCCGAGATAGCTCTGACGTCCTCGGTATTTTTTTCAGCAAGCTGGTGCCATGGGACGTCAGGGCTCATTCAAATAAAAAACACGGGATTTAGCACAACAGTTCTGTTGTGCACTTCCGAGATAAATTAAGCAACTTTATCATCATAGTTGCATGTATATTTTGGTCTCAAATGAAACATTTGGTTATTTAGAATAAAAATACAACATATTTTAAAAAAAACTATCTTGAATAAGTAAAATAATCTAAAATTTGTACATTATTTTGCTGATCTTGAACTTGATGAAATTGATAAAGTTCAAGATCAGCTCTTAATTTTTTTCTTATTTTTCTGAATTAAAACAGGTTGTTTCTAGTAGTGAGACACTTTGAAAATATTAATATAGTCTTGGATTGCATCTCCCATTTTACAAATGACTGATGTAAGAGTTATTTTTACATTTAGAAAGCATTCGTTAAAATCCCGTGTTTTTGATATGGAAGGAGCTCTGACGTCCCACGGCACCAGCTTGCTGGAAAAATAGCCGAGGACGTCAGAGCAATCTCGGACTACATTATTGTAGCTACATATTTGTAGCTAGGGGCAGCCCTGACATCGAGAGATGCGGGGTCGTCAGGCGATAATGCGCAAAACATGACCGCAATCCATAGTGGTGCACCGTGTTGGGAAAAATGCCACGTTCCTCGCACGTTAAAGAATCCTGCTGCAGGTTTCTGTAAGAGAAGGTCCCGTAGGAGGCTAAATTTTCCCGTGCCTTCCCATCACTCCTTTTTCCAGTGGCAATCAAAACTCTCCTACCCGAGTGGCCTTGTGTCCCCATTTCCTCCACATCATCATCTTTTCATGTTCATTGTATCACCACTTTCATGTTAATTCCCCGGATATAGCCAAAATCGTGCTGCTTGGGAGTAAAATAAAAACTAGCTTACTAATTAAAACAAGAGGCTCCAAGGAGCCTGAATCGCTCACCTGGTCTTGATGTCAACCCTATGAAGACTTTTGTAGAGCTAAATGAGCTGAATGTTTAAGCAAGCAAAAGCTTTTCTCTATCTGCAATAGTTTTCGTTCTATTAGCCATAAACACTATTTTTCGCCTATAAGGGGTCATCAGACAACTTAAACCCTATGGAGACTTTTGTAGAGCTAAATGAGCTGAACATTTAAGCAAGCAACTGCTTCTCTCTATCTGCTATAGTTTTCATTTTATAGGCCAAAACATGAAAGAACGTTATATAAGGGGCCGTAAACCCCTATAAGGGGACATCTGACAACTTTGACCCTATGGAGACTTTGGTAGAGCTAAATACATGTAAGCTGAACATTTAAGCAAGCAAAAGCTTCTCTCTATCTGCAATAGTTTTCATTCCATAAGCCAAAAACATGAAAGAATGTTATATTAGGGGCCGTAACCCGTATAAGGGGACATCTTAACTTTGACCCTATGGAGACTTTGGTAGAGCTAAATAAGCTGAACATTTAAGCAAGCAATAGCTTCTCTCTATCTGCAATAGTTTTCATTCCATGGGCCAAAAACATGAAAAAACGTTATTTAAGGGGCTGTAACCCCTATTAGGGGTCATCTGACAACTTCGACCCTATGGAGACTTTTGTAGAGCTAAATGAGCTGAACATTTAAGCAAGCAACAACTTTTCTCTATCTGTCATAGTTTTCATTCTATAAGCCAAAAACATGAAAAAATGTTATTTTTCACCTTTAAGGGGCCGTAACTCCTATAAGGGGTCATCTGACAACTTCGACTCAATGGAGTCTATAGTAGAGCTTTTGATGCTGAAGCAGTAGCGTGGCATCAGATTTCATCTATCTCTTATACTTTTTGATTTACAAGCCAAAAACAGTCTGACCCCCCTGGTCTATTTTTAGTAACGGCAGCCATGTTGTTTGGACGGCGGTCACCATTTGTGCAATCTTGGTAGAGGACATCCCATAGATGAGGTGTGCAAAGTTTCAAAGCAATTCCTTCAGTCGTTTCAGAGGAGAAGATTTTCAAAGAAAAGTTAACGACGACGGACGACGACGGACGAAGACGGACGACGACGACGACGACGGACGACGACGGACGCCAAGTGATGGCAATAGCTCACCTGGACCTTCCTTCGGTCCAGGTGAGCTAAAAAACACATCCCGATTAGGCGAGTGGCCAAGACCTACTAAAATGACTGACTAGTAATTTATTGATTTCAGACAGAGGGGTGCAAAGATGATTATTCCGAAGTAGCCATTGAATATGCAGATATGCTAGTGAAGTCTAGTTTTACCAAGGTGTTGAAGTGCAATAAAAAGAATGAAGCTGTAGCTTCTATCAGAGAGTTTAGCTTCTTCAACAGAACTTTGGGACCTTTGCTCCAATTAATTGAAGGTAATAGGTGAACAAGAGCAACACCGAGCGTAGCATCCCCTCGCCGGCAACAATGGATACAGTTTTTTATAGTGCTTATTACATACACAGCTCTGTCGAAATCCGAGTATCCTGATTCATATACAAGTCTCAATGGCTTATTGGGAGCCGGGGCTTTGCCTTTTCCGTTTTTGCCTGGACATCACTCCAGACTGACATCCAAACGGTTGACCTATGAGCCTACACCTTCTGTTGATCATAAATGACATAAGTTTAACAATTTCACACATAACAAAATTGAAGTTAGAGATACAATGAGATGGTACAGCGCTTGGCGTGACCAGCCGATTGATCAGACCGAGCAGAATCTGACTGCTTGTCTAGAAGTAAGGACCAAAGCCAACATACATGGACCAGGATGCCGTCCTCCCCCGACACAGGTCGCAACACGTTTAGTTGCTTCTTACGACATGCTTTACGGGCGGCTGAGGGACAAATCGTTTCACACCCGTTCCTGAACGGTTTTTTTTTTCGAAAAAGGCCATACAGCTCATAAAAATTAATTTGCAGTTGGAGTTCAGATATTTGTTGTTGTCTCGTGTTCATTTACTCCATATTCTTCCATAAATTATAAAACCTATAAAACATATATTCACGATATTAATTATTGTAAAAACTTTAGCCCATGCACTACTTGGTGGTCCACAAAGGGTTCTTTTGCATCTCGGTGGTCATCTCAGCTAAATATTCGACAAAAGAGACGATTTTTCAAACAAGTAATTTCCCTGATCTGGAAAGTTAAATACCCACCCCACCAGTATATGGAGTGTATATTTCCCTTAAGAGATATGCCAGGGCTTGTACAAATGTTTCAGATTTTTTTACCCGACACCGTTGTCTCTGTGATCGGGTTTTGGACCAAGGTTATAAGCAAATACGTCTCATCCGGTCTCATAAAAAGTTTCTCTTTCGACATCAGCCACAGATATTCAAATTAGAACAGTCCCGCAGCAGCGCTAAGCTTGTCGGCAAAAGTCAACTTAAGAGCGCTCAGACACTTGACAGGGTCAGGTCGCTAAGTCCATGCGACTGGAATGTGTGTCCAAGGTGGTTGAATGAGGCAACCCTGTCATGAATGCCAGGGTCGTCAGGCTATAATGCAAAAAATCTGACCGCAAACCATTGTTGGCCAACGTGTGTGGGGAGGGCTATGCTTTATACACGTACAAGATCGCTTTGTGGACTACCAAGTAGTGCACTATATAGACTAAATGTTCTGCCTTAACCAACCTACCAGTTAACAGTATAGTTAACAACTTAAGCAAAGACGAAGACAAAACACAACAGAGCGACCAAGGTGTGTACCCTAGGTGGCTGAATAGGGTGATCCTCGTCCATGGGGGTTGTCAGGCTGACCATGAGAAGACGACCGTGGAGGTGATTAATCTTTCATTATTCACAAAGAGGACCATAAGGATAGATTGAACTCAAATGCAATGTAAGTGGTTCTCTAGATGTTCATACCATAGATTGGAACGGCTTTGACAGAAATTGGTAATCTCGCTGCAGAGCTACACAAGAACAAACCGCAATGCCGGGTCGAGTGGTGGACGACGACGATGCTGAAGTTAAATTTTAACAATTGAAGTAGTATCATACATTTTTCATATGTCCGTGCTATTAAAAGGTTTATTTTGTTTTGTTTTAGCTAACTGTATATGATTTATGAATGTAGTGAATAGTGGTTTTAGGTACGTATATGTTACTTTATTGCCTAAAAAGTAAGTCCAGTGTGGAACTTACTTTCAGGTGTCAAAAATTGGCACCCTTGAACTACCTTGTATAAAATTTAGTTGCGATTTAGTTAAATGTTCATTTTCACCGCAACTTCTAGTTTCTTCTCAAATCCTTGTACTAGACTTCTTGACCATCAGCCAGCTTAAATTAATAATATCTGTGGCGGTGGTCTCCTTCTTTCTTGTTTTTAAAGCAATCATTGACTTCAACCAAGCTATGCAAACATGATGTGTAGCACCCGGATGAGGTATTAAGTTTCTTAATGCAATTATTAATCTGTATTAGTGTTTTATTGATGGTTTGTTACCATTCATCATACTCCGTCATACGTACATTGGTTTTATTTTGAGTCAATTTAGTTTTCTGTTTCTTTTGTAATGAAAAAAAAAATCCGTAATAAATTAGTCTCAGAGGTTAGAAACTTTGTAAATGTTGCACCCGCCTTTGCAGCAGTTAGTTAGTTAGTTAGTTATTGCTTTACACCCAAGCAGCGCGATTTCGGCTATATCCGGGAGATGAACATGAAAGTGGTGATACAATGAACATGAAATGATGATAAAGTGGAGGAAATGGGGACACAAGGCCAATCGGGTAGGAGAGTTTTGACTGCCACTGGAAAAAGGAGTGATGGGTAGGGACGGGAAATTTTGCCTCCTGCATGGGGATCCTACGGGTCCTACTCATACCGAGACCTGCAGCTGGGTTCTTTAACGTGCGAGGAACGTGACATTTTTCCCAACACGGTGCACTACTATGGTTTGCGGTCAGGTTTTCCGCATTATCGCCTGACGACCCCGCATCTCTCGATGTCAGGGCTGCCCCATTCAACCACCTGGGGCACACATCCCAGTCGCTTTGTGGGCAAAGCGGCCTGACCCCGATGTCAGGTTTCTGAGCGCTCTTTAGTGGACTTTTACCGACAAGCCTAGCGCTGCTGCGGGCCTATTCGCCTCCCGGGCCCCGCACGGGACCCACCTTTGCAGTAATAGTCTGGCATATTGCCTACACTCTTCTGTCTTCTTTATGCAGCAATTTATTCCTGCTACTCGGTTGTCCACAAAATAATGTAGTTTCGTTTCATCACTCTGGAGCATTGGCGGGAAAACAGCATGTACACATTTTGGAGATTTTCTTTACCAGCTTAGTTGCCTTAAATTTCGTTTCTTGCACCTTGGTTGGTGTATACATTAAGCACTTGGATGCATCTTCTCCACACTTTTGCCGTAGGTTATTGTCCTCTGACATGCTTTGATATAACATTTTAGCTCTAAATCCACATTCTGACAATTAATCGAAAGAGGTTCAACCTTATTCTGGCATTGTAAAGACCATTCCATCAGCCGACTATCGTTTCTTGTTCCATGAACTGCCTTCGTTATCTCTCAATTGAAAGTGATTTGTAAGTGATCTTTTCCTATAAATGAGCATTGCTTCATAAGTTTTACACATTTTTTGGTTATTTTCCGGCAGAGAAAGATTTGATTATATTACTGATTAATTTTTTTTTAATAGAGGATGGCATGGAGATAGATGAGGAAAGCTTCAACAGGTCGGGTTTTCTAGATTTCGTTTGACCTATTAATCAATCGAAATTGTAAAAGATTGACCTTTCAAATGGGAAAAAATGGGAAAACTCTTTCGTCGGTTTGATAGAAAAGTTCCTAACATAAACATGTATTCTTTAACTTCCTCGCTCATATTTCGCAAATACCAAATATCATTGGTTTTAAACGTTATTTTGTTTAACATGGGTAAATTCTCCTTATAAAGTAATGTTGTGTTCCACTTATTGACTTCTATTTTATTAAGTGTATTGGTCAATGGACAATCAAAAAGGTAAACATGGCCATAAAATCTCCCTACTTGTCAAAGCTGTTTGGGTGAAAAAGTGTTTCTTTAATACGTTTATTTTTAATATGACATTTATACAAATACAACAACTAATTTTTTCACCGCTCATTTTAAAGATTTGTTTTGCGAGTCATGTTATATTTAATTATTTCACAAAAAGCACGTGTTGGCGATCGTATTTATTTATACTCTCTCAAAAACTATTGGTTAAAGTTTGACGAAAACATTATCCTTAAAAGGTAAAATCCTCGACCTGTTCAACCTGCTACAACCCAACACAGTTTTGATAGTTCTTCAAAATGACGAATACTGGAGTCCGAGTCCAGCTAAAACTGAATGTAAAAATGAAATTACTGGTTTATTTAAGTGTTTCAAACATGAACATGATAAAATACACGAACCAACACATATATGCTTTGTTTATTAATTATCACCACAAAGAAACGGAAGAACATAAGATTTGTAGAACTAGAAGTGCATTGTGAAACTTCTCTAAATAAGAAATCTGTTCACACCTTTATACCCTTGAAAAAATAAAATCCATGTAAATTGTTTTTCATATGCCGCTGATATGCAAAAAATAATATGGTGGACAACAAATTAAAAAAAAAAAACTTTAATACTAAAGTTATTCAAAAATTATGATAATGATGATAAAGATGTTTTGAGATAAAACCATTTGTGAGTTTCAATTAAATACCTCAATCTAAAATCTTACTTGTAAATTTCAAATGATAATGAATTTTCGACCATTTTAAAAAATTACATGTATTAAAAGATTTGAAATTTGCTTCAATAAGTGCTAATACAGTTGAGGATGAAATAAAAAGTATAAGATCATGGTGGAAGCTTTGAAATAGAAAACGGTAAAAAAACGGTAAAAACTTTAAAGAAAAGATCAGTGAGATGGAAACTAGAATCGGAAACAGTACAGGAAAAGAAGTAAAAAGAGAGGGAATTACTGCCAAGAAATATTATGACAGTTGTCAAACACAGAAAAAGAGAAAATACCTATTGCCAAAAACAATGGTAAGTCAATGTATTAATAAAAAGTGGTGATTGTTCAGGAATGCCAACACAGTTCTAAGTCACCCTAAAAGTCATTGGATAGTACTTCATTCAATTTCGATCACAAAAATATGCCTAGAAATAAAATTTCAATGAAATCTTACAAATTTTCAACAGTATGAAAACTTTATGGCATATTTAAAATTTTGCATCATTTACCCAGATAACACAGTTTCATGACAATCCGACAATATTGATATATTTTAAGTAAGACCCGGCCTTCAATTTAATTTGAAAGTGAATTTTACCCCCTGTAGTGACATTACATCCACCACCTCAACTGAAGTTTCATTGGAATCGGTTCTTGCGTTTCCATGTTATTTTGTGACATTTTCAGTTAAGATTTCATTAAAAGCAAAAATAATACCATAAGTTTTTGAGTTACCTGATAACAATAGTGCCTCTTTTGGAAGAAAACAGATTATCTTTTAGTTTTCAGTACATGTATACCATTGGTTTTTATGTTCTTGAGTGAACATGTGAGCATTCATAGTCCATGATTAGACCGTTTATAGAATTTTAGTCCAATTTAGACAATATTTTTTTTAAAGAATTGAATATAGAATTGTGTCATCATATGTCATGACACTTCACATATACCATTTTCCGATATATCAGGAGTTGTTGATATTATTTTCAAAGTTTATTCTTTCGTGAGCTCGTATGACTTTTTCTTACAACCTTTTATGGTCTTTTTTATTTTCTGCACTTGTGCTGATACTTTACATAGCCCCCTCCAGATAAATATTTTAAATCTGAAGGGTGAACGATCATGTTACGATGTTTTTCGGATTGGAATGCTGTATTTTTAAGTACTCATAACTAACTTTCATAAGAAGTATTCCTCTGCCAGGTCTTAGTCAATAACGATCACTACATGATCATAACAAGTGATATTTGAGAGGTTTACCAATGAAACTATGGCATTGTTGTTTTAGTTCACCTGACCCAAAGGGTCATTATGTCACCTGCAACATGTTGCAAAGCGAAATATAGGAGTCACTCTGGCACTACATACGTTTTGCGTCCTGTGACATCACAAAAACTTGCACAGTTATCTCAGCAACTGCATGTCACAGCCTTCTGATATTTGGCATGTAGCTTTGTTCAATAGTAGAAGAAGGTGTTAAGCAATTTTTGCCTGAAAAACCCCTACTTCCTGTTTACCGAAAACTTAGTTTTCAGATATAGTGTCATTTATAGACAATTTTCAATGCAGTTTTCTCAGCAACTACGTGCCACAGCCTCTTGATATTTGTCACGTAGCTTTGTTCTATAGTACTTAAAGGTGTAAAGTGATGGTTTGTCCCCAAAAAACTCTTACTTTCTGTTTGCATAGATTTAAGTTTATACATAAAGTGCCCATAACTCATCTACTACCTGTAAAGCAAACACGGCATTTACCTTTGGGGCTCTATCAAGTGTGAGCTATTGCCATCGCTTGGCATCAGTCGTCTGTCCCTCCGATTTCGTGAACTTTTTAATGTTAACTCCTCTGACACCATAAGTCAATTGCAAACTTTAGTTTTGATTTTTGATTAATTAAAAAAAACATTGCCGCATGACTAAAAATAGAATATGCTTCAAATTGCAGTTTTTTGCAAATGACTCAAACACAATCACAGATATAAAAAATTCTGGTAAAGGTAATAGTGATCAGCACCTCAAGATCTACGTGCCCTGAAATTGTGAAGATCCAACAACCAATGTAGGAGTTAATTGCCCTTTATCTCAGTTGTTCCGGAAATCTCAATATCTTGAAAACTATTAACGATATTTGAGATATTTAAAATGCATGTCATGCATGTTGGTAAGCACACAAAGATCTACAAAATCCATCAAGGGTCAAAATTGTAGGACCCTTACATTTAGGAGTATTGCACTTACATATAGATCGTCAAAATTGTCCATTTCCACAGCCTTTACGGTTTACCCATTGTTTAATTAGGGCCCCGCCACAAAGTGACGGACGCCCGATTGTGATCACTCTGTCTGTCCGTCCGAAACAAATAGTTTTGCGCATTTTTTAAAACGCTTGGAGATATTGAACTGATTTTTTTCTATGTAAGTCTACCTTGATGAGTCACAGATCAAGTTTACGTTTCGTTCCCCTCCGTTGAATTGTACGTGAGTTATGGCCCTTGGACTTAGATTAAATCAGTAAAATTTCAGTTTTCCGCACTTTTTTTAACGCTTGCAGGTATTGAACTGATTATTGGTATGCAAGTCTACCTTGATGAGTTATAGAATAGAATAGAATAGAATAGAATAGAATACTTTATTTCCTAATCATAGGGCCCTTTCAGGCATATAAAATTACAACATTAACATTCACACAACAAATACATTATTATGCATACATTAGACACACAGCCATACATACTTGATTAAATGATTTTTAATTAGGACATTATAGGACAAAAAGCAAAAAAAAAACAAAAACAACTATCAAGAGAAGAGACAGCCAATCAAACATGTTACTTAGTGTGTCTTTCTTTTTTCTAAACAAAGGGTTATATATTCTGATAACGAGGTCATAAATTTAATATCATCATTTACCATTAGCCAGATAAAAAATTGATCAGAATTTATGTTATTTAGATTTGGAAAGTTCGTACGGATATTACTAAAAAAACTTTTACGATCATTTTCATACATAGGACACACAAGTAAAAAATGTTTTTCATCTTCTATAGCCCCTGTTAAACACTTTTGACAGACTCTCTCACTGCGAGGAAGCACTATATTTTTGCCATTGGAATCACATTTGCGTTCATGGCGCCCTGTTTCAATTCTGAGTGAGTGATCACTTATACGGAATTTTGACAATGTTTGCCGCATTTCTCCATTTTTTATATTTAGATAATTTTCAAAATCAAAATTTAACTTAAATTTAAAATATGTGTTTAATTTACCTTCGTCCTTAGCATACCGGTTTTTGATTTCGTTCCAGATGTCTAGAAAATTTTCTTTTATTCTCTTCTTTAACAAAAATCTTAACTTGTTTTTGCTATAACGTTTGCATATTGATAAATTTATACATAACTTTTCACTCAGAAATATAATATATGAATACCAGGAGTTCTCTTTCAAATTAGTGTTATTCTTATATTCGTTGTATGCAGATTGCATTAGCCCAGATGGCTGGTTTTCCAACCGATGCCAGTACATAAACATTTGGACTATAATGTCACAATACAATGGGAATCTCCCTAGTTCTGATAGAACTGCTATATTGGTAGTTTGTTTAGAGACCCCTAACAGAAACTTACAAAATTTCATGTTAAGCTTTTCTTGTTCCCAATCTTTGTATATTTCATACAAATTCGATTGTTTTCTTTTTGGTGTTACGTTTGTAATCCCCCAGTTCTCGCACCCGTATAAACAAATAGGTTTTATAGTATGATCAAAAATGTGAAGGAGAACCTTGATTGATGGAGATACCACCTTCATGTCTCTATATAGTTTAAAACTGGCTTTTAATGCCTTTTCATATAACTTAGACTTAGCTTCTGTAAAACGGCCAGTATTTGTCAACACTATACCAAGATATTTATAGCTTTTTACAGATTCAATCTTTTGAGTGCCAATTAGAAATTCTTCATTTAATAATTTACCAGAGTTATTAAATACGACAACTTTGGTTTTGTTAATATTTATATCTAGACACCATGTTTTACAATACTCCTGCAAAATATCGAGTTTATTTTGTAGACATCTTTTAGAATCGGCCATCAAGACTAAGTCGTCCGCATACAACAAGCAAGGGATTTTCCTGTTATCTAAAGTAACTGATTCTGACTTATCTAACAATTTTTGTGGTAAATCATTTATGAAAAATTTGAACAAGTTAGGGCTAAGTACGTCGCCCTGTCGTACACCAACCTTGGCAGTGAAAAAATCTGTCATTTTGTTGCCCACTTTGATGCATAAGGTATCATTTAAGTACATATTTTTTAGTATTCTATAAAAATAACCACTAACATTTCTTTCAAGAAGTTTGAACATAATTCCAACATGGATAACTCTATCAAATGCCTTGCGAAAATCCACAAAGCAAGTATATAATCTTTTATTCCCTTGTTTTAGATATTTATCAATTATACATTTCAACACAAATATGTGATCTGTGGTACCAGATTTTTTTGAAAAGCCAATTTGACTTTCATGTATTACTTTATTATCTAACAAAAATTTGTCAAAGCGATGACAAAGTATTATATTAAAGAGTTTCCCAATACTATTATTAATAGCTATACCTCTATAGTTTTCTGGCTTTAGTGGATTTTCACTTTTATAAATTGGACATATATAACTTTTGGACCATTGTTCAGGGTACTGACCTGACCTAAAGACAGCATTGAACAGCTTCAACAGACTTGGGTTAATATAGGATTGTGATGCCTTGAGCATTTCATTACTAATATTATCAAGGCCAGGACTCTTTTTATTCTTGATTTTTGACATGGCTTTAGATAACTCACCTTGAGTTATTTCGAAATCCAAAGGGCCAAATGTACATATCCCATTTTCTAGTAATTTTGTTTTAGTCTCTATTTCTTTTATTCTATCTTGAATATTATTTGGAATAGAAGAAAGATTTGAAAAATAATCAAACCAGCTTTGACCATCAATGCCATCTTCAGGTTTCTCTGTCTTGTCACTGCGAAGTAAATTAACCAAGTTCCAGTACTCTTTAGGGTTGTTTGAATGTAAATTATCCAGCTTGTCTAAGATCTGTTGTTTAAATTCCCTTTTCTTTTTCTTCCTAAGTTTGGCATATTTTTTGTTCAGCTTAAAGAAAGAACCTCTTATTAATGGATCTTTAGGAAATTTAGACATGAGATTTGCTTTTTCATCAAGATGTTTTTTCAAAACAGTTAGTTCTTGATCATACCATTTATTTCTGTTTCTTTTTCTATATTTCTTTTTTTTCCTTAAAGATACAGTACATACTCTATCAAAGATGTCATGGATTTTATTGGTAGCATTGTTTATACCACATTTATCTAAATTAATTGTTTCTTCTAAAAAATTATTAATTTCTTTTTGGATTGCTGGATGGGAAAAAGAGTTTTGAAAAATCTGAGTACTCTCACTATTCCAAATATATCGGTTTGGAAAATCAATTAGCTTATCATTTATCTGTCTTTTAAAATGTGCCAAAAGTTTTAATGAAACTTTACAGTGACAGTCAGAGAAGTTTGCCTTAAAGTCTGAAACATGCATATATAGGATTTGTGGAAGCAGTGATTCAGATACAATCATATAATCAACAACACTACAACCATTTGGTTTATAACATGTAAAATTGCCATTACTATTTCCTATAAATCTTCCATTAAGTATTCGTAATTGGTGGGCAATACATATTTCTAGTAACTCTTTACCTCTTGCGTCAATGACACTATCTTGGCTGACTCTTCTCTCTGACACAAAGTCAATATTATAGTTAGAACCAATAAGTGGAATGTTGGTGCTGTCATCATTACTGATAAAATCTAATGCAGACCCTGTTCTACAATTCAAATCTCCTGCAAGCATAATGTCCCCCTTTCTACTATATTTTTCAAGTATATCTTTTTCAATAATTTCAAGTAGGTTGAGTGAGCTTCTTGGTGCATAATAAACTAAACACAAATAGATGTCTTTCTTTAAGTTAAAAAATTCCTTACAAAGCTTCAACCACTGGTACTCAGAGGTGCCATCATTCATAAATTTGATCCCCTTTTTGACGTTATTTTTTTCAATATTCCTAAACCACCAAAGTAACGGTTATTTTTAGATTTTGTTCGGCAAAAGGGGTAATAGTTAAAATCTTCAATTGTAATGTTTGAGTTGTATCCCAAATGAGTTTCTGTTAGCAGAACTAGGTCAAAGTCCTTAATTTCTTTTAAAAATTTGGGGTCATTACATTTGTCATAGTGGTCTGAAATTAATCCACCAACATTCCAAGTACATATTTTTAAACATGAGTCTATCATCCTGATGTAACTTAAAGTAATATATAAACAATGACAATAGTAGGCTTCCTAACCTAATTGTAACACTTATAATTTTATATATCGAGTTGTAATAACGTCTACCCTAAACTAATTACAATGACAATATCAAAGTATACTAATTCAATAAACAATGACTAGATTTATGCAAAAAGTATGCTTATCTTTTATATGACAATGCAATAAACTGCTAATTATGAGGTCCACCACCATGACTGCCTCGATAATTGCCCCGGCTGGTGCCCCGGTAGGGCCTGCCACTACCTCTGTGTCTAAAACCTGATCCCCTTGAATTATAGCGATTGTTTGGTATTCTTCTTGGTAAATTTAGCACACGATCGATTGAGTCACGAATATTTGATGCCAACATTGAAACACCACTTTGTGTGAGATGTACACCATCACGCTCATCTATGTATTTAGCAAGTGGTTCCCCTTTGTATGAAAGGTTGCTATTGTCGCACATAAAAACATCATTGTCATTTTTAAATTTTTCTTTCAATAAAGCACTTACAAGAAACACATTATTATTCAGTGTTGAGCTGTCAAATCTTGGGGTTGGTAATGAAACCACAACTTTTGTGTGGGGAAATGTCTCATGAACGATTTCAATAATTCTGTTGAGATTACGAACACATTCTTCTGGTGACTGTGTTTTCAGGTCGTTAGTAACAGAATGTAAGACTAAAACACTGGGAATGGTTGTGAGAGTTCGAACGACTGTCTCTGTCTCTTGTAATGTATATGCTATAATTTTGTTTCCATTGTAGCGAGATGAGAGTTTACTTGGATCAATGTGGTTCACGTTTGAAGTTCCAATTAATGTAATGTGAGGAATACAATCATCTTGGTTCTTCTGATCTCTGGGTTTATTTCTTTTTACTTCTTGAAATTCACCATTGTCATCTTGACTGTTGTGCAACTTGAGTTCTAAGATTGTCTCATCCTTTGTGGTAATTGTTGCTTTGAGAGCTGCACACTCCATCTCCAACTGGTCTATTTTTTCTTGCTTAGTCACCATGTTTTTGGAATTACTTTCTATTTCTGCAGTTAGTCGTGTGACCTTATCCTTGTGCGATTCACTCTGTTGTTGAAGTTTCGTACATTTGGTTTCATTTTCTGATTTAATCACCTCTTTTTCTAGAGTAGAGTTGTATCTCAAATTTTTCAATTCGTGTTTGAGTTCTGTGTTTTCTTTTTCAATTTTGGTTAGGCTTGCTGTTGCATCCGCATACTTCCCAAAAACTTGATTAAATTTCTCATCTGATTTTTGCAACTGTTGGTTATATACTTCTTGTATTTTTTCTAGACTTTTATTTTGCTGTGTGAAGATCTTTTCAATAGCTTCTGTAAATTTTGATTCTATGCTGCTCATGGCTTCCAAAAATTTGTCTGGTCTATTGTACTGAACAACCGCATCTTTTGGAGTGTTATTTTCTTCTGTTTGTGAGCCTATATCACACCTGAGATTGTTATTTTGGTCCGTCTCACCTTGATGTGTAGTCTTGTTCGACACTGTGGGAATATTGTCATGTAGGTGAGATGTGCTGGTATCTAGTGTTATTTCGTTATCAAGTTGTTTAACATATGTTTCCTCAGTCAAGTTTTCTTTGTTAGAGTCAAGTTGTTTAACATATGTTTCCTCAGACAAGTTTTCTTTGTTAGAGTCAGCTGTTTTGCATGTGATATTATCTTGTTTATCATTGTATTCAATAATCTTTGGCACTAACTCTTTTAATTTTGGGAAGATTTCATTAACAAAGTGTTCTTTACAAATTCCTTGTACCTGCAATAATCCTGTATTTATGAAGAGTGTAACTTTATACATTTTGGTGGCATTTGTCTTGTTTAAGTCTATACATATGGATCTTTTACCAACAGAACTTCTCCAGTCTTTGGGCTCGTCATACCAATTAACTATATAATCTGGGTCATTCCCTAGAATGTCATAAAATTGAATGGCGAGTGCTTTAATCCATGCTAGGAGTCTTTCTGATTTTATCTTGAATGCAATCATACGTGCATCAACTTCATATTTATCAGTATCTATCGCCTCAAACGGAGCGTCCTTGGCTTTTCCAGACGATCTCCCAAGTTTGTCGGGGATATATTCTTTTGGGTAATCTTTGAGGGTTTCATACGATAGATTTATGTTTTCAGTACCCATTTCTATTGTTTTTGCTATGAAATTACTTGTTGGAGCTCTTATGTTGGAGCCATATGTGGTTTTCCTCTCTGAATTTTTTATTCACTGGAGGCCGCCATTACACCGGAAGTATAGATCCGGAAGTTATAGATTAAGTTAATGTTTCATTTTGCTCCACTCTTGGGTTGCCCTACCGTCAGTCTTGATCTGTGGTCTTGAGGTTAAATAATTCAGTTTTGAATGAATAGGTGTCCTGTGGTGACCAGGTTTTTATAGCGGGGCCCACAGAGATGGGTACCCCCGTGCGGGAACCGGGTGTGAAAAGAATAGTCCCGCAGCCGCCCGTAAAGCTTGTCGTAAGAAGCGACTAAACGGGTCAACATGTTTGCCGTGTGTTGCGACCTGTGTCGGGGGAGGACGGGATCCTGGTCCACGTATGTGGGCTTTGGCCCTTACTTCTCCTAGACAGGCGGTCAGATTTGGCTCGGTCTGATCAATCGGCTGGTCACGCCAAGCCCTGTAAAGCACCTTCTCATATATTTCAAACTTTCTTTCCGTTATGTTAGAATTTATTACTTGATGTCAGTTATGCTTTGCAGAAGGCGGTGGCTCATGGGTCAATCGTGTGGATGTTATTCTGGAAGGGTTGTATCGCCGGGTAACCCCTGGCACGATGCTTGTCTTCTTTAAGGAATACTCTGTGCGAGTATGCTGTCCTTGTAACCCTGGTGCTTTCAACAGGAGACCCGTTGTACGACAGCATCGCCCCTGTTGGCGCTCCATGGCGGGCGGGGAGCAAGGCAGTGAAATTATTTACATTCACCATGGGAACCCCAAATAACAAAAAAACAACAAGTTCATGTGATAATTTAAAAAGAAACATTTCTTTAAGTGATAGTGATGATCAAGATGCATCAGGCTCTTTCAAGCGACAAAATACAAATAATGATAGTTGGCCAAAATTTATTGTTCTTTCTAGTAAAGATGCCACTCGCCCTTTGACAAAGGTTTCACCCTTTGTCATTGCGAAAAAAATCAAAAGCGTTACCGGAGTTGATATTCCAAAGGTCACCAAGCTTCGCTCCGGTAACCTTCTAGTCGAGTGTGCTAAACAACAACAAGCCAAAAACATATTGACAATTTCATCTATTTTGGAAATACCAGTATCAGCTGAAGCTCATCGATCCCTGAATCGTTCACAGGGTATCATTCGAGATAGAGATCGAAACCTTGCTGATTTATCAGAGCAAGAGATTTGCTCTGAACTTGAATCACAAGGTGTCATCCAAGTCAAAAGATTCACTAAAAGAGACGACAACAAAGTTATTAAATTAAATACTTACTTAATTACTTTTAATGCAGCTGTTCCACCAAGTCATTTAAATCTAGGCTATTTTAGAGTGTCTGTAGACATCTTTGTTCCAAATCCTCTTCGCTGTTTCAAATGTCAACGTTTTGGCCATGGAAAGGCTACATGCAACGGGAAAGAAAGGTGTGTAAAGTGTGCACAGGAAGGCCATTCGGATTTCAACTGTGCCAATGATCCAAAATGTGTTAACTGTAGCGCTGACCACCTTTCTTCATCCAAACAATGTCCCGTTCTTTTAAATGAAAAACAAATTCAAAAACTTAAAGCTGAAAAAAACATTTCATATCAAGAAGCTCGTCGTCAAGTCTCTATCTCGAATGATACAACACCATCAAGGTCGTACGCGGAGGCTGCTAAACCCTCTAGGACATTTGGTTACCAAACTATGTACACCTGGCCGGAGGGTGAAATTAAGCCCCGTACATGCAATACCAATGGATGGATGTTTGGTGCCGACTGTTTTGATAAAGAAACCCAAAAAGGTTTTGTCAAATACAGTAAGAAACCATGGAAAGAGTTGGATGATTCTCATCCTCCTCCACGAAAGTCCACAGCAGGTCCAAATAACGATTCAGTGGTCGATGAGACATTGTTTTATACACCACGTAAGTCATCTTGGGCCGGATTTGGAGCTCCTGCTAGAGTTTCCAATCCTCAGCCCTCTTCTTCTTCAACATCTTCGTCAAAGAAAAAACAGTGTTCCTCAAGGTCATCGTCTGCTTCTCAAACTTCAAATAGACAGCAGCGATCCTCACAGCCGGATAGACGACAGAACTCATCACAACAGACGTCACCATCAAAATCTCGATCCAAGAAAGCTGAACGAAATGCAATTTTTATGCATAATCGTTTTGGCTCTCTTGCTGACGACATGGAGTCGGATATGGATCTTTCGGAAACACCGATCGAGCGTTCACAGAGCCAGTCTCCACACAGACGTAGGCGATCTCTCGGTAGACTTTCCGATCCTAATCAGACTCCAAAATGAGTACCATCATTCAATGGAATTGCCGAGGCCTCAAGGCCAATTTTCTTGAATTACATCTTTTAGTGCAGTCATTAGATCCAACTGTCTTTTGTCTTCAGGAAACTCACCTCAAGGAAACTGACACGATTTCTTTGAAGGGCTTCTCTATGTATAGCAAATTTTCTAATACTGAGCGAGCTGCCGGCGGATCTTCCATCTTAGTAAAGGATCGCATTCTCCATAGTTCGATTCCTTTAACTACAGATCTGCAAGCAGTTGCCGTGAGAGTTTCATTACATCAAACAATAACTCTATGTTCAGTTTATATACCACCAAATGATAATTTAACTTTAGCGCAACTTAAAAATTTAACAGATCAGCTTCCTGCTCCATATATGGTATTGGGAGACTTTAATGCTCACAATCCATTGTGGGGTAGCGTTAACATTAATGATAAGGGTAAAAAGATTGAAGACTTTTTGTCAAAAGAATCTCTTTGTATCTTCAATGACGGCTCCTCTACTTTTTTACACTCTGGTAATGGAACATATTCATCGATTGATCTTTCCATTTGTGATCCTTCTCTTTTAACAGACTTCTCATGGCAAGTCCATGATGATCTCTGCGGAAGTGATCACTTTCCTATCATTTTAAAAGATCTTTTTGGTGAACCTGAGCAAAGAATTCCTCGTTATAAATTAGAAAAAGCCGATTGGCAAAAATTTTCAATTCTCTGTTCAGAAAAATTAAGACCAGAACTTTTTACTGAATTTAAAGAACCAATTTCTGTATTCAATGAAACCCTTATCTCTATAGCTGATGAAACAATCCCTAAGACCTCGGCATTTCCAAAAAAACTTAATAAACCCTGGTTTACCGACGAGTGTGGCAAGGCTATCGGCGATAGAAACAAAGCTCAAAATCATTTTAAAAACCATCAAACTAAAGAAAATTTAAGTAATTTTAGAATATTTCGGGCAAAGGCAAGACGAACATGCAAACAAACAAGAAGAACATCCTGGAAACAATTTGTATCTGGTTTAACCTCTCGAACTCCCATGAATAAAATTTGGAACTTCATTCAGAAAATGAAAGGTAAAAACTCAAAATCATCTGTTAAGCATCTTAATGTTGGCAATTCCACTTTAACATCTGAAAAAGATATTGCCAACAAATTAGCTGAGACCTTTGCAAAACATTCATCTTCATCAAATTACAAGCCTGATTTTCAAAAATTTAAACAAACAGCTGAGAAAACCAAATTAAACTTTAATTCTGACAACTCCGAAAGCTACAACTCTCCTTTTTCTTTGGATGAACTCAAAACTTCTTTAAGTAAAGCACACGATACGGCCTGTGGCCCTGACAACATCCACTATCAGCTTCTAAAACATCTTCCTGATATATCGATGAATACTCTTTTAAATTTAATGAACGATGTTTGGATAAATGGTAAATTGCCCGAAATATGGAAGCTTGCCACTGTTGTTCCTATCCCTAAACCAGGGAAGGATCATACAGATGCTTCAAACTATCGTCCGATAGCATTGACAAGCTGCGTCTGCAAGACTCTTGAACGTATGATCAATGATCGGCTTGTTTGGTTCCTGGAGTCCAATGGACTCATTTCGAATATCCAGTGTGGTTTTCGCCAAGGCAGGAGCACACAAGATCATTTGGTCCGTTTTGAGTCATTTCTTCGGAACGCTTTCGCGAAGAACGAACATGTGGTGTCTATCTTTTTCGATCTCGAAAAAGCTTATGACACCACATGGAAGTATGGCATTTTAAAAGATATTTCTGATATGGGGTTGAAAGGAAGGTTGCCGAATTTTTTGGCTGACTTCCTGTCTGATAGACATTTTAATGTTAAAGTAAATGGAACAGTGTCTGAAGAGTTTAATCAGGAAGTGGGCGTTCCTCAGGGAAGCATCCTTTCTGTCACTCTCTTTAGTATCAAAATAAATAGTATTGCCAAAGTGTTGAAAGATAATATTGAGGGTTCCTTATATGTTGATGATTTTTTAATGTGCTACAGTGCCAAAAACATGAACACTATTGAAAGGCAGTTGCAACTGTGCCTTGATAGAATTGAAAAATGGGCCTCTGTAAACGGTTTTGGGTTTTCAGAGAGTAAAACCGTGGCTATGCATTTTTGTAAAAAGAGAAGGCTCCATCCTGACCCAGATCTTTATTTGTATAACAAAGGAATTAAAATGGTTGAAGAAGCGAAATTCCTTGGCGTTCTTTTTGATAGGAAACTGTCCTTTCTGCCCCATATCAGAATGCTAAAGTCAAGATGCCTCAAGGCTCTCGATATTTTAAAAGTTGTCTCCAGTGCTGACTGGGGAGCTGATGGATCTGTTCTTTTAAATTTGTACAGGTCCCTTGTGGGATCGAAATTGGATTGTGGTTCTGTTGTGTATGGATCAGCTAAAGGGTCTTGTTTGCAAATTTTAGATGCTGTTCATCATCAGGGATTGCGACTTTGCCTCGGTGCATACAGGACATCTCCTATTGAGAGCCTGTATGCGGAGGCAAATGAACCATCCCTGAAACATCGTAGAATAAAACTCGGTCTCCAATATGCTGCGAAGCTGAAAGCTTTCCCAGGTAACCCTGCCTACGACTGTGTTTTTAACCCACCTCTAAAAACTGTTTATGAAAAACACGAAAACAAAACTCCTCCATTTGGCATTCGTATTGCACCACATTTAGCTAATCTTAATATTGATTTGGAAACGATAAAACCTGTTACATCTTTAAAAGTTCCACCCTGGGAACTTCTAAAACCTGAATTTAATTTTGATCTTCGAAAACATAAAAAGACTGAAACAAATCATTTGCTCATTCAACAGGACTATTGTGAAATTAAATCTAAATACCCTGATTTTCTGGCTGTTTGTGCGGGTGGTTCTGGAGATGGTGATGGCGTTGCGTCTGCTGCTGTCTTGGGTAATAGCACTTCCGCCCAACGCCTCCCATCTTCTGCTTCCGTTTTTGCAGCTGAAGCAAGAGCCATCGTTTTAGCCCTTCGTTTAATTGATGCTTCGGGGCACGCGCAGTTCTTTATCTGTTCTGATTCTCTCGCTTGTCTTTTGGCAATTGAGAACTGCAAACTAAAACATCCATTAATTAGTAAAATTGTTTACATGATTCACCAATTGATGAGAGGTGGTGCAGAATTGATTTTCCTGTGGGTACCCAGTCATACTGGTATTCGTGGGAGTTCAGTCGTGGACAGGGTTGCGGAGGAAGCCCTTCGCAAACCAATTTCTAAATGTTTTGTTCCCTATTCGGACTGCAGAGATGCAATCCGTATATATGTTCAAGGTTTATGGGATGAGGTTTGGGCTGCCGCTGGGCGCAGCAAACTTCATGAGTTGGAACCACAGCTTGGGGAGAATCATGCTTCATTCCGATGCCGTCGAGACCAAGTGGTCATCACTAGATGTCGTATTGGACATTCTAGAGTCACTCATGGCCACTTGATGACACAAGAGAAGGAGGCACCTGTGTGCATCCCTTGTGACTCTCCGTATTCGGTGAAGCATGTTCTCCTTGACTGTGTTGATGTAGCTCCAATACGTGTGAAGTATTTCACCTGTGCTTCTATGCACGATTTGTTCAGCGGCACTCCAAACGATGCCATCATCCACTTCCTTAAGGAAGTTGGATTGTATGCAAAATTATAGTTTTGTTGTTTTTTAAATATTTTACTATTTATAAACATTTAATTTGTTTCACCTGATAATTTTGTATGTTCTATTTACAATTGTCGTTTGATAATATTAGTTTTAGCTTTTACTTAAATTATTTTAAGTGTTTACTTTTATTTATTTATTAGCAATAACAATTTGTTTTAGTCTCGGTCTTTTGACTTAGTTTTACTTTAAAGATTTATTAAGTTATAACATGTTTTTGTCCCGATGATGGCTGCAATATCGCCGACGGGACATAAAGCAGATACCAATCAATCAATCAATCAATCAGAGATGGGTACCATTCCCATGTTATCTTGTTTGTATTGCAAATCGCTTAAGCTATAGAAAAACTTGTAATTACAATATTGCTTAGTTAAGCCCTACAATAATTCAATACTGTAAACCGGGAAATTTTCGCGCCGTCTTTTTTTCGCGGTAGGACGACCGAATCTTAGTTCGCGCAGTTTTAAATTCGCGCTGTAATGTTATTGTCCATAGACTACAATTAAAGACTAATATCTTCGCGCCGTTTAATTTTCGCGCTAGCGATGTGAACGCGAAAATAGCGAAAATAAAAATGCCGCGAAAATTTCCCGGTTTACAGTATGATGGAAAAATTTTATTGACCCCATATATACGAGTTAGTGTCCTCTAAATGTTTAAATAAATGTTTATGCCTTGTAAAAATATTTAAAAGCTTTTGATTGTCTGGAACTTTGTTGTCATTTTAATTTCTAAAATGTTCAACTAATTGAAGTTTACACTTTAATGCATTAAGTTAATCAATGTTGTCTGATGACACCTTATTAAACTTATTCCCCTTTAAAAGTCAAATAAAGGCATATATGTCAGATGAGCAATTCAGGCTCGTTTTTTAACTTGTAAAAATATTGACATGAAAAAAAAATCCTTACAAAACTTTCACAAGTTCCGAGGATTTCGCACGAGTTCCCTATACTTCTTTATGAGTTACTGGGAGCTTCTTGTGGGTAGACTATGAGATTTGCAACAACTCATCGTTAGAACTTGAAAAGAAATCTCATATAGAAGGCAGAAAAATACAAGTGAAGTTTGCCCAACAAGATTGTTTTCTTATTTCAAAATGTTTATAAAGGAACAAATTGATATTTTTATCTTTCACTTTTCATATAGAGTACACTTCTAACAAGTATGGATTTTACAATAACATCTGATTCTGATGAATCTCTACCAAAGCTTGATAACATTTTAAGTGAAGGAGCAGTAGATTCCTCCCACCAAAACACGTTCACCTCACAAATGACAGCACCTTCATTTACGATGCCTGCGGTATCCACATGTACCTCTCCTTTCAACTCAAAGTTCACAACCTTGCCTGGAATATCAGCATCAACAACCTATTCTGCCTCGCAGTTTGCACTACCTAGTTTTCCTGCTGTATCCTAACCATTCAGTCAAACAAACTCTACATGTACATCTAGCATTCTTGTTCACGCAGCAACACCTACTGTAAGTTTTTAATGTGATATAAGTATTTTAAGAATCAAAAAGGATCTTTTTCATTTTAGAATTTAACAAATGGACACATCATAAACAAATGTTTACTTCTTAATAACTATTGATGTGCTAAGGATTAAATGCCTAATAAATCAAATAAGGCACCACTGATATGAATTATATATTCAATATAAGAAATTCATGGAAAAAATGATTAATACTAACCAAAATACTTCACCTCTCCATTTTCAACATAAAAAAGCCCATTCTTGGGAATGCCTTGTTCATAGTCAGTTTCATGATCTTTTAAAATAAAGTTTTTACCAATATTTATTTTATATGTATAAACAGTATTGTGATACGGTGAATAAACAGATCTTTGTGTAACTTCAAGTAAAAATCATATGTGTGTTAATCATGTTAAATATGCCAATTCTTTTAGGTTCTAGTGCTTCTGATGAGAATAAAATTCTAAAATGGCCACACAGTTTATAATTTTTTTGTAAAGGATTTGTGATATAATGTCATGTTCATTTACACCATATCCTTTTCTTTTTACAAACTATTCTCTAAATGATACGTCCCGTGCGGGGTCCGGGTGGCGAATAGGCCCGCAGCAGAGCCTAGCTTGTCGTAAAAGGCGACTAAGGGTCTTGGGATTCTGACGTCGGGTCAGTGCTCAGCCCACAGAGCGACCGAGTGTGTACCCTAGGTGGCTGAATAGGGTAGCCCTCGTCCGCGGGGGTTGTCAGGTCTATAATACGGAAACCCTGACCGCCGACCATAGTGGGCCAACGTGTGTGGAGAATGCCACGCTTCATGCACGTAAAAGACCCCTTTGTGGACCGCCCAGTAGTGCACCACATAGGCTAAATTTTCCGCCCCTACCCACTTCTCCCCTTTTCCTGTGGTTCTTCAAAATTTACCGTCCCTGTGTTTCCCACCCCATCCCATATTTCATATATCATCATCATTTCATGTTCATTGTATCATCCTTTTCATGTTCATCGCCTGTAAATAACCTATATAGCGTTGCACGGGCGTAAAACACCAACTCACTCACTCTAAATGATACTGATGATAAGTCTAGTTCAAATCAGAATCTAACTGATTATTCAATGAGAAATTCATGAACCATGTCTAAACAAACAATACCAACTTTTTGAGCTATGCCTTTAACAGTGTTCCTGGCATTATTTTCCTTTCTCTTCCATTCAGGAATTGGTTTTCTCTAAATTAAAGATTAATCAAATAAATAACAACATTTATAGTTTTTAATCATGTATGTAAAATACTTGTACAAGAAATTGCATGTTTATAAATATATATACAAACCTTATCCCGTTTGTGACAAAACACAACCCTTCTTTGCCTAATGCTGGTCGCTTGTAATCGGATATAATAGATTGCGTTATCAAGAGTTATGACGTATAATTGTCTCTGATCCTGAACAAATGTAACATGTACATGATGTACAAGATATGCATGCATATTTTATCATTGTTTAAAATTATTAAAAATTTAAATAAGAATTCATGTATCTTTTTGGAGATTCAGATTAGACAAGAAAAAATGTTTGACATACATGTGTGAATATTGGTGAATATAGCATTATTAATAGAATCAAAGAACCCAAAGTTAATGTTCTGTTTTTTATCATTCAGATATATTTATCATAATGTCATTTTAAAAGTAACATGCAACCATAAAATTTTGTTAGTGTATATTTTAAAAAATACCTTGGTTCTTCCTTCTATCTTCCTACGGCGTCGCTTAGGAACTAAAAAATAAGATTTTAATTAAAAAACAAACAAAACAAAACCAAACAAGTAATAAGTGTAACAGCGAAACTGTTACTAAGTCTCCCAAACGAAGTTTCCCAATTGACTCCCATGTAATAATCTCAGACTCCCCTATGATTACAAATGCTTTCTCTTAAAATAAGTAGTAATAAAATATATGGTTATAGGGTGGGGATCTCAATGGCTTTAAAGATATTAAGGATTTTGTAATTTGAGGGGGCGGGGCATGACCCCCTGGGACCCCCCTATGGTACCAAATGATTCGTCTAATCATAAGGAGTAATAATATATATGGTTTTAGGGTGGGGATCTCAATGATTTTCAATTAAGGATTTTGTAATTTGAGGGGGGCGGGGCATGACCCCCTGGGACCCCCCTATGGTACCAAATGATTCGTCTTATCATAAGGAGTAATAATATATGTGGTTATAGGGTGGGGATCTCAATAATTTTAAAGATATTAAGGATTTTGTAATTTGAGGGGGCGGGGCATGACCCCCTGGGACCCCCCTATGGTACCAAATGATTCGTCTTATCATAAGGAGTAATAATATATGTGGTTATAGGGTGGGGATCTCAATAATTTTAAAGATATTAAGGATTTTGTAATTTGAGGGGGTGGGGCATGACCCCCTGGGACCCCCCTATGGTACCAAATGATTCGTCTTATCATAAGGAGTAATAATATATGTGGTTATAGGGTGGGGATCTCAATAATTTTAAAGATATTAAGGATTTTGTAATTTGAGGGGGCGGGGCATGACCCCCTGGGACCCCCCTATGGTACCAAATGATTCGTCTTATCATAAGGATTAATAATATATGTGGTTATAAAGTAGTTATTTGAACTATTTTCGACATATTAAAAAAATATCATTTTTTTGGGTATTTGAGGGGGTGTGGCACAGCCCCTGGGGGGTCCCCATACTTGAATTTCAGGGAGAAGCCACATCTCATAGGGTTCTACCACTGTGCCAAATTTGAAATAAATCGGTCAAGTATAAAGTACAAAAGGGCCCCGGACAAAGTTGGCGGCGCGAGAAAGAAGAAGAAGAATAATAATAATAATAAGAAACGCAACAAAAACAATAAGTCTCCAAACTTCGTTTGGGAGACTTAAAAATACACAAATGTATATAAGAAATATTGATAAGGAAAAAAATATATTTGAATTTGAATTGTGACATGACATCATTTGTATTACATTTACAAACTTTAAATCTCTAAAAAATACTAATAGTATCAGTCTAAAGTCTGGTTCACTTTCTGTTGGATCTGGATCTGGATTTTCATCGGGGATTTCAGACATATTAAGCAGGTCTTAATACAAAAAATAAAAATAAATAAATAAAAGTTTAATTTTGCACACAAAAACAATGTCTCCCCCATTACGAAGATAATGTTAAAGTGTAGTGAAATTTGAGAATCAAAATTTCCTGGTAATATGCACAACTACATATTGTACCACCCTACATGCCAATAATTGTTGAAATCGGTTCTGTAGTTTCAGAGGCGTTGCACTGACAAGGTGATAAGAGAACATTTTCAACAAATTTCTGAGTGCAAAGGGCCACAACTCCTACAAAAATTTGAGGATCAAAATTACCTGGTAATATGCACAACTACATATGATCACCTTCCTATAGACCAAGTTTCGTTGAAATCGGTTCAGTAGTTTCAGAGGAGTTAAGATGACAAGAGAGGGAGGGTAGTAGGGGGTATGATCCCGAAGTCCCGCTTAATAAAACTATAAATCCCGGATTCCCGTGAAAATAATTTTGTGATTCACGCATCCCGAAAAAGGAAAAGGGCTAAATCCCGTTCCCATTAAGGATTTTCCCGAATTCGCGTTGAAATAAATGGGCTTTCCCGCAATAGGTCCTACTAACCTTCATCGCTTCTCATGGGGATATCGATTACATGATAACCAGGGCTTTTTAAAGGTGATTACTTGATTACATGGTTCATTATTTTATGATTACTTGGTTTTTGATGAATATGTTTTTGATTACTTTGGAAAAATATTCATTGATTACCAAGGAAAAAACATAATGATTGCCAAATATTTAATGATTATCTGATTCCTGGGGACCCCCCATTAACAGTAAGGGACATTTACTCAGTGGACATGTTGAAGCAGTGGTGCAGCTGTGTGGTATTAAGTGTCAACAAGACTCCTGGCATATTGGGTGAAATATACTCTAGCAAAACAGCGAGCAGCTGTGGTGAACTTTGTTGAGGCTGCTAGCTGTTTTTCATTGTGCTGGTGTGGGTGGCTTAAGTCATTCTACGTCCCATTTTTATATCCTATGAATTTAATGATATGAGCATAGCAGCTATATAATGACAGTACTATATGCAGAAGTTACGTTGCAGTCAGGTTTACTGTATATGTACGTATAGTGGCTTGAGTTAAATACACGTGAAGAAGTCAAGTCAGGGGTCAGGAAAAAGACCGAGAATTGGATAAAATCCGAGGATTAACGTATTCAAAGCGTTTTTTAGACAATGATCATTAACTAGACTCTCCCACAGAAACTATCGCAAAATCACGCGCGACTTCCTTTCTAAACAACGCAACCAAGGCGGATCGGGGATTATGAAGTGCTATTATGACTCGTTACGAGGAATGGGACCGCATTGTAGCTCCGCCTAACCAAAGATGTCAAAGGAGCTACATTATTGTAGCTATATTGTAGTTAACAATATCCAAGCAAGTCAAACAGTTGATTTATGAATAATTGTGAAAATGCACAGTTTATGAGTTATGGTTAAAATGCAGTACCGTAATAACAAACCTGGTGAACTCGCGATGTCCCTGGCTGGATGCTATTGTCTAAGTCTTTCAGAAAAGTGTTCTGCTCTTCCGTTAACTGGCCTGGAGCAAATGAGAATCTGTACTTTTTGAGTGTTAAGTACTCAACAGGTTTCCTAACATCTATGGATATTCTCGACCTTTTGGGAACTCCTGGAGAAAGGGGCAATCCTCAGCAACATATCCCCAAATCCAAAATACTGATAATTTTTCCTGTTTACCTCTTTCAAGACAACTAATGCCTCAACAGGCTCATACAAAAGTTGTTTTAAGTTTGTCCAAGATTTTCTTAATGTTCTTTATTTGCCTGCTTTTTAGCATTCTTTGGGCCTGAATTTCATTTTTAATTTTCTCTAAAATGTTTTTCACAGGTCTTTTTTGTACCAATCTTATTCTTAACTGTTTTCAGTTGACCTTCTTGACTACGACCATTTTGGGTATGATGTTGACCTAAAACAGTCATTAAGCTCAAAATCATCTCTGAAAAATATATTTTATAACAAATTTTATATTTTATAATTAACAGAGGGAGATATTTCAAACAGTTCATACTCTTCATCATCACTAGAATCGTCTTCATTATGATCACTTACATTTTCATTTAGGTTGTATTGTATTTTAGGTTGACTTGGTTTATTTTTTTTCAAACATATAAATGATATGCCACAAAAGCAAAGAATAGAAACTGAAAAACAGGAAAGAAAAATAAACTCCATTAAATGTCATTTATGTCCTATTCTTTCAACAAGAAATGTTAATGCCAGTTTATTTATTGGATATTATAGGCATTACTCCCAATGCAATAATGAGAATCACTGAAATAAAAAAAACATATATTTTATAACTATTTTATTATGGAGATATAAATAAGATAGATAGTAACAAACTGTTAAACATCTATACCAAGTCAAGATAACTGTGTGTATATGTAGTTTACATTTTCTTGCTCCTTCAAACAGTATGGTTCTGCTTATTAATTTATTTTACATGTATGTGTGACAAAGAAACAGGTTTAATAAGAGAAAATAATCATAGATGCTTACCACTCAACACAGTAACTACAGGAATCACCCACTGTTCAATATGATAGCCAATGGTTACAAGTGGATGGTGCTGTTTGTAGCATTCTGAAAAATATAAGAAGACTATCAATATGAATTATATAAACAGTCGAAAATGTTTACATGTCAGTAGCTGTAAAGCTTTTTTTAGATCTTGTTTATATTTTCAAGGAATTTTTTTTTAATTATTATTAAAATTTTAAAAATACAAATACCAAATTGGATATCAACGGTTAAATTGGTTTTGCTATATCGATATTTTAAGGAGTAGCCTCTCATCAGTAGCATTTGTCCCGTGCGGGGCCCGGGTGGCGAATAAGCCCGCAGCAGAGCCTAGCTTGTCGTAAGAGGCGACTAAGGGTCTTGGGATTCTGACATCGGGTCAGTGCTCAGCCCATAGAGCGACCAAGTGTGTACCCTAGGTGGCTGAATAGGGTGGCCCTCGTCCGCGGGGGTTGTCAGGTCTATAATACGGAAACCCTGACCCCCGACCATAGTGGGCCAACGTGTGTGGAGAGTGCCACGCTTCCTGCACGTAAAAGACCCCTTTGTGGACCGCCAAGTAGTACACCACACATTCTAAATTTTCCGCCCCTACCCACTTCTCCCTTTTTCTCGTGGTTCTTCAAAATTTACCGGTCCTTTGTTTCCCACCCCATTCCATATTTCATTTATCATCATCATTTCATGTTCATTTATCATGCTTTTCATGTTCATCGCCTGTAAATAACCTATATAGCGTTGCACGGGCGTAACAAACCAACTCAAGGGTGGAGTTTGTAGTCACCGTTGACGGCGTTTGTTGATGTCATTCCTATTATAATTCCTATTATAAGCTTTGGTTTCACGTCTTGGAAAATATTTTCCAAAACTACTTTGTGCTTCCCTTCATTAAAGTAATGTGTTTCATGACACTCTTGGTAAAAGGATACATCGCATTTTTCATCTTTAAAGCACGATCGTGAGAATACAATATGGCAGGGTTCACTTTGATTTTACAAACTTTGACAGCAATGTCATCTATGATAATGTCATAGTCCCCATCTTCTTCATTAGACATTAAACAAAAACTTGCTTTACTCCTATACAGCTTCAGTTTGATATCTACCATACATGTATTTAGTATGTACCGATCCATTTCAAAAAGGTCGTGAAATATGGGTCCTTCCATGTCTAAAGTTTTGGAATTTTCTATATATTTTTTTCGCTCATAGTGTCCGGTGTTCGTAGTCACGTCGTCCATGTGTCCGCTTCTATCCTTAAAAATCAGTGCACTAGACAGTTGTGTTGATTTTGCATCCTGTCCGTATTCTAATAAAGTTTTCATCATACACTTATACGGGTAGTTGGTATTAGTAGATGATACCAAGGAACCTTGTAAGTAACAATCCATCTGTGAAAACAGAGCAAAGAAAAATCCATTTACTGGTCCTACCGTGGAAGCAACCCCTTCATTATCTGCGTTGGTATGTTTCACTCTAATCTTTACGTAAAGTTTCGTTCTCTTTAAATCGATGTACTCTGTTCCATTTTGTCCACATAAATTGAATTCAATAGGATTGTATCCCTGTGAGGTCGGACAGCATTCTTCGTAAGTAATAGAATTCACTCCAAGTTGATAATGTGGTACTTGAAAAAAGGTCAAGCTCGCTTGGTTGAGCCTCGGAAAAATGTTCAGCAGATGTGATCAACGACATGATGTGTTAATCAATCAGTAAATACGTCCGATTTATACTTTTTACTCTTCGTGTTGCAACGTCCTTTCACTTTAGAAGTTGATTTAGAACTGTGCTTTCTCTTCCTTGTTTTATCTTTTTTTATAGCCTGTTCCATTTCATGATTTTCTTCCGTTGTAGCTTTTGCCATTTTAACCATTTGAACACTGGGACTAACCAAATTCACGCTGTACGGACTTTTTACATTTTGTCATTTTTTGCGCAACTCAACAATTCTGCGTCGGATGGTTTTCGTATCCAATGTATTGTATTGGGTTTGGATAAAGTCTGTATTTCGTTGGAAGAAGGAATTTTTCCTTGCACACAATTTTCATAATATTTACACCATTTCTCCATGCTAGGGATGTACATTTTTGATGCTCCGTAACTCATTGTTACACCGTTGATAGTTAATGAATGAATGAATGAATGAAAGATCAGTTTCGACCTTTTCTTCTTATATGAAGTGTAAAGTTTATGCGGTTAGATAAAAATGATGCTTCTTCTCCTTTGCCAGTCCATATATCTATTTCGATGTCGTGAATTTCTTTCTTTTTTATCGGTAAATACAATGGATTGGAAAAAATAGTATTCCAACCGTTTGCACTCGTCGGAAAAATACGTCTGAGAAGTGAAAACTGGTGATGAAAAATGTTCATTCCCATACACAAATCGCAAAAAATGTTTAATTCACGATCATTGTTGGTTATTGTTTTTCTTGGTGTGTTTGTTGTGTCAAAATTAACCAGTCCTATTTCCCATTCATCTCCGTCTAGATATATTGAATCGAGCAAATGCACTTTAAAATTCGAAGGTCTATTGTTAGGATAATATGCAACTGATTGTTCGTTCGACATGAACATGAAATAAGCGTCATCACTGTCGCTCACGTCGAGTCCCTCAGTTAGACACTTGATATCTTTTTCCGGGATGTATGCGTTGTATCTGGATGGCCAACCTTGAAACTTGCAAAGATATTCAATTTTACCACCTCTTTTTCGTTTTTTTCAGTACTTTTTCAACAATCCAAAGACTGTCTTCGTCCTTGTCTACCCTTTGCAACTCGCTCTCGTAAAATGTACCTTTTATAGTTTCTTCTCCGTAGAAGTCGGATAGCATATATAGATTTATGTTTTGTTTTCTAAATCTTCGTATTACTTTAAAGATTTCTTCTGTCCATTTTTGGTGGTATCCCCGGTCAAAGATGTGCTTGGTAAATGCTATTCTTACCAGTGCACCAATTTTAAATTTAAAAACACGTCTTAAATTAGGATTACGTCGTTGTCGTGGTCGTCTATAGTACTGCTGTTCAACTTTTTTGTATCTGTCGTGATTAATGTATTATTTTTCACTCTATTCGTCGTATTGCGTTTGGTAAGATACTGCTGCGCCCACACGTCAGCCTCGTTGTCATGGTTAACGTCTTTGGGTGCTAAATTATTCAATGACCTGTGTGGTGTTCCATTGTAACTTTTGGAGATTTTTTGCAAAATATTCAAGTAGCGATGTGTTCTTTTGTGAGTAAAATACCGAAAGAGTTTTCTTAGTAGTTTGAATACACCTCTCTGAGTAATTTGCTTTGGTTTCATTTTGTGTCACAAAATGTCGTATTCCATATTCTTGAAAAAGTTTTTGTAATAGTTTTGATCGAAAACATTGATCTTTGTCAGTTCGTACTTTTTCGGGTGGAGCAGGGGCTCGTTGTAATATCTTGTAAAAGGCATTTTTCACATCTTGTGCTGACTTGGTTTTACTCACTTCCATCCAAAGATGACGACTAAAAACATCAATACACACCAAAATAAACTTGTACCCGGAATATTTCCCACCTCCATTAGATCGGCATCCCACATATTTCCAATACCAGTTGTATATACACGTAACCTTTTGTGTGGTCTTCGTGGTATTTTTTTGTAAGGAATAATTAACCATCTTCTGATTTTATGGTAACCTATTTTTTGACCCTGATTGGCATTGATCACTCGTTGCAATTTAGTAGCAGATGCATATGCTGCAGGACTTTCGGGGTTGTAGTAATAGGACGATAACAATATGTTCAACCGTTCTCCTTGAATGGTGGTTTTTAAAATGAAAAGTTGAGTGGGAAACAAACATAAATAAATCACCGGTGTACAGACTTTTGTGTGAGCGTGCGTGTTTTTTGTTTCTAATTTTTCATTTGGTGGTGTGGCGGTTATTAACTTCTTCTCAAGACTGCAATCAAAATGTTTTTTTCACGGCTTCTTCTTTCATTGTACACTTATTCCAAATCAACTGACTTCGAACACTTATTTAACTGAGAACAACAGATTAATTATAATAAAATTCAATAATTAAACAAATTTATTTTTTTAAGGTTAGCATCATTGATGTAAACAATCCCAGATCACATAACAAGTCTATGCATGGAAACAATGCACTATATATTCATCTTTAACAAACATCCATCACACTGACTTCAGCTAGTCTACAGCATGTCACTGAAACTAATATCCATGATATCACTCATGTCGAACAGAAAGTCTCCGTTTTGCATCTGAAAAGAGAAATATAAATAAAATTAATTAATTATGAAATTGAAATAATCTATCTTTTATCTATGACTTTTTAAAAAAATCTGTTTTTTATCGAAACCCGCAATACAAGTCATGTGATTATTTTTAGCGTGGGTAGCCGATATCGCCATTTTGTCTATTTGTTTATTTTGCTTATTCTACATTTACATCTTCCATTCTACATATTAACCTGTGAAAACACGTTTATTTGTGAATAATATCATTTATTGGAGGACATTTTTTTCCAAACTTTTCGCAGATTTGATAATTTGTGAGTTCTATCGTAAGTGAGCTAAACAACAACAACAATGGGTGTTTTGTTTGTATGTGTAGTAGTCGCGGTGTGTGTTGTGATTCCTACGTCCTCAGAGACGGACCCTGTTGATGTTGCTTCATGCCTGTTGACAGAGCACACCATAGACTGCAGTAAGGATGAGCAGAGCACATTCTAAGGAGATGTAATTTTCCGGATAGAAGACATTATTTTCAACAAATAGTTAGTTAGTTATTGCTTTACTCCCAAGCAGCACGATTTCGGCTATATCCGGGAGATGGACATGAAAGTGGTGATACAATGAACATGAAATGATGATGAAGTGGAGGAAATGGGGACACAAGGCCAATCGGGTAGGAGAGTTTTGACTGCCACTGGAAAAAGGAGTGATGGGTAGGGACGGGAAATTTAGCCTTCTGCATGGGGATCCTACGGGTCCTACTCTTACCGAGACCTACAGCAGGATTCTTTAACGTGCGAGGAACGTGACATTTTTCCCAACACGGTGCACCACTACGGTTTGCGGTCAGGTTTTCCGCATTATCGCCTGACGACCCCGCATCTCTCGATGTCAGGGCTGCCCCATTCAACCACCTGGGGCACACATCCCAGTCGCTTTGTGGGCAAAGCGGCCTGACCCAATGTCAGGTTTCTGAGCGCTCTTTAATGGACTTTTACCGACAAGCTTAGCGCTGCTGCGAGCCTATTCGCCACCCGGAACCCGCACGGGTGTATTTTCAACAATATATGGCATCAGGAACAGATATCAGATGTAAACATTATGTTTCCAGTGACATGGTTTTTCACTGATTCTACCCTTGCTATTTGTCGATGGATGTCTGGAAAGGTTGTTGTCAACGGGAACGAGTGTTTAATGGTACGCACATAATTTATCATATTATTTAAGAAACAAAGAGGTACCAATGGGGGTAAACGAGTGTAAAAAATCGAAGAAAAAAAAAACAGTTAAAACATGAACGAGAACAGGATGAAAAAAACAAAAAGTAATCATACATTCTGATCGGCTGGAGCATTACTGGTACTGCATGTCGCCTGTGCTGCTGGAGGAGGTGATGACACGACTGTCACTAGAACAGCGTAGTACATAGGCACCGACAGGGTCAGTGGGTCATTCAAGATATACAGATTTTGGTACGAAAGCAATGTGCTTTTTGGACCCTCCTGGCAACTTTGAGACCCCCCTGACACCCCTTTAGGGCATCAATTGGTATGATTTTGTATTTTATGGATACACTAGCCTTAGTTCTACATGTTGACCAAGTTTAAGGAAGATCCGACCACATTTACTTGAAAAAATGGGACTAAAGTTATTATGTCTACCAAAACCAAAGCAATATGAAATGGACTGAGGCTTGAAAAATGGAGAAAGTAGCTCTGCTGTCTTTTGAATAAAAAAAAAACACATTCCAATACATTTATGCTACATGCAGAGCTATCAACTGTGTAAATATTTCTAATTTTTCATCCCTTGCCTTTCTTTGAAAACCAATTTTGCTAGCTTGTTATTTAAAAGTGGATTTTCTGTAAAGGGGAATGAAACTAACCCTATGTTTTATAGCTAAAATAAAGTCTACAAACCTGACATTATCATCTATTAATAATAAAATTTCTTAACAGTGGATAAACACAAACTTGGAAATATTCTAATTAAGACTTAGAAATAAGAAAAAAAGAAGACATGGTATAAATTTGAATTATAGAACATTTTATTTGGAAGAAACTAGATATTTTAAAAGACGTATGAAGGATACCGAGTGGGGATATGGAGTCAAACAAACAAAAACACTAAATGGCTGCCATACAGTGTCAAATATGTCGTTAAAGATAAGGCAATGGTCGACATCTGCTATTGCTGGCAATGGCAATTCTAGTTCTTATTATTATTATGTCCCCGAACACGAAGTGTCGGGGACATATTGTTTTTGCTCGGTTTCTTATTATTATTATGTCCCCGAACACGAAGTGTCGGGGACATATTGTTTTTGCTCGGTTTCTTATTATTATTATTATTATTATTAAGTCCCCCAAACAACGTTTGGGGACTTATTGTTTTTGCACCGTTTCTTATTATTATTATTCTTCTTCTTCTTCTTCTTCTTCCGATTCTTCCACTTAGTCGTGAACTTGTCCGGAGATCCTAGAAAAAACGACTCAACATATCAAAATGAAACTTGGCAGGATAATAGATTGTAAAGAAAGGAAGCTTCGTGGACAATCAGAATTTTCAAAATGGCCACCGTTTCCATGGAAACAGGAAAATGGACTAAATATTGGACATTGCAATATCTCGGTAACCTAGGTGCGCAGGGTTCTGAAATTTTGTAGGTTGATAGAGCAAAACATTCTCTTTCATAATATGAAAAAAAATTTTGAAGCGATATTTACGGTTTTCGAGATATAAATAAAAAAGTGTATTTTCAAGGGAGATAATCGGGTCAAAATTTTCAAAGTGCTCCGATTTACATGAAAATTTATATTTAGGGTTTTTTTGACATGCTGAAGAGAATAGTGGCAAATACGGGTCGTTTGGGGGACTTTGTGACTTGCTTGCAATCACAGTTAATACTTGTTATTATTATTATTATTATTATTATTTTTCTCGGTATTCTGGATCGTGAACTTGTCCACCTCATTTTTTCGACATCTTTTAAGGTAGGAAGCTGAAAATTCATAAATCAAGAGTATGGAATGGGAGATTGTGTTTTTTGTATTTTTCGCCGAAATCGAACGACCCCATATAGGTAAAAAAAGGGCCTCAAAATGACTCCTCGAAACCGAAGTTGAATTTTTCCTGGCCTTTCTGATCCGGCAGGGGTAGGAAAAATTCCCTTATAGGTTAAGTGCTGATATACAATACCTTTCATTTAAAAAAAAAATTTTGAAAATCGGACTTACCGTTTTCAAAATTTTGCAAAAAATCGAAAATTATTTTTTTTGTAAGATTGAGTTATCTTTCTTTGTACCATATATTTTGTGATATTAATGAAAAAAATTCTCAACTTTGTTATTTCTTAATGAAAATTGGTTTACAAGGTAATAGTGGTATGCCGAGTTCAATTTTGAAATCGAAATTTTTTTTTTGGCGGCCATTTTAAAAATGGCCGCCATTTCCCGCCAAAATTAAAATTACTCCGATTTTAATGAAAATTGGTATATAAGGTAATTGTGGTATGGCGAGTTGATTTTTGACATCAAAATTTTTCTATCGTCGGCCATTTTCAAAATGGCCGCCATTTCCCGCCAAAATTAAAGTTATTCTGATTTTGATGAAAATTGGTTTACAAGGTAATATTGGTATGCCGAGTTCAATTTTGGAATTGAAATTTTTTTCTGGGCCGCCATTTTCAAAATGGCCGCCCTTTCCCGCCAAAATTAAAATTACTCCGATTTTAATGAAAATTGGTATATGAGGTAATAGTGGTATGGCAAGTTGATTTTTGACATCAAAATTTTTTAATCGTCGGCCATTTTCGAAATGGCCTCCGTTTCCCGCTAAAATTAAATTTACTCAGATTTTAACGAAAATTGGTATATAAGGTAATATATGTATGGTGAGTTGATTTTTGACATCGAAATAATTTTATTGTCGGCCATTTTAAAAATGGCCGCCATTTCCCGCCAAAATTAAACTTGCTCCTATTTTGATGAAAATTGGATAAATTAAGTTATCTCAAATGCCAAGAGACATTGACAAAGAGGGGTACGTGAGGGGACATTTTTGTGACTCGCTTGCGATCACAATTAGAACTAGTTATTATTATTATTTTTCTCGGTATTCTGGACCGTGAACTTGTCCACCTCATTTTTTCGACATCTTTTAAGGTAGGAAGCTGAATTTTCATAAATCAAGAGTATGGAATGGGAGATTGTGCTTTTTGTATTTTTCGTCAAAATCGAACGACCCCTTATAGGTAAAAAAAGGGCCTCAAAATGGCTCCTCGAAACCGAAGTTGAATTTTTACCCGGCATTTCTGATCCGGCAGGGGTAGGAAAAATTCCTTTATGGGGTAAGTGTAGACTTTTAATACCTTTCATTTAAAAAAAGAATTTTGAAAATCGGACTTACGGTTCTCGAAATTTTGCAAAAAATCGAAATTTAATTTTTTTGTCAAATTGAGTTATCTTTCTTGTTACAATAGATTTTGTAATAGTAATGTAAAAATTCTCAACTTTGTTATTTCTTAATGAAAATCGGTTTACAATGTAATAGTGGTATGCTGAGTTCATTTTTGCTATCGAAAAATTTTTTTGGCGGCCATTTTCAAAATGGCGGCTAAAATGGCCGCTGTTTTCCCGCCCAAACTTAAACTTGTTCCAATTTTTATGAAAATTGGTATATAAGGTAATAGTGGTATGGCGAGTTGATTTTTGACATCAAAATTTTTTTTTCGTCAGCCATTTTCAAAATGGCCGCCATTTCCCGCAAATTTAAAGTTACTCCGATTTTGATGAAAATTGGTACATAAGGTTATAGTGGTATGGCGAGTTGATTTTTGACATTGAAAATTTTTCATCGTCGGCCATTTTGAAAATGGCTGCCGTTTCCCGCCAAATTTAAAGTTACTCTGATTTTGATGAAAATTGGTACATAAGGTTATAGTGGTATGGCGAGTTGATTTTTTACACCAAAATTTATTTTCGTCAGTCATTTTCGAAATGGCCGCCGTTTCCCGCCAAAATTAAACTTACTCCTATTTTGATGAATATTGGGTATATTAGGTGATCTCAAATGCCAAGAGACAAATTGACAAAGAGGGGTACGTGAGGGGACATATATGTGACTCGCTTGCGATCACAATTAGAACTAGTTATTATTATTATTATTATTATTTTTCTCGGTATTCTGGATCGTGAACTTGTCCACCTCATTTTTTCGACATCTTTTAAGGTAGGAAGCTGAAAATTCATAAATCAAGAGTATGGAATGGGAGATTGTGCTTTTTGTATTTTTCGCCGAAATCGAACGACCCCATATAGGTAAAAAAAGGGCCTCAAAATGGCTCCTCGAAACCGAAGTTGAATTTTTCCTGGCATTTCTGATCCGGCAGGGGTAGGAAAAATTCCCTTATAGGTTAAGTGCGGATATATAATACCTTTCATTTAAAAAAAAAATTTTGAAAATCGGACCTACCGTTTTCAAAATTTTGCAAAAAATCGAAAATTATTTTTTTTGTAAGATTGAGTTATCTTTCTTTGTACCATATATTTTGTGATATTAATGAAAAAAATTCTCAACTTTGTTATTTCTTAATGAAAATTGGTTTACAAGGTAATAGTGGTATGCCGAGTTCAATTTTGGAATCGAATTTTTTTTTTGGCGGCCATTTTAAAAATGGCCGCCATTTCCCGCCAAAATTAAAATTACTCCGACTTTAATGAAAATTGGTATATAAGGTAAATGTGGTTTGGCGAGTTGATTTTTGACATCAAAATTTTTTTATCGTCGGCCATTTTCAAAATGGCCGCCGTTTCCCGCCAAAATTAAAGTGATTCTGATTTTGATGAAAATTGGTTTACAAGGTAATAGTGGTATGCCGAGTTCAATTTTGGAATCGAAATTTTTTTTTCGGCCGCCATTTCCCGCCAAAATTGAAATTACTCCGACTTTAATGAAAATTGGTATATAAGGTAATAGTGGTATGGCAAGTTGATTTTTGACATCAAAATTTTTTTATCGTCGGCCATTTTTAAAATGGCCGCCGTTTCCCGCCAAAATTAAATTTACTCAGATTTTAACGAAAATTGGTATATTAGGTAATATATGTATGGTGAGTTGATTTTTGACATCGAAATATTTTTATTGTCGGCCATTTTAAAAATGGCCGCCGTTTCCCGCCAAAATTAAACTTACTCCTATTTTGATGAAAATTGGATAAATTAAGTTATCTCAAATGCCAAGAGACATTGACAAAGAGGGGTACGTGAGGGGACATTTTTGTGACTCGCTTGCGATCACAATTAAAACTAGTTATTATTATTTTTCTTCTTTCCGGGCGCGTTTTTTCGAACACTTGTCTGCGGCGTTTCTCAGAAACCGATAGACGGAATCGCTTGATATCATATGACTTGATAGGCCCATACTCCTAGATGATCCTCCCGAAAAAAAATTTTCAATATGTTGGAGGGAACATATATTTTTGGGGTCTCAAAAGGGGGTGGGGTTTTGCAAAATTTTACTATAGAAGTCTATGGGAAAAGTGATATAACTTGATAATGTGTGATCTTAAACTTGGAAATACTGTGTTACCTCATATATTTTAATTTTCATACCTGGCCACATTTAGTGGTGAGGTAATATGTAATACCCTCCGCTTCATTGTGTTAAGGGGGGGGGTCATGCTCCACCCCCTCAAATGGCAAAATACTAAATATTCTGAAAACCCTTGAGATCCCCACCCTATAACCACATATATTATTACTCCTTATGATAAGACAAATCATTTGGTACCATGGGGGGTTTGAGGGGGGTCATGCCCCACCCCCCTCAAATGACAAAATGCTAAATATTCTGAAAACCATTGAGATCCCCACCCTATAACCATATATATTATTACTCCTTATGATAAGACAAATCATTTGGTACCATAGGGGGTCTGAGGGGGGTCATGCCCAACCCCCCTCAAATGAAAAAAATGCTAAATATTATGAAATTAGTTTAGATCCCCACCCTATAACCACATATTTATTACACTTAATGATTAGATGAATTATTTGGTACCATAGGGGCGTCTGAGGGGGGTCATGCCCCACCCCTCAAATGATAGAATACTAAATAACTTGAGTTATTAGGGGAACCCCTGCCCAAATTTTTTCCATGAGGTTCTAAAAATGCATTTAAAGGCATTTCCAGGATTTTGCTTACTGGTGGGACTTCTGTAAAACTTTGATTTACAGGGGAACCTCTGCCCAAATTTTTCCCATGAGGTTCTAAAAATGCATTTAAAGGCATTTTCAGGATTTTGCTTACCCTTTGGACTTCTGTAAAACTTGTATTTATAGGTAAGCACCCTCACAAATTTTTCCCATGTGATTAATTGGACTTCGTTTGGGAGACATTCGAAACTGCATCCAGTTTCAATTATACCTTGTTCCATGTGTATTTTATCAATATATAACATCAGAGTTATTTTGTTTTTTTTTAAGTTAAGGAATCTCTTGCTGTTTTATGCTTGAAAACTAGGTCAGTTTCATGTTTATTTAGGTCAAAGTATTTAAACTAGTGCCCTACTTCTGGTGCCCTAGTGTTTCTGGTATTAAAAACCTTACTCCTAACTCCAGGTAGTATGGTTATACTCCTTGTATTATTTTCATAGCGTCATTCACTTCTAGCCTTGTTTTTTTTTTATCAGACACCGGTTTCTTCGTGACCGACTTTTGAAGCAGGGCTATAAGAAAATACGTCTCATACGATCACTAAAAAAATTCTTTCTTCGTTATCAGCCACTAGTAGAAAAGTTCAAAATTGAGTTAAAAGATATGATAGTTAATTGTTTTAATTAGTGTTTTACTGGTCTTCTGTACTGAGATGATCACCTCAATATCCCTATTGTGTCTCACAACTATGTTGTGTTCTATGGTCATTACCGGATCCTAAGATCGCAATGGAAGAGGGAGGTTTAGCGCCATAAAACCTGGTTTTACCCACCATTTCGTTTGAAATGCCTGTACCAAGTCAGGACCAATGCGATCCACCAGTTCTCCGGTATGACTGATTCGTTTTTGTCATTTTCTCTGGACTATGAGATTGATCATTCAAGTTCGGTAGTTTTGTTATTACCTTTATTTTCTAGCATGTAATGGAAAGGTCAAAGGTTGTGTACAATAAAAATGTCAATTTAAATCAAGGTTAGCTTGGGTCGATTGTAAAAATGTTTTGATAACAATCCCTTTGATGTTTGTCATTCACATAGAACCGTTACTTTCAACATCGAGAGTACACTCTAGCCAATAAGTATTTGTGTAACATGAAAAAGGTTAATATTTTCTTCTAAAAATATGGTATTTAATTTCACGGGTATTTATTTTCGCGGAAATTAAGTGAAAGCGAAATCCGTGAAAATAAATACCACGCGAAAATAAGTACGTTTACCTTGTTTTAAGTTTCAATTATATAAAAAAATCTAAATAAATTAATGACTAAAAAACTAATTGTTATTATCTTATCTTTTTCTTTTAGATATGCATCTTTTAATCATGTTGTACCGACAGTATGTGCTCTTAGTCCATATGGGTGCCACAGAAAAGAATGTGCTTTCCTTGGGATTGGAGTTTGTTCCTTTATAGATAATTTTAATTCCAAGGAGAGTTATGGATGGGTTGAGTGCACCCTTTGTGGTCAGTGGCTGTATAGTTGAGGCTAAAAAATGACTTTCCATGTGGGTGTGATATTTAAAGAGATGGACTAGTTCCACTGAGACGGTTAGTATTCTTATATCCAACCCCCACGCTTAAAAGTGGGGGGGTATAGTGATTGGGTTGTCCGTCTTTCCTTCTGCTACACCAATCTCGTATCTGTAACTTCCTAACACCTTAATGGATTTTCATAAAACTTTCACTCAATCTTAGTGACATAATGAAGATGCGCAGCTCCTATTTTAAAAGTCAGTGAATATGTTTTTTTTTATACCAATGTGATAACCGAGTATTTTTTTTATCTGATCTCGTTGTACTAAATAAAGGCAATAACAAAATTACCGAACTTGGAAGATCCATCTCAGTGTCCAAGAGAAATGACAAAACATGGACGACACACCGGAATAGTTAAAGATCGCAATGGTCCTGACTTGGTACAGGCATTTCAAATGAAATGGTGGGTTAAACCAGGTTTTATGGCGCGCCAAACCTCCCTCTTCCATTTCGATCTTATGGACCGGAAGTAACACACACCACAAAACTAACAGATTTCTACCTCGTGTAAAAGATATTTCAAAATACAAGTTTTAATTGAAATGAATACAGACTAAGATTCAAATCAGCGATCAATAAGAACAATAAAAAGACATGTCAGTGAAGAATTTATAAGGGAAATACAGCACAAAAATATACAGGGCAATATTAAGTTGTACACTATCATCTCACCATCACCAAACCACAACAACATGCTGCAAAAGTAGCAGATTTTGACTAAAGGCAGTTATATGGTGTTTGGAAAGATCCAAGATATTTAGCCCGAAAAACGGAAGCGTTGAGACGAGACCTAAGGAGAAAGAAAAATGTTTACCACAGAAGAGATTTAATACCAAAATGCGTTGTGGAATTAGTTAGGTCATGGTTTCCAAATGAATCTGGTGAAGCATACATAGGACATAGATGGCAATAAAAGTTTCATGGATCACTTATAATATTATTAGTATTTAATTGATTTGTTGATAACTTCCTTACAATGATACTGTTATCTAATGACAAATCTTATCAGTGATCAGTGATGAAAATCAAAGTGTTTGTGTTTATCTTAACACTTTTGAGTTGGAGAAAACATCAAAGCTTTAAATTATCCGTCTAAATTTCAAAATTGTCTAAACCCTAAGGTTCTTCCTACCCCAGACATAGGTTGATTATCTTAGTAATAATTTGGTTCCATAGTTTGGTATTTTTGGTTTTACTGTTCTATGCTCTTCATATTTATATAGTGTTTGGCATTTTCAATATTTTTGGTAGAGCGCCTCTGATGAGTCTTGAATAGACGAAACGCGCGTCAGGCGTAGCAAAATTTATTGTCTGGAACTTTGTTGTCATCTGTATTTCTCTCATCTGGAAATAATATCTGCTGTCTAAATCTAATTAAAGATAAGGTAGGTGAATGCATGTTTGTTATAAGCATGCATCTACACGTGGGCTATACTTCCTGTGTAAACAATAACATTAATATAAACTCCTTCCACAATCTGTCAGTCTGTGAAATTCAAATTTTAAAAACTATCTGTTTCATGACATTCAACACAGGGTTTCTCTTTTAAAAAGTAACAGTTTTGTTCAATATTTGATAGATGATATAATGGTATACAGTTATAGTTATGAGACAATTTTAATATTTTTTCAAGCACTTTAAACAAAGTTATTTTTGAAAATACTGCTGTAATCTGAAAGCTGCTAAGGAAATTGAATTTCCCATACTTTTTTCGATTGGCTTCTATTTCTATTTATACCCAAGACCCGGTCTTTAAACATTGTAAGTTCTGCAAATTTTTCAGCCAAAAATACCATCCTGCCTTTTATTTAATTCAAAGCACTGTACTGTCGTTTTATTTCTGGATTTTTGCCGTCCTGCCTTTTTATTTCAAATTTCACCATAGCCCCCATAAAAATCCAATGGTCACGACCTAAGAACAGAAAACAAAAAAATAAAAAAGTTTGTTGCCTTTCTGTATTAACTTTTTCCAACAGTTAAGGGAAAAAGCGAGTAGTGTCAAATCGTAAGACCCGGTTTCGAGACCCCATAAGACCAAAATTTCCTAAGATTTTATATTTAACGTGCTTAATATATGTGATAAAAATCAACTCCAGACACGCGTTTATACAAAAAATACCGGAGTAAATTTGTCCGAACCGTACACTCTTTAAAATTTATACCATCGTAGGAATGTAATATATAAATACCTCGACGGAATAAACAGCACCTATATGGATATCAGAGCCGGGGGTGTGATTATTAATTAACGAAAATCTATATAGTTCAGGATTAAGAAACCAAACTTAATTCTGACGAATAACGCATTAGTTGTATATTTTGAAATTAATTATATTTTGAATATTTTTGTTTTCAGGTGGCACTGGACGGATTCATGTCTCTTCAAGATGCTGCATTCGAAGATCATTCTTATCTTCCACCCTTTATACCTCCAGCAAACCCGGTCAATTATGTACAGAAAGTTGACAGCATTTCGTTAAGTTATCTCGTCCGTTTTAAGGCTACTCACCTCGGAACACCATATCATGTAACTGGAAATGGAAGCTGTCTGTTCAATTGTTTCAATTGCTTTATGTGGAACTGAGGAGTTAGCTACTGAGCTACGGTATCGAACCTGTATCCAGATGATGTTAAAGAAAGACCACTATTCGACACTACCCAAGGCCAAGGAATTGATACTTGTTTCACCGAACTGCGTTTCCTCCGTATTTGATTGTGTTTCTAAAAGCGGTTGGTCATCATCTTGGACTGTACTAGCACTAGCAGACGTAATTGGAATACCGATAAAATCCGTCTACCCACCCATGAATGGAATGCAAGACTTTTTCTTCAGATCTTTGAACTTTACCGCCATCCCGAGAAAGTGTATGTCTGAGGATAACCAAGTTGTCATAATGTGGACACGTGAAGGATACCACGATCCAAGTAAGATGTGAACCCCCAACCATTTTGTTCCTTTACTTCCAAAAATATCCGTAGAAATTCCACCTGCTCCTTCGTATGCCTCCATAACAAAGCAACACATTAAGTCATCTGAAGAAAAATTACATGTACCTCACAAACCTTGTGCTGAGATGAAAGATAACCAGGTCATTATAGATGAGCAAGAGACTAGTGACCAAAGTACTTCAAGATCTCTCCAGGCTACTCCATTATTGGACCTCTCAGACACGGTAGAATCTTAATTACTCGATCCACATTATATACCAAATACATATGCCCTTCCGAAGGAAACACCGCAAAATGCATCAGAATTCTTTGCTATTGTTTTGAATCAAGATATTGACATCATAAAGGCCATACCAAAGGGATATAAAGATAACGTATTCTGTGCCTTGGACAACAAAGAAAACATTTTGAACCGCGAAAGATCTAAGTTTAGTAGCTATCCAGACGATTGTGGCGCATGGGATACTCATAGTGGTCGCTCTCACAAAACTGACTTTGTTCTTTTACCAAATAACGTTTTGAAGTGGGTTATTTATATTTCGAACACACGTGAAGGTTAGCACTGCTGGTGGAGTTTTAATTCCCCGAGGTTAGCCCGCTCTGGCACCAACACTTTTGTGTTGGAGAACACATCAAAGCTTTAAATTATCCGTTTAAATTTCAAAATTGTCTAACCCTAAGGTTCTTTCTACTCCAGACATAGGTTGATCATCTTAGTAATAATTTGGTTCCCCATTTTGGTAATTTTGGTTTTATTGTTTTATGCTTTTCATAATCATATAGTGTTTGGCATTTTCAATATTTTGGTAGAGCGCCTCTGATGAGTCTTGAATAGACGAAACGCGCGTCAGGCGTAGAAAAATTTATTGTCTGGAACTTTGTTGTTATTTTTATTTCAAAGATGGAAGTTATTGCACCGAGACAAATCAAGAAATAAGAAGATCTATACGCCAATGACTCCACAACCAAAGACTGTTGTAACATTGAATAGATACTACTCTTCACTAAAACGAGACAAATCGTAAAAAAAAGAATCAGCTGGTTTTCCAACTTGCCAGAGACATTTTCTGAACGGTCCCATATTGCTGTCGTTGAGTATATAGGAAAGTGTCCAAGAACCGGGGCTCCACATGGCAATGCAAAACACTCGACTCAGGAATACGTCCGTACAGACCCTGAAGTTATGACAAAAATAAAAGAAGGAGTTTCAAATAAACAGTCTTGTTTATCAATCTACAAAGATATGGTCCTTGAAAATCCTGAGGATGCTCCCCGTCATAGTCATCAAATTCGAAACACGGCTTATAATATGAAAAAGAAAAAGTATGGATCAACTGGTAATGTAGCGGATGAAGTTATTAGCGTTATGGCAATGGTAAACGAGAACGACTTTGTAAAGGAAGTGTTTGACACAGAGGGTACAAGGAAACCACCGTCAGCAATTTGCTACACAACAGAACAGTTAAATGACATGGTTCAGTATGTTAGATCGGGTGGAATTCTTGGAATTGACAGAACGTTTAATTTGGGACCTGTTTTCGTCACCAACTTTGTATACAAAAACACAAAAGGGATAAGGAAAGAGACCGGTGACCATCCGATTTTCATAGGACCGATGTTTTTTCCCATGTGAAAGCCAGAATGACCGAGTCCTTTGGCAGCATAGAGATAAGAATAGGAAGCGATGACGACGGAGGTTTAACGAAAGCTTTAGACAACGTTTTCCCAAATGCCCAACGACTGCGTTGGTTTAAACACATAAAGGATAACGTTTCAGACTTTCTCAAGAACAATGTTGGTGTCAAAGATGTAGAGCGCACACATATTTTGCAGTCAATCTTTGGAGAAATTGGACTTGTTTATTCTAAGGACAAAGATGAGTTTGAAGGTAAATGTGCAAAAAATTGTTTGAAATATCCACATTTTAAGCGTTATTTTGAAACTAGATTGAGAGAAAGGCTATATCAATATGTGCTTCTTCCTAACGACCAATTACAACACGAACGTTTATGGACAAACAACAACTGTGAATCTGTTAATCACATGTTTAAAAGAGCAATAGATTGGAGGCCACAACATTTGCCCGAACTTATCAGAACGTTACAGTCTTTAGTTAATTTACAATATGTAGAACTTCGTCGCTCACTTCAATCAAGGAAATTATGAACTTTGCGGACAGTTTCGGAAGCATTTGGTTGCCCAACAATGTTGGAATTCAAAGTCCAATGAACAGCGCAAACAGCTATATGCAAAATTTATGAGAGATAGTTGGGATAAGATGAAAGAAAAGACAGACACTGTAACAGCTACGTTGTACAATTTTGAAATTCCTGTGCCACAGCGTCTAGCGAAAAAGCCTCACAAAAAAGAAGACCGCGAGTTTGCCGTTCTCAAAAACGTTTTCCTTGACGTGTAGACGCTTATTTATTGTGTAGTAGGAACATACTCTTTATATAAAGTATATATACATGTATTTTCCGATTTCAGCTTGCGTTTTCTTGCCCGAAAACATCTATTGAATGATTAAATTATGATTGTTTTTCATATTTATTGGAATTTTCAATGTAAAATTGTCAAACCTTAAGTTTTTACTATCTATATATATAGGTTCCAATTTGACATGTAAGGTTTGTTATGTTCTTCATTTGACATTTTCAACTTTTTGACTTTTTGTACAAGTATACGTTTTAATAATTCATTTCTTTTATTTCTTTATTTATTTAAGTTATTTGAACTTAGTAATTGTATCGTTTTATATAACTGTTTTCATCAAGGAGACATAACGCGCAGGGCCGACACGTCTTCTAAATTTTGGTTAAATGATAAACTTATTCAAATCATATTAATCGCTTATATTTCCTTTCTTTTTATACCTATGACTTCATACTTTTTGATTAAAAAAGATTAATTAACCGTTCATTTTCCTATTATAATTATGTCGACAAGGCCTTGAGAGTCTAGGTTATGGTACATTCTAAATTAAACACAGTTTATATAACTTTAATATATCTGTATTGTTCAGCGGTCTCTATTTTTATCCATCGAATCCCTCCTATTTAGTTAGTTTCGTTAATAAATTATAGAATAATTTATCTTCTGTCCTTTGTATTTACAAGCATAGCATGAGTCCACTTATCTTATCATTGATATCTTATAACGCCTCCCTGAACACACAATCAATATAATTAATAAAAATCGTTTTTTTACTCACTAAAAAAACAAAAAGTTTATAAAAATATATATATTTATAATCTCTAAAAACCTACTAAAACCTACTTTTATAATATGCGAAACCCTTTTCTAAAAAAGTAAAGGATTCTTGTCATTGGTGCTGATTTTGTATCCTTGGTGCGCCAAGACCTCCTTGGCGGTGTTTAGACGGACCCCTGAATAAGGTAATCATGATAAAGTTTGAATATTTTAACCCTTACTATGCCAAGGAGCCTATATATAGGCTTTTTGTACTCCGTTCAAATGCCAAGAGCCTATATATAGGGTTGACAACCGTTGCCGACGTCGTATGAACATCAATAGTTCTATAACAATTGTTTGACGCCATAGTATGCAGTCGGACACCGCCCATGGGGCCCTAAAAAGGGCAATACAAATATAGTTTGAAAGGCAGGATTCATCTTTATGAAACATTTCGAAGTCTAAAAAAGGTTTTATATGGATAGGTCGGGAAGACATCTACGAGACAGCAGTAATTAAATGCTTATTTCAAGATTCAACAAATTAACTACGTGATCAAGAGATCTTTGCGAAGCGGGATAGGGGAAAGATCGTTTATTTCAATAGGATTTAGGAAATTTCTGCTAATACAAAGGCATACAGAAAACTCACTTTGAAATTGGGAAATTGGAAACCCCATTTACATGTATATTTAACATATCACACTTTCAATGAATTGGTTATTTGAATAATGTGTATGCAGCATGTAATGATTTACCATTCAGGTCCCACCGCAACGCAGAAAGTGGGCAAAGAAATGCTGGTGTTTGTCTGTGCATCTGCCACATCTGTCACATTTTTATCGTATTAAAACGCACATTGTTTTACACCTAAAGAGAATATATACATGTTATATGATATTTTCAATTTTGATGTATTCTATATTTATCATTCCAGAACACAGGAGAAATTATGAAAACCAACAACTCGTGTCATTGCAGATACAATGAAAGGAAGGTCACTGAAAATAAATTCTGGGGACAAAACATGAATCTAGTAAACGAGGTAGAAAAATAGGACAAAATTACCATCCGAAATCTTCGCAATTTCATCCAATCATTTTTACAACTACAATGCAAAATTTTTAGTTGCATAATTTTCTCCTGTTCCAGATTGAAGACCAAACCAATCTGTCGAGGGTACGCTTGACGCAGCCAGTTTTTCTGGAGTATTTTTTTTTTAAACATAACAAGAACAGCTGTCTCCCATGAAAGACGCTAAAAAATATTAAAGCTTTTCATTAATAGTTGCTGACAAATCTGCTTTAATTTTCAACTCGCTTTTTCAATTTTAATTCCACAGGCAAATTGAATTAAAACAAGTAACATTGTGAGCGAGCTCACAAAAGGATACCCCCACCCCCACTTCATATTGGACTTTGCGAATAAAGACTCATATCCAATTATCTCCCCTAAATGATATCCGTTAGTTAGTTAGTTAGTTATTGCTTTACTCCCAAGCAGCATGATTTCGGCTATATCCGGGAGATGAACATGAAAGTGGTGATACAATGAACATGAAATGATGATGAAGTTGAGAAAATGGGGACACAAGGCCAATCGGGTAAGGAGAGTTTTGACTGCCACTGTAAAAAGGAGTGATGGGTAGGGACGGGAAATTTCGCCTCTTACCGAGACCTGCAGCAGGGTTCTTTAACGTGCGAGGAACTTGACATTTTTCCCAACACGGTGCACCACTATGGTTTGCGGTCAGGTTTTCCGCATTATCGCCTGACGACCCCGCATCTCTCGATGTCAGGGCTGCCCCATTCAACCACCTGGGGCACACATCCCAGTCGCTTTGTGGGCAAAGCTGCCTGATCCAATAAATGATATCCGAGAACAATGAAAATTCTTAATCTACATATGATGTACTTCTGAGTTTTCCTCCATGTAAGGTTTATTAAAATCCTTACAGCAGTTTAGGAGAAGTTGCGCTTACGAGTTATGTGGACAGACGGACATACAGACAGACTATGTGATTTCTATATATCCCCCAGGCCCGGGCAGAAAAATTATCATGAAATATTTTTTTTAGCAACAACTATGAAATTATGGTGAATGATATTATGAATAAAACAAGGTCAAAAGAGTTGATGGAAACTGCGTTTCCAGAAATGGCTTGCAAGCCAAACATCAAAGTGGCATCAACGCACAGGGATGGAGTAATCTGTCAACTAGAAATAAAGGTATGTCAACAAATCTAAATGATGAATTATGGTAATAATTTATTCAGCTTAAAATTTTGTTCCAAATTGTAGACTTTTTAATTTTCATGCACATGCTGGCAAAAAAGATGTACATGATACTTTTGACAGTTAGTTAGTTAGTTAGTTATTGCTTTACTCCCAAGCAGCACGATTTCGGCTATATCCGGGAGATGAACATGAAAATGGTGATACAATGAACATGAAATGATGATGAAGTGGAAGAAATAGGGACACAAAGGCCAATGGGGTAGGAGAGTTTCGACTGGCACTGGAAAAAGGAGTGATGGGTAGGGACGGAAAATTTTGCCTCCTCCATGGGGATGCTATGGGTCCTACTCTTACCGAGACCTGCGGCAGGGTTTGTTAACGTGCGAGGAACGTGACATTTTTCCCAACACGGTGCACCACTATGGTTTGCGGTCAGGTTTTCCGCATTATCGCCTGACGACCCCGCATCTCTCGATGTCAGGGCTGCCCCTTTCAACCACCTGGGGCACACATCCCAGTCGCTTTGTGGGCAAAGCGGCCTGACCCCGATATCAGGTTTGACAGTGACTATTGACTTAAGCTCTTAAATAGATACATGCTTAAGACACAGATTTAAGATATTTTGATTTGAATTTGGTAGCACAACCTTTTATTATTGGTATAAATTTAGACTCAAGAAAAAATATTCAACATGCCAACATTTTTTTATGTACGCCGGGTTTCAGGTAAACATATAGTCCGAGATTGCTCTGACGTCCTCGGCATTTTTCCAGCAAGCTGGTGCCGTTTATTAATTTAGTCTTGTTTTACATCTACCATTTTACAAATGACTGATGTAAGAGTTATTTTAACATTTACAAAGCATTTGTTAAAATCCCGTGTTTTTGATATGGAAGGAGCTCTGACGTCCCACGGCACCAGCATGCTGGAAAAATGCCGAGGACGTCAGAGCAATCTCGGACTAGTAAACATAATCAAACAATACTAAATAGTTTGACTTGCGTTTCTATTGGTATGTTGATAAGCACTTACTAGGAATTAATTAATGATGCAAATCGCCAATTAACATCGGTGTGAGTATTGACAAGCTACTTGGTGGATGTAACACCTGTTGTCAATTAAAGGTGTTTTGCCAAGTGCTACACCCGGTATCGCACTCCCCAGTTGATCACTGAACCTTGAATGACTACATGTAAGAAACACCTGTACATTTATGTACCTGCAGCTTCTATCAACATTGAGCAATGTAATAAACAAACCAAATGTAGCTAGAATCATATACCTGTATATTAGAAATACAGGTATTTGCTAGAATATGAAATTCGGGATGTTGATCAATAAAGTATATTAATTGAGTAATTGATGCAAAGAAGTATAAGAGGGACATGAAGCTCTAAGTCGGTTTTAATACTAAGTCTTGCTCAGAAAGGGTCCTGGCCTGGTTTGTCTGAATACCGCAAAGTCTGCTTACAGCTGCTGGAAAGTGAACGTTCTCGACGTGTCAAACTATTCTCTTGTTTAAATGCACAGAGCAAAGCACAGGGACTTGCTCCCCTTTATCAATATTTTGTTGACTCTTACAAAATATTGATAGAGGGGAGCAAGTCTTTTCGTACCGCACATTGACTCTAAAAAATATTGATAGAGGGGAGCAAGTCCCTGTGAGCAAAGTCTATGTTTTGCCGCGACGGCAATTAAGTTCAACCTTCTTCAGATGTGAAACCAAAAATTACGGGAAAGTGAAAAAGAAAAAAAAATATCACATTTCTATCGGTTATTGCAACCAAATGCATAATAATAAGGCATGTTTTAAAAACGTTCATTCACTGTACAAGTAGCATATCATGCATATAACTATCTAACAGTTATCACACTTGTTATGATGTTTCATAATTACTGAAATGACTGACAAGATAAAAATGTACAATTTTGGACAACTATTTTTTATTAAAGTTAAAAACATAACTACAGAACTTGAAGATCTTGAATTGGTTCAGCCATTTCTAAAGAATTTTATGGTTAAACTTGCTTTAATGGCACCAAACCTCCCTCTTTTATTGCTATCAAATAACACATTTAAAACAAAAAACATTTGCCAACAATTTAAATTATAATTGCCTTGTACCTGCAACAATTTTGGGTGTTCATAGGATTTTTATAATTTGCCATATTGGGTAGAAGAAAATTTCATACATGTTCCTGGCAGGAGGAATTGTTGATGTTACTGCATTTGTTTGTTTTGTTTTAACGGAAAGGGTAGATCTTGATGTTGACGGTCCTTAAGTTGGTGTTGAAGTTTTTGTTTTGGTTATATGTATGTTAGAAACAACCGGGGTATATGCCTCTGATGTAGGTGTTCTTTTTCTCTTTTTAGAGACTTCATTTGGTGAAGAAACTAATTTTACTGTATTTTCCTCTTGAACCTAATAATATAAAATTACAATTTAATACTTCAAAGAAAATCTTAAGCAGCATGTTGGTTTGAAAAAATGGTTATTAAGAATTTAGATTTATCTTTAAATGAGTGAGCGAGTTGGTGTTTTACGCCCGTGCAACGCTATATAGGTTATTTACAGGCGATGAACATGAAAAGGATGATAAAATGAACATGTAATGATGATGATAAATGAAATATGGGGATGGGATGGGAGACAAAAGACCGGTAAATTTTGAAGAACCACAGGAAAAGGGGGGAGGTCGGTAAGGGCGAAAAATTTAGCCTATGTGGTGCACTACTTGGCGGTCCACAAAGGGGTCTTTTACGTGCTAAAGCGTGGCACTCTCCACACACGTTGGCCCATTATGGTCAGCGGTCAGGGTTTCCGTATTATAGACCTGACAACCCCCGCGGACGAGGGCCACCCTATTCAGCCACCTAAGGTACACACTTGGTTGCTCTGTGGGCTGAGCACTGACCCGATGTCAGAATCCCAAGACCCTTGGTCGCCTCTTATTTATCTTTAAAGAAAATCTTCTTTGTTTAATAAAGTTATTGCAATATTATTGTTATATAAGAGTAGATGCATACACATATTCTTTCGTTTTTAATGTAAGAATGAAAAAGAAATACTTTTACAAATTACAAAGAAACAAAATATTTGATTTTTCCTGCAAACATACATGTAATAAAAATGCTTACATTTAATGACACATGTACTTGTCTTGGTGGTACATCAGCTTTCCTAATGGACGATAAAGTGTCCTCCTGAGGTGAGGTTTTCATTCCAGATCCTTTTTCCTATGAGAAGCATTAATATACATATAAATATACCAGTTTAACAGTAAAGTAAACAATACATTTTAAATCGACATACTGTATTATATTTATTAATAAAAAAAACTTTTTAATTATGTAAATACAAACCAACATGTAATCAATGGACAATATACTATTTATCAGTATAAATCTATAGAAGATGAAGCGACAGTTACTTACTTAGTTTTAGTTATTGCTTTACTCCCAAGCAGCGCGATTTCGGCTATATCCGGGAGATTAACATGAAAGTGGTGATACAATGAACATGAAATGATGATGAAGTGGAGGAAATGGGGACACAAGGCCAATCGGGTAGGAGAGTTTTGACTGCCACTTGAAAAAGGAGTGATGGATAGGGACGGGAAATTTTGCCTCCTGCATGGGGTTCTACGGGTCCTACTCTTACCGCGACCTGCAGCAGGGTTCGAGGAACGTGACATTTTTCCCAACACGATGCAAGACTGGTTGGCGGTCAGGTTTTCCGCATTAGTAGAAAATATTTCAGATATTTCAGCCATAATCGGGACATCAACATGTTATAATAATTAAATCCACTTCCTTGTACATTTCTTTAATAATATCTAAAAAAAAATCTTTTGAAGCTTGTAAATTAAGAACTGTCTATTTATTGTGTAAAATGCTTTACGAAGGTCTATGAAACAAGGAAATAAATATTTAGATTTTTTGAAGAATTTGTCAATTAGAGTTTTGAGAGTGAATATGTGGTCACTGGGTCGAAAACCTTTTCAATAGCCAATCTGTTCTGATTTAATGATATTATTTGTTTCAAGATATTCATCTAGTCGATTATAAAGAATTCTTGAGAAAAATTTGCAAAACTACCTTTAAATAAGGGCTTAATATAATTATGTCTCCACATATAAGGATAAACACCACTTTTCAATTTCATTAGAAATACAATCAAAACCACTGGATTTCTTATTTTTTAGTCCCTTTACAGCTTTCATCATCTCCTCCACAGTAATAGGTGAGTGAAGCGATTTACAACAATAATAAAATATTTACATTGAGATTCCATGTCAAAATTGTTGGGATGCCCAGGATTCATAAGATCTTTAAAATATCTAACCGATTCATCAACAGATATATTAGAATATATATATATGTCTACGTTTAATGTTGCAATCATTGTCATGCCATGGTTTCCGTTTAGTTTTTGGCTTAAATTTGGTATTATTGTTTTTATGATTTATGCTATATGCTTTCAGCATTATTTCAAAAAAACTCATTAATTACGGAATTAACTTCCTCATCTGTATTTGCATTATATGTAGATGTTGATGAAATATTTGTCAAATTTGTATAAACATACTCAAATCTTCTATCCGTTTAGTTTTTGGCTTAAATTTGGTATTATTGTTTTTATGATTTATGCTAAATGCCTTCAGGATTGTTTAAAAAAACTCATTAATTACAGAATTAACTTCCTCATTTGTATTTGCATTATATGTAGATGTTGAAGAAATATTTGTCAAATTTGTATAAACATACTCAATTCTTTTATCTAGAGATTCATTGATTGATTTTACTTTCATTTTGAAATTTTCTTTTATAATTTTAGACCATTTAATATTCTTAGGCAAAGGTTTTAGCTTTTCTTCTTGAGTATTATTATTATAGTTATATAATGAATGAATGTTGACTTAGCTACAATAATGTAGCTCCTTTGACATCTTTAATTAGGCGGAGCTACAATGCGGTCCCATTACTCGTAATGGAGCAAATCGAATTTCTTTCTCCAACACAAACAAAGCTTTAAAATGGTACGAATATACCTTAACATTGCGTTAATAAAAATTTTGACTAAGAGTCATAGATTAGAAATCCAACATTTTCAAAATTCTGATCCTGAACTTCATTATAAAGTAAATATCCTTCAAAATTACAAATAGGAGTGTTCGCCAATCTCATTAGTGATGTCATATTCACTAATTTGCATCTCATTAAGTGTCAAATTGGATGGCAATAAACAGTGCAATAAACAAACATCGATTGATAGGATAATTTCCCCAAATTTCAAATCCTCATAACTTTTTTGATTGATAAGATAAATTGGTTCTGTAAACGGTTCTGGGAAGAAGAATTTATTCATATTTACCACAAGTAATTTTAAAAATATAGCTTAAAAAATAAATTTTCTGCAAACCAAGTAAATTTTTGTTGAAAATTTTACATCAACCAAATTTTCGGTCTTTAGAACCACTGAATATTTGTTTGCAAAATGCACTACAAAAACGATCTTTTTCTGAAAATTGTAGAACCAAAAGAATTTTTTAATTATCTTGAAATACTAAAAAGTTATGACAGCTTAAAGACGTTTTCCAACACAATTTTATTGTCTTTTTGCCCTCCAAAAATATTCCACAGGTAAGCTCTGACGTCACGGCGAACATTCCTATACCAAAACGCGGGTATAAACGGTTAATTTGGATATGCTATATATCGATATTTCAAGGAGTAACCTCTCATCAGTAGCATTTAAACCAAAACATTGGAAGGTCAAATCCAAACTGTTGAAAACGAAAAGTACTCAAAACCAAAAAGTTCGAACAAGGAAGCCAAATCCAGCACCAAGGGTCCCGTGCGGGGCCCGGGTGGCGAATAGGCCCGCAGCAGAGCCTAGCTTGTCGTAAGAGGCGACTAAGGGTCTTGGGATTCTGACGTCGGGTCGGTGCTCAGCCCACAGAGCGACCAAGTGTGTACCCTAGGTGGCTGAATAGGGTAGCCCTCGTCCGCGGGGGTTGTCAGGTCTATAATACGGAAACCCTGACCGCCGACCATAGTGGGCCAACGTGTGTGGAGAGTGCCACGCTTCATGCACGTAAAAGACCCCTTTGTGGACCGCCCAGTAGTGCACCACATAGGCTAAATTTTCCGACCCTACCCACCTCTCCCCTTTTTCCTGTGGTTCTTCAAAATTTACCGGTCCTTTGTTTCCCACCCCATCCCCATATTTCATTTATCATCATCATTTCATGTTCATTATATCATCCTTTTCATGTTCATCGCCTGTAAATAACCTATATAGCGTTGCACGGGCGTAAAACACCAACTCACTCACTCACTCACTCCAGCACCAAGGATATCGACCATGTGCATTACAAGGAAAGAAACCTGGTGTTTTAAACAATTTAGAATTTAAAAATCGGAAATTTCAGCAACAAAATATTAGAAATTTTATGGTAAATCGTGTCAGACAAATCTGACGACCAGGCTTGTGATTACCCTCGGGGACCTCTGGTCCACCAGCAGCGGCTATCGCCCAGTGGTTTCAAAATTACAAATACCAAAACGCGGTTATAAACGGTTAATTTGGATATGCTATATATCGATATTTCAAGGAGTAACCTCTCATCAGTAGCATTTAAACCAAAACATTGGAAGGTCAAATCCAAACTGTTGAAAACGAAAAGTACTCGATGCACCATTATTATTAATTAGAGTGACTTTCCCACCTGAATCGCCCAGGGTCCTACTGTGATAACATTCATCAAATTGACTGTGGAATGTTCAATTACTTGGTGATTAATGTAATTAAATATTTGATCCTGAACTTGATGAAGTTCAAGATCAGTGTAAGAATATAATAAAGAAAGAATGTGTCCATGGTACACGGATGCCCCCGCTGGCCTCAAACAGGAAGTAGATTTCTGACAGGTCTGAAAATTGCTAAGGACATACAGTTTGTCATACTAATCCATCCTACCAAGTTTCAAAACATTATGGTATACAGTTCCTGTGAAAAGCTTGGCGGAAATGTTCATATCATGTTCACATATTTTCACATCCTAAGTTCCAAACAGGAAGTAGATGTCCGACAGGTCTGAAAATAGCTTAGGACATACAGATTCAGCACATGCGTAGTGACACAATCACGTGTGTGTTACTAAATTCAAAAGCGCGCTCACGACAACAAAGACCTAACAGGAAAAGATGTGTTGGGTTCAAGGATTCAAAATCTAAACGGTATGTAATTTAAACAAAAGCATAATTATGTACAAGATCGATTATCTTTCACGGGCTCACAGAAGCTGGCCAAAACTTCGGTACTTACTGAGCTTCTGGGGCATGTTATTGACGTCCTTTTTCCCAGACAAGTTGTATTTTATCGACTGTCTGCATTTATTATTTAATTAAGGTCTTTCCCTTTCTGAAGGAAAGACCTTACTGTATTTCTTATGATTATTATTATTATTATTATTTTTTTTTTCTGCCACGGATGTCAAAAAAGTTTCTTGACCGATTTTTACGAAATTTGGCACACTTATTCAGCACTGCCAGGAGCAGAATTGAGTAAGCCTGTTAGCGCCAACTCCTATTAGTTTTTGCGCAGTAGCGCAAAACGCTGTTTACCCTTGTTATCAGGTGAGCTCAGAAACGGTAATAGTTATCAAGATTCCGATTAGTGAAAATGGTAGCTTACATCCTGGTGATAATTTATCATGCAAAAAGAATGCTGTAATTTACTTCCTGGTTGCGCGCGTATGGCGCAAACTTAGCGCAAAATGTCAAAGTTGTCCGATTTTGATGAAATTTGGTTTCCAGGTAGATTTGAGGGTCCTGACAACGAATCTGTGGTCAAAATTTTTTTTGCGTTTACCATTGCCAAAATGGCGGTCGTCAAATGGTTTTTTACTTATAACTCGAAAACGGTTAGAGATAGTATAGACAATATATGAACAAAAAATGATCGTCTTGAAAAGACCTACAATTTGAGTCCAAGAAGTGCATGATTCGGTTGAGCGGTTTCGAAATAGCGGCCGAAACAGGTTTTCGCGAAATACGTTTTTTGCCAATAACTTGAAAACCGTAAAAGATTGTATAATAGACATGTGTATGAAAAATGACCGTCTTCACAAGACCTATCCTTTAAGCCCAAGAAATACATGTAACGGTTGACTGGTTTCAAAATGGCGGCCAAAAACCTCATCCTATGCATTATTTACTTGTAGATAACATTAAAACGTAACATATAATATAGTAAATTTATATATTTTGATTATCAATAATTAAAGAGCTTAACTTCAAGACAAAGGTCAAAGGTCATAGGTCAACTTTACGGGAAAGACCTCTCATTTGTTCTCTGAACAAATGGCATTTTAATATTCTTATTCCAATTCTTCGTTAACAACACTTAGACTTAAAAATAATAATGGTTTCGCCATTTCTGAACGGATTTGGCTGAAATTTCGAGGACTGCTAGAACTACTTCAAACGGAAGCACAGCTCACCCTGGAAGCTCGTACCTAGCCCAGTTTTTGAGTTATGCCCCCGCGGGCCTTTTTTTTATGAAATCTTGTTATCAGATAAACTCCAACATCGTTCAACCGATCGACCTAAAATTTTGTACAGTTGCTTAGGTTGCTGAGTTCTCGCTTTGTAGCTAACCATCATGTCCGTATCTGGTCCCATTTTGAAGTTACGCCCCTTTGCAGTTTTCACTAAAAAGTCGCTATTTTCGCCAAAATCAAAGTTTTCCGGGCCAAATCTTTTGGTGCCCGCTCTCCGTAGACATGTGCCCGACTGGCCTCTATCAAAGAATTGGGCGGGGCTCTCTTTTTTTTTTTCGAAAAAAATGTTCTTTTTTAGAATTTAGAAATGTCAAAAAACGTATATTGACCCCTTTTTGTACTTTTGCCAAATCAACCGGAAGTGCCAAAATGCTGTCAAAAGTGGCCCAAATCCTAGCCAAATGTTTTGACCAAAGGTCCCCTTTTACAAAAATTCCCTCCCGTTTCTGACTTTTTCAAAATTTAAATGTTCTGCATACCCGTAAAATGCAAAAAATCCTGACTTATTTCTTTCGATTTTCCTATAGAAACGTGTTTCCTGATTTTAAAATTGAATGAAATCACTTAAATCCACTTTAAGTCACAAGAATAATCCAATTTCAAGACGATTTTTACTGTTTTAAATGTCGGTCACTTCGCTGACAACAATTGTCATAATTTCCTATAAACAGGTGCTTTCAATTATGAAGTTACTCAGGCGCGACGACCATGTATTCCATATAGTAACACTTATATGAATGAAATAAAATTGAAGTGTACTGGTCAACGTTCAATCCTCGACTGAGATTTAAAAAAACAGAGTCGTAGTTTTATTCAAATATGACGTAGAGCGCGCGCGACACCATAGAAACCTACAAATAACAAAGTGTCGCTATATATAGTAACAAAGAAAATAAACTAAAAACTGAAGCCCCCCCCCAATTTTTGTACTTGCATGTATGCGCGATAACTTACATGTATGAAATAGCCCCCCCCCCCCCCCCCCCGTCAAAAATTGTTTTGTCATGTAAAAGAAAAAACAAACAAACATTAAAAGTTATTTGAAAAACAAACAAAACGAAAGTATAAAAAAAAAACATACAAAAAACAAAAAATACGGACGGACGGACAGACAGACATACAAACATGTAAATGACATAACATCCTTTAAGACTCAGTGAAAATGGCGGAAATGGTCCTCTAAAATGTAAAAAAAAACCTACTTATTTTTTTTCTATGAGCAACTGACGTATAATTAAGGTCTTTCCCTTTCCAAAGGGAAGACCTTATTGATTTCGTTCTTCCTATTATTATTCTTTTTCTTCTGCCATCAGCGTCAAAAAATTGCTTTGACCGATTTTGATGAAATTTGGCACACTTACTCGGCACTGCCTGGAATCGACGTAACTTAGGGCCTGACGCTAAACTATTCTTAGTTACGGCGCAATCGCGCAAAACGCTGTTTACCCTTGTTATCAGATCTCCTCCGAAACGGTAATAGTTATCAAGATTCTGTTTAGTGGAAATGGTAGCTTACATCCTTGTGATGATTTATCATGCAAAAATAATGCTCTAATTTACTTCCTGATTGCACGCGTATGGCGCAAACTTGGCGCAAAATGTCAAAATTGTCCGATTTTGATGAAATTTGGTTTCCAGGTAGATTTGAGGGTCCCGATTAAGAATCTGTGGTCAAATTTTTTTTGCGTTTACCATTGCCAAAATGGCGGTCGTCAAATGGTTTTTTACTTATAACTCGAAAATCGTTAGAGATAGTATAGACAATATATGAACAAAAAATGATCGTCTTGAAAAGACCTACAATTTGAGTCCAAAAAGTGCATGATTCGATTTAACGGTTTCGAAATGGCGGCCGAAACAGGTTTTCGCGAAATACGTTTTTTGCCAATAACATGAAAATCTTAACAGGTAGTATATAAGACATGTGTATGAAAAATGACCGTCTTGGCAAGACCTATCATTTCAGCTCAAGAAGTACATGTCACGGTTGAGTAGTTTCAAAATGGCGGCCAAAAAACGTCATACAAAGCATTATTTTGTGTCGTGATGCGCCAACAAAATTTGTTTCAAAACGGTTAGTCCTAAAGACTTCGGACCTTCACCAATCGTCTTAGGTGATATAAGTTGCATCCGAAAATATAAATGTCATAGGTCAAATCTCAAGTTTGAATTATTGCGTCATAACTAAATATAGGAATGAGCAATTCATATTTAACATTGTAATGTTAAGGAAAAGTCCATAGTTACCATATATTTTCATAATCAGTTAAGAAGGGGCTACAATTTGGGCCCAAGGTCAAAGGTCAAAGGTCAAGGTCAGTCCTAAGAAATAAGGTAACCTTAAGGAAAAGTCCATAGCAACCATATATTTTCAGAATCAGGGTGAAAGGGGCTGTAACTTGGGTCCAAGGTCAAAGGTCATAGGTCATGGTCAGTCCTTAGCAACAAGATAATCTTAAGGAAAAGTCCATAGCAACCATATAATTTCAGAATCAGTGCGGAAGGGGCTATAATTTGGGTCCAAGATCAAAGGTCAAGGGTCAAGGTTAGTCCTTAGCATCAAGGTTATCTTTAGAAAAAGTCCATAACAACCATATATTTTATGAATCCAGACTACTTGCGGAGTTTATCTTTTACTGATCGGAAGTGACCTTTTGTCCATAGCAACCGACCTAAAAGTGCATAGCAACAATATGTTTTATGACTCCTGACTTCCTGCTGAGTTTAAATTTCAATATTATATGACCGGAAGTGATGTTTTGTTTATAACAACCGACCTTAAAGTCAATAGCAACCATATATTTTTAATCTGGACTACATACCAGGTTGATATATCCAAAAATGGTATCATTCAGTTTGGAATCTATTTCTATTGGAGGCTAAAATAGGAAAGACCTCGCAATCGTTCTTTGAACGATTGTAATTTAATTTTATTATACATATTTGATTATATTATCTTTTTAAATGTATGTTTGAAATAAACATGATAAACCCGGTTTCGCGTACACAATTTAGTTCGGTCGATCTATAAATAATACATGTAATATGGCTGCGCCCATGTTTTTAATAATTACTGTTTTAGAAAAGCTATGTTGTAATTATTTAATAGAAATGTAAAAAACTATGCTGGTGAAATCGCCATTTGTCGGTATAGAAAGTCTACAGTCGTACAGAGCTTGTGTTTTATTGTTAAATTTAACTCGACTTGAAATGAAGTTGAATCGCCAAAATGATGCATTCAAAACAAATACTGTAAACGTACTTATTTTTGCGTGGTATTTATTTTCACGGATTTCGCGGTCACTTAATTTCCGCGAAAATAAATACCCGTGAAATTAAATACCTTATTTTTGGAAAAAAATAATAAGCTTTGTTTTCATGTAATACTTATTGGCTAGAGTGTACTCTTGATGTTGAAAGTAACGGTTCTATGTGAATGCCAAACATCAAAGGGATTGTTATCAAAACATCTTTACAATCGACCCAAGCTTACCTTAATTTAAATTGACATTTTTATTGTACACAACCTTTGACCTTTCCAATACACGCTAGAAGTGAATGACCCAAGCTGACCATCCTTTTTGTACCTGATCTTTAACCATTCAATTGTGTGATAATCGATAACAGTTTTAAATGACAGACGGATTATAGAATTGTAGCCACAATAAATTTTGATCTTTAATTGGGCTTCTGAGTAATTAGTAAATCAATCATGCAATTCAATTTATAATTGACCAACAAACATATTTACAAATACGACATTTGAAAGAAATTAAATTAAATGTTAAAGAACTTACAAAATTCATAGCCTCAATCAATAAGTCAGTTGTCGTCATTATTTATTTTTTATCACAACTATTACGAAAGAAGCGTTATTTTAGGTTTATATTAACTTTCAATCATACATTAATCCGCGAAAACCGCGAATGGTCAGTGAGAAAAACCGTGAAATTAAGTACCCGCGAACTTGTTTCAAATACGGAAATCGCGAAAATAAGTACCCGCGAAAATAAGTACGTTTACAGTATTATCTTTATTTTACCAATTACATTACCTATTTGTCTGCTCAGCACAGAAATGACTTCCTAGATAAGCTCAGAGCAGTTGCTCGTTCTTCGGATGTTACAGAATTGCTGTAAAAAAGTTGACCAATAGTATTTACTAGGTCACTATATAAAAATAATATTTTTTACAGCAGATCAACAATATTTGAATTAAGGATGGTCACTCCTGATCTTTCTATCAAACTTTTTTAAATATGTGATGAAAATGATAGATAATTGTCAACTCTATCAAAAGACTAAAACCATAGGTCCGTGTGCTCGTTTCTATGATATATGATGTCAAAAATTTGACGGGAAATCATTCTCCTCTAGATTTTACATTATTTTAATAATGTAATTATTAGTATTGTGTCATTTTTTATGCTATTCATGCAGAAATAGAGAGGAAGCTGTCACACAGTTTGTGATTTTTGGATCAATAAAATCTTGAATCTTGAATCCCATTAGATCTTGGACTAGGAACAAAGGATCTCTGGACCACAATATAGAACTATGTTGTAGCCAACATCAACTATTACTATTCCAAGTGTTGTTGCTGCAAAAAACTAGACTTATTTCAGAATCATCTTGCCACAAAGAACTGATATTTTCTTTATGTTGCTCTAGAATTTCGGAATGAAACATTTCAATATAACTTCTACAATCTGGCAATGTTGCTGCCACAAAGCGGTACCATTAAGAAATATCCGTAATCGAGTCTCCATAAATAAGTGTTTTATAATAAGGAGTTTGATACCATCTGCTCCAGGGCCTCTTTTGGTTTGTATTCGTACATTGGCCCTTTTTGCACATGTCTGTGTAATGAGTGCCTTTTTCCTGGGTGGGTCTACACAATTTAATTTGTTGTTTCAATTACTTCTTGTCCCAATTACGACTGAAATATTGTTGACTGGACAGAAAAAAAAAACCAAACAGCATAACATTACGTTTTTTCATAATCGTGTTTCAGTCAGTCTCGCCCTTGCATCTAGGTGTGAACAAATTTCCTTTCTTCTCGTACTGGTTTTTATACGACCGCCAAAAAATTGCGGACGTATAATGATATGATGCTGTCGTCGTCGTTGTCTAATAACTTTAGTGTATACACGATGAAAATTCACAATGATATTCCTTACTATTAAAGGATGGATGGGATTGATTTTGGGGGTCCCACCTGTTTTGGTTTCGAAATTAGGGGCCAAAAATGCTACTTTAATGTTTGTTGACACAATAAATTTAGTTCTAGTCATCTGATTGCTTTGTACTTTGGCATCCTTGACTTAAAAGGGTAAATGGGTCATTTTGGGGGTCCCTCCTTTTTTTTGTTTCGAATTTAGGGGCCCAAAAGGGGAAAAAATTCAAATATTTTATTGTATCCACCATAACTGTGTTTCTAGCTGTCTTATAGCTGTGAAATTTGTGAAGAATGTTTCTTACAATAAAAGATTTAACCTGATGAACTTTTGCGGGCCCCCTTTTTCTCGGTTATGTAATTAGGGGCAAAAATTGAAACTTTAATATTAGTGGTCCGATTTTGAATCCGTTCGAAAAAAAAAAATTCCTTTTTTAAATGTAAGTGGAAAGTCCACCAAAAAGCTGCATGTGTCAAAAACCTTTGTCAGTCCACCATGGGCTGCATGAGTCCAGAGCAATGTGCTATCCATATTAGGCTTAAAATGTACAGGGTTTAACACATTGCGGTCATATCATGCTCGGCGAAGCTTTTTATCTTTTTTTGCGCTCATGGCTCTCCTCTGTAGTTAAACTTTGCTTAAAAGCTTTACCAGGTTGGCCCCTGGTCTATTCCCTATTTTCGTAAATAGCGAGTTATATCCCATTTGCAAGAGTTGTCCTGTATTACAGTAGGTATATTGTCCCGTGCGGGGCCCGGGTGGCGAAAAGACCCGCAGGAGAGCCTAGCTTGTCGTAAGAGGCGACTAAGGGTCTTGGGATTCTGACGTCGGCTCAGTGCTCAGCACACAGAGCGACCAAGTGTGTACCCTAGGTGGCTGAACAGGGTGGCCCTCGTCCGCGGGGGTTGTCAGGTCTATAATACGGAAACCCTGACCGCCGGCCATAGTGGGCCAACGTGTGTGGAGAGTGCCATGCTTCATGCACGTAAAAGACCACTTTGTGGACTGCCAAGTAGTGAACCACATAGGCTAAAATTTCCGCCCCTACCCACCTCTCCCCTTTTCCCGTGGTTCTTCAAAATTAACCGGTCCTTTGTTTCCCATCCCACCCCAATATTTCATTTATCATCATCATTTCATGTTCATTGTATCATCCTTTTCATGTTCATCGCCTGTAAATAACCCATATAGCCTTGCACGGGCGTAAAACACCAACTCACTCACTCAGTAGGTATATTACATTGGAATGAACGGGGAAAATAAAGTTTTTATTTTTTCTAAATTATTCAAAGGGCTTAGCGATCCTTGTTCGTCAAGGAAAACATGTTAAATACCATTTTGAAAAAAATATATATATTTAACTTTTAGAAATGTTTTGACAAAATACAAAATAAATGCAGAAAAGCTTATAATTCCCCACAGTAACTAGTATAAAATAACTTCTGAAAAGAGAAGATAACTCTGCAAATGGGAGATAACCCACTATATACAAAAAGAGGGAAAACTGCAGGAACGCCATTTATAAAGAAATACATTTTGAAGTACTTGTAAAAGTTTTTCCCCCCCGAGTAAATGATCACGACCTAGCAACGTGATTTCATTCAATCTAATAAAAGTATTACCCAATCGCTTATTTATCGCTATTTACAGTAAAAAAAAACAATTGAAAAATAGGTCAAAACTAGCGTTTTCATGTTTTTGGTCTATAGAATGAAAACTATTGCAGATAGAGAAAAGCTGTTGCTTGCTTTAAGACCGGTTCTTATCAGATGAATTTACCAAGCGGTAACTTGTTAAGCATATAAGGGGAGTGGGCGGGATCAAGTTGCAGCAGAAGATAAAAATAAAAAAAAACGGTGTGTTGAAAGTTTTTTTGTTTGTTTTTTTGGTGTTTAACGCCCTTTATCGACGCCCCTGGGTCACGAAGACTGACCAGAGATTCGGCACCATTTCTCAGCATTAAAAAAGGTAAACGCTATGACCATGCCACCGTTGATACATGAGATCAAAAGGGCTCTTTGGCACCATGCTACGTTGAACAAATGGGCACAGTTAGGGTTTTTTGGGGGTTTATGATTTCAAATTGGCCGCCAAAAACCAAAAAACTAATACCTCCATTTTCTCGGAAACTACATGATGAAATTCATCAAAACTTGATATACATGTTTCTGAACATAATTGGAACTTTTTGGCCAAAATAAAAATTCGCAAGTGGCGGCCTTTTGAAAAATGGCCGAAAAACGGCGAAAACTGTAAACATTGTCCGATTTCAACGAAACTTGGTATACAGGGTATTTAGGTGATGGCGACTCAAGGCGAATTGTCAGAATTTCCATAATGGCCGCCATTTTCAAGATGGCCGACAAAAATCGCATTAAATGTAAACGTTGTCCGAATTCAACGAAATTTGGTATAGAGGGTATATTGGTTATGACGACCTACCACGAATTGTCGAACTTTCCGTAGTGGCCTCCATTTTCAAGACGGCCGCAGAAAATTTAGAAAAATGTAAATATTGTCCGATTTCAACGAAACTTGGTATAGAGGGTATATGGGTGATTCAAGGCGAATTGTCGGAATTCTGTTGAAGAGAACAGACATTACAGGAGAATGGGAGGGACATATCATATTTTAGGAAACCTAAATTTTAATTTTATTATTTTTTATTTTCTTATTATATATAAGGATCTTGAATATTTTTATTTTTAGATATAAATAGGATTAAAGCATACAATTAACATTAGGGTTAGTGTAAAACAGACAATCAGATTTAGAAGTCAGGGTTGGCAAGGTATTGACCGCCCGGGTTTTCCCTTAAAATTGTCTAAGCTGGCATTTCTGTGTAATTAAAAATTTTTCATGAACAATAATATTTAATTAATAATAGTTTACACTTTCAAATTTTTCCTCATCCTAATTAATCTTGCAATTGCTCTAAAACTCAAAACTTAAATAACATACCTATAAATTGAACTTGTTATAATAAAGGTTGCAAGAGAAAAAAATGAAATATGTCTTTTAGTGAAGATAAATACTACCATAGTATGACTAAAAATCACAGTTAGGAGTAAAATATGGTAGCGTAATCCTTCTGAGAACTCCTGGTCACATTAAATTATTAATGTGGGTTCTTGAATAGTGTACAACTACAGTAAAACAAACTCAGTAGAGGTTTGATAAGAATATATATGAAGGAACAATGAACAATAGCACAATATAATAATGTAAGATGTTATAGGTGTTTAAATTCCCAACAGACTGACTTGAATGAGCACGCAGGCTCTATTTATACTAATAATTAGCACGATTAATTAATAATCATATATGGATATATAGGTTAAACACTTAACCAATCAAACAGTTATTGATGCAACACATAATTAACAAACCACTAGGGCACCAGTAGTAGGGCACTAGGGCAAGGGCCAGTAGGGCGCTAGGGCACCAGTGATAGGGCACTAGGGCACCAGATCAAATTACATTAGGGCATGGGAAAATGAAATTAATACCTACAACATCTGGTGTTTACCATTAACTAATCTTTTGGAAACAAAGAATAACCTTGAAAAACTAATTAAGCTGCCAAATTTAGCGGACGTGAAAATATGAATGATGACATCTATGAAGCACTTGATCTGGTACAAATATACTTATAAACGAACTTTTATATGATGAATTAAATGAAAAAGGGGGAGGCAAAATACAAAAATTCACTACACAGCCCCCCACTTGCATTGAACTTCCACTGTTCAAAGATAATAATACAATATACAATAATCATTCGAACTCCATTAACACGTGTAAAGAAAATCAAAATAACAACAGATATGGCACATATACTCATGTCTTACTATCTGTAAACATGTTAAAAAAATGATAATAAAATTAAATATGAAAAAAAAACTTAGGACAAAGACAAAAATTACTTAGACTAGAATCACATTTATCGATTTAACTGTTAACTCGTATGCCTTTTTCCTCAAAATACAACTTAAACGTTCCTTTTTAGCTCACCTGGACCGAAGGTCCATGTGAGCTATTGCCATCACTTGGCGTCCGTCGTCGTCCGTCGTCGTCGTCGTCTGTCGTCGTCCGTCGTCGTCCGTCGTCGTTAACTTTTCTTTGAAAATCTTCTCCTCCGAAACGACTGAAGGGATTGCTTTGAAACTTTGCACACTTCATCTATGGGATGTCCTCTACCAAGTTTGCACAAATGGTGACCGCCGTCTAAACAACATGGCCGCCGTTACTAAAAATAGACCAGGGGGGTCAGACTACTGTTTTGGGCTTGTAAATCAAAAAGTATAAGAGATAGATGAAATCTGATGCCACGCTACTGCTTCAGCATCAAAATCTCTACAAATGTCTTCATTGAGTCGAAGTTGTCAGATGACCCCTTATAGGAGTTGCGGCCCCTTAAAGGTGAAAAATAGCATTTTTTCATGTTTTTGGTTTATAGAATGAAAACTATGACAGATAGAGAAAAGCTGTTGCTTGCTTAAATGTTCAGTTCATTTAGCTCTACAAAAGTCTCCATAGGGTCGAAGTTGTCAGATGACCCCTTATAGGGGTTTCAGCCCCTTAAAGGCGAAAAATAGTGTTTTTGGCCTATAGAATGAAAACTATAGCAGATAGAGGAAAGCTGTTGCTTGCTTAAATGTTCAGCTCATTTAGCCCTAAAAAAGTCTCCATAGGGTCGAAGTTGTCAGATGACCCCTTTTAGGGTTACAGCTCCTTAATGCCAAAAAAATAACGTTTTTGGCCTATAGAATGAAAACTATTGCAGATAGAGAAAAGCTGTTGCTTGTTTAAATGTTCAGTTCATTTAGCTCTACAAAAGTCTCTATAAGGTCGAAGTTGTCAGATGACCCCTTATAGGGGTTTCAGCCCCTTAAAGGCGAAAAATATTGTTTTTGGCCTATAGAATGAAAACTATTGCAGATAGAGGAAAGCTGTTGCTTGCTTAAATGTTCAGCTCATTTAGCTCTACAAAAGTCTCCATAGGGTCGAAGTTGTCAGATGACCCCTTGTAGGGATTACAGCCCCTTTAAGGCGAAAAATAATGTTTTTGGCCAATAGAATGAAAACTATTGCAGATAGAGAAAAGCTGTTGCTTGCTTAAATGTTCACCTCATTTAGCTCTACAAAAGTATTCATAGGGTCGAAATAGTCAGATGACCCCTTAAAGGGTTATAGCCCTTGAAAGGTGAAAGATAGTGTTTTTGCTTATAGAATCAAAACTATTGCAGATAGAGAAAAGCTTTTTCTTGCTTAAACATATAGCTTATTCAGCTATACAAACGTTTTCATTGGGTTGACATCAAGACCAGGTGAGCGATTCAGGCTCCTGGGAGCCTCTTGTTTTAAGCACAAAATTTACTCTTAAAAGAAAATATAAACTTTTACAATAAAAAAACTTAACCGTAAACAAAATGACTAGATCTCAGGTAATACAAACCTATACTTTAACCTAAAATAAGACTTTAAAAAAAATCTTAATATATATTGAAACATACATGTACAGGACGGACTATTTAATGTATTTCATATTGTAATACTAGTAAAAAAACCAAATCAAACAATACATATTATATTTTACTAATGAAAAGGGATACCAGGAAAAGTATAACGTGGATCCATCATTTCAACGAAATGTACAACATGGACTCCAGAATCCATAAAATGGTTCCTGGAGTGCCAGATTAAAAGCTAAAATTTCCATTCATGCAAAACATAGAACACAAAAAGTCTATACTGATTAGTATTTAAACAACTGACTTAATTTACAGAAATATAACAGAGTTCCAGTATAGTTCCCTCCTAGTTGAATTCTTGAACTGTAACCGTGCTTCTGTTTAGAGCCTCTGCGTGCTCAATCATCTCTTCCTCCATGTACTTGAGATAACATCTCCAGTCGAAACTCCGGGGATCATAGTGGCGGGTTGTGCAAAAGTGGTGTTTCCGCTTCTCGTACTCCTTACCATCCTTCACTCCTCTGATAGTAATAAGATTCAAGCTAATGATCTCCAGGCTTAAGTCGTCCACACCATCATCCTCATCATTTCCACAATCGCCTTCTATCTCTCCATCGAATTCCGAAGAGTCTTCAATAATGACAATTTCATCAAAGACTTGTTGTTCCTCAGGCTGAAAAAGGACCTCGTCCTGAGGCACCAAAGGATCAGGATCAGACCTTAGACGTTTTTCCTGTCCGTTAGTCTCGACGCGTCCCTATTAGCATTTCTTGGGGCGGCACACTGGGCCAGATTAACAACTAATGGTCCCCTTTCACCAGAAAGTATTTGTCAAATTTGTGAGCAAAAAGGTCATGAAGCTTTACGTTGTCGTTTTTTCAAACTGCGAACAGCTCCTGTACAAAGTGTAAAGTGTAATATGTACTGAAGTTGGTCACTCTGCCAAACATTGTCCCAGTTATTAACCGGTAAACCAGTCGCTCCTAAGGGAACACAGGGCACGCTCGCCCAGGAGGCCAATAATTAGTTCTGTCAGGTTACGAGACAGGTCGCCCTCCCGTTTTAGTCATGTTAAAATGTTAATAATGTAGACATGTTGGATTGTGATTCAGGCACTAGTACATGTACTTTTAGCAATGTTGATAGTGACAATTTTGAAATTGATAATGACAGCAACTTTTTGTACCTACCTGTCCGTTTCAGTTCTAGATTAAAAGTTTCAGCTCTTTTAGACTCAGGAAGTTCTATAAATTTAATTTCTAAAGAACTTTATAACGCAATTCCTTCTAGCCGAAAAAGCAACATTGAGGAATGTTATGGACCTATTCGTTTGGCCAATAATCAGAAAATAGATGTATGTGGTACTTCAAATATTAAAATGACTATATCTGGAGGATAACAATGAAATAAATTGACAAATTGTATAAAGATAATGTTCTACAGAGTTTTGTCTTAACACCAAGTTCCCCCCTTTTGGCCCCCTTTTCTTTGAAATGGTAAGGGCCAAAATCCCCTTACACATGAGGAAACTTTCTCTAGTGGTTAGAAACACCATTTTAAAACAATGTCACAATTCGTCAGCCCACTACAATTAATTTTTTTTTAATAACCCATTTGCCAGGACAAACACTTATAATTGTCGTTTTTGGCTTCTTTGACCCCTAAATTCTCGAAAACGGTATGATATATTGTAAATCTGTTTGAAAAACTCAGGCAGGGATTTTTACAAGCATTCCAATGAAGAAAAGATTTTGAAAATTTGACCACAAATAAAAAAATCGATTTTTTGGGTGGGGCTCTTTTTTTGACCACTTATAGTAATATCACGGTACAAGATACATCAAAACTGTTGTTACATTTTGTTGACAGAATTTATTGAAGAATATAATGAAAAAAGAATGTTCAAAATGGGATGAAAATTAAACATTCTAACGATGTTTTGTCAATATACCCATTTTTGCCCCTTTTGGCCCCTTTTCTTAAACGGTAGGGGCCAGAAACCGCAAATGCAATACCAACCTTCCTTTAGTGGTTATAAACATCATATCAAAATATATAACAATTGGTTAACTACAACTAAAGTTATCACACGGAAACCAAAGTGTCTACAGACGACAACGACATCGTCATAACATGATACGATAGCAAAATTTTGCAGTCGTATAATAACCACTTTTATTCAACTTATAATGGGCTGTAATCCCTATAAGGGGTTATCTGACAAATTCGATACTGTGGAGACTTTTGTAGAGCTAAATGAGTTAGTTAAACATTTAAGCAAGCAACATTCTCTATCTGCAATAATTTTTATTCTATAGGGGGAAACATGAAAAAAACGCTATTTTTTTTAACTTAAAAGGACCAAAAACCCCATCAATTGTCATCTGACAACTTCGAAAATCGCTACCATTGACATTGACCGCCTCATCATCATCATGATCAAAAATGTTCAATCAAGCCTCTAAATCAACATACTCATCAGATCGATCATTATTTGAGACGTTGGTTTACAGGAACAGGTTCATCATTTTCAGCATGCTGTTTATTTTTTACAGGCTGTTTAGGCATAGACTTTGCTTTTTGACTTTTTTACCAGCATTGCTAAGTCTATGCCTAAACATAATTGAACATTTTTGATCATGATGATGATGAGGCGGTAAAAAAGTAAAAAAAGATCTTGTAAAACCTCAGGGTCGTATGTTGACTTTTATTAACAAATGGTGCTCTTTTCATCTTGGTCGTTACTCCTGACGATATTCGTTTGAAGGCCTTGCCTTCGTTCTTCTTACACGTCTTTGAACTAAGTTTTATCGCCGTCTGTGTTAGCCTTCTCGTTTACTTACTGACAACTTTTTAGACGTGCTCGTCATTCTCATTCTTATGACAAATTACAGCGCATGCGCGGATAATTTCCCGATTACTGTGTCATGAGTCAACAATGAAGTACATAGGAAAATTATTTTTAATCGGTATAATTAATTTATTTCGTTAAATCTAACATTTGTTCTGTTCTTTTATTAAAATTTATCTTTTCTTCTTTCCGTTAATGTAAGTCATGCTTTTTAACCGTCACTTTACAGTTGAAAAATAACCTTAAAATCTCTAACTCGGTAGGTAAATTGTTCATAAAATGAACAAATCCAAACTTTCAAAAATTAATATAAACATTCTTACTCATCGAGCTAATAGTTTTAAAATTGAAATAACTAATTTTTTACCGTCATTTTTGCACTAAAGCTTGCTCAAAATTTAGTATTTTTTTAATACAAGTTCATTGTACAAAGATATATCGTATGTATGTATATGACACCGTTAGACGATGACTTATCATGCAAATAGTTGATAAAAAAAAACAAGAATATTATATTGAAATGAAATTTTTAATGTCCATGATACTACTTGTATTAAATTGTGTACTATCAACTTGAAATGCATTAAGTTAATCAAGATGACCAGGTGGCGAACAGGCCAGCAACAGAGCCTAGCTTGTCGTAAGGGGCGACTAGGGGGCTTGGGATTCTGACGTCGGGTCAGTTCTCAGCCCACAGAGCGACCAAGTGTGTACCCTAGGTGGCCGAATATGGTGGCCCTCTTCCGCGGGGTTTGTCAGATCTATTATACGAAAACATCTGAGTATAGACAAATGTATTGTCCATTTCACATGGTAGATCAAACAGAGCAAACAAAAATCCATTTACTGGTCCTACCGTGGAAGCAACCCCTACATTATCTCCGTTGGTATGTTTCACTCTAATCTTTACGTAAAGTTTCGTTCTCTTTAAATCGATGTACTCTGTTCCATTTTGTACACATAAATTGAATTCAATAGGGTTGTATGCAGTAACCTGTGAGGTTGGACGGCATTATTCGTAAGTAATAGATTCCACTCCAAGTTGATAAGGTGGTACTTGAAAAAGGTCAAGCTCGCTTGGTTGAGCCTCGGAAAAATGTTCAGCAGATGTGATCAACGGCATGATGTGTTAATCAATCAATCAATCACTCAGTAAATACGTCCAATTTATATTTTTTACTCTTCGTGTTGCAACTTCCTTTCACTTTAGGAGTTGATTTAGAACTGTGCTTTCTCTTCCTTGTTTTATAGCCTGTTACATTTCATGATTTTCTTCCATTATAGCTTTTGCCATTTTAACCATTTGAACACTGGGACTAACTAAATTCACGCTGTACGGACTTTTTACATTTTTTTCATTTTTCGCGCCACTCAACAATTCTGCGTCGGATGGTTTTCGTATCCAATGTATTGTATTGGGTTTGGATAAAGTCTGTATTTCGTTTGAAGAAGGAATTTTTCCTTGCACACAATTTTCATAATATTTACACCATTTCTCCATGCTAGGGATGTACATTTTTGATGCCCCGAAACTCATTGTTACACCGTTGATGGTTAATGAATGAATGAATGAATGAATGAATGAAAGATCAGTTTCGACCCTTTCTTCTTATATGAAGTGTAAAGTTTATGCGGTTAGATAGAAATGATGCTTCTTCTCCTTTGCCAGTCCATATATCTATTTCGATGTAGTGAATTTCTTTCTTTTTTATCGGTAAATACAATGGATTGGAGTCCCGTGCGGGGCCCGGGTGGCGAATAGGCCCGCAGCAGAGCCTAGCTTGTCGTAAAAGGCGACTAAGGGTCTTGGGATTCTGATGTCGGGTCAGTGCTCAGCCCACAGAGCGACCAAGTGTGTACCCTAGGTGGCTGAATAGGGTAGCCCTCGTCCGCGGGGGTTGTCAGGTCTATAATACGGAAACCCTGACCGCCGACCATAGTGGGCCAACGTGTGTAGAGAGTGCCACGCTCCATGCACGTAAAAGACCCCTTTGTGGACCGCCAAGCAGTGCACCACATAGGCTAAATTTTCCGCCCCTACCCACCTCTCCCCTATTCCTGTGGTTCTTCAAAATTTACCGGTCCTTTGTTTCCCACCCCATCCCCATATTTGATATATCATCACCATTTCATGTTCATTTTATCATCCTTTTCATGTTCATCGCCTGTAAATAACCTATATAGCGTTGCACGGGCGTAAAACACCAACTCATTCACTCACTCACTCACTCACAATGGATTGGAAAAAATAGTATTCCAACCGTTTAAACTCGTCGGAAAAATACGTCTGAGAAGTGAAAACTGGTGATGAAAAATGTTCATTCCCATACACAAATCGCAAAAAAATGTATAATTGTTTTTCTTGGTGTGTTTGTTGTGTAAAAATCAACCAGTCCTATTTCCCATTCATCTCCGTCTAGATATATTGAATCGAGCAAATGCACTTTAAAATTCGAAGGTCTATTGTTCGGATAATATGCAACTGATTGTTCGTTCGACATGAACATGAAATAAGCGTCATCACTGTCGCTCATGTCGAGTCACTCAGTTAGAGACTTGATTTCTTTTTCCGGGATGTATGCGTTGTATTTGGATGGCCAACCTTGAAACTTGCAAAGATATTCAATTTTGGGTTCACCTGCATTACCGAAAACGTCGTATACACTATAAGATGTAAGCGATGTTCCATGATTTATGTTGGTGAAACTTGTCGGAGACTCGGGGACCGTTTTGTGGAACACAAAAACAGTGTCACCAGAGATACTGAATGTCCAGTTGGGGAGCATTTTCGAGGGTCCGGCCACAAGTATAAAAGATATGCAAGTCACGGTTCTGCTTCAAACCCATCACGGCGAGAAACAAAGACAGTTCCTTGAGCAGAGAATAATAAAATTCCTGGGAACAGCACGTCCTTTCGGCATCAATGTCAAAAATCAAATCATTTCTTAGTAATTTACTTAATTTGATTCTTTGGGTATGATTTGGTATGATAAAATTTATTTATTTTTAAAATCAAAATAACAAGTACATGTGTATCCAACTCCTAATACACCAGTAGAGAATTACAAACTTAAGAATATCATTTACATATACTCAAATTGAATGAATCTGTATCATCAATTGAACTAACTTTACTTAATCCATGAATTTTGAAAGTTTCCAAAGTATGGAGGGAATGGATAGAACATTTTTTGGCCTTCGCCTCTGAAATTGTGGTTGCCTTTAAATTTTTGATTCTGATTTCTAGGACTTGATTGTCTCTTTTGAAAAGGAATATCAAGTGCAACCCGAATTGTGTGCTTCATATTTGAAATAAAAACTTTTAAGCCTTCTTTATTGAGATGAAGACCTTTTCTTTCAAAAAACTTTCTAATACCTTGTTCTCTACTATACAACATGTTGTTTTCACAGAGAGTTACATCATTTTCTTGTAAAAATCTATATTGTAATAAGATATTACAGTGCAGTATTTTTTTATTGAGCTCCAAGTCATTAACAGTGAGAAATGGAAGTGATACAATAATTTTAGCAAATCTACAGTGTGATTTTAGCTTGTTAATAAAACTAATACACATATCTATGACATTTTCTGCTTCTTCATTTCTAATATCATTAGTAAATATATGAAGAAAAATACAATCATAATCATTATCTAACTCTGCCATTTTTTCTTCTACTTCAGAGAAAGAAAACCCTACATATTTGTGTACAATACTATCAGGTAGAAAGTTGTCTGTCCTTATTTGTTTAACGTGAGAGTTTCCCATAATAAGTATCTTTCTTGCTGCTCTGTTGTTTTCTATACTATGATCTACTTCTTGGTCCTGTAAGGGTGTGTATCGGTTTCTTAGGGGAGTGAAGGATTTTATCTTGTCCTCTTGTAAGGATTCTGGTCTTCTGTTCTGTACTGATTTAGGACTCTTTTGATTGTCATTCTTAGCCATATTTAAAGAGTTTTGCTGAAGTTTTTCGTTGATTAGTACCAGGTTTTGTGTTATTGATTCATTGGTTTTTGTGTTTTCACTAAGCATTTTTCTCGTGTTATCCAGTGTTGAGTTTACTGTCATTGTGTTGGAGCTTAGCTGGGCCATGCTGTTTACCAGGTCTGTACTAGATTCCTTTAGGCCATCTATTTGTTTTTTGATATGATTCAAACTGTTAATAGTTTCATCTTTTAGCATTTTAGAGCTAATTGTTTTCAGTTGTTGTTCGATGTTGTTGTTTCTAGCAATCTCAGATTTTAGATTGTTAATAGTTTCGTCCTGGTTGTTTTGATGGATCTGAGTGATGGTTTGAACCAACGATTCTTCTAGCCTTTGTACAATTTGCAAAGTATTAATAGTTTCGTTGTTACCAGCGGTGCTCGCCTAAGACAGCACAGGTTTTTCAGATGTGTTCGGATCATTTTGGGATAGGAGAATGGATGGTCTTCTGTTCCATTTTTCTTTAAAAGGTGTAGGTACTTCAGAACACTTTTCACATGTATATCTCCTACTTGTATGTGTAAGGGTATAAAGATGGTAAGTAGGGAGTTGTGTACATAGATAGTGAGTCCATCGGTGACAGTTATGACATTGTATCATGTGTTGATCTTGTTCTGTGTTACAGTTTTGGGTACACTCTTTGGATTGTATGTTTTTGGTTACATGGACATTGTTTTCATTTGCAGGGCCACCGTCAACAACTTTGGGAAGGGTTTCATCAGATGTGTCTTTGGACTGTTCAGATTCTTTATTTACAATTTCAGTTTTGTTTATATTGTCTGGGTCACTATCCAGTATGGACTTATCAATAGACTCCTCTGAGCATACATTGTCAGAGCACACGTGGCCATAGTATTTTGGTTGTTTAATAATAGAAGTGTCGTCAAACACGGGAATAGCTTCACAATTTGGATAGATCTGTGATGCGATGAGGAAGGACACAGCTTGGTCTATCTTCTTAAAACCTTTGAAGACGGCGTGGGGTACTTTGTGTATGTTCTTTTCACATACGCTCCATTGCGTGTAAATGCCCGTCTTCAGGCCTCTCGCCACACTATAGTAGGTTTTTGTTGGCATATTAGGAGTTGAATTCGTCTACTAAATTGTGCTACAAGGGCTGTTTACATCAATTTTTTCAGCCAAGTAAAAAATCCACCATGTGCTACCGGAAGCGGAAGTTCATAGTAGGGTAGGGGATGATGGGTAGGGGACGGGAAATTTAGCCTCCTGCATGGGGATCCTACGGGTCCTACTCTTACCGAGACCTTTAGCAGGGTTCTTTAACGTGCAAGGAACGTGACATTTTTCCCAACACGGCGCACCACTATGGTTTGCGGTCAGGTTTTCCGCATTATCGCCTGACGACCCCGCATCTCTCGATGTCAGGGCTGCCCAATTCGACCACCTGGGGCACACATCCCACTCGCTTTGTGGGCAAAGCTGCCTGACCCCGATGTCAGGTTTCTGAGCGCTCTTTAGTGAACTTTTACCGACAAGCTTAGCGCTGCTGCGGGCCTATTCGCCTCCCGGGCCCCGCACGGGATGAATGACAACGTAACAACAACAACAAGTGCAATCTTCCTTCAGTGTAAGTAATATTTTTTTTTACAAAGAAAAGAAAAGAAATTATAAAGTTTTAAAAATGAAAGAAAAAATCATTTCATTAAAGAAAAGATCACATGTAAACCAAAAAAAAGTTCAAAATATAATGAGAGAAAAAGAGATAGAAAATACATGTACACTTATTTCAAGCTAAAAATAGTTCCAAATCAGCATCTTATTGATGTATCCTTAATTTTTAGTTCAAATCCATCAAGATTACAATGAAACATTTGTAAGAAACATTACAAAATCAAGTTTTTGCTGACCTTATTGATCCAATATTTTTGTTTGTCCTACTCAGGAAAAGATAACTCTCTAAAAAGTGTTGAGAAGGACTAAAATAATCAGTCATCCCAGAAATATGAAAATAGTTTATTAGATTAAAGATTCTTAACAATAGCCTTTTGTGTATTGTTAGATTTGGTGCAAAATTGGGCGAGAACCACAACTTTGAAATTAAAATTCTTCTTTCACGTAACCACTTTTGACTAGTCGGACGTCCATACCATCGTGTTCGACTTTTGAATGGCCATTTTTGCGTGGTTATTCTTTAGCCTCTGTGTACAAAATCACATTATTTTCTATTATACATAAAATCCCAGAATTGCGAATTTAACTGTTACTGCATATATATCAATTATATAATCTGTTATCTTTTGTCTTTTGGTTGCTTGTTTTCACCTTCAAAATTGTAAAAATTTTGACGTTATCTACCTTCACACGTAGTTCAAAGATTATAAGCTCAGACAGACATGCTTATTCTTTCAATATGGAAAACTTGGATCGTTCAGTCACAAACGTTTATGAAGCTTTGCATTATACAAATACAGCCTTTTAGTAGGTCGATACGAGAAAATATCGACCCGACAACGCAGTTTGAGGTCGATATGCATATCTCAGGTCGATATTTTTTCGTATCGACCGTGGTTGAAGGCTGTATTTGTCATATTATTAATTCAACTTTCTTGGTAATTCAAATGTTGTGCTTACATTTAATTGTGAACTGTAAACTGTAGTGATTTCAATTAATTTGTATATTGTTAAGATATCTCATACTGAAATCCTAGCATTCAAGAAGATTAATAGTTTGGTATGGGTAGTAAAATGGAAAAACTAACCTTTATATTTCTCTGATTGATCACTAAGAATAGAAAATAAGTTAGTATACAAATAGAATTAAAATCCTCTTAAAGGTTTTTTTTTCATCTGGCCGAAGTTGACCTTATCATGAAAAGATATATTTTTCCGGTTTGTACCCTGAAGAATGAAAACTATTGCACACAGAGAAAACCTGTTACTCGCTCCGATCTTCAGCTTATTGTAAGCTATCGCGTCATAAAGGAGCGACTCTTAAACTAAATTTGTCAAACATTTATCATTATTTTTCTTATCATTTCATTTAAGATCCTGAACACAGTTTTTCGGGCAGAGGAAATGACCCGCTTAACAAGTGTTGCCGAGGAAATGAAAAACCCTCCCATCAAGACCCCTTTGGAGATCTGACCTTCTAGAAAGCGAAAGAAGTTTGTTAACATTTGATTAGAATTCGATCCTTCAAGACTTATATTAAAAGGACAAAAAAAAAAGTTTATCGAAAAAGATGATGCAATGAGTTTACTTTCCTCTTTAATCTGTGAAAAGTCAATGCCATATAACAACATTTACTCAATGAACATTTTCCTAGAGCTTTTGATGATGAAGAAGGAGCTCTATCTCCTATACTTATTAGCCCCTGTTCTAGTTTTAGTAACGGCGGCCATGTTGGTTGGTTGGCGTGCACAAATTTTACTAACTTGGTAGAGAACATACTAAAGATCAAGTGTACAAAGTTTCAAAGCAATCCCTTTAGTGGTTTTAGAGCAGAAGATCTTTGAAGAAAAGTAAACGACGCACGGACGATGGCCATGTATATTTTCAACCTATCATAGCATATATGTTTCAAATCTTATAATCAACTCGTGCGGGTTCCGGGTGACGAATAGGCCCGCAGCAGCGCTAAGCTTGTCGGTAAAAGTCAACTAAAGAGCGCTCAGAAACCTGACATCGGGTCAGGCCGCTTTGCCCACAAAGCGACTGGGATGTGTGCCCCAGGTGGTTGAATGGGGCAGCCCTGACATCGAAAGATGCCGGGTCGTCAGGCGATAATGCGGAAAACCTGACCGCAAACCATAGTGGTGCACCGTGTTGGGAAAAATGTCACGTTCCTCGCACGTTAAAGAACCCTGATGCAGGTCTCGGTAAGAGTAGGACCCGTAGGATCCCCATGCAGCAGGCTAAATTTCCTGTCCCTACCCATCACTCCTTTTTAGCTCACCTGGACCGAAGGTCCATGTGAGCTATTGCAATCACTTGGCGTCCGTCGTCGTCTGTCCTCTGTTAACAATTTTTCAAAAATCTTCTCCTCTGAAACTACTGAACAGAATTTAATGAAACTTAGTATGATTGATCCTTAGGATGTCCTGTACAAAAGTTGTGATTCGATTTTTGATCCGTCAAAAAACATGGCCGCTGTGGCTAAAAATAGACCAGGGGGGTCAGACTACTGTTTTTGGCTTGTAAATCAAAAAGTATAAGAGATAGATGAAATCTGATGCCACTCTACTGCTTCAGCATCAAAAGTTCTACAAAAGTCTCAATTGGGTCAAAGTTGTCAGATGATCCCTTATAGGGATTACAGCCCCTTAAAGGTGAAAAATAGCGTTTTTTCATGTTTTTGGCTAATAGAATGAAAGGTATTGCAGATAGAGAAAAGCTGTTGCTTGCTTAAATGTTCAGCTCATTTAGCTCTACAAAAGTCTCCATAGGATCGAAGTTGTCAGATGACCCCTTATAGGGGTTACAGTCCCTTAAAGGCGAAAAATAGTGTTTTTGGCCTATAAAATGAAAACTATTGCAGATAGAGAAAAGCTGTTGCTTGCCTAAATGTTCAGCTCATTTAGCTCTACAATAGCCGTCAAAGGTTGAAGTTGTCACATGACCCCTTATAGGGGTTACAGCCCCTTAAAGGCGGAAAATAGTGTTTTTGGCCTATAGAATGAAAACTATTGCAGATAGGGTAAGCTGCATCCTCGGAAACCCAGGGGTTCTTCTTTCGCCTACTCGTTCATCACCTGGGTTTCTGAGGATGGGTAAGCTGTTGCTTGCTTATATGTTCAGCTCATTTAGCTCTACAAAATTTGTCATAGGATCGAAGTTCTAAATGACCCCTTATAGGGGTTACAGCCCCTTAATGGCGAAAAATAGTGTTTTTGGCCTATAGAATGAAAATTATTGCAGATTTGGAAAAGCTGTTGCTTGCTTAAATGTTCAGCTCATTTAGGTCTACAAAAGTCGTCATAGGGTCGAAGTTGTCAGATGACCCCTTATAGGGGGAACAGCCCCTTAAAGGCGAAAAATAGTGTATTTTGCCTATAGAATGAAAACTATTGCAGATAGGGAAAAGCTGTTGCTTGCTTAAATCTTCAGCTTATTTAGCTCTACAAAAGTCTTCATAAGGTCTAAGTTGTCAGATGAACCCTTATAGAGGTTGCAGCCCCTTAAAGGCAAAAAATAGTGTTTTTGGCCTTTAGGATGAAAACTATTGCAGATAGAGAAAAGCTGTTGCTTGCTTAAATGTTCAGCTCATTTAGCTCTACAAAAGTTGTCATAGGGTCAAAGTTGTCAGATGACCCCTTATAGGGGTTACATCCCCTTAAAGGCAAAAAATAGTATTTTTTGCCTATTAGCAGATAGAGAAAAGCTGTTGCTTGCTTAAATGTTTAGCCATTAAGCCCTACAAAAGTCTCCATAGGGTTGAAATTGTAAGATGACCCCTTATAGGGATTACAGTCCCTAAATTAACATGTTCATGTTTTGGCTTATATAATGAAAACTATTGCAGATCAGGAAAAGTTGTTGCTTGCTTAAATGTTCAGTTCATTAAGCTCTTAACAAGAGTCTCTATAGAGCCAAAGTGTTCAGATGGCCTTTTAAATAACATTTTGCACGTTTTTGGCCTACAGAATGGCAACTATTGCTGAAAGAGAAAAACTGTTGCTTGCCTAAATGTTCAGCTTATTTAGCTATACAAAGTTCTTTATAGGGTTGACATCAAGACCAGGTGAGCGATTCAGGCTCCTGGGAGCCTCTTGTTCCAGTGGCAGTCCAAACTCTCCTACCTGATTGATCTTGTGTCCCCTTTTCCTCCACTTCATCATCATTTCATGTTCATTGTATCACCTCTTTCATGTTCATCTCCCGGATATAGCCGAAATCGTGCTGCTTGGGAGTAAAGCAATAACTAACTAACTAACTAACTTGTTAATTCTTGTTTTCCTTAGATTTTTATTTTGGCTCTAAACTTCTTTGTCAGACTTGTCTGGAAAATGACATACATGTATATGTACATTTTTGTATTTCCTTTTCTGTATTTTGTCAAAAATATCATGTATTACTCTATTTTATTCACAAGGTTGGGCGGAGCTTAAATTTCTCAGTCTTTTAGGTAAGATTTAAACGAAGATTCCCGAAATAATTGACCCGTGACCGGGCTAGCCCGGTCAATAAAATAGAGTAATACATTTTTTGCCAACATGTACATGAAAATGAAAAAGTCAACAATTTGGAACAAAATTTTAAGGTGACTAAATTATTACCATAATTAATCATTAAGATTTATTGACATACCTTTATATCTAATTGACAGATTACTCCATCCCTGTGTGTTAATGCCACTTTGATGTTTGGCTTAAAAGTCATTTATGGAAAGGCTGTTTCCATCAACTCTTTCGACCTTGTTGTATACATTATGTCATTAACCATAATTTCATAGTTGTTGCTGAAAAAAATATATTTCATGATGCGTACATATAATACCAGGCCTGGGTGATATATAGTAATCACCCTGTCTGTCTATCTGTCCGTCTGTCCACATAACTCGTAAGCGCAACTCCTCCTAAACTGCTTAAAGGATTTGATAAAACTACATGGAGGAAGAGTCAGAAGTACATCATATGTAGAATAAGAATTTCCATTGCTCTCGGAAATCATTTAGGGGAGAAAATTGGACTTGAGTCTATTTTTTGCAGAGTCCAATATGAAGTGCGGGTAGGGGGTATTCTTTTGTGAGCTCGCTCAGTGTTACTTGTTTTAATTCAATTTGCCTGTGGAATTAAAATTGAAAAAAGCAAGTTGAAAATTAATAGCAGATTTGTCGGCAATTATTAATGATAAGCTTTAATATTTTGTAGCTTCTTTCATGGGAGACCGCTGTTGTTATGTTTGAAAAAACTTACTCCAGAAAACTGGCTGCCTCAATCGTACCTTCGACAGATTGGTATTGGTCTTCAATCTAGAACAGGAGAAAATATGTAATTAAAAATTATAGATTTTTCTTAAAACCAAGTTCATGAATTTTATTGTCTTAACACTTTTTCTTATTATGCCAAAATAATATATATGTTTTGTTTCCTGCTCCCTACTCATGAAAATTAGGGTAGGTGGGTAAGAATTTTTTGTTAACAAAATTATTTTACATTGAGTCAATGGGGAATCAATCCCCACTTTAACGGTGCTTGTTCCAAAATGCCAATAAAACTTTAGGGTAGGGCAAAAAAATAGGGTAGGTAAGGACGCAGGAAACAGACATATTTGTTTCTTAATTCTTAAATAAAAATAAAACACACTTTGTGATATACAAAAGAAGTGGTGATCAGTACAAAATTACCCATACAAAATATAATCACAAAACTGAGATTTTACAAGTGTTCACAAAAAAATGGGACTAGAATAACTTTAAAATACATACAAAACAGTCACACCTGTCACACTGTTTTTAAAATTAAAAAAAAAAACCAAAAAAACATATCGCATTGTGTGAGAGGTAAAAAAAGATAATCTGGCTAATTAAAATACTAAAACAGTTTGAAGAAAAGTAAGGAACCAAAATAAAGTTATAATCTTATTTAAAACTGACCACTTAACCACACCTTCTTTAAAATGTGATATTTGAATCAATATTGTTTTAATTGGGAATGTTTTGATTGTTATAATAAAACTTTAATAAAAATAAAATAATGTTAAAACATAAATTAACAGATTTTATGTTCACGATAAAAAAGTTCAGTTATTATTTATCTATTAGTAGGGTACAAAAACAGGGATATGGGTAGAGTGGAATTACTTGTAAAACACACATAATCAAAATATAACATAACAATATTTACACCCCCCTCAAAAAATCCAAGGAGTCTGTACCACTCAAGGTTAGTAGTTTTTTTTTACTTTTATTAATAATGAAACACATGAAAAAAATATCTAAATCTTTTAAGATCCCTTTTTTTTAAGTGAAAATGAAATCACTTATTTTTATTAATTCACTGAATAATAAAACTAATTATTAAAGTTTATTTTCAAACAAATTTGTTGTGATGACAGATACCAAGTGAGCTTAACATACTAAACATGTAACAAAATAACTCAAAATTCAAATACATGTTTGCTGTTGGATTTAGAGATATATTATTTGATAACCTATATTTTCACTTTTCTTTGATTAGATTCTAATAATTTTTTTATGAAAATCTAAAAATATTAGTTTATCTAAACAGAAAACTACATATTCACAAAATTCAGAAAAACAGATATACTTTAAATTGTAAAGCAATGATAAGTTAATACTCTTATGTAACAGCAAATATGTACATGAAATAGACACATTTCAGTATAGTAAAAATATTCCTAGATTCTGTCTTTTTGTAACATTCGTTTGTCAGGGTTTGAAGAGTAGATTAATAAGAATAAGAATAAAAATATGAAATAAATATGAAAGCGTAGAAATCTAGGAATATTTTTATTATAGACCTTGTGCTGAGTCAACCCCCTCTACCTAATTGAAGGCGAATGGGGGAGATGCCAAGGCAGGAGTTGACTCAGCACGAGTCAACTGTCTTAATGGTGTTTCCTGCTGGTGCCTGTTTCTTCTAGTTCTTCTAGATCTTTTCCTCAACTTCTCCCCAAGGAAGAGGGTCAGCAGAGTCAAAGTGACCCCAATAAGGGCGCTCACAGCTTTGTCTAAAATAGAAATAAAGTACACAATAATAATTGTTGAGTTGATTTATTTCCACTGTTACTTATTAAATTTGACAACTTTAATGCTTCTTTACTGATCAAGAAATATGAGAGTTGTGATACGTGCATTTATCCGATTACTTTATGGTGTAAAAGGTGTCCATACATCTTTTGGTTGTATAAAAAAAACCATTTTATTAAACCTGATATGCTCTAGACAAAAATACAGACTGATGCAAACATATACCGGGTATATAAATCTATGAACGTACCCACTACCTCAACCCACTGCACACTGGGGCAGTCCTTAGGGATTGAATCATAGGGTCATGGCAGCTGCTGTAACTTTAGTTTCTCTGCTATTGGTCACCACTTGGATCTCTCTGGTTTCTTCTGTAATTATACATTTTAAATTGTTAAAACACCTGCTTTTTTAGCTCACCTGACCCGAAGGGTCATGTGAGCTATTGCCATCACTTTGCGTCCGTCGTCCGTCGTCTGTCGTCTGTCGTCCGTTAGCTTTTTTCAAACATCTTCTTCTCTAAAACTGCTTGGCCAAATGCAGCCAAACTTGATATGGTTGTTCCTTAGGGTATTGTGCAAAAAGTTTGCGTTCGGATTTTTGATACGTCAAAAAACATGGCCGCTGTTACTAAAAATAGAACAGGGGGGTCAAATACAGTTTTTTGCAAATAACTCAAAAACGGTCACAGATATCAAAATTCTGGCATAGGGTTAAAGTGATCAGCACCTCAAGATCTACATGCCCAGAAATTTTCAAGAAGATCCAACAACCGATGTAGGAGTTATTGCCCTTTTTCTGGATTTTTTCAAAATTTTGCATTTATTTTGCCCTATACCTTAAAAACTATACAAGATATTTTAAAAATTCAAATTGCATATGATTAAGCACATCAAGATCTACATTTCATGTAATTAGGTCAAAGCTGTAGAACCATTTCTTTTAGGCCCTTAAAGTGTCAAAATTTACCATTTTTCATTACTTTTCCCCTGAATTTCAAAGATTAAATTGTCTTACACCATACATCCAACTTCAACCAAACTTGGCACAGTTGCTTAATAGCATACATGCTACAATTCTATCGTTCAGATTTTTGATTCGTCAAAATATATGGCCGCCATGGCTAAAAATAGAACATAGGGGTAAATTGCAGTTTTTTGCTAATATCTCAAAAATTGTTACAGATATCAAAATTCTGATGGGACACAAAAGTGATCAGCATCTCAAGATCTACCTGCTCTGAAAGTTTCAAGAAGATCCAACAATTGATGTAGGAGTTATTGCCCTTTTGCTGGATTTTTTCAAATTTTTCACTTATTTAGCCATATATCTTGAAAACTATACAAGATATTTAAAAAAATTAAATTGCATATGATTAAGCGCTTCAAAATCTACATTAAATGTATTTAGGTCAAAGCTGTAGGACCATTTCTTTTAGGAGTTATTGTCCTAAAACAACAAAACTTGTCATTTTTTCATTACTTTTCCCTTGAATTTCAATATTCACTTGTCTTACACCCTAATATCAACTGCATCTTAACTTGGCATACTTGTTTAATAGCTTATATGCTACAACTCTATCGTTCAGATTTATGATTCGTCAAAAAACATGGCCGCCATGGCTATAAATAGAACATAGGGGTAAATTTCAGTTTTTTGCTTATAACTTAAAACTGGTTTCAGATATCAAAATTGTGCAAGAATCAAAAGTAATCAGCATATTAAGATTTACCCGTCCTGAAATTTGGAAAAGATCTGACTGCTGATGTGGGAGTTTTTGCCCTTTTTCGTACTTTTTGCCCTATTTTGCACTTATTAAGCCCAATATCTTGAAAACTAACCAAGATATTTCAGAAATTTAAATCACATATGGTTAAGCACATAAATATCTACAATATATATGTATCTGTGTAGTTCAGGTGAGCGATTCAGGCTCCTGGGAGCCTCTTGTTTATTTTCTAAATAAGATTTTTTAATGAAAACAGGATAGGATTGAAGGTGTCAGATGACCCTTAATAGGGGTAACAGCCCCTTTAATAACCTTTTTAGCTCACCTGACCCGAAGGGTCATGTGAGCTATTGCCATCACTTTGCGTCCGTCGTCCGTCCGTCGTCCGTCGTCTGTCGTCCGTCGTCTGTCGTCCGTCGTCCGTCGTCCGTTAGCTTTTTTCAAACATCTTCTTCTCTGAAACTGCTTGGCCAAATGCAGCCAAACTTGATATGGTTGTTCCTTAGGGTATTGTGCAAAAAGTTTGCGTTTGGATTTTTGATACGTCAAAAAACATGGCCGCTGTTACTAAAAATAGAACAGGGGGGTCAAATACAGTTTTTTGCAAATAACTCAAAAACGGTGACAGATATCAAAATTCTGGCATAGGGTAAAAGTGATCAGCACCTCAAGATCTACCTGCCCTGAAATTTTCAAGAAGATCCAACAACAGGTGCAGGAGTTATTGCCCTTTTTCTGGATTTTTTTCAAAATTTTGCACTTATTTAGCCCTATATCTTAAAAACTATACAAGATATTTTAAAAATTCAAATTGCATATGATTAAGCACATTAAGATCTACATTTCATGTAATTAGGTCAAAGCTGTGGAACCATTTCTTTTAGGAGTTATGGCCCTTAAAGTGTCAAAATTTACCATATTTCATTACTTTTTCCCTGAATTTCAAAGATTAAATTGTCTGACACCATACATCCAACTTCAACCAAACTTAGCACAGTTGTTTAATGGCATAAATGCTACAAGTGTATCGTTCAGATTTTTGATTCGTCAAAAAATATGGCCGACATGGCTAAAAATAGAACATAGGGGTAAATTGCAGTTTTTTGCTAATAACTCAAAAATGGTTACAGATATCAAAATTCTGATTGGAGACAAAAGTGATCAGCATCTGAAGATATACCTGCTCTGAAAGTTTCAAGAAGATCCAACGATTGATGTAGGAGTTATTGCCCTTTTTCTGGATTTTTTCAAAATTTTTCACTTATTTAGCCATATATCTTAAAACCTATACAAGATATTTCAAAAATTTAAGTTGCATATGATCAAGCACATCAAGATCTACATTTCATATATTTAGGTCAAAGCTGTAGGACCATTTCTATTAGGAGTTATTGTCCTTAAAACAACAAAATTTACCATTTCTCATTATTTTTCCCCTGAATTTCAAAGATTAAATTGTCTGACACCATAAGACCAACTGCATCTTAACTTGGCACACTTGTTTAATAGCTTATATGCTACAACTCTATCATTCATATTTTTGATTTGTTAAAAAACATGGCTGCCGTGGCTAAAAATAGAACATAGGGCGTAAATTTCATTTTTTTGCTAATAACTCAAAAATGGTTTCAGATATCAAAATTGTGCAAAAATCGAAAGTTATCAGCATATTAAGTACCTGTCCTGAAATTTAGGAAAAGATCTGACTGCTGATGTGGGAGTTATTGCCCTTTTTTCAATTTTTTTTTTAAATTTTGCACTTATTAAGCCCAATAACTTGAAAACTAACCCAGTTATTTCAGAAATTTAAATTGCATATTGTTAAGCACAATAATATCTACAAAATATATGTATCTGTGTAGTTCAGGTGAGCGATTCAGGCTCCTGGGAGCCTCTTGTTCATGTTTTTGGCCTTTAGAATGAAAACTATAGCAGATAGAGAAAAGCTGTTGCTTGCTTAAATGTTCAGCGCATAAAGTTCTTCAAAAGTCTCCGTAGGGTTGAAGTTGTCAGATGACCCCTTATAGGGGTTACGGCCCCTAAAATAACGGGTTTTCGTGTTTTTGGCATGTAGAATGAAAACTATAGAAAACTAGATAAAGAAAAAAAGTGTTGCTTGCTTAAATGTTCAGCTCATTTAGCTCTACAAAATATAGGGTTGACATCAAGACCAGGTGAGCAATTTAGGCTCCTGGGAGCCTCGTGTTAGTTAGAACTTATTTAATTACTTTATTTTAAACAAGTCAACACCTAAATATATAATCTTTTAATATCAATAAAATCAATTTTATCAATTTTTCTGCATACTGATACATGTATGTATTCTAAACAAGAGGCTCCCAGGAGCCTGAATCGCTCACCTGAACTACACAGACACATATATTTTGTAGATATTGTGCATAACCATATACGATTTAAATTTCTGAAATATCTTGGTAAGTTTTCAAGATATTGGGCTTGATAAGTGCAAAATTTGGCAAAAATTAGGAAAAGGGGAAATAACTCCTACATCAGCGGTCAGATCTTTTCCAAAATTTCAGCACAGGTAGATCTTAATATGCTGTTTTTTTTAATTCTTGCACAATTTTTGAAACCATTTTTGAGTTATTAGCAAAAAAAAATGCAATTTACCCCTATGTTCTATTTTTAGCCATGGCGGCCATGTTTTTTCACGAATCACAAATCTGAACAATAGAGTTGTAGCATATAAGCTATTAAACTAGAGTGCCAAGTTAAAATGCAGTTGGTCTTATGGTGTCAGACAAGTTAATCTTTGAAATTCAGGGAAAAAGTAATGAAAAATGGTAAATTTTGTTGTTTTAAGGACAATAACTCCTAAATGAAATGATCCTACAGCTTTGATCTAAATACATGAATGTAGATCTTGATGTGCTTAATCATATGCAATTCAAATTCTTGAAATATCTTGTATAGTTTTCAAGATATGGCTAAACAAGTGAAAAATTTTGAAAAAATCCAGAAAAAGGGCAATAACTCCCACATCAGTTGTTTGATCTTCTTGAAACTTCCATAGCAGGTAGATCTTGAGATGCTGATCACTTGTCTCCCATCAGAATTTAACGTGCGAGGAACGTGACATTTTTCCGAACACGGTGCACCACTATGGTTAGCGGTCAGGTTTTCCGCATTATCGCCTGACGACCCCGCATCTCTCGATGTCAGGGCTGCCCCATTCAACCACCTGGACCACACATCCCAGTCGCTTTATCGGCAAAGCGGCCTGACCCCGATGTCAGGTTTCTGAGCGCTCTTTAATGGACTTTTACCGACAAGCTTAGCGCTGCTGCCGGCCTATTCGCCTCCCGGGCCCCGCACGGGAACATTTAGATTTTAATTCTTAGTATTTTAGTTAATATTGAATAATAATATATAGCATTTAAGAAAAAAGCAACGATAATACACCTGATAGGTTTTTCTATTAGATTTAAAAACTTTTATACCCAGAAAAAAATGAAAATATACATAGCCATATGCATAAATATATCAATGACTTCTGTAACAGGAGGGGTATTTGGAGAATATGCTGTTCTGCTTTTTTGTACAGTTGGCTTCATTTTTATCTTGTTACTCTGATATGCATGAACAACACATAACTCCATAGCCTTTTATGAAATATAAGAGTTCGATCACTGGATCCTGAGTCTCTAATCCTTCATGTGGCATGAGGCAGAAATGAATAATTCGATAAGATAAAACATTTATTTGTGCACAAATATTAACATAGATGACAACTTACAACAAAGACATGTTTAAAACTTTAAAATTATTGAAAAAAAAATTCCAAGACTGTATGTGATATACTGTGCATGGTCTGTCTGCTTGAAGATTGAAGAAGCCGACAACTTGGGTCAGGTCTGAAAAGACCCTGGCTTTTGTGGTAAAAGCAATTCTTAACTTTAACAATAATAAACTACCGACATAGAAATATTTCAATTGAAAAAGTGAACTACTATATATGAAACTGCAATTTAGTCACAAATTCAAATTTAAACATACTGAAAACTTTTCCAAAACGTAATGAAAATGATTACATAAAAGTATTCAAACACAAAATAATAAATTAGTTACAATAACATTAAATAATTAAAATAAACAGTCCATATTCACACTAAAGGGACGTAATTGTCTTTGACAAAGTTGGCTCATCCGCCACATTCCTCCCTCCTTAAAAAACTGAAGTATGAAGTTTTACTTTAAAGGAATGCGGAAAGTGTCCATATCTTGAAGTTTACTAAAATGTCCTTGTATTGAATAACATGTTCCATTGGCCAAATCATCAAACATCATCGTCCTGCTCCCTTCCTCAGAAATGCTGATCAGGCGATTTCTAATACCACTCGTCGGATTATGCTATACCGTCACCGGACTGAAATGAAGGTCTGAAAAATTGTACAAGAGAATAAGTAAATCAGATCAACTGAATCGTCACCCAGTTTACTGAGAAGCTATTGTAGATGAAACTGCTAAATGTGTGTGTATTTCTGTGTGTGTCCATGAGATATTCACATTGAAATAAAACAATCTTACTTCGACCAGTCTTTCAAACAGACCCCAAGCAATAACATGAACAAAGGCTATTTACAATGCCTCAATTTAAACACGTTCATGAAATTGTGCCAGACCAATCATGTCCGCATTCAAGATCATATTAACATAAACTATAATGATGAAGCAAAAAGCTTGAAATAAGAAAATGAAAAATGACAGCCCTTTCTACGGGTCTAAAGGAGATTACATAGAAATTTATCATTATGTAATTCCAGCCGATTAACATTTCTATCTCTAGCTATATAATATTGCAAAGAGTTCAATTGACAACATAGTCATATTCAAACCATAATTCTAAATCATTCAAACTCCTTCTTCTAGATATTTTCTCGCATTATCTAAATATATATTCAATACATACATTTACTCTGTATGAAATTAAGTTTCTGTTTGTCAAGAACTGAAATTATAATTACATTTTATAACATGTCAACTCAATTTGCATTGATATTACAAGAACATGTATATACATAAAATCAGTGTTCGTATATGAACTCTGTCAAAATCTTCAGTGATGTATAATATCACTTTAAAATACAATAATTTTCACATAGAAATAAATGAAATCAATGTCCTATTAAGGAATAGAAGTTTTGCCTCAGGATCCCACCGCTGCCACCAAATTGTAACAGGAGGGGTATTTGGAGAATATGCTGTTCTGCTATTTTGTACAGTTGGCATCATTTTTATCTTGTTACTCTGATATGCATGAACAAGACATAACTCCAAAGCCTGTTAAGAAATATAAGCGTTCGATCACTGGATCCTGAGTCTCTAATCCTTCATGTGGCATGTGGCAGAAATGAATAATTCGATAAGATAAAACATTTATTTGTGCACAAATATTAACATAGATGAAAACTTACAACAAAGACATGTTTAAATCTTTAAAATTATTGAAATCGTGAAATGAATTAGAAAACGTTAATTTAGAACAAAATTAAACTGTAAAAAATTCCAAGACTGTATGTGATATACTGTGCATGGTCTGTCTGCTTGAAGAAGCCGACAACTTGGGTCAGGTCTAAAAAGACCCTGGCTTTTGTGGTAAAAGCAATTCTTAACTTTAACAATAATAAACTACCGAAATAGAAATATTTCAATTGAAAAGGTGAACTACTATAAATGTAACTGCAATTTAGTCACAAATTCAAATTTAAACATACTGAAAACTTTTCCAAAACGTAATGAAAATGATTACATAAAAGTATTCAAACACAAAATAATAAATTTGTTACAATGACATTATAAAATTAAAATAAACAGTCCATATTCACACTAAAGGGACGTAATTGATTTTGACAAAGTAGGCTCATCCGCCACACTTCAAAAATAAGGTCCATAGTGAAGAAACTATAATGATAATTGGTTTGCATAGGAGGATTTAGATCACACTTGCAAGTTTTATATGTAAAATATTACTTACTCAAGTAAAAACTGAGTTTTGAGCTCCAAATTGTATGACGGCTTAATAAAATTAGACAAGAAATCGATTGCAAAACAAGTTTTTTTCATTAGATTTGAAACATATATGCTAAGATAAGTTGAAAATATACATAGCCATGTGCATACATGTATCAATTTTTTCAAAAATAAGGTTCATAGTTAAGAAACTATATTGAAAATTGGTTTGCATAGGAGTATTAAGATTACACTTGCAATTGTTTTATGTAAAATATTAGTTACTCAAGTAAAAACTGATATTTTAGCCCCAAATTATATGCCAGTTTAATAAAATTGACAAGAAATTGATTGCGAAACAAGTTTTTTCATTAGATTTGAAACATATATGCTAAGATAAGTCGAAAATATACATAGCCATATGCATAAATGTATCAATTATTTAAACAAGTGTGGCCACTAAAAGTATGTCTCGCCTGCCGGCACCATCGCTAAAATCAACTACCTAAGCTTTCATTTCTTGATATAAACACAAAAAGTGTCAGTATACCTAATAACAGATGCCTAGTTATTATACTATTCAAGCAATCCATTGTCCACACAAGTATAACACAAAGTTTTCTGTCTGAAAAAAGACCCAAGTTCACAGAGTCACTGGAGCATAAAAATGGGGTCATGGTCACATGGCATGGTGACAGTTGCGTTGTCCATAACCGCAACTGTCTGTTTACCCAATATCAGATGCCTAGCTATTATAACTTTCCAGCAATTCATCTTCCGTAAAAGTCTTACAAAAAAGTTTTTCGGCCTGAAAAAGACCTACGTTCACAGAGTCACTGGAGCGTGAAAGTGTGGTCAGGGTCACATGGCATGGTGACAGTTGCATGGACCATAACCTTAACTGTCTGTATACTAAATATCAGATGCCTAGCTATTATACTTTTCAAGCAATTCATCGTCCACAAGTCTTACAAAAAAGTTTACGGCCTGAAAAAAGACCTAAGTTCACAGAGTCACTGGAGCGTGAAAATGGGGTCAGGGTCAAACGGCATGGTGACAGTTGCGAAGACCATAACCTGAACTGTCTGTATACCAAATATCAGATGCCTAGCTATTATACTTTTCAAGCAATTCATTGTCCACAAAAGTCTTACAAAAAAGTTTACGACGCCGCCGCCGCAGTCGCCGCCGCCACCGGAAAATAATACCTATGTCTCGCCTTCCGCGACTATTCGTCGCAGGCGAGACAAAAATAAGGTTCATAGTTAAGAAACTATAATGAAAATTGTTTTTCATAGGAATATTAAGATCACACTTGCAAGTTTTATGTGTAAAATATTACTTACTCAAGTAAAAACTGATATTTGAGCTCCAAACTATATGCCGGCTTAATAAAATTGACAAGAAATTGATTGCAAAACAAGATTTGTAACATATATGCTAAGATAAGTTGAAAATAAACATAGCCATGTGCATACATGTATCAATTATTTCAAAAATAAGGTTCATAGTTAAGAAACTATAATGAAAATTGGATTGCATAGGAGTATTCAGATTACACTTCCAATTGTTTTATGTAAAATATTAGTTACTCAAGTAAAAACTGATATTTTAGCACCAAATTATATGCTGGTTTAATAAAATTGACAAGAAATTGATTGCGGAACAAGTTTTTTCATTAGATTTGAAACATATATGCTAAGATAAGTTGAAAATAGACACAGCCATATGCATAAATGTATCAATTATTTCAAAAATAAGGTTCATAGTTAAGAAACTATAATAAAAACTGTTTTGCATAGGAGTTTTTAGATCACACTTGCAAGTTTTATGTGTAAAATATTAGTGACTCAAGTAAAAACTGATATTTGAGCTCCAAATTATATGCCGGCTTCATAAAATTGACAAGAAATTGATTGCAAAACAAGTTTTTTTTTTCATTAGATTTGAAACATATATGCTAAGATAAGTTGAAGATATACATAGCCATGTGCATACATGTATCAATTATTTCAAAAATTAGGTTCATAGTTAAGAAACTATAATGAAAATTGTTTTGCATAGGAGTATTTAGATTACACATGCAATTGTTATATGTTAAATATTAGTTACTCAAGTAAAAATTGATATTTGAGCTCCAAATTATATGCCGGCTTAATAAAATAGGTCTATTTTTAGCCACGGCGGCCATGTTTTTTGACGAATTAGAAATCAAAACATTACTGTAGTGCAAGACACCCTAATGATCAATCATACCAAGTTTCATTGAATTCTGTTCAGTAGTTTCAGAGAAGATTTTGAAAAAGTTATTGTTAGAACAAACAAAAAAGTTGCAATTTTGGCCCTTAATTTCTAAACGAAAAAAGGGGGGACTCCCAAAATCAATCCCATCCATCCTTTAATGGTAAGAAATATCATTGTCAAATTTCATTGCATTTGGATAACTAGAACTAAAGTTATCGTTTATACACTAAAGTTAACAGACGACGACAACGACAACGACGACAGCATCATACCATTATACGTCCGCAAATTTTTTGCGGTCGTATAAAAACTATTTTGTTTAATAAAGTAATTGCAATATTATTGTTATATAAGAGTAAATTCCTAAGAATGAAAAAGAAATACTTTTACAAAGAACAAAGAAACAAACTATTTGATTTTTCCTGCAAACATACATGTAATACAGATGCTTACATTTAATGACACCTGTACCTGTCTTTGTGGTACATAGGCTTTCCTACAGGTTGATAAAGTGTCCTCCTGAGGTGAAGTTTTTATTCCAGAGCCTGTTTCCTATGAAAAGTATTAATATACATATAAATGTATCAGTTTAACAGTTAAGTAAACAATACATTTAAATCGACATACTGTATTATACTTATAAATAGATAAAAAAAAAAAACTTTTAAATTTTGTCAAAGCAAAGCAACATGTAATCAATAAATAATATACTATTTATCAGTTTAAATCTATAGAAGATGAAGCGACAGATGTGTTTATGAAACTAGAATAGAAATACAATGCCCTTTGTATGTAGTTCCGTACCATATGATTCTCATCTGTTGTAATTATCATGTTGATTTCTTTTACTTTCTGTAAAATAAGATGTAAATCTATTATCCAGAATATTTCTTAGTATGTTTGAACATTTATATTGTGTTATTGTAGATGACTTAAGAGTATGACCATTATCACAGAAAATACTGATTAACAAACAGTTACGAGAAGAGTGAGTGTGAGTGAGTTGGTGTTTTACGCCCGTGCAACGCTATATCGGTTATTTACAGGCGATGAACATGAAAAGGATGATAAAATGAACATGAAATGATAAAGATAAATGAAAAATGGGGATGGGATGGGAAACAAAGGACCGGTAAATTTTGAAGAACCACAGGAAAAGGGGAGAGGTGGGTAGGGGCGAAAATTTAGCCTATGTGGTGCACTACTTGGCAGTCCACAAAGGGGTCTTTTACGTGCATGAAGCGTGGCACTCTCCACACACGTTGGCCCACTATGGTCGGCGGTCAGGGTTTCCGTATTATAGACCTGACAACCCCCGCGGACGAGGGCTACCCTATTCAGCCACCTGGGGTACACACTTGGTCGCTCTGTGGGCTGAGCACTGACCCGACATCAGAATCCCAAGACCCTTAGTCGCCTCTTCCGACAAGCTAGGCTCTGCTGCGGGCCTATTCGCCACCCGGGCCCCGCACGGGACGTTACGAGAAGATGTAAGCTACTTAAGGTTTTGAATTTGACTTACATACAGCTTTATGTATAAAGATTTAATCTTGGCAAATAAATTTTAAGTGTGTGTGATAGAATATACTCATATGACAATTACATTGTATATTAACTTCTATCATTTAGAGTACAATATTTGAATTTTTCCCCTTTTAGGCCCCTAATTTCGAAACAAAGAAAGAGGGGACCCCCAAAATCAATGTTTTTAATTTTGATTGATTTTGACACATTTAGAATTCCATGGAGAATAGGTGCACAATAAAATAATAGAAAAGATCTGTATTCAGAAGCCTTCCAATGTTTAAGTTCATCCGAAATTTTTCTTGGCAGCCTTGTTATTTCAATTGTTGGTTGTATATTCAGGAGTCTTGTATCCACTTCCTTCAACTGATGGAAAAAACTAAATGACTTAGATGAATGTTTTTGGAAAAAACATAACTCTAATAAGTTTCTGGACTCCAATAAGTACCCCATGCATGTAATCAATGCCAACACCACGAATTGGGTCAAATTTTGGAAAAAAAATATCATCCAAGATGGTCCCTTTATACCCTTCACATTTTCAGTTTTCCCAGTATTACCCAAAGAACTTTGTACATTTTGAATAGCATTTTCAGCCGTTCTTTCAGGACCTTTAGAATGTCTCCTTCAAAGGGAAATACGCGGGCTTGTCCCTTTCCTACACGAACAGAACAACCTTCTTGTTCGCATTTCCAGCAAGAATATGCGCCATTATATTGAATATTGTTGCATATCGGGCTTCTTGCTATAAGATCTGCTGTGGCACATAGAAAAATTCCTCTTGAAATGAAAGTTTCTTCACCAAATGGAGTCTTTCATTCAATTCCACTAAAAAGTTCTTGCATTGAATCTTGGAAAGGCTTGAGAAATGTTCCCATTGCAGGCTTCTGTGAACCAAACCACAAGCCAGCAAACATCATAGTTTCACGCTTCATTCTTAGTTTGTATGGTAATTCATTGATAACCATAAATATAGGCCATATGGAAATTGTGCTGCTTTAAAAACGGCTGCTCCATCAGTATTAAAAGTAAAAGATATATTTCTTGGATCACTTAAAAAAAAACACCGTTGTTAAAGTGTTTCTTGTAAACTTGGCCATCATAGATGTCTTCATAAGTGTTATTTGGTACATTTCTGTTAAATCGATACTGAAGCTTTTCATAAAAATTTTCCTGCATAAACAGATTTTGTATCTGATTTTTAGTGGCATTTCTAAGAAGTAGTGACCATTTTTTTTTTATCAAAAGTTATGAGTGCATGGTGTCCTTTATAATTCCCAAACAATGTTCACAGTAATAATGGTAAATGGGTGGGTTTCTGAGGTTATTAAATAACTTTTTGTACTGATGTAGTTTAGTACAAAGGTTGTGAGAACTAGGCAGAGCAAATGCCATTATGTCAAGCAAGTGTTGAATTCCATCTACAACAAGACCATATCGGGTTGTGAATACTGCCAAAAGTAGCATAAAAGCCCCAACTGTTACTGGTGCACCTGGCTAAAGAGGTTTAATGTCCTCATCTATACTTGTGCCATTGCTAAGTTCTTCGTTATCATTCTCAGCGAAGAGTGCATGAAAATCATCTTCAACATCAAAGTTTTCAGCATCCTCATTCATTTCCATTAGAAACTCGTCATCATCCATATCATCAGTGTTAGTTGTGAGAAGTTCATGTTGGGTTACTCATCATATTAAAACTATGTTTTGATGAGCTCCCTGCGGAAAAAATGAAAGTATACAGTTTTATATATCACATGAAAAAAAAACATTGTTGAATAATATTAAAAATTATTTTCATATAATTATTTGAGTGTTGTAACATCATGTCAGAATCAAATATTTATGCCATGAAATAATTTTATATGGTTTTATATGTGTCTTAGGCTAAAATCACCTTTAATGTGTGACTGCGATTTTGTCAAGTGTATCGCAGTGTTGTATCAAATGAAAAAAAAAACATTGTTGCATAATTTTAAACATTATTTTCAATTATAATTATTTGATTGTTTTAATATCATGTCAGAATCAAATATTTATGCCATGAAAAATTTTATATGGTTTTATATAATGAATCCTACGTGTCTTAGGCTAAAATCACCTTTAATGTGTGACTGTGATTATGACTAGTGTAACGCAGTGATGTCAGATTGAATGTGATTGTGCAACAGATTTAGTTGTCACAGGGTATGAATACGACAATCAAATATAAAATAAGGCTTGTTTATGTTTGTTTACTCAATGTTATTGCCATCTTGAAACAAATGCATAAAATTAATTGTATAAACAATTTTCAAATGGGCAGGTGAGATGCATATGACAGGAAAGCATGGCAGGGATTATTACAATCAAAGACATGTTTTCACTAATTAGTCTATTGATGTATTAGTAACTTAACACATCTGTTTTGCAAACATGTACCTCAGAGTGATCTTCATAATCTTGTTCCATGGTAAACTGGTCCTCAGACTCGTTTACGGTATCATCTGAATCACCATGACATGCATGATTCCTTTTACCGGGCTGCTGGTCTTCAGTCTGTTCTACTTCCTATAAAGAATTAGATTATATAATCTACAAATTTCATTTTCACTGCTTTTATCAGCTGGACAGATAATGTGAATTGCAACATGTTACTTCTTAAGCAATTTAGTAAGCGTTGAATTAATTAAAACTTGAAATAATGTATGAATTTGATTGTTACGGCAGCCAGGACACGCCATGGGAATAATAAGCGTACGTGAACAGAGCTTATAATGTCTCATGATGGGATAAAGAAAAGAATCGTCATATTGATCAGTTCTGCATTATGCAGATAATGAACTTGGTCACTTTAAAGTGTATTTAATGAAATAATCATTATTAATCTTATTGGGGGCCGTGATTAACAGATTACGTACCCTTACATTTTTATACATTTTGTGTATTCTGATCTCGGAGTTGACGTTCAACACAGAATAAATTACCAAGGAGTTCCGAATGAATAACAAGAGGCTCCCAGGAGCCTGAATCGCTCACCTGACATATGTGCCTGAAGTAAAGGTTCTTAGGCAAAATCTATTTAACATTGAAAGGGCCATCAGTTTAATAAGGGGGTAATCTGACAATATGGTGGATCTTAAGGTGCTATTCACTTTTATTCTCAGTCAAAATTCAAAAATCTGTCACCCTTTTGAGTTATTAGCAAAAAACTGTAGTTTAACCCAATGTTCTATTTTTAGCCACAGTGGCCATGTTTTACAACAAATAAAAAATCCCCACATCAGTTCTATACACCTTATGCTAATAAGCAACAATAACAAGTTTGGTTCCAATTGGACTTAAAGTGTCAGAGGAGTTAACGTTTTCAATGTAATGAGGAAATGCTTTTTAAATGCTCAATTTTGACGTTCTAAGGGCAAAAACTCCTAAAAGGAAATGTCCTACAACATTGACCCTATCACAGATTTTGTAGATCTTGATATGCTTAATAATATGCAATTTAAATTTCTCAAATATCTTGTACAGTTTTCAAGATATTGAGCTAAATAGGTGCAAATTTTGCAAAAAAAAAACACCAAAAAGGGCAATAACTCCTACACGAGTTGTTGGATTTTCTTAAAAAATTCAGAGCTGGTAGATCTTGCCATGATGATCACTTTTGTTCTCAATCAAAATTTCAAAATCTGTCACCATTTTTGAGTTATTTACAAAAAACTGCCATTTACCCCTATGTTCTATTTTTAGCCACAGCCACCATGTTTTACGGCCAATCAAAAATCCCCACATCAGTTCTATACACCTTAACCTAATAAACATTAATATCAAATTAGGTTCCAATTGGATTCAAAGTGTCAGAGGAGTTAACGTTTTCAATGTAATGAGGAAATGCTGTTAAAATGCTCAATTTTGATGTTCTAAGGGCAATAACTCATAAAAGGAAAGGTCCTACAACGTTGACCATATACATATTTTGTAGATCTTGATGTGCTTAACAATATGCAATTTAAATTTCTCAAATATCTTATATTGTTTTCAAAATATTGAGCTAAACAGGTGCAAAATTTGCAAAAAAATCATCAAAAAGGGAAATAGCTCCTACATGGATTGTTGGATTTTCTTCAAAATTTCAGGGTAGGTAGATCTTGCCGTGCTGATCACTTTTGTTCCCAATCAAAATTTTAAAATCTGTTACCCTTTTTTAATTATTAACAAAAAACTGCCATTTACCACTAAGTTCTATTTTTAGCCACAGCCGCCATGTTTTATGACCAATCAAAAATCCCCACATCAGTTCTATACACCTAATGCTAATAATTATAGGATAATTAATTGGGTCGAGTGAATAACCAAAATATGATCACGAGTCGGTGAACGCACACAGATTTATACGAGTGCGCGGAACTTGTTGTGTGCACGAGTTAAATCTCAGTGCGTTCCTGCACGAGTGATCATATTTTGGTTATTCATGAGACCTAATTGATTATCGTATTTATTACATAGATAAAATGCCGCTAATAAATAGTTTTGAATGAATTTATTTGAATGGCGTATAAATTTAGACCGCAGGAGTCATGCCGACAACGCAATACAATTCACGACGTCATAATTGAGTTTGACCGGAAAAGACGCAAGGGTGAAAATATTTTTGTTATTTCACATTGTGAATTTACCAGATTTTATTTCACTGGGAAAAATCGGTATTTTATATGCATCTATGTAATAAACATTAATACTAAATTTGGTTCCAATTGGACTCAAAGTGTCAGAGGAGTTAACGTTAACGTTTTCAATGTAATGAGGAAATGCTGTTAAAATGCTTAATTTTGACGTTCTAAGGGCAATAACTCCTAAACGGAACGGTCCTACAACGTTGACCCTATACATATTTAGTAGATCTTGATGTGCTCAACAATATGCAATTTAAATTTCCCAAATATCTGGTTTCAGTTTTCAAGATATTGAGCTAAGCGGGTTAGGATTAGTATAAAACACACAGTTAGGGTTCGGGGTTAGCATATAATGATGCATTAACGGTTAGGGTTAGTACAAAATTATACAATTAGGGTAAGGGTTAGTACAAAAACGCATAATTAGGGTAAGGTTAAGTGTTGAACATATTATTATGGTTAGGGTTAGTATTAAACATACAATAAGGGTTAAAGGGTTAGCATATAAAATACATTTAGGGTTAGGGTAAGTGCAAAATTATACAAATAGGGTCATAGTCGATGAAAACATAAAATTAGTGGTAGGGGGTTAGTACAAAAAAATCATTTATGATAAAATATAGTACAAAAAACCTATAATAAGGGTTAGGGTTAGTGTAAAACATATAATTAGGGTTAGGGTTAGTATAAAACACACAGTTAGGGTTAAGTGTTAGCATATAAAGATACATTTAGGGTTAGGGTTAGTACAAAATTATACAATTATGGATATAGTCGATGAAAGCACAAAATTAGTGATAGGGGTAAGTACAAAAAATACATTTATGATAAGGGTTAGTACTAAAACGTATAATTAGGGTTATGGTTAGTGAAAAACATTTAATTAGGGTTAGGGTTAGTATAAAACACGAAGTTAGGGTTAAGGGTTAGCATATAAAGATAGATTTATGGATAGGGTTAGTACAAAATTATACAATTAGGGGAAGGGTTAGTACAAAAACGCATAATTAGGGTTACGGTTAGTGTAAAACATATTATTAGGGTTAGGGTTAGTATAAAACACACAATTTGGGTTAGGGGTTAGCATATGAGATACATTAAGGGTTAGGGTTAGTACAAAATTATACAATTAGGGTTATAGTCGATGAAAACACAAAATTAGTGGTAGGGGTTAATACAAAACATACATTTATGATAAGGGTTAGTACAAAAACGTATAGTGAGGATTAGTGTTAGTGTAAAACATATAATTAGGGTTAGGGTTAGTATAAAACACACAGTTAGGGTTCGGGGTGAGCATATAATGATACATTAACGGTTAGGGTTAGTACACAATTATACAATTAGGGTAAGGGTTAGTACAAAAAATGCATAATTAGGGTACGGTTAAGTGTAAAACATTTTATTAGGGTTAGGGTAAGTATAAAACATACAATAAGGGTTAAGGGGTTAGCATATTAAATACATTTAGGGTTAGGGTTAGTGCAAAATTATACAAATAGGGTTATGGTTGATGAAAACACAAAATTAGTGGTAGGGGTTAGTACCAAAAAAAATCATTTATGATCAGATATAGTACAAAAAACCTATAATTAGGGTTAGGGTAAGAAAATCCCTGTCTGCGTTTTTCAATCAGATTTGCAATATCTCTTACCGTTTTTGAGAAATTAGGGATCAAAGGGGCCAAAAACGCCATTTTTAAAAGTTTGTCAATGCAAATAGTTTTATACCAAAAATTGAGTTGTAGTGGGCCTGCCAATTGTTATGAAGTTTATATATGATGATTATATCCACTAGAGGAATCTTGGTTTTGTATTTGGGGTTTGTGGCCCCTACTGCTTTAGAAAAAAGGGCCAAAGAGGGCTAAAACGGGTGTATTGACAAAACTGTTGTAGAATTTTTATTATTCAATAGATTTTGAAAATTCTTTCTTTGTGGATTCTGTCAACAAAATGTGTTAAAAATTTTGATATGTATTTCACCATTACATTGTTACAGGGGGCTTAAGACAAGCCACGCCCATAAAATCAACTTTTTTTGTGTTCCGATTTTCAAAATCTTTTTTTCATCGGATTCCATGTACACAATTTCCTATTATTTTTTATCGGATTAGCAATATCTTTTACCATTTTTGAGGAATTAGGGGTCAAAGGGCCAAAATTGTAAATTAATACATGTATAGAAATAAGGCTTTTTGTATAAGATGTTAATGTAAATATATTTGACAAAAATGCATTTCTAAGTCCACGACAGGATGCATGTGTCAAAAAGCTTTGTAAGTCCACCATAGGCTTGATGTGACCAAAGCAATGGACTATCCATATTGGGCCTCCAACGTACAGTGTTCAACTTGTTGCGGTCGTATCATGCTGCGCTCGGCGTAGCTTTTTTTTATTTAATGAAAATTCGACCAGAATGATAAGCAAATCCAATTTTTTAAAAATGTTTCGTGCTTATTATCCAACTTCTCAAAAATGAGGTTAACATAGTCATAAGTCATAGTCATAACAAAAAAAGGAAGATTCTGTTATACAATATATTGATTCCTTATAAACAGGGTAGAAAATTCCCTAAAAAAGTAACCAGCCTTGACATGTATATTGATCTATTTTAGTATGTAGCCAGATAAATTTCCAACTCTATTAAACACTAGTGTGCCAATTTTACCTATTCCACCGACAAAGATGATGGATGCAGATTGTACGAAATTGTTGAAGACAACCTCGGATAGAAACAATACCTCAGAAAGGTCAAAATCATCAACGCCTACGTGTACCTCGGATACAAAATTGTCTACCTTAGATAGAAACAATACCTTAGAAAGGTCAAAACCATCAACGTCAACCTCGGATAGGTCAAATACCTCAGGTCAAAATCCTCATGCACCTCAGATAGGTCCATAATGTCAAAGTCATCATTTTTTGCATATGTCAAGACCTTCCCTTACAAGCACACCAAAGAATTTTTATCCTCAAAGAAGCAGATCAAGGTCACTCTCGAGGAGTTGAAAATTAATGTACCCTCCTAGAAGTACAAATAGGGCGATCAAGGAGTCTTAGCAGAAGATCAAGAAGTCCGATGATCAGCAGAAGATCAAGACCTCCAATGATGAGCAGAAGATAAAGGAGTCCAATGGTGAGCAGATCAAGAAGTCCAATGTTCAGCAGAAGATCAAGGAGTTCGATGATCAGAAGGAGTCCCAACAGAATATCAAGCAGAAGCAGACGATCAAGTAGCAGAATATCAGGTAGTAGCAGTATAATATCAAGTTCCAGCAGAAGAAGGTCAAGAAGCCTAGACTCTTCAAGGCGAAGTACTGGGAGTAGATCAGCTGAGCCTGAATCAATTTTCCCAATGACAGTTGCCAGTAAGTTTTAAAAACGATGTTTAAGGCTGTTGCATTTCAATCGAAATAGGACGGGGATGCATTTTTTTTATTTTCTGTTGGTGGGGGTTAAAATGCATTTTGTTGTTGATGTGTAATGATTTTTTTTTATTTTTGGTGGGGGTCTTGAACCAAGTGCATCCCCATTCCCATGTAAATAATAATGAAACAGCCCTTCGAAAAAAATTACTATAATATGTTGTTATATGAAATAAATTTTGTTAATACACTAGCAGCTTGACAGAGCTTTAAATAGGTTTTAGAACATGAAAACCCTAACCCTAATTATATGTTTACGCTAATCCTAACCGTAATTGTAAATTTTGGTACTTACCCTTACCATAAATATATCTTTTTGGTCCAAACACTGCTCTCAACTTTGTGTTTTCACAGACCCTAACCGTAACCCTAATTGTACGTTTACGTACTAATCTTTAACTGAGCTCTAACTATTTGTACTAACCCATACCCCTAATTTTGTGTATTCACCGACCATGACCCTATTTATATGATTTTGTATTAACCCTAAGTGCATCTTAAAATGCTAACCCATAACCCTAATGGTGTGCCACCTCGGGTACACACTTGGTCGCTCTGTGGGCTGAGCACTGACCCGACGTCAGAATCCCAAGACCCTTAGTCGCCTCTTACGACAAGCTAGGCTCTGCTGCGGCCCTATTCGCCACCCGGGCCCCGCACGGGACAAAATCAAAAGTGGCCGCATGCTCTGACCAACAAAGATTTTTTTTTATTTATTTATTACTTTTAAGTAAATATTTCAATCAAAAAATAATTTAGGTCAATATATGCGGCCAAATAGCGATTTTTAAAGAAGTTCACTAACTTTAAAGGTCTCTGCTGTTCATGAAAGTAAACAATTCAAGCACAATCTATAATATTTCATACAGCACAGAGTCTTATGGCCACTCTAGCAGCATTATTTTGTAGCTGTCTCGAATTTGAAATTTAGGGCCATTTTAGGCCCTTTCCGAACATACACCTTATGTAGTGGGAGTGAAAAGGATTATTGTTTCTGCCCTGTGCGGGAACCGGGTGTGAAAAGAATAGTCCCGCAGCCACCCGTAAAGCTTGTCGTAAGAAGCGACTAAACGGGTCAACATGTTTGACGTGTGTTGCGACCTATGTCGGGGGAGGACGGGATCTTGGTCCACGTATGTGGGCATTGGCCCTTACTTCTCCTAGACAGGCGGTCAGATATGGCTCGATCTGATCAATCGGCTGGTCATGCCAAGCCCTGTAAAGCATCATCTCGGTTTATTGCAAAAATAATCAAAGGCGTTACCGGATGTTACGAAGCTCCTATCCGATAATCTTCTAGTCGAGTGTACACATCAACAACAAGCCAAAAACATTATGACCATTTCAACTATTTTAAAATTACCAGTCTCAGCTGAAGCTCATTGAATCGATCATAGGGTATCATTGGAGATAGAGATCGAAACGTAACCGATTTGTAAGAACAAGAAATCTGCTTTGAACTTTCATCACGGGGTGTTTTACAAGTTAAAAGGTTTACAAAAAAGGAAGACAACAAAATTATTAAAATAAATACTTACCTTATTACATTCAATTCTGCAGCCCCGCCAAGTCACATTCATCTGGTTCTTTTCATAGTGTCCGTAGACATATTTATTCAGATTCCTCTCCATTGTTTTAAATGCCAACGTTTTGGCCACGGGAAGGCCACCTGTAACGGAAAGGAAAAATGTGTCAAGTGTGCTCAGGTAGGCCACTCGGATTTCAACTGTACTTATAAAGTCCAAAATGTGTAAACTGCAATGTGATCATTTTTCGTCTTCATAACAATGTCTAACTCTCCTCAAGAAAAAGAAATCCAAAAACTTAAAGCAGATTTTTTTAATATACATTACCTGTAAACACAACCTCATTTGACATTATGTGCAACCTAATGAAGTAGTAAATAACTAAATTTCATTGATACATGTACAAAATGTATGTATTATAATATTCATTTAATATATAATTACTTATTACTGTACATGTATGCAAACTAGGTCATATACATAAAGAATGTTGTATCACTAAGGCTAATACGAACAAATTTGATGAAATTTATACACAGAAAATGAGGTAGATGAACAATGTATGCCAGTCCCTAAGGTGTTGAGGTTTTGTAACACCGTTAGTCTTATTTAATATATGTGGGTAATGCATTTATATTCCGTGGTTTTTTTTTGTGGTTTTTTTTGTCAGGTGGAGCATGAACTACCGAATAATGTAGGAACTCAGACTTACTTAAACGATCTTCCATGTTAATATGACAACTCCAATGCGGATCATTCCTACTGTATGTCAAGACACACCGGTTATACTTGTATTTTTTTCTTTCAGATAAGATTACTCGTGGTAGAAGGTTTGTCCTCTCGAGCAATAAAAACTCCAGAGGGGAAAACAAGCGCCAAATATCAGGTGAAAGCTCTAGTAGAAGGGGAAACCAACATGACAACTGTGTCTGGCTGGTCCAAACCCCAAGTCGGACAACTGCAAGCAGGTAGTTGTTTCTCTGCATTTTGTAGAGAGAGTGAGTGAGTGAGTTGGTGTTTTACGCCCGTGCAACGCTATATAGGTTATTTACAGGCGATGAACATGAAAAGGATGATAAAATGAACATGAAATGATGATGACGAATGAAATATGGGGATGGGGTGGGACACAAAGGACCGGTAAATTTTGAAGAACCACAGGAAAAGGGGAGAGATGGGTAGGGGCGGAAAATTTAGCCTATGTGGTGCACTACTGGGCGGTCCACAAAGGGGTCTTTTACGTGCATGAAGCGTGGCACTCTCCACACACGTTGGCCCACTATGGTCGGCGGTCAGGGTTTCCGTATTATAGACCTGACAACCCCCGCGGACGAGGGCTACCCTATTCAGCCACCTAGGGTACACACTTGGTCGCTCTGTGGGCTGAGCACTGACCCGACGTCAGAATCCCAAGACCCTTAGTCGCCTCTTACGACAAGCTAGGCTCTGCTGCGGGCCTATTCGCCACCCGGGCCCCGCACGGGACTTTTGTAGAGAGAAACGGCTATGGGATCAATTTGATGAAAACCACAAAGGTATGCACATTTGCAACATTTAAGGTTCAATGCCAAAAAAAAAGGAAAATAAAATCACTGACTGAGATTTTCATACTTAAACTGATCATGAAATGTCAACACATTTAGACAATAGACTCTTAATTTAGTATAATTGCTTTTGTGGCGAGTAACTTTTGCTATGGGCTACCTAATATTTAAAAAAAAAAACGTCAGACATATAATGGAAAAAAATAAAAATTCCAATTTTGGCGAATTATTTTTTGTCTGATTTTGTTCTTTTAAATTTCATTTAATTTATTTAATTATTTGTTAATTTACATTACTTTCATACATGAAGATGTGGATTGGCAATAGAAATGCCAAGGTACGTGACGGTGTTTGCCATGCGGCAGGAGGTAAAGAGGAAGATGCAGTCATATAAGAGGTGACCATCAGCTTATAATGTAATGGCTGAACGTGTGGAAAGAGGTAAGTATGTTAAATATTAAATCAAACATTTTACCTAATACTGATTTTTTATCACACTCCCCGTAAACAAAATGTGTAGGGTAAATATGAAATATCCTATCCATCCATCTGCCTCTCTGTACTTTATATCTCGTTAGCATGACTCCTCCTAAACATTGATGGAATACCTGCTACATTGTATGACTTCGGCTGTTGTGACATTCATAACTGTTTTTGAGTTCAACACTTCAATGGTCCCGTGCGGGGCCCGGGTGGCGAATAGGACCGCAGCAGAGCCCAGCTTGTCGTAAGAGGCGACTAAGGGTCTTGGGATTCTGACGTCGGGTCAGTGCTCAGCCCACAGAGCAACCAAGTGTGTACCCTAGGTGGCTGAATAGGGTAGCCCTCGTCCGCGGGGGTTGTCAGGTCTATAATACGGAAACCCTGACAGCCGACCATAGTGGGCCAACGTGTGTGGAGAGTGCCACGCTTCATGCACGTAAAAGACCCCTTTTGTGGACCGCCAAGTAGTGCACCACATAGGCTAAATTTTCCGCCCCTACCCACCTCTCCCCTTTTCCTGTGGGACCAGAGGTCCCCGAGGGTAATCACAAGCCTGGTAGTCAGACTTGTCTGACACGAATTACCATAATATTTCTAATAAATTGTCGCTGAAATTTCCGATTGTTAAATTCAAAATTGATGAAAACACCAGGTTTCTTTCCTTGTAATGCACATGGTCGATATCCTCGGTGCTGGATTTGGCTTCCTTGTTCGAACGTTTTGGTTTTGAGTACTTTTCGTTTTCAACTGTTTTGGATTTTGACCTTCCAATGTTTTGGTTTAAATGCTACTGATGAGAGGTTACTCCTTGAAATATCGATATATAGCATATCCAAATTAACCGTTTATATCCGCGTTTTGGTATTTGTAATTCTTCAAAATTTACCGGTCCTTTGTGTCCCACCCTACCCCATATTTCATTTATCATCATCATTTCATGTTCATTTTATCATCCTTTTCATGTTCATCGCCTGTAAATAACCTATTTAGCGTTGCACTGGCGTAAAACACCAACTCACTCACTCACTCACTCACAACACTTCAATGATGAGAAAGAATAACAAACAAAAGCTGTTTAGATTTGCAATCAGTAAAATTTGAACTTTTTTGTAAGTTGTTTAGTTAAAACTACTAGTCATTTGAGATATCTGGATGCTGTTATGATCTGTTTTCATGGTTCGTTGACGGTAGACTTTTTTCGATTATAACTCTAATTAAGTCCTTCAATCCCCATCGTTCTTTGAATCATCTGGTAGATTGGCTTTATCAAGTGCGATTTGCCTGTACCTGCACCCCAGACACAAAAAAAGTGGATTGGATTTGGAATTTTCCTTCACGCTTTGCATTAACAGCTTCATTACACCATTCTGTTACTCTCTGGAAGAGTTGTCTTTGTTCGAAGTTCAAAGATCTGACATGTAATGAGATCATTAGTCCATACTGTGGAAACTGTCTCTAAGTTGACTGTTGTAGACTCTGGATCTAGCTGGATCATTCTGCATGCTCTTCTGCTTGAGCTTGTTGTGTAACTGGATCAAGGATGTCCCATGTATCTGTTTGAGGACCATTCTCAGTAAAGTCTGTAAGTACAGCATCTATCAATTCAGCATGCTTCTGAAACAATTGCTTTGTGGCTTGCAGAAGTGGAAGATTGATTCTATATTTCAGCAAATAACTCACATCCAGACAAAAGGCTAGCCTCATTTCTCCATGGTTTAAAGAGATACAGTTCAGAAAGGTAGTACGATTCTGGTTCCCGATCTAAGCTGAACACAGTTGCATCCCCGTCGTTTGACCTTGAGCTTAATTTTTCGGTTGAGTGACTCTGTCGCTGAAATTTCCGATAGTTAAATTCAAAATTGATGAAAACACCAGGTTTCTTTCCTTGTAATGCACATGGTCGATATCCTTGGTGCTGGATTTGGCTTCCTTGTTCGAACGTTTTGGTTTTGAGTGCTTTTCGTTTTCAACAGTTTGGGATTTTGACCTTCCAATGTTTTGGTTTAAATCCTACTGATGAGAGGTTACTCCTTGAAATATCGTTATATAGCATATCCAAATTAACCGTTTATACCCGCATTTTGGTATTTGTAATTTTGACAATTTTTTATACATTTAATATCAATGTTAAGGTTTTATGAACATCTTTTGATCCGAGAAACTAAAAGTACTCATATATTTATTAAAATTTAGTGAAAATAACCAAGGAATATTTGTTTCTGATGGTGCAGGCATGCGAAACATACTTTAGTATTAACTCTTGTTTTATCATAATTGCTCCGAATCTAACTTCAAAATTATTTAAAAATATGGCTACACATTAGCCACAAATATAAAAATTCAATTTTGGACTTTTGATTTTCATATGCCCCTTTGGTACCTCATTGCTTTTTTGTTATTTTCATGAAAGTGCTAAAAAGCCATGAAATATAATATCATAATACTAGATTACCGATTCCCCCACTCATTTTGGTCAACCTAATACTTAATTGTTTTATTTTGTAGAGGGATCAATAACTGTAGCAGCATCATAGATGCTATCAAACTTGTGCTGCTACGGTTATTCTCGGTAGAGGAACTTTGTACCAAGTCTCTAATGGGGCACAAAAACTCAAAAAGAAATGGCTTCGATGGCATGGATGAACCAAAAAGGTCCTTGATGAAACATAAGCCATTTTAAATGACTTACTTTTTATTTTTCTGAAGAAGAAAAAAGGTTTTAAGTAAGGAAATTAAGAAAACTGCCTTGTATATATCATTTATAAAGTCTGTACGACTTTATATGACAAGTTGCCTATCATGCATAAACACTCAGAGAGATCATTATTCGTCTGATTGAATACCGTAACCATTTATTAATTTTGTCGAGGCGAAACTATCCCTATTGTTATCTTTTTAATTTATATCTCATTTATTTATAATACTTATCTAAAAATGGACTACCTCCCACTTTATATTCATTTTCATAACAAGAAAGCAACTCAATAACATGTATATAATGTTTATTTTGTAGGCATTATATCATCTAAGTACTCAATCGAATTGGCAAATCTAAGAACAAAAAATCCGGGACCATCTTAAGCAAATAAGGAGACAGCATCTGCCATGTCAGGATTCTTATTCTTAAATAAAATATGATTCACATATTTTTCTCTTACTGTTGTCAGTGACCAAAAATAATTGCAGTTTAAAAATTGCCTGTTTATTTTGAATTAATTAAGAATTAGAACAAGGATGACCTATCAAAGGCGCTCTACCAAAAATATTGAAAACAAGAAAATTTGTCAAGATGACACTGATGTCCCGCTGGCAAATGAAAATTACACTGATGCCCCGCTGGCAATTAAAATAAAACTGTCAATTTTACACAAAGTCCAATGGCCGTAATTTTTTACAATAGTTACTACAAGACCATTTACTGCCTGCCTCTTTTGTATTATCGTAGACAAATTCATTTTTTTGTATAGTTTACAAGTATAATTTAAAGAATTATTAATCTTATTCTATGTTAAACATGCTTTTTTATTATTATAATTTCTTGAATTTTTTGAAGACATTCTACTTTCATCTTCTACACCATCTGCCGCAATACTTGAGGATGTAGGGCCAGCCAGAAACTTTTGGATGTTTTAACCATACTCTTACAGAAGTGGTATCCAACAACCACCATCCAGAACTCAGTGCAGTAAAGAAGATAGAGGTGAGTATGAACAATTATTTATTGTCGAAGTCAACAGAAATTAAAAGATGTTTTAGCTCAAACTTGGTAACAGAACTATAATAAAAAAAATTATAATACTATAACAAGCTCTTTGATAAAAAAACCCCACAAACATAAAAATGATATACGGTAAACTCATAAATTACTAATTTCATCTCATTAAAATATCGATGTAACTAGCTACAATTATGTAGCTCCTATGACATCTTTGATTGATCCGCCAAATCAAAGATGTCATAGGAGCTACATTATTGTAGCTACGATGTAACCAGCCTAGAAAAGGATTTTACTGTACATAAATTTGTGAATAAAATTTGATGCATTAAAAACCTCTGCGGCATAACCTCTTGAAATGATATGCGCTCGAGCTTGCTCTTCACTTCCTGCGACTGCTGTCGGAATCAGTGTTCGGAAGATTCGCAAAAAAGATTCCAACGTATAACCTCGATCGTCGCTACTTGACTAGAGGTTACCGTCGGTACAGGTATCTCGTCGAGTGTAGACTCATGACTGTTCACCCAATCCTATAGTTTTTACCTTCTATTATAAGAAATTTGTTTGTTTTAATAGTCCTCTATAAGTGATAACAAATACAGACCGTGTGGACCGTACGGTCAAACAAAGTATCTTAGTAGCGCTAACAAATACTTAACAAGTGATGCTGAGAGATGTAGCCAATAGCTTTCCTCCTTCCTCCTTACGTCATTGATACTCAGCGTCAGCATTTTGAATTTCTCTATAAGATAACAGTGTTAAATTATTATTATAATTATTGTATTATTGTTTGAAAATTTGTAGCGAAGTTATTTTATAGTTAATATTTGACATCATGGAATTTCAAAGAAATGAGGTTATGTCAGAGTCAAGTAATGTCCCTTATCCTTGAGCCTCGTCGACGAGCATGACCTTCTCAGCTCCAGTGCTGCATGGCTGCAAAAAATGTTGTATATTTCCTTTCCTAATACCATTTCATTCATTTACCGTGTTCTTTTATCTTTTATTTATCATTTTAACAAAACACGAAAGGAAAGTTGACTGAGTACTAGCGGGGTCGCGCACGATCCCAAGATTATTTTTTACGTATTTTCTTCCCATTCCGACATCGACTTAGTATATTAGATTAGCAATACAGAGTTGTCTATCCCTGTCGTGGCGGCCTACATTGTTTTGATCAGACCAGTCTGAGAGCAGAAATCTTTATCCTTTGGTTGTTTTGATTTCATTTAAGATAGTGAAATTTGCAGCTTGCATATAGGCTACTAGTAGAATTCTTTGGGGCTCTGGACCTGTGGTTAACCATCAAGACGTCTAAGAAATCATATATTTTTTTTTAAATCATGACATTAATTTTGTTTCAGTTGAGATCAGGAAGATCCAACAACTCAAAATTGACAAGAAATTCTTAGGGGACGACCATTTGAATTGATTTCTATAAATGATATTTAGATGGGGAATATAGGTAATCATGGGTCTAATAATTTCAAAGCTTTATACAGGGATAATCCTTAGGATCTTAAAAAATCAGACCAATATATCATTTTTTTTACCATCAAACATTCTAAAAAATTAAAATATTACTCTTCACCTGATACTTGAAAATCTCTAAACTACTAATTTAAGAACACACACACACACACACACCAATTCTTTTCAAAAAATAAATTGCCAGTATTCAATGTATATGCATTTCATTTGTTTGCCTGATGAAGAAATCTTGTGATTTCGAAATTTTGCTACATTTTTATATATTATTCAATTTATAACACATTAGTGTGTTAAATTACATTTCTAGACATTGATCATTTCATTTGTTATAAATACATATATTTGTTTGGATTTCAGATATAGTTGATGATCTAGTTGTCAGGCTGGGACAAGAAGCTGGTAAAGACCCATCCATTGTCAGTTTGAAAAAGGAAAATACAGGTGTAGTGTTGAAAATTGTCTTGTAATGTCACCACAGCTTTTTGTGTGGTTGTCCTATGTTGAAGAAATTTTTCATTACATTTTTCTCAGAAACTACAATCCGCAGAGGCTTCAAATCTTCATTTCACAGTACCATGCCATGTAAAGCAATTTTATGGCGGATGTGGCAGATGGCATATGCTATCTAATTCTAAGGATGACATTATTTCTAGTTTATTAAGGACAGATTATAAAAATGATCTTAATTTTAAATCAGTCATCACGCAGATTGAAACTTCTTTTGAAGTGTTATCAAGGTCCACAAAAAGAAGCGTATTTTGTTTGACAAATTCAGCTGGAAGTATAGTTGAACTCTAAACTTTTGAAAAAATGAGGAAAGATTTATTAGTGTTAACACTATACATATCATCTTATTTTAGTCTTATAAGAAATATAATATTGATATAATTATATAATGATATGAAATAATGTTCAAATTTAATTTGTAGGTAATCCATCAAAGCTGAACAACATCCAAGCTATTATTGGACGTAAAAAGAAGGGCGTCCCTACGTCTATAAAGTGCACTGGGAGGGTTACCAGCAACCTGGGAACCAAGGAGTAAATTCCCGTTATTAGCAAAGGAATTGGATAGAAAAATGAAGAAATGTGTGTAGACAATAGGTGGAATACGCATATTAGATGTTTACAGGTTGCATTGAATTTATAGCTTATATTTAGGGCTTTTCCAGAATTAATTGTATGGGAGGGGTCGGAAGGCACTTTAATTAAAATTTTATGGGCGGTGGTATTTTTAGATATTTCTCAAATGCAAGATAAAGGGTAAAAAAATAAAATTTTATACATTGTGGGTATAAAAAAAGTCCCCTCCGACCCCCCATACATTTATTTCTGGAATTGCCCTAAACAATAAGTCTCTATACTGATGATTTTTTTTTATAAAAGTTGTAACTTGTTTATGATAATGAAACTCCTGATATATTGGGTTTTTGTAGTAGGGTGATTTTTATGTATTTTTATATTTTTGATTGTTATTATGGTTATTAATATGCTATAATAAAGTATGTTTGCAAATTTATTGAATTTAGATGTTTTATTATTTCAGTACTCATATGTTACAGTGCTGATGGTACTTTGATTTTGCACCTGAGATTTAATTAGTTCAGGTATTTTCCTTTGATCTTTTATCGGTTGTTTTGGTCATGTGATATACTTTGGTGGGAAAACTTGTTTTTCAAGTTCTCTTTGATTTCACCTTTTTGAAGACATTACAAGGCAGAATAATCAGAACAGACAGGAACAGTGGTACCAACAACCGCAACAGCAAGAAATTCCAAATCAATAACAACCACCTGAACAGCAGCAGGCAGCTTCTTTGTATGACGAACCAAAATGCTACAGGTGTGGACAGTATGGTCACTACAAGAGAGGATGTGCTGTTAGACTAGACCATTACAGAGGAGATTTAAACGGGAAGAAGCCTATGACGAGGGGCCAGCCCTAGGCTTGATGAAGAATATAAGCGGTCCCAGTGTAAGGAACAACAGAGTTAAGGAGATACCAGCGGGAATTTTTGGAAAACCAACAGAGACAACTGTTTTACTAGAGGGAATAGAGACACCAGCTCTACTGGATACAGGATCCACAGTCACCACCATTAGTAGGACCTTTTATGATCAACACTTATTTAGGCTACCGCTGCAGAACTTAGATGAACTTTTGGATATCGAATGTGCTGGAGGGACACAGCTACCATACGATGGCATTGTACAGGTAAGTATTTCTACACCAGGAGACGCCAACGACACCAGCCACCCATATTTAGCACTGATAGTTCCAGACAGCAGATACAACACCCATGTGCCAGTCTTGATTGGAACCAACGTATTCGATGTTATGCTAAAGGATTTAATGCAGAGCCATGGAGATCGATATCTTCAAACAGCCAGATTGACAACACCGTGGTACACGACCTTTCGATGTGTGTCTATGAGGGAGCGAATTTTGAAGAAGAACAACAACCGACTAGCAGTAATAAGGAATGCTCAGCAGGAGAGAATCATCATACCACCTAACACCACAATGGAGATACAGGGATATTGTGAGAAAGAGATGATTTACCACACCACTCCATCTATACACCATCCTTCATCCTTAGCTTATGAAGTCAACCTAGATGTAGAGCCAAGAGTGCACCAGTATAGATATAAGGACAACGGAAGAGTAAAGGTACAGTTAGCCAACATGACCAACCAGACAGTATCCATACCACCGAAGGGAATCTTATGTGAGTTACAACCAGTAAGTATTGAGCCAGTGCAACCAGAGGAGACATATCAGGAAGACAGATCATTGTTGGAGAAGATGGAGACTATGAAGAGCGATTTGACAGAAGAAGAACTAAGCAGAGGTGAGGATTTGATTTTAAGATACCATGATATATTTTCTAGAGGAGACAGAGATTTAGGCCATATCAATGAGGTTCAACACCGGATAGATTTGTTAGATGAAAGACCATTCAAGCAGAAATACCGCAGAATACCACCAGCGATGTATGAAGAAGTGAGAGACCATCTTAGACAGCTTTTAGATGCAGGTGTGATTAGACCATCCCATTCACCCTATGCCTCAAATGTAGTTCTGGTTAAGAAGCGTGATAATAGCTTAAGAATGTGTGTGGACTACAGGATGTTGAACAACTTGACAAAGGACAGCTATGCTTTACCCAGGATCGAAGAGCTTTTGGATTGCCTAGCAGGTAATAGCTTCTTTTCCACCATCGACTTGAAATCGGGATATCACCAGGTAGAGATTTTAGAGACCCATAAGGAACGGAGTGCTTTTTGTGTAGGACCTCTTGGATTTTTAGAATTTAACCGGATGCCTTTTGGACTGACCAACGCTCCAGCAACTTTTCAGAGATTGATGGAAACAGTTTTGCAAGATCTAAACCTTAAGATATGCTGTGTTTTTATAGATGATGTTATAATTTTTGGAAAGGACTATGAAGATCACTTAAAGAATCTTAAGTTAGTATTTGACAGGATGAGGAGTGCCAACCTGAAATTATCACCAAAGAAATGTGAATTCTTTAAGAGAAAAGTGAAGTTTGTTGGTCACGTGGTGTCAGAACAAGGAATAGAGATCGACCCTAGTAAGACAGAGAAGATTGTGAATTGGCCGAAACCTGAAACACCAGAAGATGTCAGGAGATTTTTGGGACTAGTTGGATACTACCGCCGCTTTATCAAGAACTTTAGCAAGGTGAGCCGTCCACTTACAGACTTAATGCCAGTACCAAAGAAGAAACACCAGAAGAATAAGACCAAGACACAGAAGAAAGAATGGAAATGGGGAGAAGCACAAGACAAGGCTTTTGAACATCTTAAAGAGAGGTTAACAACATCACCCATACTTGCCTATCCTGACTATGCCCTACAATACGAGTTGCATACAGATTCTTCAGGCGATGCATTAGGAGTTCTTTACCAAGAGCAGGATGGAATCAAAAGAGTTATCAGCTATGCCAGCCGTGGGTTGAACAGAGCGGAGAAGAACTACCCGCCACACAAGCGAGAATTCTTAGCGTTAAAGTGGGCCATATGCGACAAATTCAAAGACTACCTTATGGATGGAAAGATGTTTACTGTGCTGACCGACAACAATCCGGTAACATACGTATTGACAACAGCAAAGTTGGATGCCACAGGCCATCGTTGGCTAGCAGCACTATCAGCATTTCACTTCGAGATCAAGTACCGGCCAGGTAAAAGTAACGCAGATGCCGATGCCCTGAGTAGATTGCCAGAGACCATCACGAGCGAGGCAGTGCAGGCTATTTGTTCAACAGTACAACAACCCTATGTAGAGAGCTTGGCAGTATCACCAGAAGTTTTAGATTTAGAGCAGGATATGACAGCAACAGATTTAACCAACATGGTAGATTGGAGAGATGCACAGACACAGGATAAGTATATTAGACAGGTTAGAGAGTATTTGGAACAAGAAAAGACACCAACAAGGAAGGAGACAGGAGGAAACCCATTTAGCAGAGAGTTCAACAGATTGGTAATCATAGAAGGTATAGTATATAGGAAGACGACCTTAGAGGAGGAGGATAAACATCAACTTTTATTGCCATCAGTTCACACCCAGACAGTATTGCAAGCATTACATGATGACATGGGCCATCAAGGTAGAGACAGAACATCATCACTGATTAGAGACAGGTTTTATTGGCCAGGGATGTATAGGGACATAGAGGAATGGATAGAGAAATGTGGAAGATGTCTGAGGAGAAAAACACCATTGAATCAGAGAGCACCATTATTACCCATAGTTACATCATCACCCTTGGAACTTGTATGCATGGATTATCTGACCCTAGAAACATCGAAGGGAGGATTTCAGCACATACTAGTTATATGCGACCATTTCACCAGGTACGCCCAAGCCATACCCACCAGAAACCAGCTAGCAAGAACAACAGCTGAAGCTTTATACCATCACTTCATAGTACATTATGGACTTCCAGAGAGGATTCATTCAGACCAGGGGGCTAATTTTGAGAGCCAGATTATCAAGGAACTTTGTCAGATAACAGGTATAAAGAAGTCTAGGACTACCAGCTATCATCCGATGGGTAATGGTATGTGTGAACGAATGAACAGGACATTGCTGAATATGTTAGGATCACTTGAAAGCCACCAGAAGCAGAATTGGAAAGCTTTTATAGGACCAATGGTACATGCTTATAATTGCACCAGGCATGAGTCAACAGGGCAAACACCTTACTTATTGATGTTTGGAAGAAACCCCAGATTACCTATAGATGTGACACTTGGACTAGGGGAGAAAGATCAGCCAAGTACAAGGTATATTACAGGACTTAGACAGAGGATTGAGCAGGCGTACCAACTAGCCAAGGAGAATTCAGAGAAAGCTAGACAGAGACAGAAAGAAGGATATGACATCAAAATCAGAGGAGCAGTTATAAAACCAGGAGATAGGGTATTAGTCAGGATAGTAGCATTTGATGGAAAACACAAGATAGCAGATAGATGGGAACAAGAGCCATATAAGGTTTTGAAACAGCCAAATCAGGATATACCAGTGTATGTTGTGAAAAGAGAAGATGGAGAAGGAAGGATAAGAACTTTACACAGGAATCTGTTATTACCAATTAGATATATAGAAGAAAAACCCATAGTGACACCAAGGAAACGACCAACACCAGCAGTAAGAAAAACACCAGTACTAAGACCAACACCAGCAGCTAGGAGGAAGAAGGAATTGGAGATGCCATCAGCAGAGACCTTGTCAGAAGACTCTTCAGATGAGGAATCTGAGTATGGGCTGATACCTATACCTCATCAAGGACCTGTGCTTAGTGATACAACCATCACAGATGCGTTCCATGTCCAAGATGTAGGAGGAACAGAAGAACCAGAAGATGAGGACGCTCATCATTCTACAGCCGTCGGTGAAGATGATGTTGTAGAACAGGAATCTTTAGTAGATGATGTTCCATCAGAACCAGACATGTTAGCAGATCAGTTAAGTGAAGAGAGTTCAGATGGAGACAGAGAACCAGTTCCAGAAGTTCGCCGCTCTTCCAGAGAACGAAGGCCACCAGCTTGGTTCAGGTCTGGGGAATATGAAACCTCCATGAGCTTACAGTCGGATTGGGAAAGAAGGATCCATTGTTTAGTGTCGTTGTCAACGTCCACAGATTTGCTGAAAGGTTTACATCAGGAGACTTGAAAGACTGTGCTCGGTATTCTTGGAAGTGGAGATAGTTAAGTATGCCGGGACGGCATTTTCCAGCCAGGGGGAGTATGTAGTAGGGTGATTTTTATGTATTTTTATATTTTTGATTGTTATTATGGTTATTAATATGCTATAATAAAGTATGTTTGCAAATTTATTGAATTTAGATGTTTTATTATTTCTGTACTCATATGTTACAGTGCTGATGGTACTTTGATTTTGCACCTTAGATTTCTAGGTAGTATGTTAATTAGTTCAGGTATTTTCCTTTGATCTTTTATTGGTTGTTTTGGTCATGTGATATACTTTGGTGGGAAAACTTGTTTTTCAAGTTCTCTTAGATTTCACCTTTTTGAAGACATTACAGTTTAATTTCCAGTTGCCATATTTGTTTAATTTCCATTTCTATATTTTTCACACTTTTTGGACATTTGGACTATGTATACTATTCTACATTCTTGGAGATTTATATTTCATTCGAAGGTCAGTTTTATTCATATACTAATCATTATTAATTGTCTTTGCCAATACTTATTACCCTGCAGTATGAGATCTGTATGGATGTGTAATATACAGTAAAACACATAAAAAACTATAAACATTGAATAAACTTTATTATGTGAGTGAGTGAGTGAGTTGGTGTTTTACGCCCGTGCAACGCTATATAGGTTATTTACAGGCGATGAACATGAAAAGGATGACAAAATGAACATGAAATGATGATGACAAATGAAATATGGGGATGGGGTGGGAAACACCGGTAAATTTTGAAGAACCACAGGAAAAAGGGGAGAGGTGGGTAGGGTCGGAAAATTTAGCCTATGTGGTGCACTACTGGGCGGTCCACAAAGGGGTCTTTTACGTGCATGAAGCGTGGCACTCTCCACACACGTTGGCCCACTATGGTCGGCGGTCAGGGTTACCGTATTATAGACCTGACAACCCCCGCGGACGAGGGCTACCCTATTCAGCCACCTAGGGTACACACTTGGTCGCTCTGTGGGCTGAGCACCGACCCGACGTCGGAATCCCAAGACCCTTAGTCGCCTCTTACGACAAGCTAGGCTCTGCTGCGGGCCTATTCGCCACCCGGGCCCCGCAAAACAAATCTAAACTTTTATTAAAAACAGTATAAAGATAAAAAAATCAACCAGATATGAAGTACCAAGTTCAGAATGCATATGAGAGTTACTATTTTAACTTTGAAATAAATAATATGATTCATAGAGGACTATTGGCAACGCGACGGGTGTGCTATAGCAAGTAGGAACTGCTTACTCTTCCGGAGCACCTGAGTTCACTCTTGTTTCGACTGGAGTTCGCGTTGTTGATTGATATTCAGTTGTTTTGTGTTTCCATGTTTTACGTGTTGTCTGTTTTTGTCCCGTTCTTGTTTGTGTTTACTGGTTTAGTCTCTGCCCTTTCGGACTTTTGACATTCGGATACCCCATTGGTACCTCTGCTTCTATGATTCATAGAGTAAATAGAAGTTTTTTATTAACATATTTGCTTGATAGGTATTTTTGAGATATGAGTTTGTCATGAGAACTCATGACTTATAAACCCTAATTTTTATATTCAGATTTAAGATGTGAAGACCTTGTACTTTTATTTAAACCCAGCGGGTAACCTTTACACCTACATGTGAGGTAAGGTCTATATTGTTTTTATGTTTTAATTAATATTTCTGTTTGCTTTGTTTGTTTGCTTATTTAACACAAGTTTGCTATTTTTTTTATGTTCGGAATTAAAGTATTTTTCAAGCTCTAAATATAGTATAAAAGAATCTGTTATGTTTGTCATAAGAGATATACAAATGTCTGTTCTTTATAAGACATCAGTTTATTTTTGCAAGCTTCTTGTGGAATATGTGTACATGCGATCATATATAGTACGTATTGGTATATTTAATTTTATTGATTTTCCGTATGGCAATTATTGTAGTATTTACGATTAAGCTGGAGTTATTCCTCTTTGAGCCATACTTATGATATTTATATTTTTATAGGGATTTTCTTATCATTGATTCGACTAAATAAAGAATCCAAAACCTTGAGATATTGGTTATAGTTTTTATTCGCCCGAAGGATCATCGATACATGAGCCCGGCTACATTTTCAGCTGACAAGACTTTGTTCATTATAATTGCAAATGTTGTTACATAAAAATACTACACAAGTATTTAAGTATCATTCAAAAACCAGAAGGTGGTGTAAAATCTTTGCTAATGTTGGTCATAAATAGAGATTCATAACAATGCAGAAAAAGGTCTGCTATAAGTGATGCACAATAAGCAACCATAGGAATTCCTATAATCTTGCCATGAGAAGAGTTACTGAAAGAATGAGTGAGTGAGTGAGTGAGTTGGTGTTTTACGCCCGTGCAACGCTATATAGGTTATTTACAGGCGATGAACATGAAAAGGATGATAAAATGAACATGAAATGATGATGATAAATGAAATATGGAGATGGGGTGGGAAACAAAGGACCGGTAAATTTTGAAGAACCACAGGAAAAAGGGGAGAGGTGGGTAGGGGCGGAAAATTTAGCCTATGTGGTGCACTACTGGGCGGTCCACAAAGGGGTCTTTTACGTGCATGAAGCGTGGCACTCTCCTCACACGTTGGCCCACTATGGTCGGCGGTCAAGGTTTCCGTATTATAGACCTGACAACCCCCGCGGACGAGGGCTACCCTATTCAGCCACCTAGGGTACACACTTGGTCGCTCTGTGGGCTGAGCACTGACCCGACGTCAGAATCCCAAGACCCTTAGTCGCCTCTTACGACAAGCTAGGCTCTGCTGCGGGCCTATTCGCCACCCGGGCCCCGCACGGGACAAGTAGAAATGTAAGAGCTGAAATCATATCAAAACAAGTCCATGTTTTTAGTTCTTTTGCTCTGTAATACTAAAATATGTTTGAAAGTAACAAGAACATATATATTCACAATCTGAATGTCCATCTAATAATGTATCATCTATGTGAGTTTTTCCTTAATAAAATGTCCCGTGCGGGGTCCGGGTGGCGAATAGGCCCGCAGCAGAGCCTAGCTTGTCGTAAGAGGCGACTAAGGGTCTTGGGATTCTGACATCGGGTCAGTGCTCAGCCCACAGAGCGACCAAGTGTGTACCCTAGGTGGCTGAATAGGGTGGCCCTCGTCCGCGGGGGTTGTCAGGTCTATAATACGGAAACCCTGACCGCCGACCATAGTGGGCCAACGTGTGTGGAGAGTGCCACGCTTCATGCACGTAATAGACCCCTTTGTGGACCGCCAAGTAGTGCACCACATAGGCTAAATTTTCCGCCCCTACCCACCTCTCCCCTTTTCCTGTGGTTCTTCAAAATTTACCGGTCCTCTGTGTCCCATCCCACCCCATATTTCATTTATCATCATCATTTCATGTTCATTTTATCACCCTTTCATGTTCATCGCCTGTAAATAACCTATATAGCGTTGCACGGGCGTAAAACACCAACTCACTCACTCACTCACCTTAATAAAATCATGTGAGAAGGTAGAACAAGGAAGATAGGGTTACAGTCTAAAATAGGCATCAACCAGGGCTGTTTATATATCATGGACAGCCTTTTCATGAAAATTTATATTGTTTTATTCTATTTTTTTGTGAACTCCTGAAGGGTAAATGATACAGTGAATACCCTCCTCTGGACTTTCTTTGAATTATTAGTGTTTTATCAATATATGGTGCAACACAAATATCATTGTTATACTTCCCATTTAAATTATTGTAGATAGAATTTCATCTGAAACTGCATAGTTACACACGAGAAAAAACAAACATCAGCACATCAAAGCCAAAATCAAAACAGACACAATCAGCATGACAGAAGCCCACACATTTTAGAAATTCAAATTTTGGCAACAATTTTTGCAATGCAAAGTGTGGTGCTTGTGGCATTTCAAGTAGTTACAATAATGTAGCTCCTTTGACATCTTTGATTAGGCGGAGCTACAATTCGGTCCAATTACTCGTAATGGAGCAAATCGAATTTCTTTCTCCAACTCAAACAAAACCTCAAGAAGGTTTGCCCAATCAAAGATGTCATAGGAGCTACATAATTGTAGCTACACTTTATATAGCTTTATTGTCAAATATTGGTCACTGTTGAATAAAAAGATTTCATCTGTATGTCTGTATTGCTCAGGGAACTTGCAGAGTACATTTAAATAGTTTTTCAGTCTGTTTGTCATTTTGTTCATCCATCCGTCACATATTTTCTTCAATTCATCTGACACTACAAGTCCAATCACTTTGAAATTTTGTACACTGCTTTATTATATCAAGGACTTAACATTGCAAGCAACAATGTTTTTCTTATAAATTTCTATCTGTCTGATAGACAGAAGTTATATTTATACCTTTATATATGAATGTGATCCTTCCTAAAGTAGTAGGATTTATTGTATTGAAGAATAATCATTGATTGATTACTAGAGTGAGTGAGTGAGTGAGTTGGTGTTTTACGCCCGTGCAACGCTATATAGGTTATTTACAGGCGATGAACATGAAAAGGATGATAAAATGAACATGAAATGATGATGATAAATGAAATATGGGGATGGGGTGGGAAACAAAGGACCGGTAAATTTTGAAGAACCACAGGAAAAAGGGGAGAGGTGGGTAGGGTCGGAAAATTTAGCCTATGTGGTGCACTACTGGGCGGTCCACAAAGGGGTCTTTTACGTGCATGAAGCGTGGCACTCTCCACACACGTTGGCCCACTATGGTCGGCGGTCAGGGTTTCCGTATTATAGACCTGACAACCCCCGCGGACGAGGGCCACCCTATTCAGCCACCTAGGGTACACACTTGGTCGCTCTGTGGGCTGAGCACTGACCCGACGTCAGAATCCCAAGACCCTTAGTCGCCTCTTACGACAAGCTAGGCTCTGCTGCGGGCCTATTCGCCACCCGGGCCCCGCACGGGACTGATTACTCTTGGGTGTAACACTTATTCTAAGTGTGAATTGCAGGATTTTAATGGGCAGAATGCTACACTTACAATTGATTTAACACTTAATAACAGATGCTTCTTGCTTCTTAAAAATCTTGGGTGTAACACTTATTCTAAGTGTGAATTGCAGGATTTTAATGGGCAGAATGCTACACTTACAATTGATTTAACACTTAATAACAGATGCTTCTTGCTTCAGATAATATTATGCATACTCATATTTTTTTTAAATCTGTAAAGTATTTTTGGTAAAAACTTAATGTATGTTTTTATAGAAAATCACTACTTTTGTGAATCGCATTTGTGAACACTAAAACTTTTACTACACATATTATAGATCTGAAATTGTACACAGTGAATAAGTACCATTCAAACATTTGCAAACTTAAAATTTTTGGAAATCTGTCATATATCTTTTGGTAAAAACTTGTTTTTTTTTATAGAAAATCACTTATTTTGAGAATTGTATTTGTGAACGCAAAAATAGAAAAAACATATGCATATTTACAGATATGAAATTTTAAACACTGATTAAGTACCATTTGAAGATTTGCATACTGAAAATGTTTGGAAATTCATAAAATATTTTTTGGGTAAAAACTGATAGAAAAAGTTTTGAGGATTGCAGTTTTTCATCTCTCTCTTTTTTTTTAAACTATGCATGAATCATGGCTACAGGGGGGGGGGGTTGATTCCATGGTTTCAACTTGTTGCCGTCCTGAATTTCAACACATATCTAGGAAATCGTAACCTGGAAACAAAAGATGTGTCAATGGGCAAAACTTTTCTACACACATTTGAATGGATGAAACCTGAGGATTCCAAAAATCGAAAAAGGTCTTGCATGAGCCAACTGCAAGCTTGGAAAGGAAATATAAGAGCCAAATAGTAAATGGTATGATATGGAGTAAATAATGTAAGAACAATAATAGCATTGAATAGTTCATGAATATGCAAGTTTGTCTAGGAAAAGATTTGCATCAACTAAACCTGATTCCGGTGTATTGGAAATTCTTTGTACACAAATTGCAAATTATAAAATTCAGATAAAGCTTTGTTGCAGATATATGATGCATCTAATTAAAACTCAAATGAAGCCTTTGATGAAGACCAAGAGTACACCTAAAATGTGTAAAAAGCTAAAATAAAGCCCAGTTGCAAATGAATGATACAGGTACGTTGCTTAAAACATTCCAAGAAAGCATCCTTGCATAATGATTAATGCAACAGCATTATTTGAAATTTGTTATGCATTTAAGGTAACATTTTTTTAGCGTGACTTATTTTTTCTAACCTCAGAGTGCAAGATATGAAACCTCCGTTTCCATCTGCCAAAGGTCCTCTCTGTTAAGGTCCCGTGCGGGGCCCGGGTGGCGAATAGGCCCGCAGCAGAGCCTAGCTTGTCGTAAGAGGCGACTAAGGGTCTTGGGATTCCGACGTCGGGTCGGTGCTCAGCCCACAGAGCGACCAAGTGTGTACCCTAGGTGGCTGAATAAGGTAGCCCTCGTCCGCGGGGGTTGTCAGGTCTATAATACGGAAACCCTGACCGCCGACCATAGTGGGCCAACGTGTGTGGAGAGTGCCACGCTTCATGCACGTAAAAGACCCCTTTGTGGACCGCCCAGTAGTGCACCACATAGGCTAAATTTTCCGACCCTACCCACCTCTCCCCTTTTTCCTGTGGTTCTTCAAAATTTACCGGTCCTTTGTTTCCCACCCCATCCCCATATTTCATTAATCATCATCATTTCATGTTCATTTTATCATCCTTTTCATGTTCATCGCCTGTAAATAACCTATATAGCGTTGCACGGGCGTAAAACACCAACTCACTCACTCACTCACCTCTCTGTTAAGCACATTGTCCTGGCATGTCTATTGAATCTGGTCTTCCTCTCATTACCTGGATTCAGATAAGGTGTCATCATGAATGGCCTGCAGACATACCCACTGTCTCCTAGCAATACCCCATTTTCCCAGATCTGCCTCTCCATATAAACACAGACCTACAAATAAAAAAAAAATATATACATATTCTTAGCTTAGACACTTCTATAGTTTGTCTTTCTTTATACTATACAACTTTGTATCATGTATATATGTATCACTATCAATCAATACAAATGACCATCATTAAAAATATACATGAATGAATTTTGAAATGATTGAAATACATGTATAAATGGTATACTGGTGTGACATGTATGAGTAGATTTAAAGCAAGCATACAAATGTGAGACAAAGGTATTGCTTTACTGGCAGCGATGACAGATTTACCTATCAATGTTCAAGTTTAATGAACATACATGTATCACCATATCCCAAGAACACTTCAAGTACAAGTTTTACAAAAATAGAAAATAATGAGATGTGGAATAAGTGTACGCGACACAGCCCACACAATAAGCGGTAATTTAGAAAAAAAAACCATCCATTGGTTTATTCATTAAGGGATGGAGAAAAAAAAATTTAAGGTGTTATGACAGAACTTTTTTCATTAGCATTATTGTATACATGTATAGCAGAAATCATTCTTCAACATATTATTTTTCTTTAATACCCTTAGTGCTGCCAAAATATTTTCATTAAAAAAAAATCCTTTTTCAAAATATTATTCTAGGAGGAAAAAACCAACACCCCCTTCCCCCATTCAAAGTCCCGTGCGGGGCCCAGGTGGCAAATAGGCCCGCAGCAGAGCCTAGCTTGTAAGAGGCGACTAAGGGTCTTGGGATTCTGACGTCGGGTCAGTGCTCAGCCCACAGAGCGACCAAGTGTGTACCCTAGGTGGCAGAATAGGGTAGCCCTCGTCCGCGGGGGTTGTCAGGTCTATAATACGGAAACCCTGACCGCCGACCATAGTGGGCCAACATGTGTGGAGAGTGCCACGCTTCATGCACGTAAAAGAACCCTTTGTGGACCCCCAAGTAGTGCACCACATAGGCTAAATTTTCCGCCCCTACCCACCTCTCCCCTTTTCCTGTGGTTCTTCAAAATTAACTGTCCCTTTGTTTCCCACCCCACCCCATATTTCATTTATCATCATTATTTCATGTTCATTGAATCATCCTTTTCATGTTCATCGCCTGTACATAACCTATATAGTGTTGCACGGGCGTAAAACACCAACTCACTCACTTACTCACTTCCTCATTCAAATGGTCAGTCCCTTATTGTGTGATTTTTTAAACATTCCATTATTATAATGGAATGTTTTTAAAAAAAAACATATATATATTGTTTAAAATTTACCTGTGATTTTTTAAAGATATGTGCATCATGTACACTCCCTGGCCAATTTGCATTCAAGTTTGTGAATCTTCCTGAAATGAAAATAAATTAATTGTGCTCTAAAATCAAATTTCAAACCTTCTAGGAAAACAATTCACCCCACTGTTAATTTTGCATCAACATGCATTAAAAATTCACCTTTATATCTTTAGGTTGAATAGAATCTCGTTGGTCCAAGTATAAAAAAGCCTGTGCAATTTCCATTTTATTTAATGGGAGAGAAAACTATCTCTCTTTTGTGAACAACCCTTGGAGCCCCTAAATTTTATGAAAAAGACTATACATATGTCATATGTAGCTGCAAAAGAGAAACCCAAATGAAAACGAAACAATGATTTCATTAAGAAAAAGAATAATTTTCCTTGCTTATTTCCGATAGGAAATATCAAGTGTTTCAATTGAGCAATTCACAGAAACTGAAGATGTAACAGAATCTAGAGCCTAATATTATTCAACTCAATATTAATCAAGACGTCAAGATCGTTTCTGTACCACTACGTTGTGTTCCATTTTAGTTTTGTGTGCTTTTTAAATCAACATTATTTGATGGTGTAAGGGACAGTAAACAAACAAACCTTCGCCGTCGCAAACACCTTGGTCCCGTGCGGGGCCCGGGTGGCGAATAGGCCCGCAGCAGAGCCTAGCTTGTCGTAAGAGGCGACTAAGGGGCCTGGGATTCTGACGTCGGGTCAGTGCTCAGCCCACAGAGCGACCAAGTGTGTACCCTAGGTGGCTGAATAGGGTAGCCCTCGTCCGCAGGGGTTGTCAGGTCTATAATACGGAAACCCTGACCGCCGACCATAGTGGGCCAACGTGTGGGGAGAGTGCCACGCTTCATGCACGTAAAAGACCCCTTTGTGGACCGCCAAGTAGTGCACCACATAGGCTAAATTTTCCGACCCTACCCACCTCTCCCCTTTTTCCTGTGGTTCTTCAAAATTTACCGGTCCTTTGTTTCCCACCCCATCCCTATATTTCATTTATCATCATCATTTCATGTTCATCGCCTGTAAATAACCTATATAGCGTTGCACGGGCGTAAAACACCAACTCACTCACTCACGCAAACACCTTGCATTGATACTATGGAATCTTTTTCTGTTCACATACGCTGGCTCATCTTCTGTAGGTGCCTGAATCCTGACGTGTGTACCATCTACTGCTCTATCACGTTTGGGAACCCTCCAACACGATAAAAATCCCCCCTTGATTTTGTTGCGTTCTTCCTGTCCTACAGGCCACTTCACAAAATCGTCCATCTTTCTACAGAGAGCCTCAGTTGTGGCTTTTATAACCCGAGACACTGTCGCCTTGTCAAGGCCAAGTGTGTCCCCTATCCCACTGGATAAAAAAACGAAGAGTCACCATGACTTGCTATTCAACAGAAAGGGCATGGTTCCTGTTAGTTTCCCTCTTTAAATCATGTTCAAGCATCTGTGAGATGTACAGAATACCTTCCCTTCCAAACCGGTATCTTTCCCGAAGTTCTCTGTCAGAAAATTCTAGGGACAAGGCTGTCTCTAATCTTATTTGCTGCCTCTACTGCAAACAAGAGGCTCCCAGGAGCCTGAATCGCTCACCTGGTCTTAATGTCAACCCTTGGAAGACTTTTGTATAGCTAAATGAGCTGAATGTTTAAGCAATAAAAAGCTTTTCTCTATCTGCAGTAGTTTTCATTTCAAAGCAAAAAACACTATTTTTCACCTTTAAAGGGCCATAACCCCTTAAAGGGGTCATCTGACAACTTCGAGCCTAAAAAGACTTTTGTAGAGCTAATTAAGCTGAACATTTAAGCAAGCAACATCTTTTCTCTATCTGCAAAAGTTTTCTTTCTTTAGGCCAAAAACACTTTTTTTTTTGCCTTTAAGGGGCCGTAACCACTATAAGGGGTCATCTGGCAACTTTGACCCTATGGAAACTTTTGTAGAGCTAAATGAGCTGAACATTTAAGCAAGCAACAGCTTTTCTTTATCTGCAATAGTTTTCATTCTATAGGCCAAAAACACTATTTTTGCCTTTAAGGGGCCGTAACCCCTATAAGGGGTCATCTGACAACTTCGACCCTATGGAGGCTTGTGTAGAGCTAAATGAGCTGAACATTTAAGCAAGCAACAGCTTTTCTCTATCTGCAATAGTTTTCATTCTATAGGCCAAAAACACTATTTTTTGCCTTTAAGGGGCCGTAATCCCTATAAGGGGTCATCTGACAACTTCGACCCTATGGAGGCTATTGTAGAGCTAAATGAGCTGAACATTTAAGCAAGCTACAGCTTTTCTCTATCTGCAATAGTTTTCATTCTACAGGCCAAAAACTCTGTTTTTTGCCTTTAAGGGGCCATAACCCCTATAAGGGGTCATCTGACAACTTTGACCTTATGGAGACTTTTGTAGAGCTAAATGAGCTGAACATTTAAGCAACAACAGCTTCTCTCTATCTGCAATAGTTTTCATTCCATAGGCCAAAAACATGAAAAAATGCTATTTTTCACCTTTAAGGGGCCGTAACTCCCATAAGGGTTCATCTGACAACTTCGACTCAATGGAGACTTTTGTAGAGCTTTTGATGCTGAAGCAGTAGCGTGGCATCAGATTTCATCTATCTCTTATACTTTTTGATTTACAAGCCAAAAACAGTAGTCTGACCCCCTTGGTCTATTTTTAGCAACGGCGGCCATGTTTTTTGACGGATCAAAATACCGAACACAATTTTTGTGCAGGACACCCTAAGGATCAATCATATCAAGATTGAAGAAATTCTGTTCAGCAGTTTCAGAGAAGAAGATTTTTTAAATATTGTTAACGGACGACGACGACGACGACGCGGACGACGACGGACGCCAAGTGATGGTAATAGCTCACATGGACCTTCGGTCCAGGTGAGCTAAAAAGAGGACTCCAACATGAGAACATACTTCTCTAGTTCCTGTCATGCATGTACAATTTCCAAATATGACAGTTCCATCAGAGTCTATAAAGATCCAAGGCTTGAGTGGTGCATCAATCATTCTTTGGGAGTGTTTAACTATGGCCAAAAAGACACTTTTCTCTTATAAAACAGCATGGGCAACATCTTGTACAAAACCGCTTATAAAGTAATGATTTGTAGGCCTTAAGTTCCGCTTAAGTGTAGTCGCTCTGACAGTAAACCATGTAGTTGACGATGTCAGGATAACACAGGTCTGGCCAACTTTCAATGTCTGCTCGCTTCCAATCGGCTTTTTCGTAAGGGACTTTCCTTCGACTATTTTTGATTTATCCAAATACATGGCCTTTGTAATGGTGTTCAACGAGTCTCTCAATATTATTTTGTTCTGTTCTCCCCATAGCTACAATAATGTTGCTCCTTTGTCATCTTTGATTGGGCAGAGGAGCTACAATGCGGTCCCATCGCCCAATCAAAGATGACAAAGGAGCAACATTATTGTAGCTATTCTCCCCCCGGCGATTTAAAATTCGTGTCCTTTGTTGTCATTATTGATTGTTTACGTTTGATTTCACATGCACTCGTCTTTTGCCATACTACATGGCCGTAGTCCAATAACATAAAACGTCTTCGGCGCTTTTTTTATATTTGGACATTGATAGAGGCGCACCTTGGCCTAGCTTCAATAATGTAGCTCCTTTGACATCTTTGATAAGGCGTTAACATAGCTCGGATGTTTAAACCTGTGAAAAAGTTATTATAATATGAATAGAAAAGCGAAAAAAGGGTTCATCGAAAAAGATCAGAAATGCTGACCCTCCAGTATCCTTAAACTAACTTATCTTAATATAATTTACCTTCCATTGTTTGCATTTTAAGCTCAGATATAAGTCCACTACCTGCAAATGAAAAAAAAAAATTCCGGAGCATCTGAATGAATTCTTTTTACGACTTACATATGTGTTGCTAATCGTGATTTTGTAATTTTGTGTTTGTTACTTGGTGTTGTCTTTTTGTTCTCATTTTCTGGTTTTGTCATCTCTTAATGACTTGATTCCTTTTTTAATTTTCTATTAGTTGATCAATCTATGTATTAGCCACAATAATGTAGTTATCTATGTATAGATTAGACAAAAAGAAGTTAAATGGAACACTATGTGTAAAACCGTAAAAAACTAAGTATATATAGAAATGTACACGGTTTGAAAAAAAGGCAAATTACCTCGACAGGTAATGAGTCATTCACATCACTAAATCTCGGCTCATCATATTTATAGCCTAAAACATCTGAAGAGACGTTATTAAATAAGATATGTACATTTTGTGTAATATGGTCCCTTTAATCCTACCAGAACTCACATGAATGTGCTAACTGTAAACATGAGATGTACTGTGAATCATAAAATATTTGTTATCAAAGACTATATGTACTAGTTGTAGTACGCTTCATGCACGTAAAGGACCCCTTTGTGGACCGCCAAGAAGTGCACCACGTAGGCTAAATTTTCCGCCCCTACCCACCTCTGCCCTTTCCTGTGGTTCTTCAAAATTTATCGGTCCTTTGTTTCCCACCCCATCCCCATATTTCATTTATCATCATCATTTCATGTTCATTTTATCATCCTTTTCATGTTCATCGCCTGTAAATAACCTATATAGCGTTGCATGGGCGTAAAACACCAACTCACTCACTCACTCGCTCAGTATACTTGTCTTTGGGATCCTTACAAATTAAAATTTTCATGAAAATTCAATTATTATAATTTTAAAATGCATGTGAATATCTACTATCTTGTTTCTGCCTTATAGTACTTAAAAGATACTTTCATCAGCATTGTCAACATTTTTTTCGCTTAATAAGCACTCCATATCTAAGGTGGCAGACAGCAAACCGATGACACACTCACGCTTCTTCCCACAAACATCACAACAGAGATATCTGTCTGTATTGGCGGACAATGGGTTTACTAATAAAAAGGTACTTGCAGAGAAAGGAGTAACATTAAATATTCCTGAGATTTTAATTTTTAAGATCAAATAAACCAGACAGATGAAATAGCTAGTCTAAGGATACATATTGAAAGAAAGAATAAACGCAAAAAAGAAAATCATTTATTTGATAACCCTTTACCGATGTCTCTAGCAGGTTCAGCAAACCCACTCTGGACAATCGCATGTATGCTTGGCAACTTTCAGGGACCACTGGTGCGAATGCATGAGCGAAGACAACTTATTAACATAAACAATCAAATAAAGTATGAAAAGTAAAATTGATCAAGTTTAGTTTTCATTTCTTACCATTCGTCATGATCAAAATAAATCGTCTGTAGAAAATCCTCATCTTCTAACCATATGTCAAAATCACACCTACGGCCATTTGTGTCATCACATGATAGTGATCATCGCCTAATGTTACAACACAAAATCCCTTATAACAGTTTAGTTTCTTATTATGCACATCAAAACAATAATGAATCTTAAAACTCCAATAAGATTAAGCATTTTCCTAGCTAGAAACCTGACATCGGGGTCAGGCCGCTTTGCCCACAAAGCGACTGGGATGTGTGCCCCAGGTGGTTGAATGGGGCAGCCCTGACATCGAGAGATGCGGGGTCGTCAGGCGATAATGCGGAAAACATGACCGCAAACCATAGTGATGCACCGTGTTGGGAAAAATGTCACGTTCCTCGCACGTTAAAGAACCCTGCTGCAGGTCTCGGTAAGAGTAGGACCCGTAGGATCACCATGCAGGAGGCGAAATTTCCCGTCCCTACCCATCACTCCTTTTTCCAGTGGCAGTCAAAACTATCCTACCCGATTGGCCTCGTGTCCCCATTTCCTCCACTTCATCATCATTTCATGTTCATTGTATCACCATTCTCATGTTCATCTCCCATATGAAATCGCGCTGCTTGGGAGTAAAGCAATAACTAACTAACAAACGGACGAACGGACTAAAGCGCCAGAAAATGTGTACACCTTCATTATTTTACTATAAAAATCATAAAAAGACAGTAAATATAATCCATACCAGAAAAAGACAGTAAATATAATCCATACCAATCCAATCCATAAACCAAACTGAAAGTGATCACAACGCATTCGTCCTCATCGGTAACAGCCTATCCTTTTTATAAGTAAGTGATCACAACGCCTTCGTCCTCATTGGTAACAGCCTATCCTTTTTATAAGTATCAATTTCCAAACTTTTTATTCGGTATGCATACAAGTAACTTATATTTCAACCTCTTCTTCCGAAAAAGAAAATCACTATATTTTGACTTGATTTTTTAGATATTTTTTTTCGCCTGCAGAAATTTATATCATTTTTGCATGATTTTTAGGGGGATTTTTAGGGAGGTTGAAGACTATGCATTTTTTTTTGCCTGCAGAAATCTTCTATATCATTTTTGCATGATTTTCGGGGGGATTTTTAGTTTCTGTTTAACATGCAAAAATCAGCATCTTCTAATATCATGTGTTTACGTGACCTCATGCCGGGTTAGATTATGAGACTTGGCATTGAATTAATAATTGATATTTCATGTGTGAAAATGAGTGAAGAACTAAACAAAAAAGTTACAAATGAGTTAAATGATTTGTAGTTAGAATCAATTAAAAATTTATTTGAACACAATGATTTGTAGGTAAAAATAATGGAGAAGATAAAAATGGCGGGAACAGTACACAAATGTCCCTGTCATTAAAGAATTTGAAGTACAAACATTTATATAGAAAATGTGCAGCATACATCATCAATTGTCTGAGAATAAATCATTCTGTAACAGAAGAGTCTTTACTGCACTCAAATTCAATTACACTATCTTCAAACACTATCACAATCAAATCCATACCCGAATCATTTGAATCATTTACAATATCCTTCCCTGTACTAACTTCGTTTTAGATTTGCAGTTCATGGTTCAAATTATATTTCTTAAACTGGAATTCAATTTTATTAACATAATGAGACATGAGTTGTGTTAAGCAATGTTTTCTATCATACAAAATATCTTAATTCACTTCAGGTTCAAGTCTAATCTAAGACCGCTCTAATCCAGAAAACTATAGAGGCTTTGCAATAACAGGATGTCTAGGTAAATTATTCAATTCAAAACTAAACAATAGGTTGGATGCTTTTCTTGATAAAAATGATATAATTAGGTTTTACAAAAAAAGTAGACTTGTAGATCATATATTTGTATTGAAAGCTGCTATAGATAAATATATTGGAAAAATAAAAATTTATAAACATGCTAAATTAACTTAAAAAAAGCATTTGATTCAGTACTGCATGAGGCAATTTATATTAAATTATTACAAAATGGGATTGGCGGCTAATTTTATATTATTAAGAATATGTTCAGGAAATCAAAACTTCATGTTAAAATTGGAAATACTTTGACAGATAATTTCACTTCAAAAAATGGAGTCAGACAAGGAAATATTTTGATCCCTAACTTGTATGATTTTTTTTTAAATGGCCTTCCAGATTACTTCAATTATATATACATTAAATGGCCTTCCAGACATGAACAAACTTGCCAAAAAATTTTCAAAATCAGACCTATAAAAATATTACCATTTTGGCCCCAAATTACATAATAGATGAAAAAAGGGCAGCAGAAATAATTTAATCTAAATTTTGGATAGACTACTTGACAAGAACAAACTTGCAAGAAAAATTTAAAATCGGACCAAAAACAAGAGGCTCCCAGGAGCCTTAATCGTTCACCAGGTCTTAATTAGCTATCATAAATAGAATAGATTATCATTTGACAAATACCAATGAAAATTTCGTAGATTTTCTCTTTCTGCAATAAGCTGTCATTCCATAGACCAAAACCACTATTTTTCACCTTTAAAGGGCCATAATATACATTTTGTAAGGAAGGGGGCAATCTGACAACCTCGACTCAATGGAGACATTTGTAGAGCTTGATGAGCTGAACATTTAAGCAAGCATAACCATTTCTCTATCTCCATTCTATAGACTATATACACTATTTTTCACCTTACGTTCAGGGGCTGTAACCCCTATAAGGGGCCATCTGACAACATTGACCCTATGGAGACATTTGTAGAGCTTGATAAGCTGAACATTTAAGCAAGCAACACCATTTCTCTATCTACAATATTGAGTTTTCATTCTATAGGACAAATACACTATTTTTCACCTATAAGGGGCTGTAACTCCTATAAGGGATCATCAGACAACCTCGACCCTATTGAGACATTTGTAGAGCTTAATGAGCTGAACATTTAAGCATGCAACACCATTTCTCTATCTGCAATAGTTTTCATTCTATAGGCCAAAAACATGAAAAAACACTATTTTTTACCTTTAAGGGGCCGTAACCCCTATAAGGGGTCATCTGACAACTTGGACTCAATGGAGACTTTTGTAGAGCTTTTGATGCTGAAGCAGTAGCGTGGCAACGGATTTCATTTATCTCTTACACTTTTTGATTTACAAGCCAAAAACAGTGGTCTGACCCCCCTAGTCTATTTTTAGCAACGGCGGCCATGTTTTTTGACGAATCAAAAATCGAACTGCTTTGGTTGTGATTGGACTTGTGGTGTCAGAGGAGATAACGTTTGTAAAAGTTTACAGACGACGGATACACGACAGACGCCAAGTGACGACAATAGCTCACATGACCCTTCGGGTCATTTGAGCTAAAAACTGCAAAAAATTTACCCCTTTGTTTAATTTTTAGCCACGGCGCGGACGACAGACGACAAACGCCAAATGATTAGAAAAATTTCCTCTATCTACAATAGTTTTCATCCTAGCCTAAAAACATGAAAAATAAAGAAAGACATCCACATTCCCCCCCCCTTCTATTTGTATATTGTCAGTTATCTCCCATTTTGCAGAGTTATCTTCTCTTTTAGGAAGGAATATTCGTTACTGATTTATTAAATACGAGTTTTACTGCATTTACTTTTTATTTTGTCAAAAAATTTTAAAAGCTAAACTTAACTTAACTTAACCCTAACCCTAATTAAATGTTTTTGAACTAATCCTTAGGTAGAGCGCCTCTGATGAGCCTTGAATAGACAAAACGCGCGTCAGGCGTAGCAAAATTTAATTGTCTGGGACTTTGTTGTCATTTGTATTTTAAAATAATTGTATTTATTTTGTACTTACCCCTACCATTTATTTGTGTTTTCATCGACCATAACCCTAATTGTATAATTTTGTACTAACCCTAACCCTAAGTGTATCTTAATATGCTAACCCCTAACCCTTATTGTGTGTTTTTTACTAACCCTAACCCTAATTATATATTTTGCACTAACCATAACCCTAATTATACGTTTTTGTACTAACCCTTATCATAAATGTGTTTTTTTACTAACCCCTACCATGTATTTTGTGTTTTCATCGACTTTAACCCTAAATGTATAATTTTGTTCTAACCCTAACCCTAAATGTTGCTTTATATGCTAACCCCTAACCCTAACTGTGTGTTTTATACTAACCCTAACCCTAATTGAATGTTTTACACTAATCCTAACCCTAATTATATGTTTTACACAAACCCTAATCATAATTGTACGTTTTTGTACTATCCTTTACCTGAACTCTATCTCTTTGTACCAACCCCTACCCTTTAGTTTGTGTTTTTTTTTCGATTCTTACCCTAATTGTCTGATTTTGTACCAACCCTCACCCTAAGTGTATCTTAATATGCTAACCCTTAACCCTATTTTTTTGTTTTATACTAACCCTAACCCTAATTATATCTTTTACACTAACCCTAACCCTAATTGAATGTTTTTGAACTAACCCTTAGGTAGAGCGCCTCTGATGAGCCTTGAATAGACGAAACGCGCGTCAGGCGTAGCAAAATTTAATTGTCTGGGACTTTGTTGTCATTTGTATTTTAAAATAATTGTATTTATTTTGTACTTACCCCTACCATTTATTTGTGTTTTCATCGACCATAACCCTAATTGTATAATTTTGTACTAACCCTAACCCTAAGTGTATCTTAATATGCTAACCCCTAACCCTTATTGTGTGTTTTTTACTAACCCTAACCCTAATTATATATTTTGCACTAACCATAACCCTAATTATACGTTTTTGTACTAACCCTTATCATAAATGTGTTTTTAGCTCACCTGGACCAAAGGTCCATGTGAGCTATTGCCATCACTTGGCGTCCGTCGTCGTCCGTCGTCCGTCGTCGTCCGTCGTCGTTAACATTTTTCAATCGTTAACTCCTCTAACACCATAAGTCCAATGGCTTTTAAATTTGGCACAGTTGTTAATTAGCATAGGTAGTATGAAACTAGTGTGGGGATTTTTGATTCGTTGAAAAACATGGCCGCCATGGCTAAAAATAGAACATAGGGGTAGATTGCAGTTTTTTTGCAAATAACTCAAAAACGGTAACAGATATCAAAATTCTGGCATAGGGTAAAAGTGATCAGCATCTCAAGATCTACCTGCCCTGAAATTTTCAAGAAGATCCAACAACCGATGTAGGAGTTATTGCCCTTTTTCTTGATTTTTTCAAAATTTTGCACTTATTTAGCCCTATATCTTGAAAACTATACAAGATATTTTAAAAATTCAAATTGCATATGATTAAGCACATCAAGATCTACATTTCATGTAATTAGGTCAAAGCTGTAGAACCATTTCTTTTAGGAGTTATGGCCCTTAAAGCGTCAAAATTTACCATTTTTCATTACTTTTACCCTGAATTTCAAAGATTAACTTGTCTGACACCATACATCCAACATCAACCAAACTTGGCACAGTTGTTTAATAGCATTAATGCTACAATTCTATCGTTTTGATTTTTGATTCGTCAAAAAATATGGCCTCTATGGCTTAAAATAGAACATAGGGGTCAAATTACAGTTTTTTGCAAATAACTCAAAAACGGTAACAGACATCAAAATTATGATGGGAGACAAAAGTGATTAGCATCTCAAGATCTACCAGCTATGAAATTTTCAGGAAGATCCAACAAACGACATAGGAGTTATTGCCCTTTTTCTGGATTTTTTCAAAATTTTTCACTTATTTAGCCCTATATCTTGAAAACTATACAAGATATTTCAAAAATTCAAATTGCATATGATTAAGCACATCAAGATCTACAATTCATGTAATTAGGTCAAAGCTGTAGAACCATTTCTTTTAGGAGTTATGGCCCTTAAAGCGTCAATATTTACCATTGTTCATTACTTCCCCCCCCCCCCCGACTTGTCTGAAACAGTAAGACCAACTGCATCTTAACATGGCACACTGTTTGATAGCTTATATGCTACAACTCTATCGTTCAGATTTTTGATTCGTAAAAAAACATGGCCACCATGGCTAAAAATAGAACATAGTAGCAAATTTCATTTTTTTGCTAATAACTCAAAACTGGTTTCAGATATCAAAATTGTGCAAGAATCAAAAGTGATCAGCATAATAAGATTTACCTGTCCTGAAATTTCGGAAAAGATCTGACTGCTGATGTGGGAGTTATTGTTCTTTTTCCTAATTTTTGCCAAATTTTGCACTTAAGCCCAATTTCTTGAAAACTAACCAAGATATTTCATAAATTTAAATCGCATATGGTTAAGCACAATAATATCTACAAATATATGTATCTGTGTAGTTCAGGTGAGCGATTCAGGCTCTTGGGAGCCTCTTGTTTTACTAACCCCTACCATGTATTTTGTGTTTTCATCGACTTTAACCCTAAATGTATAATTTTGTTCTAACCCTAAGTGTATCTTAATATGCTAACCCCTAACCCTAATTGTGTGTTTTATACTAACCCTAACCCTAATTATATATTTTACACTAACCCTAACCCTAATTATACGTTTTTGTACTAACCCTTATCATACAGTAAAACCTGTACTAGTGACCACCTCCATATAAAGACTTCCTGTCCATAAAGACTATTTTCAGTCCCCCCAACAATTTTTCCTATATATTTAACCTCTATATAGTGACCACCTGCCCAACGTGACTAGTGACCATCAGAAACCGTCCCTTGAAGTGCCAAATCCTGTATACAAGGACCTTAAATTAGTGCAAATGATTGTTAATTGGCTTGGGTTAGCTGTCAGATCAAAGCTAATTAGGAAGTGTCACCTTTCTTTAATCTTTAGTAATTGGTATTTAGGTAAATTTGAGGAAGTTATAAGAAGTAATTATCACTAATTACTTGTGTCAGGGTCAGTTTAACTTTTATGTCTTAAAAAGTTGGGAAAAAATAATGTTGTTAATTCTAGATTTATGAAATGTTATACCATAGTAAGCAAATGCAGATATTTTTTATGATTTTAATATGAGAATTTTTTTAGCAACATTCCCTTTACTTATGAATAAGATATAATAAGATAAAATGATTTTTAGAAATATACTTCAAAACTACATAATTATATAAAAAAATACTGTAAACCTAGATTCAAACATGTATTTAACAAAGTTTTAGATAAATTTTCAAGACATAGAATGTTCAAAAATATTCACGAAATATTGCAAGTTAAATAGTCTATTGTTTGGTTTCAAAAGGTCATGAACAAATCAGTATACATTTACTTTCTAAAGATCTATGGAAACTGTGCATCAGCTAATACCAATACACATACCTAGCATTATACTTTTATCTCGACAACCTCTATATAAAGACCCCTTGTCTGTAGTGACCTTTTTGTCAAGGTCCCTTGAAGGGTCACTATAGACAGGTTTGACTAAATGTATTTTTTTGTACTAACCCCTACCATTTATTTTGTGTTTTCATCGACTATAACCCTAATTGTATTATTTTGTAGTAACCATAACCCTAAATGTATCTTTATATGCTAACCCCTAACCCTAACTGTGTGTTTTATACTAACCCTAACCCTAATTCAATGTTTTTCACTAACCCTAACCCTAATTTATTTTTTACACTAACCCTAATTATATGTTTTACACTAACCATAATCCTAATTGTACGTTTTTGTACTATCCTTTACCTGAACTGTATCTCTTTGTACCAACCCCTTCCCTTTAGTTTGTGTTTTTTTTCGATCATTACCCTAATTGTCTGATTTTGTACCAACCCTAACCCTAAGTGTATCTTAATATGCTAACCTTTAACCCTAACCCTAAGTGTATCTTAATATGCTAACCCTTAACCCTAATTTTGTGTTTTATACTAACCCTAACCCTAATTAAATCTTTTACACTAACCCTAACCCTAATTGAATGTTTTTGAACTAACCCTTAGGTAGAGCGCCTGTGATGAGCCTTGAACAGACGAAACGCGCGTCAGGCGTAGCAAAATTTAATTGTCTGGAACTTTGTTGTCATTTGTATTTTAAAATAAATGTATTTATTTTGTACTAACCCCTACCATTTATTTGTGTTTTCATCGACCATAACCCTAATTGTATAATTTTGTACCAACCCTAACCCTAAGTGTATCTTAATATGCTAACCCCTAACCCTTATTGTGTGTGTTATACTAACCCTTACACTAATTATATATTTTACCCTAACCCTAACCCTAATTATACGTTTTTGTACTAACCCTTATCATAAATGTATTTTTTTACTAACCCCCACCATTTATTTTGTGTTTTCATCGACTGTAACCCTAAATGTATGATTTTGTTCTAACCCTAACCCTAAATGTTGCTTTATATGCTAACCCCTAACCCTAACTGTGTGTTTTATACTAACCCTAACCCTAATTGAATGTTTTACACTAATCCTAACCCTAATTATATGTTTTACACAAACCCTAATCATAATTGTACGTTTTTGTACTATCCTTTACCTGAACTGTATCTCTTTGTACCAACCCCTACCCTTTAGTTTGTGTTTTTTTTCGATTCTTACCCTAATTGTCTGATTTTGTACCAACCCTAACCCTAAGTGTATCTTAATATGCTAACCCTTAACCCTAATGTTTTTGTTTTATACTAACCCTAACCCTAATTATATCTTTTACACTAACCCTAACCCTAATTGAATGTTTTTGAACTAACCCTTAGGTAGAGCGCCTCTGATGAGCCTTGAATAGACGAAACGCGCGTCAGGCGTAGCAAAATTTAATTGTCTGGGACTTTGTTGTCATTTGTATTTTAAAATAATTGTATTTATTTTGTACTTACCCCTACCATTCATTTGTGTTTTCATCGACCATAACCCTAATTGTATAATTTTGTACTAACCCTAACCCTAAGTGTATCTTAATATGCTAACCCCTAACCCTTATTGTGTGTTTTTTACTAACCCTAACCCTAATTATATATTTTGCACTAACCTTAACCCTAATTATACGTTTTTGTACTAACCCTTATCATAAATGTGTTTTTTTTACTAACCCCTACCATCTATTTTGTGTTTTCATCGACTTTAACCCTAAATGTATAATTTTGTTCTAACCCTAAGTGTATCTTAATATGCTAACCCCTAACCCTAATTGTGTGTTTAATACTAACCCTAACCCTAATTATATATTTTACACTAACCCTAACCCTAATTATACGTTTTTGTACTAACCCTTATCATAAATGTATTTTTTTGTACTAACCCCTACCATGTATTTTGTGTTTTCATCGACTTTAACCCTAAATGTATAATTTTGTTCTAACCCTAAGTGTATCTTAATATGCTAACCCCTAACCCTAACTGTGTGTTTTATACTAACCCTAACCCTAATTGAATGTTTTTCACTAACCCTAACCCTAATTATATGTTTTACACTAACCATAATCCTAATTGTACGTTTTTGTACTATCCTTTACCTGAACTGTATCTCTTTGTACCAACCCCTTCCCTTTAGTTTGTGTTTTTTTTTCGATCATTACCCTAATTGTCTGATTTTGTACCAACCCTAACCCTAAGTGTATCTTAATATGCTAACCTATAACCCTAACCCTAAGTGTATCTTAATATGCTAACCCTTAACCCTAATTTTGTGTTTTATACTAACCCTAACCCTAATTTAATCTTTTACACTAACCCTAACCCTAATTGAATGTTTTTGAACTAACCCTTCGGTAGAGCGCCTCTGATGAGCCTTGAATAGACGAAACGCGCGTCAGGCGTAGCAAAATTTAATTGTCTGGAACTTTGTTGTCATTTGTATTTTAAAATAAATGTATTTATTTTGTACTAACCCCTACCATTTATTTGTGTTTTCATCGACCATAACCCTAATTGTATAATTTTGTACCAACCCTAACCCTAAGTGTATCTTAATATGCTAACCCCTAACCCTTATTGTGTGTTTTATACTAACCCTAACACTAATTATATATTTTACACTATCCCTAACCCTAATTATACGTTTTTGTACTAACCCTTATCATAAATGTATTTTTTGTACTAACCCCTACCATTTATTTTGTGTTTTCATCGACTTAAACCCTAAATGTATAATTTTGTTCTTACCCTTACTAACCCCTAACCCTAACTGTGTGTTTTAAACTAACCCTAACCCTAATATATTTTTTACACTAACCCTAACCATAATTATATGTTTTACACTAACCAAAATCCTAATTGTACCTTTTTAGCTCACCTGACCCGAAGGGTCATGTGAGCTATTGTCATCATTTGGCGTCCGTCGTCCGTCCGTCGTCCGTCCGTAAACTTTTTAAAACGTTAACTCCTCTGACACCATAAGTCCAATTGCAACCAAACTTGGTATGGTTGTTTATTAGCATTCGGTGCTTAGAACTGATGTGGGGATTTTTGATTCGTCGTAAAACATGGCCGCCGTGGCTAAAAATAGAACATAGGGGTAAAATGCAGTTTTTTGCAAATAACTCAAAAACGGCTACAGATATCAAAATTCTGGCAAGGGTAAAAGTGATCAGCACCTCAAGATCTACCTACCCTGAAATTTTGAAGAAAATCCAACAACCCATGTAGGAGTTATTGCCCTTTTTGTGGATTTTTTGCAAATTTTGCACCTGTTTAACTCAATATCTTGAAAACTATACTAGATATTTGAGAAATTTAAATTGCATATTGTTAAGCACATCAAGTTCTACAAAATTTGTAACAGGGTCAACGTTGTAGGACCTTTCCTTTTAGGAGTTATTGCCCTTAGAACGTCAAAATTTAGCATTTTAACAGCATTTCCTCATTACATTGAAAATGTTAACTCTTCGGACACTTTAAGTCCAAATGGAACCAAACTTGGTATTACTGTTTATTATTATTAGGTGAATAGAACTGTTGTTGGGATTTTTGATTGGTTGTAAAACATGGCCGCTGTGGCTAAAAATAGAACATTAGGTTAAACTGCATTTTTTTGCAAATAACTCAAAAAGGGTGACAGATTTTTAGATTTTGACTGACAACAAAAGTGATCAGCACCTTTAGATCCACCATATTGTCAGATGACCCCCTTATTAATCTTATGACCCTTTCAACGTTAAATAGATTTTGCCTTATAACCTTTACTTCAGGCACATATGTCAGGTGAGCGATTCAGGCTCCTGGGAGCCTCTTGTTGTACTATCTTTTACCTGAACTGTATCTCTTTGTACCAACCACTACCCTTTAGTTTGTGTTTTATTTCGATCCTAACCCTAATTGATTGATTTTGTACCAACCCTAACCCTAAGTGTATCTTAATATGCTAACCCTTAACCCTAATTTTGTGTTTTATACTAACCCTACCCCTAATTATATCTTTTACACTAACCCTAACCCTAATAGAATGTTTTTGAACTAACCTTTAGGTAGAGCGCCTGTGATGAGCCTTGAATAGACGAAACGCGCGTCAGGCGTAGCAAAATTTAATTGTCTGGTACTTTGTTGTCATTTGTATTTTAAAATAAATGTATTTATTTTGAACTAACCCCTACCATTTATTTGTGTTTTCATCGACCATAACCCTAATTGTATAATTTTGTACTAACCCTAACCCTAAGTGTATCTTAATATGCTAACCCCTAACCCTTATTGTGTGTTTTATACTAACCCTAACCCTAATTATATATTTTACACTAACCCTAACCCTAATTAAACGTTTTTGTACTAACCCTTATCATAAATGTATTTTTTTTACTAACCCCTACACTTTATTTTGTGTTTTCATCGACTATAACCCTAATTGTATAACTTTGTACTAACCCTAACCCTAAGTGTATCTTAATATACTAACCCTTACCCTATTTATATGTATTACACTAACCCTAACCCTAATTATACGTTTTTGTACAAACCCTTATCATAAATGTATTTTTTTTTACTAACCCTTATAATAAATGTAATTTTTTTTGTACTAACCCCTCCCATTTATTTTGTGTTTTCATCGACTATAACCTTAAATGTATAATTTTGTATTAGCCCTAACCCTGCATGTATCTTTATATGCTAACCCCTAACCCTAACTGTGTGTTTTATACTAACCCTAACCCTAATTATATGTTTTACACTAACCCTTATTGTACGTTTTTGTACTAACCCTTACCTTAATTGTATAATTTTGTACTAACCTTAACCTTAAATGTATCTTTATATGCTAACCCCTAACCCTAACTGTGTTTTATGCTAACCCTAACCCTAATTGAATGTTTGACACTAACCCTTACCCTAACTATATATTTTACACTAACCCTTACCCTAATTGAACGTTTTTGTACTATCCTTTACCTGAACTGTATCTCTTTGTACTAACCCCTACCGTTTAGTTTGTGTTTTCATCGACCATATGCCTAATTGTATAATTTTGTACTAACCCTAACCCTAAGTGTTTCTTAATATGCTAACCCCTAACCCTTATTGTGTGTTTTATACTAACCCTAACCCTAATTATATGTTTTACACTAACCCTAACCCTAATTATACGTTTTGTACTTACCCTTATTATAAATGTATTACTTTGTACTAACCCCTACCATTTATTTTGTGTTTTCGTCGACTTTAACCCTAAATGTATAATTTTGTTCTAACCCTAACCCTTAATGTATCTTTTTATGCTAACCCCTAACCCTAACTGTGTGTTTTATACTTACCTTAACCCTAATTGAATGTTTTACACTGACTCTAACCCTAATTATATGTTTTACACTAACCCAAATATTAATTGTATGTTTTTGTACTATCCTTTACCTGAACTGTATCTCTTTGTACCAACCCCTACCCTTTTGTTTGAGTTTTTTTTTTATCCTAACCCTAATTGTCTGATTTTGTACCAACCCTTAACCTAAGTGTATCTTAATATGCTAACCCTTAACCCTAATTTTGAGTTTTGTACTAACCCTAACCCTAGTTATATCTTTTACACTAACCCTAACCCTAATTGAATGTTTTTGAACAATGAGTGTGTGAGTGAGTTGGTGTTTTACGCCCGTGCAACGCTATATAGGTTATTTACAGGCGAGTGAAATGTTTTACACTAACCCTAACCCTAATTATATGTTTAACACTAGCCCTAACCCTATTTGTACGTTTTTGTACTATCCTTTACCTAAACTGTATCTCTTTGCACTAACCCCTACACTTTATTTTGTGTTTTCATCGACCCTAACCCCAATTAAATGATTTTGTAACCCTTACCCTAAGTGTATCTTAATATGCTAACCCCTAACCCTTATTGTGTGTTATATACTAACCTTAATTATATGTTTAACTTAACCCTAACCTAATTGTACGTTTTGTACTAACCCTTATCATAAATGCATTTTTTGTACTAACCCCTACCACTTATTTTGTGTTTTCATCTACTATAACGCTATTTGTATAATATTGTACTAACCCTAATCCTAATTATATCTTTATATGCTAACCCCTAACCCTAACTGTGTGTTTTATACTAAATACAAATGACAACAAAGTTCCAGACAACCCTTACCCTAAAAATATGTTTTACACTAACCCTAACCCTAATTATACGTTTTTGTACTAACCCTTACCTTAATTGTATAATTTTGTACTAACCTTAACCCTAAATGTATCTTTATATGCTAACCCCTAACCCTAACTGTGTGTTTTATGCTAACCCTAACCCTAATTGAATGTTTTACACTAACCCTTACCCTAATTATATGTTTTACACTAACCCTAACCCTAATTGAACGTTTTTGTACTATCCTTTACCTGAACTTTATCTCTTTGTACTAACCCCTACCGTTTACTTTGTGTTTTCATCGACCATATGCCTAATTGTATAATTTTGTACTAACCTTAACCCTAAATGTATCTTTATATGCTAACCCCTTACCCTTTCTGTGTGTTTTATACTAACCCTAACCCTAATTAAATGTTTTACACTAACCCTAATTATATGTTTTACACTAACCCTAATCCTAATTGTACGTTTTTGTACTATCCTTTACCTGAACTCTCTCTCTTTGTACTAACCCTTACCTTTTAGTTTGTGCATCATCGGTCCTAACCCTAATTGTCTGATTTTGTACCAACCCTAATCCTAGGTGTATCTTAATATGCTAACCCTTAACCCTAATTTTGTGTTTTATACTAACCCTAACCCTAATTATATCTTTTACACTAACCCTAACCCTAATTATACGTTTTTGTACTAACCCTTACCTTAATTGTATAATTTTGTACTAACCCTAATTGTATCTCTTTGTACTAACCCCTAACCCTAACTGTGTGTTTTATACTAACCCTAACCCTAATATGTTTTACACTAACCCTAACCCTAATTATACGTTTTTGTACAAACCCTTACCTTAATTGTATAATTTTGTACTAGCCCTAACCCTATATGTATCTTTATATGCTAACCCTTATCCCTAACTGTGTGTTTTATACTAACCCTAACCCTAATTGAATATTTTACACTTTTGTGTTGACGAACACATCAAAGCTATAAATTATACGTTTAGATTCCTAAATTGTCAAAATCCTTAGGTTCTTCCTACCCCAGACATAGGTTGTCCTTAGTCATTATTTGGTTTCTAGTTCGACATTTTTTGGTATTATTCTATGCTCTACATAGTCCTAGTGTTTGGCATTTTCAACTTTTGGTAGAGCGCCTCTGATGAGTCTTGAATAGACGAAACGCGCGTCAGGCGTGGCAAAAATCAAGCGCTGTTTGTATGGAATTTTATATAATTAGGGATGGAATATGGAATAAATATAGAAAGTACCGAAAATTGACTGAATAACTCAATTAATTCAACTGAGTGGAGAATGCCATGCTCCATGCACTCAAAAGACCCCTTTGTGGACCGCCAATTAGTGCACCAGATAGGCTAAATTTTCCGCCCCTACCCACCTCTCCCCTTTTTCTGTGGTTCTTCAAAATCTACCGGTCCTTTGTTTCCCATCCCACCCCCATATTTTATTTATCATCATCATTTCATGTTCATTATATCACCCTTTTTCATGTTCATCGCTTGTAAATAACCTATAAAGCGTTGCACGGGCGTAATTTGTGAAAGTAGGTACGACGGTACGATGCAGATAGCAGTTTGAGTGAGTGTCACGCGGCGTCTTCTGACTCTCTTTCGTTACATTCAAATAGCGCCTATGTAGAAATAGAGAGGTCCGTAATTAGTGAGACTGTGTCTAGAAAGACTTATATCACCGGTACCCCTTCTCGCTTTTCTAATTACTCTAACGTAGATTCAATTCACACAATCAGGTCCAGCGCTCACTCATGATATGCTTGATTGTCTTGATGATAATTTTAACTTTTTTCTTCTTATCAAAAAGATGGAAGATTTGATCCTTAAGACATACCCGGTCCCGGATCATGGAACTCTTTCCATTAAGAAGATGGACCTTTTGGTCATATTCATTTTAGAGGGACAACTTAGATCCCTTCGATAAGAACTTGGATAAAGCGTTTACATCGATACAAAGCAGACTTTTTACGACGATGGACCCACTTGTGGCTTACACTTGAAAAAAAAAGTTTTGAAACCGTCCCCGATGTGGAGGGTAATGAGCATGCGCATCTGGATGTATTAGATATCCGCCAGCTGATTGACCTGGTCGAAAAAACAATTGGTTGTTAAACTACACTGTATGTCAAATATGGATTTTGTAGCTCTTATATATTTTAACTTAATACTACAGAAATATGTTCATGTAGTATAAACAATAAGACTGACAGTTGGATACACAGACATACAAAGTCAACCATTCAAAAAGGCTAATATTTTTTCTTTATGTTAAAAAATGGTTTTATATAATAAAATGCATTTACATAAAGAAAATGTTTTTCCCATCATACCTCTGAAAGATATATATCAGTAACTAATGCTTGGCCTTTTTAGGAACAATCTTTCGCAGAGCCTCTAATAAACATAAATAATTTATGAAAGGATATTGAGCAAATAAACATGAGACCACAACACATATGCACTTATAGACAAATATGGGATTTCGATCTCTCAGATGAGTGCAGATGTTGGTTTGTCATAGGGTGTTGTTTTGTCTTCCTTTACCGGATTTGACACGCTGAATGGACTATTGGCAACGCGACGGGTGTGCTATAGCAAGCAGGAACTGCTTACTCTTCCGGAGCACCTGAGTTCACTCTGGTTTCGACTAGAGTTCGCGTTGTTGATTGATATTCAGTTGTTTTGTGTTTCCATGTTTTACATGTTGTCTGTTTTTGTCCCGTTCTTGTTGGTGTTTGCTGGTTTTGTCTCTGCCCTTTCGGACTTTTGATATTCGGATACCCCATTGGTACCTCTGCTTCTTTAACTCCAACTGCAATAAATATTTATGACCTGTTTGGCCATTTCGGAAAATTATTCCTCATCAGCAGCACTAGAACCCATACAAACGAAATCCACAATTCAAAAGTTGTCCAAAATGCATAAAACGAACCCCAAATAGTTATAGCTAAGGGCAAAACTACGACGGGGGGAGTTAAAATTAAAAACGAAAGAATATGGAATATTAGGTTTAGAATTTACATAATTAAGAAAGTGATTATTCCAAAGTGTATACATGAGATGAAATCTCATGGACAACTACACCTTATCTAAATATATAAAGAACATACATCTTTAAAGATGCTGCAAACCTTAAACAAGAAAAAATAACAAGATTAAGTTCTTAAAGTAATATAGGTGATTTTTTTTGTAACTGTAAAAATGTAAAGACAATAAAAGATATTGAGCTGTGTAATAATTGTATGCGACACAGTTTACATAAATAACAGCATCTTTTAAAAATCTGCGATGAAAACCAGCCTGTTACATTAAATGTGACAAATGTCAATTTGATACTTTTAGACGACCGCAAAATTTTTGCGATCGTATAATGTTATGGCGATGTCGTCGTCGTTATCGGCCTCGTCGTCTGTGGACATTTGGTTTCCATGCGATAACTTGAAAAAAAGTGACCGATTGATTTGAAATTTGGAAATGATGTTTGTAACCACTTAAGGAAGGTTGGTATTGTATTTGGGGTTTGTGGCCCCTACTGTTATAGAAAAAAGGGCCAAAAGGGGCTAAATCGGATGTATTGACAAGTCTGTTGTAGAATGTTTATTATTCATTTAATTTTGAAAAATCTTTTTTTATCGAATTCATCATTAAATTCTGTCAACTAAATGTGTCAACGATTTCAATATATCTTGTACCGTTATATTACTATAGGGGGTCAAAAAGAGGCCACACCCCAAAAAAATGACTTTTTTATTTGCGGTCCGATTTTCAAAATCTTTTTTTTCCATTAGAATCCTTATAAAAATTCCTGCCTGCATTTTTCAATCAGATTTGAAATATCTCTAACCGTTTTTGAGAAATAAGGGATCAAAAAGTGCAAAAAAAGCCATTTTTCAAAGTCTGTTTAGGGATATAGTTATATACTAAAAATAAAGTTGTAGTGGGCCAGCCAATTGTTATGAGTTAGTTAGTTATTGCTTTACTCCCAAGCAGCGCGATTTCGGCTATATCCGGGAGATGAACATGAAAGTGGTGATATAATGAACATGAAATGATGATGAAGTGGAGGAAATGGGGACACAATGCCAATCGGGTAGGAGAGTTTGACTGCCACTGGAAAAGGGAGTGATGGGTAGGGACGGGAAATTTTACCTCCTGCATGGGGATCCTACGGGTCCTACTCTTACCGAGACCTGCAGCAGGGTTCTTTAACGTGCGAGGAACGTGACATTTTTCCCAACACGGTGCACCACTATGGTTTGCGGTTAGGTTTTCCGCATTATCGCCTGACAACCCCGCATCTCTCGATGTCAGGGCTGCCCCATTCAACCATCTGGGGCACACATCCCAGTCGCTTTGTGGGCAAAGCGACCTGACCCCGATGTCAGGTTTCTGAGAGCTCTTTAGTGGACTTTTACCGACAAGCTTAGCGCTGCTGTGGGCCTATTCGCCTCCCGGGCCCCGCACGGGACGCCAATTGTTATGAAGTTTTAGTATGATTATATCCACTAAAGCCTATAGAATGAGAATAATTGCAGATAGAGAAAAGCTGTTGCATGCTTAAATGTTCAGCTAATTTAGCTCTACAAATGTCGTCATAGGGTTGAAGTTGTCAGATAACCCCTTATAGGGGTTAAAATCCCTTAAAGGCGTAAAATAGTGTTTTTGGCCTATAAAACGAAAACTATTGCAGATAGAGAAAAGCTGTTGAATTCTTAAACGTTCAGCTAATTTAGCTCTACGAAAGTCATCATATGATCAAAGTTGTCAGATTACTCCTTTAAGGGGTTACAGTCCTTTAAAGGCAAACAATGGTGTTTTTGGTCTATAGAATGAAAAGTATTGCAGATAGGGAAAAGCTGTTGCTTGCCTAAATGTTCAGCTCATTTAGCTCTACAAAAGTCTCCCTTTATTTCACAATCAAAAAAGAAATGTTTTTCATCATCTAAGACTTGGCATTTTCTACATAATCTTTGTTCCCTTGGAATTCTTGTGTAGCGACCAACTTCAATGCCAAGAGAATGGTCAATTTCTGTGAAGTACTCGACAGAATAGATACATAAACCTGATTGTAACTCATCAAAATTGACTCACATACCAAAAATCAGCTCATTGTGTCTATAAAGCCTCAACCCACTCAGGTCAATACTATAGGATATGATATATTATAGATCGCTATAAATTTTAAATTTCTAATTGATTAGATATGTATTCTCGTCTTTTACTTTCTTTATACTTTTGATTGTTTTATCAATCGGTGTTTTACCCCTTATTTTTAAAGGGGCGAAGATCGGTAACATAATGAACCTGCTTGATTATATACTTCACATTAATACAATTATAAAGATATATACTTTCACGACTATCAAACTCATTATTAAATACTGGGTACCAGAATTCTTCATTACAATTCATGTATTAAGAATCATTAGTTAAATGTTCACTTCCAGCAAGTCAAAGCTATAGTGATTGATTACCATGTCATCTCCATCTATCACAATCTTCAAATTGGCAGCATTAAGGTTCTAAACCATTTCCTTGCCTGCGAAAAAATATAAGACAAAAATAAAATCAGATGTATTTATCTTAGTTCTATCTAGACAGACAGGTTCACAAGATGTATCAAAAATTGAATGGAGATCATTTATAAAACAATTAAATAATGTAGGGCTCAACATGTGAATAATTTATTTATTCCTTTACTAAATACTTAGTAATAAGAGATTTTAATATAAATATGCTATCGGTGGTTCTATGATTAAACCGAAACCCAAACTGTTGATCTGAAAATTTGTTCTCATAAAGAGTGACAAGTCTAGAATCAATAACTGCACTAAACAGTTTAGCAATACAATTTTGCAGTGAAATTCCTCTATAGTTGCTTACATTTAGTTTGTCCCCTGATTTGTCAATTAGAATTATAAAAGATTTCTCCAACTGCCAGGATATTTTCCAGAGTTTAAAATAATATTAAAGAGTTTAGCAATGGCTTTGCAACTTGCAATGCCACTGTATTTGACTATTTCATTGGAAATCTTATCTGGACCAGCACTTTTTTCAGTACTAAGTCTTTTCAAACACTTATTTGTTTAAGAAATTGTAATAAGTTGATCAGTTATTTCATTATATAAGAGAGAAAGGTTTGAATCAGATTCAACTTTCTCTTTAAATTCATGATTAAAATCAAGGGTTTCCCCTTGAGTTTTAAAATGATTTGTTAGTTCATTGAAACCAGCTTGTAACTCTATTGAATTACCAAAATCTTCAAATTTAAGAAATTTTAAAATTTTCCAATACTGTTTATGGTCTGTGTCTTTTAATGTAAGAAGTTTGTTAAACATTCCCTTTCTATATAATTGGGATTTTTTCTTAACAAGTTTTTTGCAATCTTTAGAACATTTTAGAAATCTTGTTCTTAATTCCTGGTCATGAGGATTTAACTTTAATCTGTTACCTAAATATGATACAGTTTTTCTTATATCTGATAATTCATTATCATTCCAAGGCTTCTTCTTCTTCTTCTTTCTATTCTGGTTAGTATTTATAACTTTACATGATATGGTTGATAGAATTTGGAAAATATTACTTAAGTCAGATTCAATCTTATTAACACCATCTTCATCATTTTCAAAAAAGCTACTCTCAAAATTTAAAATTGTATCTCTTATATCAGTGTCTTCCAAAGCAGTGTGTAACATCTGCTTTGAAACTTCTTCCCATTTGTAAATAAAATCTATTGTTATAATTTAAAGTTATAATTTCATTTACACCGAGAAAGGTATAAAAAATCGTTTTTTATCCGTTTAGATTGTGTTCAGTATTCCCAAAAATGAAACAAATGAAACATATTTCATAAAGTGAAACCAATAAAAACTAGATGTGATTGTGTTGGGATGCCAACACAGAAGTCACCTCCCGTTTGAACTGCATGTATTTCGAAGCGACGTATTGAACTGCATCACCATATAAAATTGTCTTCAAATCTGTCAAATAGTTTTCGAGATCCCCCTTTTTTTCAATTTTCGATGGCGGCCATCTTGATTTTTTCGAATTGGCCATTCAACTTCCCTTACTCCCATCTACCTGAAAACCAAAAACCAAATTTCGTTGCAATCCGTCAAGTAGTTTTAGAAATATCCCATTTTACAATTTTCAATAGCGGCCATCTTGATTTTTTTCGAATTGACCATTCAACTTTCCTTACTCCCATCTACCTAAATACCAAATTTCGTTGCAATCCGTCAAGTAGTTTTAGAAATATCCCATTTTACAATTTTCGATGGCGGCCATTTTGAAAATGGGCCGACGCGCGAAATTTTTTCTTTGTAAAAAAACCATCTACATAATGATGGTCTATTAATATACCAAGTTTCATGCAAATCCATCAAGGTTTAGGTAGAAAAAGTTAGCGGACAAAATTTCGGTCAATTTTTGACGGCGGCCATTTTGAAAACGGCAGCCATCTTGAATTTTTCGTATCCACCATTCAACTTCCCTTACTCCCCTCTACCTACATACCAAATTTCGTCGAAATCCATCCAGTAGTCTCCGAGATAATTTTTCGGTACCCTAATTTGAGGGCGGCCATTTTGAAAATTATAAAACCATGAGGCCCACCTACATATGTGACCCTATATATATTCCAAGTTTCACGAGAATCGTTTCAGACACTTTTCCGTAATCTTGCAGACAAAGCTGCGTCAGAGAAAAAAAAATAATAAGAAGAAACGGTGCAAAAACAATAAGTCTCCGACACTTCGTGGTCGGTGACTTAATAATTTATATTTTCAAGATTGACAAGATTAAAAATTGATTTTAAATTACTAACTTGATAAATATCTCTTTAATAGTTTGTCGTTTGGAATGTAACCAGCCTTTTACTACAGAAAGAATTGTAATATACCAAAATATGTACATGAACCATCTTCTCGATTTCAGTGCGTAGCCCACAGAGCGACCAAGTGTGTGTACCCTAGGTTGCTGATTAGGGTAGCCCTCGTCCGCGGGGGTTGTCAGGTCTTTAAAACGGAAACCCTGACCGCTGACCATAGTGGGCCAACGTGTGTGGAGTGCCATGCTTCATGCACGTAAAAGACCCCTTTGTGGACCGCCAAATAGAGCACCACAGAGGCGAAATTTTCCGCCCTACCCACCTCTCCCCCTTTTCTGTGGTTCTTTAAAATTAACCGTTCCTTCGTTTCCCCATATTTCATTTATCATCATCATTTCATGTTCATTTTATCATCAAAATTAACCGTTCCTTCGTTTCCCCATATTTCATTTATCATCATCATTTCATGTTCATTTTATCATCATTTTCAAGTTCATCGCCTGCAAATAACCTATACAGTGTTGCACGGGCGTAAAACACCAACCCACTCACTCACTCACTCAGATTTAACTTGCCGGACATAGCTGCGAATAATAGCCAATGGGTTTTTTGTCGACAAATAAAAAATACCAAAGACTGTAGATGCTGCAAGGGTTCACAGCTATGCCTAGTACAAGATAGCTCTGACGTCCTCGGACTACATAAAATATACATGCATATAATTTCCTTATACTATATATTGCAAAAATTAACTGGGCCAAACAATTTTTTACTGGGTATTTTCCGGTGGTATGAAGACTTTTTTTAAAATACAAATGACAACAAAGTTCCAGACAATAAATTTTGCTACGCCTGACGCGCGTTTCGTCTATTGAAGACTCATCAGAGGCGCTCTACCAAAAATATTGAAAATGCCAAACACTGTATGAATATGAAGAGCATAGAACAGTATAACCAAAAATACCAAACTGGGGAACCAAATTATTACTAAGATATACAACCTATGTCTGGGGTAGGAAGAACCTTAGGGTTTAGACAATTTTGAAATTTATACGAATAATTTAAAGCTTTGATGTATTCTCCAACTCAAAAGTGTTGGTGCCGGAGCGGGCTAACCTCGGGGAATTTAAACTCCACCAGCAGTGCTAACCTTCACGTGATTTCGAAATACAAATGACAACAAAGTTCCAGACAATAAATTTTGCTACGCCTGACGCGCGTTTCGTCTATTGAAGACTCATCAGAGGCGCTCTACCAAAAATATTGAAAATGCCAAACACTGTATGAATATGAAGAGCATAGAACAGTATAACCAAAAATACCAAACTGGGGAACCAAATTATTACTAAGATATACAACCTATGTCTGGGGTAGGAAGAACCTTAGGGTTTAGACAATTTTGAAATTTATACGAATAATTTAAAGCTTTGATGTACATCTCTTTAAATGATCAGAGATCTATAGGGTGACATTGTTTAAAATAAATTCTGGTGCTTCCACATCATGTAAGAGTTCTTTTTTTTCAGGAGGGGCTACAACGGATAGCCAAAAAACTATCCTTTACGGAGTTGAAACCTATGGCTATACCCAATACATGTACCAATAGTACTAGTAAAGATAGTCAATCCAAAACTGGCAAAAGAACGCCTGTGGAGCCAGTGCCTCAAAGATTTGAGAACTATGTCCTTTTGAAAGATAATTATATGAAATAATGCAACTTTTAATAAAAAAAAATCCTTTTTCATTGAATGTCAATCTGAAAGTATAATATACTGAAATCACAATAATACATATACGTCAGGAAAATGCCATGTATTAATTTAAGTACATTAAAATTATACTTAATAGGTTAATACAGGATAAATGAACATATTCTTTCTCATGTATTATGAATAAAAATTTCTCTCATCAATATTTCTTTTTTACATAGGTCACCCTCTGAAGTTGTTGGAGAGTCTGAGACTCATCAATTCGCCAAGTTCATCATCATTGCAGAAAGACAACAATCAATAAACTAGGCAGCAGCAAATCTAGAGAGAAACATACATCATTATAACTTAGAACAAAAACAATTGAACACACAGCCTTAAAAACAAGTAAAAAGAATGGATGCAAACATCACACAAAAACAATACAGCACAATTAAAGGATGAGTATGACGACTCGCATGTGACACATATGCTTAAGGGAAATATGAAACACATGTGACACATATGTTAGCTGCATGGGACACGCAAGTGAAACATATGTGTTTAAAACATGCATGTGAAATACATGTGACAAATATGTAATATATGCGTTTCTCACATATGCCGGTCCCGTGCGGGGCCCGGGAGGCGAATAGGCCCACAGCAGCGCTAAGCTTGTCGGTAAAAGTCCACTAAAGAGCGCTCAGAAACCTGACATCGGGGTCAGGCCGCTTTGCCCACAAAGCGACTGGGATGTGTGCCTCAGGTGGTTGAATGGGGCAGCCCTGTCATCGAGAGATGCGGGGTCGTCAGGCGATAATGTGGAAAACCTAACCGCAAACCATAGTGGTGCACCGTGTTGGGAAAAATGTTGATTGATTGATTGATTGTTAGTTGTTTAATGTCCCGTCGGCGATATTGCAGCCATCATCGGGACATAAACAAGTTGAAATAATTATGTAAATAACACATTAATATAAAACAAAGTCAAAAGACCGTAGATAAAATAAATAGAATGACTAGAAAATAAATAGATAAAATAATCATTTAAAATTAACACACTAAAAAATAAAGCCATTTGCAGCGATAGCAAAAAGAACTTGACAATAACGAGCTAAAGATTAATTATAATAGCAACAAAAGAATTTACAAATGGTGATTTTATTTTAAGAATTATAATTTTGAGCTTGACAATAACGAGCTAAAGATTAATTATAATAGCAACAAAAGAATTTACAAATGGTGATTTTATTTTAAGAATTATAATTTTGAGCTTGACAATAACGAGCTAAAGATTAATTATAATAGCAACAAAAGAATTTACAAATGGTGATTTTATTTTAAGAATTATAATTTTGAGTACTGACCAATTTCTTTTAAAAATGATAAAATGGCATCGGCTGGGATGCCGCTAAACAAATCGTGCATCGATGCACAGTTGAAATACTTCATACGAATAGGAGCAAGATCAACACAGTCAAGGAGAACATGCCTCAAAGAATACCGTGAGTCACAAGGGATGCACATCGGAACTTCCTTCTCCTGTGTCATCAAGTAGCCATGAGTGACTCTAGAATGACCTATGCGGCATCTAGTGATGACTACTTGGTCTCGACGGCATCGGAATGAGGCATGACTCTCCCCAAGCTGTGGCTTGGGCTCATGAAGTTTGTTGTGCTCAGCGGCAGCCCAAACCTCGTCCCATAAACTTTGAACATATATTCTGATTTTATTTCTGCAGTCCGAATAAGGAATAAAACATTTGGATATTGGATTTCGAAGGGCTTCCTTCGCAACCCTGTCCACGACTGAATTCCCATGAATACCAGTATGACTGGGTACCCATAGGAAAATCAATTCCACGCCACCTCTTATCAATTGATGAACTATATATACAATTTTAGAAATTGATAAAATGATGGCTCTTGCTTCAGTTGTAAAAATGGAAGCAGTAGACGGGAGGAGTTGCGTAGAAATGCTATCTTCTAAGACAGCAGCAGCAGCAACACTATCACCATCTTTAGAGCCATCTGTATATGCTGTTGAAAAATCAGGATATTTGGATTTAATTTCGCAGTAATCTTGTTGTATAAGCAGATGATTTATTTCAGACTTTTTAGCTCACCTGGACCGAAGGTCCATGTGAGCTATTACCATCACTTGGCGTCCGTCGTCGTCGTCTGTCGTCTGTCGTCGTCGTCTGTTAACAATTTTTCAAAAATCTTCTCCTCTGAAACTACCGAACAGAATTTAATGAAACTTGGTATGAATGATCCTTAGGGTGTCCTGCACCAAACTTGTGTTTTGATTTTTGATCCGTTAAAAAACATGGCCGCCGTTACTAAAAATAGACTAGGGGGGTCAGACTACTGTTTTTGGCTTATAAATCAAAAAGTATAAGAGATAGAGGAAATCTGAGGCCTTGCTACTGATTCAGCATCAAAAGCTCTACAAAAGTCTCCATTTGGTAAAAGTTGTCAGATGACCCCTTATAGGGGTTACGGCCCCTTGAAGGTGAAAAATAGCATTTTTTCATGTTTTTGGCCTACAGAATGAAAACTATTGCAGATAGAGATTAGCTGTTGCTTGCTTAAATGTTCAGCTCATTTAACTCTACAAAAGTCTCCATTTGGTCAAAGTTGTCAGATGACCCCTTATAGGGGTTACGGCCCCTTGAAGGTGAAAAATAGCATTTTTTCATGTTTTTGGCCTACAGAATGAAAACTATTGCAGATAGAGATTAGCTGTTGCTTGCTTAAATGTTCAGCTCATTAAGCTCTACAAAAGTCTCCATAGGGTCGAAGTTGTCAGATGACCCCTTATAGGGGTTTCGGCCCTTGAAAAATAGCGTTTTTTCATGTTTTTGTCCTACAGAATGAAAACTATTGCAGATAGAGATACGCTGTTGCTTGCTTAAATGTTCAGCTCATTTAGCTCTACAAAATTTTCCATAGGGTCGAAGTTGTCAGATGACCCCTTATAGGGGTTTCGGCCCTTGAAAAATAGCGTTTTTTCATGTTTTTGGCCTACAGAATGAAAACTATTGCAAATAGAGATTAGCTGTTGCTTGCTTAAATGTTCAGCTCATTTAGCTCTACAAAATTCTCCATTGGGTCGAAGTTGTCAGATGACCCCTTTTAGGGGTTACGGCCCCTGAAAAATAGCGTTTTTTCATGTTTTTGGCCTACAGAATGAAAACTGTTCCACATAGAGATTAGCTGTTGCTTGCTTAAATGTTCAGCTCATTTAGCTCTACAAAATTCTCCATAGGGTCGAAGTTGTCAGATGACCCCTTTTAGGGGTTACGGCCCTTGAAAAATAACGATTTTTCATGTTTTTGGCCTACAGAATGAAAACTATTGCAGATAGAGATTAGCTGTTGCTTGCTTAAATGTTCAGCTCATTAAGCTCTACAAAATTCTCCATAGGGTCGAAGTTGTCAGGTGACCCCTTTTAGGGGTTACGGCCTCTGAAAAGCGATTTTTCATGTTTTTGGCCTACAGAATGAAAACTATTGCAGATAGAGATTAGCGTGAGCTTGCTTAAATGTTCAGCTCATTTAGCTCTACAAAAGTCTCCATAGGGTCGAAGTTGTCAGATGACTCCTTATAGGGGTTATGGCCCCTTATAGGTGAAAAATGGTGTTTTTGGCCTATAGAATGAAAACTATTGCAGGTAGAGAAAAGCTGTTGCTTGCTTAAATGTTCAGCTCATTTAGCTCTACAAAAGTATAGGGTCAACATCAAGACCAGGTGAGCGATTCAGGCTCCTGGGAGCCTCTTGTTATGTTTACGGAGATCAAAAATAAATTTTGGCTTTTAAAGTTCCCAGGGTGGAACTCTCAAAGGCTTGACAGGTTTTATAGTTTCTAAATCAATCTTCAGATTAGTCAGGTGAGGTTCGATACGAATACCAAAAGGAGGAGTTTTGTTTTCATGTTTTTCATACATATTCCTAAGAGGTGGTTTAAAAACACAGTCGTAGGCAGGGTTGTTTGGGAAGGCTTTTAATTTGGTGGCATATTGCAAACCGAGTTTAATTCTTCGATGCTTCAGGGATGGCTCATTTGCACACCCATTTCTTGATCAAACTCTTCAGAAAAGGTCTTATTAACTTTTACATTAAAGTGTCTGTCAGAAAGAAAGTCGGCCAAGAAAGTTGGTGCACCGTGTTGGGAAAAATGTCACGTTCCTCGCACGTTAAAGAACCCTGCTGCAGGTCTCAGTAAGAGTAGGACCGGTAGGATCCCCATGCAGGAGGCAAAATTTTCCGTCCCTACCCATCACTCTTTTTTCAAGTGGCAGTCAAAACTCTCCTACCCGATTGGCCTTGTGTCCCTATTTCCTCCACTTCATCATCATTTCATGTTAATTGTATCACCATTTTCATGTTCATCTCCCGGATATAGCCGAAATCGTGCTGCTTGGGAGTAAAGCAATAACTAACTAACTAACTCACATATGCCGTACATGCGTGGCAGGAAACGTGTCTTTCACATGTGTGTCATAAATGGCATTGTTAACCGGTAAATGTCTTTATCCATTAAATATATTGTTAAAATTGTTAAGATTAAAATTTAGACTTCCAGACGGAATGCTCATGAGTCTAACTTCAGTTCTAAAATAAAAAGCTACGCCGAGCGCATTATGATACGACTGCAACAAGTTGAACCCTGTACATTGGAGGCCCGATATGGATAGTCTATTGCTTTGGTCACAAGCAACCCATGGTGGACTTACAAAGCTTTTTTACACATGAGTGAGTGAGTGAGTGAGTTGGTGTTTTACGCCCGTGCAACGCTATATAGGTTATTTACAGGCGATGAACATGAAAAGGATGATAAAATTCAACCTATGGTGGACTTTAAAATGCATATTTGACACATATATATTTACAATAATATTTAATAGATAAAAAATATTTCTATATTCATTGACATTTTTGACACGATAAAGCCCCTTTTGGCCCTTTTTTAAAAAAAAAGTTTAGGACCTCAAAATGCAATAAAAAGCTTCCTCCAATGTATATAATCATCATATTTAAACTTCGGCCCACTACAGCTAAATTTCTTGTGTAAAACCATTTGCCTAGACCAACTTTTAAAAATGGCGTTTTTTGCCCCTTTGACCCCTTATATCTCAAAAACAGTAAGAGATATGTCAAATCTGATTGAAAAATGCAGGCAGGGATTTTCACAAGGATTCCAATGAAAAAAAGATTTTGAAAATCGGACCACAAATAAAAAAGTTGATTTTTGGGTGTGGCCCATCTTTGGCCCCCTGTAGCAATGTAACGGCTCAATACACATAAAAAACATTGACACATTTTGTTGACAGAATTTAATAAGGAGTTCAATAAAAAAAGAATTTTCAAAATCAAATGAATAATAAACATTCTACAACAGTTTTGTCAATACACCCGTTTTAGCCCCTTTTGGCCCTTTTTCCAAAAGGTAAGGGCCACCAACCCCAAATACAATAGGAACCTTCCTCTAGTGGTTACAAACATCATATAAAAATTTCATAACAATTGGTCAATATTTACTCAAGTTATCGCACGGAAACCAAATGTCGCCAGACGACGACAACGAGTGAGTGAGTGAGTTGGTGTTTAACGCCCGTGCAACGCTATATAGGTTATTTACAGGCGATGAACATGAAAAGGATGATAAAATGAACATGAAATGATGATGATAAATGAAATATGGGAATGGGGATGGGATGGGAAACAAAGGACCGGTAAATTTTGAAGAACCACAGGAAAAAGGGGAGAGGTGGGTAGGGGCGGAAAATTTAGCCTATGTGGTGCACTACTTGGCGGTCCACAAAGGGGTCTTTTACGTGCATGAAGCGTGGCACTCTTCACACACGTTGGCCCACTATGGTCGGCGGTCAGGGTTTCCGTATTATTATTTAACTCTATGATTAAAAGATTTAGAAGAAATTGTGTTGTAGTTTCTAGCATATTTGGCTAATGGTTTTGCATAGCAGGTGAAACTGTTCCATAATAATAATAAAACCTTTTTTTATTTAGGGATTCCGAAAATCAAATGTCAGGTGTTGAAGAGTTTTCCTCCAAGAAAAGAAACTAAGAACACATAGTGATATGGTTAGCAAGAAAAGGGATCAAGGATCCAGCTTTATAAATCCATTAGAGTAAGTATTCTCACTGATATACATGTATACATTTTTAATTTCTATTTTCATGAATGATTGGTTTAATATCATTATGATTTACACAATGTAGATTACATTGTATAATTAGATTCAGATGCAGAAAATATGTTTTTACCATTGTCAATTTATCTGATTCTATATGATCATATATGTGGGTACATTTAAGTTGTAGTTAGAGTACATGTATATAATGTTTTATTTTTTTCTAGGCTGACAATTTTGTAAGTCCGAAGTTGAAACCACTCCAGACAACTCTGACGATGAGGACTATGAGCCTAGTTTTCAACTTATTATAGTGTATATAACTTCTCTACTTTGTAACAATTAAGGAATTTTAAATGGTATTTAATAAGTATAGGCACCAGTACTAGAATAGTTAAAAGTTGTGAGAGATCAGATCGATCTATACTCTTTAAAATATCACAAATTACATGTAATATTGTTTTTTTTTGTAATGATGCAGATTTTGCAGCCATAATAGGAATCAAACAAGCTGTTAAATTTAAAAAAAAAGTTTGATATACATGTAAAACAAATTCAAAAGACCCAAAATGAAACAATGATTATTAATAAATAATAAAGTATTTTTTTATTAAATTTGTTTGATTGATTGATTGATTGTTGGATGCTTTATGTCCCGTCGGCGATATTGCAGCCATCATCGGGACATAAACAAGTTGATATAATTATGTTAATAACATGTTAATATAAAACAAAGTCAAAAGACCGTAGATAAAACAAAAGGTATGCTAGGAAAATAAATAGATAACATAATCATTAAAACATATCACACTAAAACCATTTAAAGCAATAGGAAAACAAATAACTTAACAAAAATAAGCTAAATATTATGACAATAAATTAACTTTCAAATGGTGATAACAAAAACTATAATTTTGAATACTGACCGATTTCTTTTAAAAAGGACAAAATGGCATCGGCTGGGGTGCCGCTAAACAAATCGTGCATGGATGCACAGTTAAAATACTTCATGCGAATTGGAGCAAGATCAACACAGTCGAGGAGAACATGCCTCAAGGAATACCGTGCGTCACAAGGGATACACATCGGGACCTCCTTCTCTTGTGTCATCAGGTAGCCATGAGTGACTCTAGAATGTCCTATACGACATCTAGTGATGACTACCTGGTCTCGACAGCATCGGAATGAAGCATGATTCTCCCCAAGCTGTGGCTTAAGCTCATGAAGTTTGTTGTGCTCAGAGGCAGCCCAAACCTCGTCCCATAAACTTTGGACATATACTCGGATTGTATTTCTACAATCCGAATAAGGAATAAAACAATTGGACACTGGTTTACGGAGGGCTTCCTTTGCAACCCTGTCCACAACTGAATTCCCATGAATACCAGTGTGACTGGGTACCCATAGGAAAATCAATTCTAAGCCACCTCTGATCAATTGATGAACCATATAAACAATTTTAGAGATTAATGGATTTTTCAATTTGCAGTTCTGAATTGCCAAAAGACAAGAAAGAGAATCGGAACAGATAAAGAATTGAGCGTGCTCAGAAGCATCAATCAATTTGAGAGCTAAAATAATGGCTCTCGCTTCAGCTGTAAAAATGGAAGCAGCAGACGGGAGTCGTTGTGTTGACGTGCTATTCCCTGAGACAGCAGCAGCAGCAACACTGTCACCATCTTTAGAGCCATCTGTATAAACTGTTAGAAACCCAGGATATCTAGATTACATAAATTTAAGAGAAGAATTATTTTTTTGTTCCTATCATTAATATTTATTAAGCATATTTTTCTTGTTTTTGTTGTTTTGATAGTAGTGAAATGGGTTCAGCATTTGAAGTGAAAGCTACTGTTGTTGAATTTAACAGTTCAGTAGTAGATGAAACTGCTGTTGATGGAACTGATCATGTCAAGATTATTGAGTTTTAAACTTTTTTCATGTCCTAAGCTGAAATAGAATAGTTTCACTATTAACTTTAATTTGCATAAACATTTGAATTGTTTTATGATGGAAGAAACTCTTTTACAGAAGACAAATATGGCTTATTGCCAGTTGTCATAAATGTTTTTTTTTTCTCTAGTTCTCTATGAATAAAATAGGATTGTACAAGTATATGGCGAGATTTTATGATTGAAAATTTTAAGTTACCTACAAAATAATAAAAGAATGTGTTGTACATCACTAACAGCAAAAATCAGAATTCACTAGTGTTAAAAACGAAAGAATATGGAATACACGATCCACATATTGAAATGATTTTAATAAATGTTCAGAAGCAAAATTTCACTGCTTTTCTGGATTAACCTTCATCAGACACGTTAGGAGTAAAAAACTTGGAAAACCGGTAGAATATTAAATTTGATAAAAAAAAATAAAAAAAAATAAAAATATTGACAATAAATATATTACAACAATGACTTAACAGATAAATTTATCAATTTTTAAAGAAACAGCCAAACGTTGTCAAATTTAGGAAATATGTAAACTGTGTTTTTCCAACACATATTCCAGTACTCGAAAATATATAAGAGCATACAACTGAAGCACAGGGAAGCTTTCTACGACCTCCACACAGCACTAAAGCCAAACTCTGAAATAATATTAAAAACGAAAGAATATGGAATATGTGCCAACAAGACACGATCCACATATTGAAATGTAACACTTTATCATTAGGGCCCTTCTAGCAAAACATACATGGGACGAGTGAAAGGCACTTGTTTGAAAGAAGAACCACCCATAGACTTACCTTATTTTCATTAAGCTTGCACAAGTTTCTAATGACCACTTATATTGGCAATTTAAATTGCCTCCCCCGTGTCCAATGAATGTTTTGCTGAAACAGCCCTTACTCTTCATTATACTATTCAGCTATATTTTTGTTGGTATTGCTAATGGCTTGTAGGTCAATTATTTCAAACAAAAATTATGTTTTAATATTTATATACAGTAAATATATACAAAACAGTATTTCATTTTGTACACCTGCTTTGATTTTACATGAAAAAGAAGTAAATTTGAGGAGAAGACATGTAGAATCTTCAGGAACAGTCCTAAATGTGTTTCCGCTTTGGAAGTTTTTTTTTCATTAATTTCTTGAGGCCCTTTCCGACTTCAGCATTCTAATATTTTTTTTTTGAGTCTTTTATTCTTTAATAATGAAATGGTATCTTTATGTATATTAAGTATATATTTGATAGGTTATGGAAGATCCTGTAACAGTAGCAGAAGTGTTTCTCTAATCAGAGAATTGGCCAGAGTTTGCTGTATTATGCAACCAGATTGCATCATTAGAAAATTCCCTGCCTGAATTACCAGCTACTTCATGAGATGTACAAGAATATAGGTATTAATTACATTTTGACTTATCTGATCATACCCTGCACAACAAAATTGCCAAGAGTGTAATGTTTTTTCCCTTCTGACATTACGCTATTAACTATTAACAAGACAGTTCTGATATTTTGTACAGATGCTAAGTAGCATGTCATGATTTGAAATTTTGTACAGATGCTAAGTAGCATGCCATGATTTGCATATTAAAATTTCGTGGGTATTATTGCTGTGTAAAAAAAAATTGCAAGACTTTATCGTGTTTATAGAAAAGGAATTATTGTGGTTTCATTATTTTTGCGGGGTATTAATATTTGTGGTTTTCGTGGGTGGCATTGACCCAAATGAATTTTTAGACCCATGAATACATGTAATAGTCATGTACATAGGATCACCATTTTCAAATGGAATTCATATTATTTGTTATTTGAGATTTATAAACATGTATTTGATTATTTACATTCTGATAAATATAAAATATATTTAAATTATTTGGTACCCTCTGTTCTTCTTCGTAGTCCAGGACCTCTTTTCTACATGTTTCAGAAAAATTCAGTAGTAAACAGGTTAGAGCACCTGACAACAGGTAACTTTCCTTGAAAAGCTGTAATGGGATGAAAACTGATGATGCCCCATTGTAATATTGCAATGTAAATTTTTTTCGGGGAAAGTAATGGCACTTTGAACTTGGAAAATTAATTGAAATTTAGTTTTTACAAGCTTGCAGATAATAAACAATGGATGTGGAGTTTTTGGTTGGGTTTCATGGAGTCAGAGTGAATTATACAGGATATAAAATTGTGAATGTCGGGCAGATGGGCTGGCGTTAAAGAAATTGTCCTTATAGTTTTTTTTCAGCAACCACTAATCACAGCCACTTGATATTTGGTATACAACATCGTAGTGGGGTCCAATAACGTGGCATTCTATTTCAGGTCACTTGCTCACCTCACCTACTTCATGTTTAACGAAATCAGGCAATTTTTGACTTTGACAGATGTACTGGTGGTTGGTTGTGTTGCGCACAATTGATCCACATCTCAATATTCTCTAATAGCTACAATAATTCAGTGATGAAGTTTATTTTTTTGTTCCAGCCATAGCCATTTGAACGATGAAATTCATTGCAATTTTCTAACAGTCTCAAAATTTACAAAAAAAAATGTCATTTAAAAATTGTGCATTTGTTATCCACCATAGAAAGATTGTATCAAAGTTATAGTCCATCCACTAATGACTTCATGTGTCAAAATACCAGGTCCATATTTATGATATTGGTCTCTGAAGCACAGGGTTCAACTGACATATGGCCTTAACAGATGACTGACTCCTGATATCTAGTTATTGAAAGTCATTATTTATTATGTCTCATCATACATTTCTGTACTTACAGTTTTTCAGATCATGGCCCAACTCATAGCAAGTGTTGGAAATATCACTGATGTTCTCCTCATGGAACTTTCTGAATTTCAAGTAGGCTGGAGTATTTCTTTTTAATAGGTAGGTAGTACAGTCTTCATTACTATGGCTGTTATAAACCTCCATTAACATTGTGTCTAGTTATGTACCAATATAACCAAAAAAAATTAAATATACACCTGGAAAAATGTTAGCACCCCAATATTTTTTTTAAATCATACATTTTCAAAACACTTTTTAATCATTAATTAATTATAACAAACAAAACATTTTTTTATGTAAATAAACATGTTTATCGGTAATTAGTACATTTTTCCTTTGATGTGTACTGGCTGATAAAGTCTGTCTCACGAACAGGTGTGTATCACCGAAATTATCGGGTCAGTACGTTACGTCACAATTAATTACCGATAAAGAGAATATATGACGTTTTGATTTTGAGATCGACTTTATCACTTGTTTTTTGGTTCACCCTTCGGGTTCACCAAAAGTGATAAAATCGATCTCAAAATAAAAAAGTCCTATATTCTATATAAAACATGATGGCTTTTGAACATAAACATTGGGAAAAGTATGGTTCCCTGAAGCTCAAAACTTTTAATCAATTGTCAATTTGCACTTGAAAAGGTAAATCATAATCAAAAGATTGGTACTGTATCGTCAAAGAGTCAATTTTGAGTATGTTCACCATTAGCACGAACAAGATTAGCTTTTCAAAAAAGCTAGTGTCAGGCCATGGCGATTTTATGTTAGTTTCATATTTTATTATAAACAACCGTTTTCAAGATAATTTTTTTATATACGCTGTAAAACAATCAATTCAAATATTCCATTTAAAACGACATGTTTATATTACAAAATATTTATTCAAAAGAAAGATTGAACGTTGGTCCCTCCCCAGCTTGATTCGTTCTCAGTTGTTCCGTCCATAGTATTTCCGTCTTCTAGTTGATCCGGCCACTTGTTTTTAGGTGGTCCGTCGCATTTTTGATACAATGAAATATACACACATTTTTCATAACGATAAAAAAGCGCTACAATCGTTTTAAAAAGGATGCTGTAAGAGAATTCTTTTCTGTAGGTCCACGGCAAAATTTTCTTATTGCTATGATTTTTTAAGCGTTAATAGTTTTTTTTATCACTCTATGGAGACTTTAGACAAGGACACAACAATTAAGCAACAAAACATGGAAATAAGTTACATATGACATAATGTTTTTTCCCTTCTTTTAACGGTACGTTAAAGCTATGGTCAAGTAAAATTAAATCGCTTATTTCTCTCTCTCTTTAAAATATTTGAACTGATACCAAACTTTCTATCTTTGTGCCTATTTTTACACTGTTGCCTAGAGATAGGTGCGACTCCCTAAATGAGACCTGCAGCATTGTCACGCTTGTATTTGATACATGCTTCCTTAAAATAACCTAATTTTTCACAGTGATAACATTTTTGAAAAGATGCTGGACATAATGATCTAACGTTACAGGACTCACCTAGGCAATAAGGACATTGTTTGACTTGCAACTTCTGGCTATATTGTCGTTCATGATTTTTCACAGATTTTTCTTGGGAATTGTTCATAAATTTGACACGATGCTGTTCAACTGGCTCTGGCTGAACAGCAGATGTGAGTGAGTGAGTGAGTTGGTGTTTTACGCCCGTGCAACGCTATATAGGTTATTTACAGGCGATGAACATGAAAAGGATGATAAAATGAACATGAAATGATGATGATAAATGGAATATGGGGTGGGGTGGGAAACAAAGGACCGGTAAATTTTGAAGAACCACAGAAAAAGGGGATAGGTGGGTAGGGGCGGAAAATTAAGCCTATGTGGTGCACTACTGGGCGGTCCACAAAGGGGTCTTTTACGTGCATGAACAGCAGATTGTCTGTTATGTCCATGGAAGGCTGCTAATGTAACATCCATTCTTGAAACAATTGAACTAAGGTTTTTTCTTCACACGCCTTCATTGCGAATGATATCGCAGAGTTTGTTATTTGAAAAAAAAACATTGTCTATGCATCTTCCGATGGCTTACTCTGTTCTTTCAGCGATGGCTGCAATCTCCCTCAATTCGTGCATTGTTTGTGCTTTCCTAGGAAATATAGTAGAAATAAGTTCCTTTCTTAAACCTTTTTACCCGTGCGGGTTCCGGGTAGCGAATAGGCCCACAGCAGCGCTAAGCTTGTCGGTAAAAGTCCACTAAAGAGCGCTCATAAACCTGTCATCAGGTCAAGCCGCGTTGCCCACAAAGCAACTGTGATGTGTGCCCCAGGTGATTGAATGGGGCAGCCCTGTCATAATGAATGCCGGGGTAGTCAGGAAAATATGCGGAAAACCTGACTGCAAGCCATGGTGGTGCACCGTTTTGGGAAAAATGTCACGTTCCTCGCACGTTAAAGAACCCCGCTGCAGGTTCCGGCAAGAGTAGGACCCGTAGGATCCCCATGCAGGAGGCTAAATTTCACGTCCTTACCCACCAATCCTTTTTTCAGTGGCAGTCAAAACTTTCCTACCCGATTGGCCTTGTGTTCCCATTTCCTCCACTTCATCATCATCATCTCATGTTCATTGTATTCAGAATGACCTCACACACCTGTTCGATGATGGGCTAGAAACAATATGTGATTCCATTAATGAGGAACTTATGAAGGAAGTTTATGCCTACAAGGCCCAAGTGATGGACTCTCTTGACATTAAAACCCCACTAAATGGGGACTTGAGAACTGATCTATCTAATAGGTTCGAGGAGACGATGAACAATTTTAGAGCGGAGTGCGCCAAGTACATCGCTTAGATTAGAAAACCCGCACCTACCAAGGAAAACATCCCAAAGTACTTCACTAAAGAAGAAAAACGGAAAATGAATGACACTAGAAGAAAACTAACCCTGAAGAAGAAGGGAAAGAAACTTTAAGTGCTAAATGTCATTTATATCTTATGGATGTTTTAAAATTTTATTTGGACTTTAACCTCAGTTCATTTGAATGTTTATTTCTAATGTCAATCAACCTACATGATCACTCTTAATGCCCCCGTCACACTGGATAATGTTCGTACCACGTTCTTACTAAGTCCTAAAAAGGCATAAAACGTGGAAAGAACTTGATGAACGTATTAAAGACATACTAGCTTAGTTAGTTAGTTAGTAATTGCTTTACTCCCAAGCAACGCGATTTCGGCTATATCCGGGAGATGAACATGAAAGAGGTGATACAATGAACATGAAATGATGATACAAGGCCAATCGGGTAGGAGAGTTTTGACTGCCACTGGAAAAAGGAGTGATGGGTAGGGACGGGAAATTTAGCCTCCTGCATGGGGATCCTACGGGTCCTACGGATGACGACGGAAACCAAGTGATGGCAATAGCTTCGGACCAGGTGAGCTTAAAAAAGAGGGCATTTTGTTTTTAACATTATCGTTTAATTATATTTGTTTTTTGTAGATCTGATGGCGGACACTCTTACATGTATGATTATTATGACTCTCCATTCTCGCATCAACTAGCTTTCACAGTAATTCAGCATTCCAAAACAGTTATCCTTTTGTCATTTGATCTAATAATGAGTGTGTACTAGTATCAAATGTGCGGAATACATAACATGATTTGATGGACTATTTTTCTCTTTTTGATTTTCTTAAATATTGTCTTCTTTATCTTTCATAGTTGCAAAGGAACCCAAAACATTAATTGATAGACTATTTTTCTCTCGTATATTGGGGTTGCAATTGTGGATCTTGGTCCATTTGGGTCGGACAAGCGTCCCGTGCGGGGCCCGGGTGGCGAATAGGCCCGCAGCAGAGCCTAGCTTGTCGTAAGAGGCGACTAAGGGTCTTGGGATTCTGACGTCGGGTCAGTGCTCAGCCCACAGAGCGACCAAGTGTGTACCCTAGGTGGCTGAATAGGGTAGCCCTCGTCCGCGGGGGTTGTCAGGTCTATAATACGGAAACCCTGACCGCCGACCATAGTGGGCCAACGTGTGTGGAGAGTGCCACGCTTCATGCACGTAAAAGACCCCTTTGTGGACCGCCCAGTAGTGCACCACATAGGCTAAATTTTCCGCCCCTACCCATCTCTCCCCTTTTCCTGTGGTTCTTCAAAATTTACCGGTCCTTTGTGTCCCACCCCATCCCCATATTTCATTCATCATCATCATTTCATGTTCATTTTATCATCCTTTTCATGTTCATCGCCTGTAAATAACCTATATAGCGTTGCACGGGCGTAAAACACCAACTCACTCACTCACTGGGTCGGACAAGCAACATATTTTCTATGTTAAAAATGTTAAAGAAAGTTGATCCAGTTTTTAACCTTACTTAAACTAACTATATTACTCGTCTGTTCTAACTCAGTAGAAAACTGTTGTGGTATGTGGTAAACTACAACATCCTTAAATTCTTTAAATGCTGGATTATAATCAACCAAGGCTCGTTGTATTAGAACGTTCATTTTCGAATATAGATCTCTGTAGACCTGCTCATTTGGAATAAAAGCATCGTTGGGAATTGACAGAATTTCTGCTTGAAGATGTGTTGTACCCTTTTCCTGGTCGAATATTCTGTTCTTGACTGTCATAGAGTAGACTAATTAATAAGTCTTATTGGAAGTGACTAATGTCTTGTGGAGTGTTTTTTTTTGTTGTGGCAAATTCAGATTGTGTATTATGATGGCAAATAATGCATCAGTCTTTTCAACTTCTAATTAGGTGTTACATTCCTAAAAAAAAATAGAAAAAAAATCTTTAAAAGTTAAATATGGTTCAACACACCATTGTAGAATTACCAGTTATATGATTTGTTAAAATGCATGCAGAACTTACATTATAATGCTATTAAAAATTGTTAAAACGTTGCATTTATTTTTTAATTCAACTATTAAATCTAGGGCCAATGTAAATGGTTGGCAGCACCACCTGTTCACACCAAAGGCTGGTGACTATAAATATATGCAGGTTATGTCATGTACATTCCACATCTTATATTTCAGTAGCCCTCGGCTACTTCGTGTTAATAATGAACATTTTACACTTAACAAGGTCGCACGCCTTATTTTACAGTTGACTGATTTTTAAATACCCAGTCGTATATAAGACAACGTGACGAAGTCACGAGCCTCTTTTACATTTAAGGCCGCACGCTCGGTACGGTACGTCTTTCACTGATCGACTCGATAGTGAATGTAGTTTATACAAATTCTGTAAAAATTCTTTGAGTAACTTGAAACAGTAGGTAGAATCTATCACAGTTTATCTTTCATTTATATTGTTTTATTCGCTGTCGCCGTGTTATTTTATTCTTTTTTGCCTGCGAAAGTTCATTGAATGTAGACTGAATCAGTTTTCATTTTCGTTACAGAATTATGGTCAAATTAATTTAAGCGACACAGAAACAGGTAGCTCTGACTCGCAGCCCGATAATGACGAAGAAGTTATGAAGCAATTTGTTACGGACGACGAGGCTGCGTCTTTTTCGGTTTTTTCAGAACAACCCCGAGATGAAATGGGTGATTCGAGTGTGACCAGTCAAGGTCATAATGATCGTCCACGAGACATAGCCAACAAGAAACGTAATCACGTTGTTCTTGAGGAGTTGCCGGGGGATGTCAGGCTGTCGTATCCCCAGTTAAGAGGCGTAAAACGTCTGCTAGTAAAAGGAATAAAGGCAAGTCTAATAAGAAAGATAATACCGATGATTTTCTCTTGGAAATGCAGTCCCTTTTCTCTGACCTGTCTAATAATATCATGCAAGCCATAACTAAATCAGCCGCTGTTGGTGCTAACGCCAAGGCTCCTGCCCAAAGGCTCAGGCTAATTGGGCAATTTTGATGACCGTGTTGAGTCGGAAAATGACAATAATTCTGGGTCTGACATTGAAAATGATTATGATAATGAAGACTGCCTTGTCCCCTTGAAGAACCATGCTGTTTTTAGCTTGCAAAATATGAATCAATTATATGGAGGGGCATAAAAATTATTTAAAATTTTACATATAAAGACTACATTTAAAGGTGTGTATGGTAAGTACTTCATAGTGTATATCAATCGTTTGTCTGTAAGTCATCTTCTTCCTGTTAACCGAATGTTTAAAGACCCAGACGACAAACGATTTCCACGAAGGGGTCTTTTACGTGCATGAAACCACTTTTCCTGTGGTTCTTCAAAATTTACCGGTCCTTTGTGTCATTTATCATCGTCATTTCATGCCTTTTCACGTTCATTTCCTGTAAATAACCTATATAGCGTTGCACGGTCGTTAAACGCCAACTCACTCACTATGTGTCCTCGTTCGATTTTTGACACTGAAAAGGACAGTTGTACAATTTTTGTTTTACTTTTTTTACATCGCATATCAAGACCACAATAAGAATCTCTCGTGTTATTTGGTTAGTGTCGGTAAGAAGATTCATTGCACCTTGTTCCCTATCTAGAAAAGAATATATTGACAGAGTTGAAAATTTGTCCAAAGTCATCTGTATAATGCCCATATAAATCATTTTCAAGAAAAAAAATAAGTTTCAAGTTCCTGATAAAACTACACACAGCAGACATCAATTAAAAAAATGTCCAACAATTAACAACAACCAGCAATAACATACTTGTATAATGAAAATTAACCTCTGCCATTTTTGGTGGTTGCAGAAAATTAGCATTTATCATGAACATGTATATTTTTGTAACTGATGTTTTCAACACCCGGTATATGTAATTTTTAATCTGATTTATCTTGTTTTTATATTTGTAGAAAGTGACCAAGGAAATTATGATACAGAATCAGTTGCTGATGTTAGTGTTGATAACAGTCCTGCCCCTTCTGACAGTTCTTGTAATAAGAGTCCACACCAGGGACTCAGATCATAGTCCTTCCCAGTCAGAGGCCAACAGAGAATCTGCTGCTGGTATTAAGGCTACTGCACAAAATAAGCTAGGTAAGGCAGTGTTAGTCGTTTAATGAGTACTTTTACATATGCTCTGTTTAACTCACCATTTGTGCCAAGTTGGGACCATTGAACCACTGATGCCTAACTCACCATTTATATTGGGATGCCTGTGCCAGGATTGGACAATTGCAACACTGATGCTTAACTCGCCATTTCTACTAGGATGCCTGAGCCAGGTTTGGACCATTCCAACACTGATGCTTAACTCACTATTTCAATTGGAATGCCTGTGCCAAGTTGGGACAATTTCAACACTGATTCCTAACTCACCATTTCTATTGGGATGCCTGTGACAAGCTGGGACCATTCCAACACTGATGCTTAACTCACCATTTATACTTGGATGCCTGTGCCAAGTTGTGTATTGAACTTGTCACTTCCTTTCAATTTCCATTTTTTAACAGATTTGGTAAAATCATGTCTGCTCAGTACCCGATTAAGGGAAGGTTATTTAAAGTTTGACGAGTACCTCCATATCTTAGGAGCAATAAGTCATAGGTAGATGAAATTTGGTATGCATATGCCCTAATACTAGTTTAGTACAGCAGCATTCCCATTTTTTAATCTTGACCTTTTTATATTCCAGTAGAGTGACTTTGACAATTTTCAATACATTATTCATGTAATGGTAAGGTTAAAGTATAATGAAAACACCCATATCTCAAGAACTTTAAGTCATAGTTTGGTGAAACTTGGTCAGTAGTAGCTTAGTACAGTTGCATCCCAGACTTTTGACCTTGACTTTCCAATTGAGTGAATTTGACAATTTTAAATACATAATAATGGTAATTAAGGTTAAAGTTTAACAAGTACCTACATATCTCAGAAACTATTAGACCTATGTTGTTAAAGTTGATATGCATATACATCTGTAGTAGTTAAGCACAGCTGCATCCCCATCGTTTGACCTTGACCTTAAATTTTGTTGAGTGACTGACAATTTTCAATGGATGATTGGTATTGTATGAAACTAGGTATTTATAAGTGTTTTGTCATGTTAAAGAATGTGTTCATATGTTAGCAAACAAAAGTGCTAGACCACTACTTCTGAACCCGTGTGGGTTCCGGGTGGCGAATAGGCCGCAGCAGCGCTAAGCTTGTCGGTAAAAGTCCACTAAAGAGCGCTCAGAAACCTGACATCGGGTCAAGCCGCTTTGCCCACAAAGCGACTGGGATGTGTGCACTAGGTGGTTGAATGGGGCAGCCCTGACATCGAGAGATGCGGGGTCGTCAGGCGATAATGCGGAAAACCTGACCGCAAACCATAGTATTAAAAACGAAAGAATATGGAATATGTGCCAAAAAGACACGATCCACATATTGAAATGATTTTAATAAATGATCAAAAGCAAAATTTTACTGCGTGTGAAGCGCTTTTCTGGATTAACCTTCATCAGACACGCTAGGAGTAGAAAACTTGGAAAACCGGTAGAATATTAGATTTGATTTTGATAGTGTTTGGAGTGAGTGAGTGAGTTGGTGTTTTACGCCCGTGCAACGCTATATAGGTTATTTAAAGGCGATAAACATGAAAAGGGTGATAAAATGAACATGAAATGATGATGATAAATAAAATATGGGGATTGGTTGGGAAACAAAGGACCGGTAAATTTTGAAGAACCACAGGAAAAGGGGAGAGGTGGGTAGGGGCGGAAAATTTAGCCTATGTGGTGCACTACTTGGTGGTCCACAAAGGGGTCTTTTACGTGCATGAAGCGTGACACTCTCCACACACGTTGGCCCACTATGGTCGGCGGTCAGGGTTTCCGTATTATAGACCTGACAGGAGGAGAAGCAATTAGGCCCTAAACTGGCCCCAAAATTAAAATACATGTGTAGTTGATAATAAGTTGAAAATTTATTTTATCGAAGAAAAATGTACAACTCATTGTATTTTTACACATTATTTAGGCACTTGAGGTAGATGGGCTGTCTATCACTGAGCATCTTTTTTGCACATCTATCATTACTTTAAATTTCATGATGCTAGCTTTTCTAATTGATTTTATTCGGCAAGGTAAACATCAAAATTGCTTATTACAACAAAAATTTGGTTAAAATTCATCTTTGTGGATTTTAATATTTTCCCGTACTTTTTAAGGGGAGATAATTTATATAGAAATAATAAAGAAAAAATACATTTTTCACTTTTGTCAAAAAATTTGATGGTGAACTTTATTTTTTATTTAGTATATTTAAAACTAAATACAATAGAAAGATTTTTACAAATTTTAAGAAAAATCTATGGAGTAGATTTTCTTAAATGAAGAAAATTTGAATTTTCTCTATTGATCCTATAGTAAAAGAACTAAAATCATGCATTTCATAAAGTCATTTTTACAAAAGTTCCTCTGGTGAACTTTTAATTTTATTATTTAAATTTAAAGTACCATTATTGAGCTAACGGTGGCAAAAATTTAAGAAAATTCTATGGATAAATTTTTAGACACCCCATCTACCTTAATGTCTATGCAAGTCTAGATGTTGCAAAAATGAAAAATTGACAAAGATCCATTAAATTTCATCAAAAATCAGGAGGTATTTCTTAAAATTTAGTACTCACACATCCTTGGATCAAAACCATTCAGAAATATTTTACCTATCTTATTAAAAGACTTATACTTCCTGTTTGGGGCCAGCGGGGGCATCCGTGTCCCATGGACACATTCCTTCTTTATTTTTACAAGTTTTTTTTTTTTTAATTCGGTCCCTTTTCCTTTAAAATAAATACAATGAGCTGTTCCTCAGCAACTTAACTAAGAGCAGTTAAATGGTATAAATACTAAGTTCGCGTGTACATGCCCATTTTGAACATGGCAAACGGACAGAGCAATGTAAGTATCCATATTTATTTTTTTTAAACTAAGAACATGTTTTTCTATTTGTTGAAAATCTTAAGTGTTTCTTACATTTAGCTATAATTTTTTTCAATAGTTTAGCAAGAAAATAAACTAATATTAAGATTGCATTGATTCTTAGAATGTCTATGTTATTCATTTTATATTTTCACCCTTTTAATTTATAAGAATAAAATGCACAAACAGTTGATCTAAATGCAGGAAAAATAAAAAATAAAATCTTGTTTTAAAAATTATAAAGTCTCTATCCCAGTCCAAATCTATAGAACATATAAACATTATTAATTAATCTTAAGTATCTGTTTTTCCCAATATTCTAGTCATATTGAACTTAAATGTTTCTTTTAGTATTCGTATTTACATGAAAATGTTGTAAATTTAAGTTCTTCAAAATGAAAATGGCTACTATGCATTGTCGATACAAAACTTTAAAAACATACATGGATCAATCAAATGATCTATTTAGTTCATAACTTTCTATAAATAAAGTTACCAATACCCACAGCAAGCTAGTATTTAAAATCCCACAAGTCTTAAGTCTTAATCTAATTTTATTTCCATTAGCACGTGAGGTGCGTCTGATTACTATCCTACTATTCGATCACACCCTTATAAAAATAATATTTTAACCTTTAAAAATAGTTTTTATTTGTATTTATACTTCGATCTTGCTTTAGATAAGATGGTAAAACATCAATATAAATAAAATTTTAGCCCAATACTTGTTTCATCAACGCTGTGTAGTTTTTTGACAGTTTTATATTGACAATGCATGGCATCAATTTCATTTAGAAGAACCTTTTTTTATGTTGTAGAAATGATAATCACCGTACAAGAATGAGCCAATTCGTTATAAATAAATAGAACATATTACACAATGCTCAACTGTACATGATTTAACTTTGTTTTGATTTCTAATTATCATATTTAGTGCGCCCGGACTTGTGTTGTTTAAAAGATTATTTTTATTGAAGTTATTACAAAAAGTAAATAGTGCTTTTGACTTTTTAGGAGTAAACATAAAAATCCTTATGACATAATATAGATTTAGGTTTTAAAGCAAAGCAATGTCTCTGATCAGTACCATAGACATTGATTATATATTTAGATCTATGTCAGTACTTTTCGTTTAAAACGCGTTATTTCAGACCTTTTTTAATATATTATATTCTTGGCCCAGGTTTATGTAGAACAAAAAATCTGGCCAGCACATAGGGTGAAAAAAAAACTGGTTTCAATCTTAGCATGTGAAAAAAAAATGCCAATTTCCTTGCATTGTATACATATGTCAAATCAATCTGGCCGGCGAAGCAGGCAAAACAAATTTCCCGGCTCCAGATAAAATCCCCCCCGAAAATCAAATGGTCCGAACCTAAGACTGCTTACCTGATTGTCAGAAATTCTCCATGTAAAAATCCTATATTTTAAATATCTGTTTTTTTCTAAGCTTTTGAGCACACCTGATTTGAGACAAATGCATTTTCGACCTTTGTGGCCTCTGCCGAGGATTTTTTTTTTATTTCTAGCCTAATTGATATAAATTAGATAAGAAATAACTATATCTAGGTCCAGCAACGCTTTATATTTGATTTTTTATTACTATAATGTGATCACCAATGCATTTTTTTTTAGTTCAAAGTTTATGTTGTGGAAGGCCTCTCAACAAGGAACATAAAGTTAAAAGATGGGAAGACTTCCAAAAAGTTCCTAATCAAAGCAATAGTAGAGGGAGAATCCAGCCTGACAACCGTGTCGGGCTGGACTGAAGGTGAAATGAAGAAGTTGGTGGTGAATGAGGAGGGGGGTTTCTCTCTACATTTTGTAGAGAGAAACTCCTATGGAATATCTTTGGTCAGGAATTCCAAGGTTAGTCATTCAAATATACATGTCATTAAAAACTCCAAATAATTTTCTTTTATCATGTTTATATGCTATGAATAATAACTGAATTCCAATAAGAACGTTAAAAACTTCTGACAATTTATTATCGAAACAAAAAAAAATCTCGCAGAAAGTTAGGATGTGTTATACCAATTTCAAGTTAAACATGAACCTAGGACCATTTATTACTATAATAAAATAAGGAGATATTGAATTAATGCCAAGACATAATAATAGAGGAAATTAGATTTGTTTTTATTAACTTCAACATTATAGATAATAGCCGACTATGAGATATAATATAATTATTAGTGACATGAAATAACGTCTAAGTATTAATACTTTTTGACTGTTATTACATTTTTTTTTATTTTTATGAAAGGATTCAACCATCAAACTTAATTGATGTGGGGTTGAAAACTACATCACAAGAAGATGAAGAACAGACGAGGCTCCATGGAACAAAGTCAAGTAAAATGACAATAGACAGAGGGTAATATATTATTTCATGTAAAAAAAACGAAATATAGACACCCTTAGTTAATTGGGTACACTATGAGCAAAGTTATGAAATGTAATAAATCAATTGATTATCTTTCTAGTTTGAATTGTTCTGCTGAAGCTCAATGCTTTCAACACAATTTATGAAAAGTATCTAATATATCTATATAGGTTATGAAGTGAATGTATTATAATCATATTGGATAAGAGTTAAAATGTTCAAGTAATTTGGCGTAGGTCTGTTCCTAGGTACTGACAAAATTTACTACACATCATTATCTAATCTTATATCACATCTTGCATGTCTTGTTTCTAATGTACTATGATATACATGCATGGTTAACATAGTGTTGTCAACTTCAGTGCTGATTAAAGAATCGATATTTTTTTATACAATTATTTCAGGCCTCTGTGTCTAAATATAAGCGGTAAATTACATCAAAGGAAATTAAGAAGAAAAGGCTCCTTCTTAGTTTCATCGACAGATTCTAGTTAAATTACCAACGTCTCACGAAAATCATCATCCTGGGGAGGTAGTTACAGAACAATATCTGATTGTTGTGTGCTAAAGGTTTCAATGTCCAGCAACATGGTATCGGAAGCGCCGTACACAATACAGATCCTTTTTGTGTACTTTTCAGAAGAAAGTTCACTACCAATTATAGAATTCATTACAGGGCCAGTGCCAGTGGACCATTAGCCATATGGCATATTGATGGATATAAAAAATTGTTACGGTATGAAAATATCAAGATCTACGTTATATATACATGTATAATTTTTCTTCTTCTCCCCGAAACACATTCTCAATGTTTCATGTACTACCCACAAAAGAAAGGGCGGGAATCGTGTTTGTCTTTTAAGATAAATGTAACGACAAAAATGAGACGTGAGTGAGTTAGTGAGTGAGTTGGTGTTTTACGCCCGTGCAACGCTATATAGGTTATTTACAGGCGATTAACATGAAAAGGATGATAAAATGAACAGGAAATGATGATGATATACGAAATATAGGGATGGGGTGGGAAACAGAGGACCGGCAAATTTTGAAGAACCACAGGAAAAGGGAAGAGGTGGGTAGGGGCGGAAAATTTAGCCTATGTGGTGCACTACTTGGCGGTCCACAAAGGGGTCTGTGCATGGAGCGTGGAACTCTCCACACACGTTGGCCCACTATGGTCGGCGGTCAGGGTTTCCGTATTATAGACCTGACAACCCCCGCCGACGAGGGCTACCCTATTCAGCCACATAGGGTACACACTTGGTCGCTCTGTGGTGTTAATTCAAAAAGAAAAAAAAATTCATAAGAAATTCACGTTAATTTCACGTGAACAAAATTTGCATGTGACACACCTTATAATGATTCTGCTCCTTCCTGAATCCATGTTAGGTTATGTTCTGGCCAAATTGATGTTTCCACATAAAACATGCCGGTACTTTGCCATTGATTTTGGTAGGGTACTATACATTTTGTACATGCCCTACCCTTTGACCATGTTGATGAATTTAATGAAACTTTTAGATAATCATTTTGACATAAAGCATTATGTGCCTTAAATTTCAACTATTGATATTACCAATATCGTGAGTGTCATATCATATGGGGTGAATAGGTAAATGATATAAGCTCACAATGTTTTTAGTGGGTAATGAATATTTTCATGTTTAAAATTCATATCATTTTACTTTAGATGTTTTAGGAATATTTTACTATTTTGTGTTTTGTTCTTCTTGTTCTTCTCCCAGTGAAACCGTGTCCGGGCTAGAACTTTTTTAATCTGTTGACAAAGGACTTTAATATTTGGCATGTAAATAGATCATACATGTATGTAGACGATGTGTCGCGTACCAAAGTTGGTAACCTTTGACCTCAAGATCAAATAGTTGGTTTTGAAAAGCTTATTTCTTGTCCGGACCATTGCTGTTCAATGTTTTGATGTAGGCTTTTGATATGTGGCATGTAAGTAGGTCCTATAAAGACGATCTGTCGCGCACCAAAGTTGGTGACCCTTGACCTATGATCTCCAAAATGAAGGGGAGACATAGTTCCCTCTAGTTATACATGGAATTACATGCAGGTACATGCATGTGAAAGATTGTATGGGACATAATTTTTTTCTTAATCTCTGCCTGGTTTGTATTTTAAATGTATTTATACATGTCATTTATATCTCAGATTTATTTTATATTTTTTTAATTTACAGATCCAGCAGTAAAGTAAATTATTGTTAATGGTCTTATTGCCACACATACTCATAATGAGAAAGCATCCCAGGAAGAGAATAGTATGTCTGCGTCTGATAAAAGAATAGAGTCTTGTTCTGTTGAAGGTGGTTCAGCTGAGAGTAGTTCATCAAGAAACAAACAAAACGACGGAAGTGGGACAACTTCAACTAATTAGTGAGTGAGTAAGTTGGTGGTTTACGCCCGTGCAACGCTATATAGGTTATTTACAGGCGATGAACATGAAAATGGTGATAAAATAAACATGAAATGATGATGATAAATGAAATATGGGGTGGGATGGGACACAAAGGACCGGTAAATTTTGAAGAACCACAGGAAAAAGGGGAGAGGTGGGTAATGGTGGGAAATTTAGCCTATGTGGTGCACTACTTGGCGGTCCACAAAGGGGTCTTTTACGTGCATGAAGCGTGGCACTCTCCACACACGTTGGCCCACTATGGTCGGCGGTTCAACTAATTATAATTCAGGCATTCATGTGTGGAGTGATAAACAAGAGGACATGTTGGTGCATCTAAGGCATGAAAGAAACGATGATTTCTTGAAAAATAAAAATCACTATGCTTTATGGAATGAAATTTCCCTTGAGTTAAACAAAAACATGAAGTGCAACATCACACCGACTCAAGCCATGAACAAATATTATAAGCTTAAAAAAGGGTGGAAAGAGGTAATCGATTCAGCGGGTCCTAGAGCTTCTGGCAGTGAAGCAAAGTATTTTCGACAGAGGGAGGTGTTTGATCAGATGTTTGAAACCAAGGCTAGTACTAGACCTTCGTTCATTTTAGATTCCAGTTCAAAGAAAACAAGATACCGGTTATCACTCAAAAATTCATGACAAGCAAACATCTGAAAAGATAGATGAAAAAGAAAATGATAATCCTGATCGTTCTGATGTTACTTGCAAGAAGAAGGGTAAAGGTAAAAGAAAGTCGACTGACATAGTGGAAATTCTCGAAAAACAAAATGAAGATTTTACAAAAAAAGATGGAGTCGATGCATAGGGAATAAATGGCAAGATTTGACAAACTCTTAGACCTGTACTCTCAAGAGGTCAAAAGAGGTGAAAAATAGAAACAGCTAGTGGTTGAAACCTTTTGATAAAAGCACTGTTTACCTTTTTGTATGTATTTTTGATTTATGAATATCTGTAATTTTCAGGAAGAACTTTTTTGTTCTTGTTTGTATTCAATTTGTTTAAAGGCTTAAGAAAGTTAGGAAACTTTTGTTGTTGTTTGTATTACATTTGTTACAAGGCTTAAGAGAGTTAGGAAACTTTTTTGTTTTATGTATAACATTTGTTTAAAGGCTTAAGAGAGTAGGAAACGTGGCAGAAAGTTTAAGTTTCATGACACCTACAGGAGCTTTAACATGTTTACTGAAATAATGGGCAATTGACTTAAAAGAAAAAATCTTTTGAAAAAAAAAAGTTTTCTACACTTTTGTAAATGCTTGAAGATCGAAGATAATAGACTTAAATTTGGTATGCGAGTCCATCATGATAAATTACAGAAAAATAATAAGTTTATGGCGCTCTATGAGCAAAATTTATTGTCTGGAACTTTGTTGTCATTTGTATTTTACAGGATTCAATAACAGGATCCTTTTGACTTGGGATTTATTTCTTGGGATAACAGTTATCTGCATTGTTTCCCTTGAGCCTTGTACATAGACCTGATTTTTTATATGTGGGTTAACGTTCACTATAATAATATATTTATGTTTTTAGTTGTTGTTTTTTATATTTTATTTATATCATTCAGGATATAATTCTGATTATTAAACTTTGTTGAAAGATACGTGTTTTAATTTTGTGACAAAAGTTTACCTACAAACTTTTAATGTTTTTTTGTCACTTAAATTACTGATTAAATTCAAAACACCAGGTTTCCTTGTATTGCACATGGTCGATATCCTCGGTGCTGGATTTGGCTTCCCTATTCGAACTTTTTGGTTTTGAGTACTTTTCATTTTCAATAATTTTGGTTTTTGACCTTCCAATGTTTTGATGTGAATGCTGCTGATGAGAGGTTACTCCTCAAAATGTGAACATACAGCATAACCAAATGAATCGTTTATACCTGTTTTGGTATTTGTATTTTGCAGAAGATGAGAGGTATAACTTAAAAAAAAAACAAACATTTTTGTCTCACCTGCAAAGCAGAGCCTGGCATACATCCATACATTTAGAAGTATTTTTACTGGTGGCGGTGTTAACTATTTATTAAGGTTTTATGAGCAGCTCCATATCTCAAGAACTATAAGTCATAGGTAAATGAAACCTGGTTTGTATATGCCCCAGTAGTAGCTAGCACATCCTCGGAAACCCAGGGTTTCTTCTTTCACTTACTCATTCATCACCCCTGGGACATTTGGTATGAAATTGTTCGTTTCGAGTTCAGGATCTGATCTTGAACTTGATATTATTCATCTATAGAAATATGTTTAAATCGCATTAGATAAATGTAAAGCGACCAATCAGAAAGCTCGATACAAAACTATCAGAAACGAAGTATTTCTTGCGTTATGTCCCAGGGGTGATGAACGAGTAGGCGAGAGAAGAACCCCTGGGTTTCCGAGGATGTAGCTAGCATAGCACATTTGGATCCTCATCTTTTGACATTGACTTGATTTACTGGTTAGGTGACTGACAATTTTCAATGCATATTATAGCAATGTTTAAGTTTTTATGAGCACCTCCATATCTCAAGAACTTACATGTATACCTATATATAGCACTATGTTGATGAAATTTGGAATGCACATGCAATAGTAGTAGTTTAGCACGGTTGCATCTTCATCTTTTGACCTTGACCTTGATTTCTTGGTTGAGTGACTTTGACAATTTTCAATACATATTGTACATGTAGCAATTCAGGTTTGGTGAGCAAATCCATATCTCAAGAACTACGTGTATAACAAAGAAGCAAGAGCCACCAATAGGGCATTCCAAAGTCACAAGTCCAATACAACGAAGACAGAACCAGTAAACACAAAACGAAACAAGCACCAACAGAAAACACGTATAACTCACAAGAAAAAGAAGGCCACAAATGGATCTCCAATGAATATCAGATAATCCTGCACCCTAAGGCAGTCTGCAATGTTTTACATGACTGAAACCTTCATTTTCTGGTCAACTAAACTAAAACCTTTCATTTAATGATTTGAAAATTGGTATGCATCTTCAACATGAATGAATTTTGGCAATGAGGTACCAAAGGGCATCCTTATTTAATAAGTTCAAAATTTAGAAGACAAAATAGGAAAAACAACATAAAGAAACAACATAAAATTACCAAAAAAATGACGACAACCAGTAACACGAACTTAATTCGTAATAAGAGACAAAAAACTTAGGGGCTCTGGATCATATTGTGATATGGGCAATTCAAATTAAACATTTTATTGCCTGCATCAAAATTTATAAAGAATAAAGTGAGTGAGTGAGTGAGTGAGTTGGTGTTTTACGCCCGTGCAACGCTATATAGGTTATTTACAGGCGATGAACATGAAAAGGATGATAAAATGAACATGAAATGATGATGATAAATGAAATATGGAGATGGGGTGGGAAACAAAGGACCGGTAAATTTTGAAGAACCACAGGAAAAAGGGGAGAGGTGGGTAGGGGCGGAAAATTTAGCCTATGTGGTGCACTACTGGGCGGTCCACAGAGGGATCTTTTACGTGCATGAAGCGTGGCACTCTCCACACACGTTGGCCCACTATGGTCGGCGGTCAGGGTTTCCGTATTATAGACCTGACAACCCCCGCGGACGAGGGCTACCCTATTCAGCCACCTAGGGTACACACTTGGTCGCTCTGTGGGCTGAGCACTGACCCGACGTCAGAATCCCAAGACCCTTAGTCGCCTCTTACGACAAGCTAGGCTCTGCTGCGGGCCTATTCGCCACCCGGGCCCCGCACGGGACGAATAAAGTGAGAAAGAGGAAAATAATAGCTCAGAGAAAATATTAACTCGGCCTCTTTCAAAATAATTTATATAAATAAATTTCCCTTTGTGACAAAAGCTAATTCAATGGGGAAAATATATAAAAAGATTGCATTTCAACCATAGGTTTTATTACTAAAAACGTCAGTTATAATTTATGTCGGATGATATAAGTTTTAACCGACATTAACTGCACAGCATTTGATGAGCTCATATATTAAATTGACGACAAAAATCAGCATGGACGTTGCTAAGTTGAAATAAAACAAGAGGCTCCCAGGAGCCTGAATCGCTCACCTGGTCTTGATGTTGACCCTATACTTTTGTAGAGCTAAATGAGCTGAACATTTAAGCAAGCAACAGCTTTTCTCTACCTGCAATAGTTTTCATTCTATAGGCCAAAAACACCATTTTTCACCTATAAGAGGCCATAACCCCTATAAGGGGTCATCTGACAACTTCGACCCTATGGAGACTTTTGTAGAGCTAAATGAGCTGAACATTTAAGCAAGTAACAGCTAATCTTCTATCTGCAATAGTTTTCATTCTGTAGGCCAAAAACATGAAAAATCTTTATTTTTCAGGGGCCATAACCCCTATAAGGGGTCATCTGACAACTTCGACCCTATGGAGAATTTTGTAGAGCTAAATGAACTGAACATTTAAGCTAGCAACAGCTAATCTCTATGTGCAACAGTTTTCATTCTGTAGGCCAAAAACATGAAAAAACGCTATTTTTCAGGGGCCATAACCCCTATAAGGGGTTATCTGACAACTTCGACCCTATGGAGACTTTCGTAGAGCTAAATGAGCTGAACATTTAAGCAAGTAACAGCTAATCTTCTATCTGCAATAGTTTTCATTCTGTAGGCCAAAAACATGAAAAATCTTTATTTTTCAGGGGCCATAACCCCTATAAGGGGTCATCTGACAACTTCGACCCTATGGAGAATTTTGTAGAGCTAAATGAGCTGAACATTTAAGCAAGCAACAGCTGATCTCTATCTGCAATAGTTTTCATTTTGTAGGACAAAAACATGAAAAACCGCTATTTTTCAGGGGCCGTAATCCATATAAGGGGTCATCTGACAACTTCGACCCTATGGAGAATTTTGTAAAGCTAAATGAGCTGAACATTTAAGCAAGCAACAGCTAATCTCTATCTGCAATAGTTTTCATTCTGTAAGCCAAAAACAAGAAAAATCGCTATTTTTCAGGGGCCGTAGCCCCTATAAGGGGTCATCTGACAACTTCAACCCTATGGAGACTTTTGTAGAGCTAAATGAGCTAAACATTTAAGCAAGCAACAGCTAATCTCTATCTGCAATAGTTTTCATTCTGTAGGCCAAAAACATGAAAAATGGCTACTTTTCACCTTTAAGGGGCCGTAACCCCTATAAGGGGTCATCTGACAACTTCGACCCTATGGAGACTTTTGTAGAGTTAAATGAGCTGAACATTTAAGCAAGCAACAGCTAATCTCTATCTGCAATAGTTTTCATTCTGTAGGCCAAAAACATGAAAAATGGCTATTTTTCACCTGCAAGGGGCCGTAACCCCTATAAGGGGTCATCTGACAACTTTGACCAAATGGAGACTTTTGTAGAGCTTTCGATTCTGGATCAGTAGCGTGGCCTCAGATTTCCTCTATCTCTTATACTTTTTGATTTATAAGCCAAAAACAGTAGTCTGACCCCCCTAGTCTATTTTTAGTAACGGCGGCCATGTTTTTTAACGGATCAAAAATCAAAACACAAGTTTGGTGCAGGACACCCTAAGGATCATTCATACCAAGTTTCATTAAATTCTGTTTGGTAGTTTCAGAGGAGAAGATTTTTGAAAATTGTTAACAGACGACGACGACGACGACAGACGACGACGACGACGACGACGGACGCCAAGTGATGGTAATAGCTCACATGGACCTTCGGTCCAGGTGAGCTAAAAAAGTAAATAAAAATAAAGCAGAGACCTGACGTTATAAACCGAATAAAATAATATAACGATTTAATTCCTCCAAATCATAACTAGTTCCTCTAAGTCATAACTTGCTCCTCCACATCACAGCATAGTCGTTTTTGTCGTTCAGACTTAATTTAATAAAACATTGGTGGTACAGGAGTTAATGCTATGGTTTTTCCATATAAAACGAATATTTTCATCAGCAAACAACCTCAGAAACCTTAACTAAAGTCTTTTATTCTGAGATAGCAATCCGTCAAAATGATTGCCGACCCACCCCCTCGGGACCACAATAGAAATGCATACCTTACCGTAAAAGCGATTTTGGTTCCTCTTCTTCACAACCGGAAGTTCCTCTAAGGATTTTCTCGTCACAGCATTCGGCTGTGATTGGGATCGATTGGTAGCCGTGCTTAAGTATAAAAAGAAAATAAGGGGTTACTTCACAAAATGCTATTCGTAAAATCAAGGGGAATCTGAAATTTACCGAAATCTAAAATAAAAGATAAGCGATCATTCTTAAAGTTTTTAAATATCATCTTGAGAAGTATATATGTGGTAATAAGGTCGCATATCTCTCAGGCCGTGCAGCCTTTTGCCCAGGTCTATGATGTCATTTCCGTTTCCGGTCCGCCATCTTGGATCTCGGCAGCTATTGTGATTCCAGTTCCGCCATTTTTTATGCAACTTCCGGTTATTTAAGGGGATTTTATGCACACACGAAAAAACAACAACATATTTTCCAAGTTTTAGTAGTTAAGCATGCCCTCCTCCAAATTCATGCATGGTTATTCTATTGTCATTGTACACAAAAAAAATCGTTTTCATATATCCACAGACAGAAAAAGAAATCAAAGCAAGGTTCTGATGATGTTCAGCCTGATGAAGTAAGATATAAACGGAATCTTGAAGAAAAAACTTGAGTGCCAATGAGAGGATTCCTCCAAGAATGGTTCATTGAGGATAAAAAGTTTTTTTTAAAATTGGTAAACATATTGTCAGAAAGGTGATCTATCTATTTAAAAGACGGGAATTCATCCTTAAATGTAACTGTAATGGGATTATCAAAGGACTAGAGCCACGAACACCCATAATTGGCCCTGTTAATACTCAAATATCAAAATTGGTTTGTTTTACACCAAAATTTGTGTATGTATTGCTGGATGTCAGTGTTAAAAAAGAAAAGATTTGATTATGGTATATAAATGAATTCAAGTACTCTAACCCTTCAAAAATAGCCTAAATCAGTCAAAAATCTCCTACCCGATTGGCCTTGTGTCCCCTTTTCCTCCACTTCATCATCATTCCATGTTCATTGCATCACCACTTTCATGTTCATCTCCCGGATATAGCCGAAATCGTGCTGCTTGGGAGTGAAGCAATAATTAACTAACTAACTAATTTCACTTTTTGGCCGAATGACTTGTTTTTCAGTCACATTTTTTCTATGTGGCGCCACCCCTCGCCCATCCAAATTTTTGTTGAAATATTGAAAATAATGTATGTATAAAATTTAAGCTAAAATATTTATGGGAGAGGGGTGGCGCCCATGTCATTTTCACCAAAAACCAGGTGGAAAATTGTCAAATTTAGTTGAAATTAGCATATTTTCAATTTAAGCGTCACTTTATGGCATCATTACAACGTCACAAGTACAGAAAACTTTAATTTGATTCTGTTTGGTAACAAGTAATCGTCCTAGACTACTTGGTCACAAAAATCTTATCGAACAAATGGATTTGAAAATGCGAAAAGATTAGGAGTCTTTAATGTTTGCTCGAGTTGTTGAACAAATTTACAGTATTTGTAGTAGGACTCTGATATCACATGTTTCCTATATGCATATTCTATTTTGAGATGGCCGCGCTTGAAACCTCGGATTTACAGGAAGTGGGCATGGTGGAATCGATGAAAGCAAAACAGTATCATATCTGCAAAGCGCAATATTCGTTATTATAGCTTATTAAATACATTGGAAATATTAAAACAAAGTTAATTTCAGTTAATAAATATGGATTATAAACAAACATACATTAAATGTATGTATCGACGCGACTGCTAAACGACATTTTTATAACTGTTGATTGCTAAAGTATGTATTGTTTATCCCAGGCCTATTCAGTGGTTGTTAATATTGCTTAACCTTTCCCCTTTCATAAAAGACAAAAAATAAATCACAATTATATTAAAACGTGAACTGTGCAACCTACGGCTTCAGAGTTAATAGTACAGTTCAAATGTTTTACAGAGAGAGAAATAAGCGATTTAATTTGACTTGACCTTAGCTGAGAAAAAAATATGTCATATATGTTCCGTTGCTTAATTGTTGTGTCCTTGTCTTAAGACTCCAAGGAGTGATCACTTGTTTCATTGTTGAAGGTTTCTATAACAAACTAATAACGCTTAAAAAATTACAATTGTCTTACAGCATCCTTTTTAAAACGATTATAGCGCTTATTAGCTCACCTGGCCAAAGGCCATGTGAGCTTATGCCATCACTTGGCGTCCGTCCTCGTCTATAAACAATTTTTCAAACGTTAACTTGTCCGACACCATAAGTCCAATTGCAACCAAACTTGGTACAGTTGTTTAATGGCATTATGTGTACAAAACTATGGTTCGGATTGTTGATTCGTAAAAAAAACATGGCCATCATGGCTAAAAATAGAACATAAGGGTCAAATTACAGGTTTTTTGTTTGCAAATAACTCAAAAACGGTCACAGATATCAAACTTCTGGCAAAGGTAAAAGTGATCAGCACCTCAAGATCTACTAGCTACAATAATGTAGCTCCTATGACATCTTTGATTGGGCGGAGCTACAATGCGGTCCCATTGCTCGTAACGGAGCAACGCCGAAAGTGAAATCACACCGGGCGCATTCAATCCATTAGACGTAAAATTTGGTATTAAAATATCGCTTTTAGTATATTAATGACGGATTCAGTTTAAATTTTCCGACATTAAGCACAGTTTAAAAGATTTTCGTAAAACTATCATTTATTTTAAGAATCTTGATTCTGAACTTTATAATGAAGATCAGGATCACAATTTTGAAAATGTTGGTTTTCTAACAAATTAATATGTACCTAACATTTTCGACCACATTTTTTATTTTCTCAATGTTAATCAGAGTGTTATTGGTATTTTCGAACCATCTTGAAGCTTTGTTTGAGTTGGAGGAAGAAATTCGATTTGCTCCATTACGAGTAATGGGACCGCATTGTAGCTCCGCCAAAGCAAAGATGACAAAATACAAATGACAACAAAGTTCCAGACAATAAATTTTGCTACGCCTGACGCGCGTTTCGTCTATTCAAGACTCATCAGAGGCGCTCTACCAAAAATATTAAAAATGCCAAACACTGTATGAATATGAAGAGCATAGAACAGTATAACCAAAAATACCAAACAGGGGAACCAAATAATTACTTAGATATTCAACCTATGTCTGGGGTAGGAAGCACCTTAGGGTTTAGATAATTTTGAAATTTAGACGGTTGATTTAAAGCTTTGATGTATTCTCCAACTCAAAAGTGTTGGTGCCGGAGCGGGCTAACCAAGGAGCTCTATTATTGTAGCTAAAGATCTACCTGCACAGATATTTTCAAAAAGATCCAACAACCTATGTAGGAGTTATTGCCTCTTTCTGGATTTTTGAAAATTTTGCACTTTTTTTAGCCCTATATCTTGAAAACTATTCAAGATATTTAAAAACTTCAAATTGCTGTAGTGATTGGTATGCTTGACCGGCGGAGGGATACGTATGACGTCATTGGGTTCATCCTAAGCAGCTTCCGGTTACTGATTCAGACGCACATTCCTGGCCAGGCTCCTGCTTGCTGTCTTCGGACCTTCTATACACTGCTGACCAAGCTATAACTTGTTGGTGAGTATTGTATCTTGTTACAGTGGCGCTGCGACTACGTTTCGAACAGCGGTACTGTGTATATTCATTGATATTTGTGGTTGTTGTGGTTGCTGAGAGTGACCCTTGACCGCCATCTTGTGTACTAATTCTCAGACGCCGGTGACGTAGTCTGGAATTTTAGGGAATATCTGCCAAAATCATTACTTGTGGGGCACAAGGGTGATTTTTGAAGGTTTTATGATCCAGAGTCCTGTTTTAAGAAATTTTCAGTCAAAGTTTGGTAATTTTACCCTGCATTGGGCATTTTTTGGTCATTTGAGAGGGGAGCAACTCCCGTGTTGTGATAGGTGTGAACCCCAAATCTTGCACCGGAAGCGACCCTTTCTTCAAAGATTTTCTTCGAGGAAGGACCTTTTTCCCTGTTTACAGAGATAATCCAAAGCAATCTTGTGGTTTATCGTAAGTTTGTTTGTTTACTTGGACAATATCATCACCATTTGTCAAGACACCCATTATTAGACCCTGGTTTGTCAGTTTTGAAAAAAAAAAAAAAAAAATTCAGCCCAGTGTAAAAAATCTGGACTGCAAAAAGTAGCATACACAACATATAAAAACACCAGTTGTTTTGTGTTATAGTTGATCATCGCGATGTCGAGGGTTTTTGTAAATTGGTGTTCAGTAGACGAGCTGAGGTCTCTCCCAGGGGTTGGGCAAAAAATAGCCGACCGCATTATAGAATTAAGGGAGCAGAGGGGGGACTTAGAGTTGGATGACCTGTATGATCTCCCTTATTTGAGAGTAACGCCGCACTTGTTGCAAGTGTTGGACTTTACCCCTGGTGATAGAAGGGGGGCTTTAGGGGAATGAAAGGGGGCCCTGGATTTAGACGCCCAGCATAGGGAACGGGTGAAATCAATTGATCAGTTGGTGGAAAGTTGGGAAGGGTCCACCCCGGCTCGCCCTAGGAGCAATAAGTGGGACTTGCCCCCTTATGGTGAAGAGGGGTCAGGGGACGAGGAACTAGATTCTGCTTTTTTAGCCAGACCAACTCCCAGAAAAGGGGACATTAGGGGTCTTGGGGAACTCCAGAGGGGTAGGGACCGATCAGCTCTGTCTCCGAACAGGGGGCTGTCACCGCGGGAGTTACAACGCGACGGTTTTGAGGCGTGGTCTTCGCGAGATCGAAGGGACTGTGACCGGGCTCCCATGCGTGAATTTCCTAGGAGGGATTCAGGCATGCGTGCTGGGTATGATATGGCTAGGGAGTCCCCCCGAGTGCTTTGGGAGGAAGACCCCGGGGAGTTTGATCATGGTAGAGGGGGATCTGAGGTGGGGACCCCCACAGTTATGGAGCCCGGGGTGGGTAGGCCAGGGACAGAGTAGCAACTCCTTATGGAGGGGGAGGGCGTCGGCGGGACAGTGGTCGACACGTGGGCCTCAATTGTGTTGGTGCCTTGAGGGCAAGGCCAGTGAGTACTACGCTCTCATGGTTGAACGCAAACACAACATGTCATATTTCGAATTAGTTGAAAAACTGGAAAGGCGCTTTGGGTTTAGGGAGCTCCCAGAAACAGCTCAGGTGCAGTTTAACAATGCACGGCAGTCTCCGGAGGAATCCTTAGAGGACTGGGCGGACAGGGTCTTGTCCCTGGTCACCCGGGCGTTCCAGGACCTCCCGGAGGCCCACTTGAACCAGCAAGCGGTGGTAAGGTTCTGCCAAGGGGCAGTGGACAAAGAGGCGGGTAGTTATGCCTCTTACATTCGCCCACAAACTGTTGATGAGGCAATAGATAAAATGAAATGGCACCAACACAATCACCAGGCCATTTATGGGCGCCCAACCCGGAAAGAGGTAAAGCAAATATCTGAGAGAGGGGATCATACCGACGGGGAGAAAAGCGTTTTTGCCCTAGGGGAGGGGATAAATTCCACAAGTCAAAAACATGAGAAACGGTTGGGGAGTTTAGAATCTGAAGTGGGGAGGCTTGCAAAAACCATGGAGGGGGTTCTCGAGGAACTCAAGAGGGGCCGGAGTGGATGGTCCAGGTCCCAGTCAAGGAGTCCCTCCCCTAGAAGGGAGCAGGGGTGTTTCCACTGTGGGGATCCGGGACATTTCAAGAGGGAATGCCCGAAGCTCATGGGGTCACCGAAGGTAGAGAGGCGGGTCACATTCCAAGAACAACAGGGGGCTTTAAACTTCAGGGGGGGCAACGCAAGAGGCCTGAGTGAGACATAATGCGGCCTTTTATGTCTACAAAATTAATTGGTGCATGCGAAAAATAGATAAAACCGATATTTTCCACACAATATTCGTATTTAGAAATCCTTACCTCAATATTATGCACGTTTCTTGGTCTCAAGACCCTGGACACCACAGGTTCTCCCATCTGCCATCCAAATATACAGTCTGACGTCACTAGGATTGTCCTATAATCTAACATCACATGGTTGGAGAAAATAGCAGATCACATGATCAACGTCCAAAATATCTTAGGTTTGCCTAAATGCCGATGAGTAATGCACGTAACACACTGGACACAACGTACCGATCGTAACTTCAAAATAATTTTGCTCACTTTGATACTCTCATTCAGCTTTAAATTTACATTTAATATTTATAATGAGTTCACCTGAATTTATTAAGACTACTGAAACTAAAATACAACAGTTTTTTAGTTTTATATGCAACCTTACAAATTGCTTGGGGAAAAGACACCAATGCTAACGAGCATAGCATGTAACACACTTTGATATTTCATGAAAACTAAATAACAGATTTTTAATATAATAGAAAGCTCAGAAGTATTGACATATTGACTCTTTGTAGGAGTCAACAGATTTATTTTTCTGTTAGAACAAGTGTCTGAAGTAACAAACAAAGATACAGGGGATAATTTGTCACAAAAATCACCATTTAATTGAGCAGTATTGCAATGTTTATCATTTGATAAAAATGACATTTCACAAAATATGGTAATGCAATTGTGCAAAGTATTGACCAATAATGTTCTTCAAATGACAAGACACAAAAAATTACAAAGTATGAAGAGAGTGGCATTTATTATCGATGTTTTAAACCCATGCCGCAATTTCCCAGCACTATAGACTGACTTAAATCCAAGACTTATTTAATATTTTAAAGTATATCGATACCAAAAGCTACCTTATATAATCAAGTACAATAAGAACAATCAAAGTGCACAGCACTGCTAGGGTTAGGTTGCTGTTCTACAGCTTAAAATAAGCTGAAATGTGTTTTCCCTTTCAACACCACACTTCATATTAATATGCATGTACTTTTCCAACCTAGTTTATCTAAGTTAAGATCAATGTCAAATTATTTACCCTAAATACAGCCATGGTTTGCTATCTTTTTCAAAAAAACCTCTTGAACGGATGAAAAGTCATATCAATGCTCTGAAAATTTGCAGAGTTCAATATGCTGTGGTTGTAGCATCTTGTATATCTTGTGAATTAAAAAGCAGGACTGCTATTTAAAGTGCATTGGTATACAAATATATAAGGCAAAAAAGTATATGTGCTACTGGTTTCATATAGATCTGAATAAAAAACTTTGCCAACAGCATGATGATATGACAGCAACATGTTTCTTTATTTATTTTCATTTTCTATTTTTTGTTAGTTTTTATAATTCAATAATTTTAATCAGAAATGCAGGTACAAAAATTTACCTGTTACAATTTCCGGAACAGCCTAGGCAACTAATTCTGAGCTTCCAAATCGCATTACCTGAGGGATTTTTATACGAAAAAAAACTGACTACATATTTTAAATTGTACCGTGTTTACCAACACAACTTCTAATAAATTTTAATGATGACTTAATTCTTACACCAGCAGTACTTCAAATTTGACCACAACATGTTGAACCCTGTCCGTTGCTTAATGTTGATAGTCGCTCTGAACACATGCAGCTGATGATTGGACATGATTGCATTTACAAAGGCATTATTTTAGGACCACATTTTCATTAACAAGGGGTTGCACTAAGTCGTGCTAATCCTACCCCCCACTCGAACATTAGAAAACGGGAAGATGACCAACTGACCTGGAAAGGCGAGGCACGGTACATTTCATCATGCTTAAGCTTTGTACCAAATTAAAAATCAATCCCTTCATTGGAAGCTGAGAAATCTGTTACGAATCTTTTTTTTTTATTTTGACCCTTAAAAAAGTACAAGTCAGCTCTGAGAACTTGGTTTTCTCATCTATAAATATAAGAAAATGAGATGTGGAATAAGTGTACGCGACACAGCCTACATTATAAACGTATATTTTAAATATCCACAATGGAAAACAGCCAGCAGCCTTCAATGTGACCAGCGGTCGCTGCTCGCTGTTTTTCAATTGGCCCCTGGATTGAAAATAAAATACATATGATTCAAGCCCTATCCCAAAGTGCATTGAAAGACCCTCTTGTTGACAAAAAACAATTAACGAAAATTCGACTACATACAAACATAAGCTTTAGTAAAGATTCCTGGCTTAGGACAGGCACATTAAAATGTTGCGGGGTTAAACTAGTTATTTGGCGCCAACCTTCCCCCCTAATGATAATCAGTAACAAAGCACACACTGACACACAGTAAAAATCAAATCGATAGAAGTTCAATTCAACAAGAGAGTATCTGAGACATAAGGACAACAGGCAATTAAGGGGACGTAAAGATATTCTCTTGAGAACACTCGAAGTTACTGACAGCTAGCTAAGAAGCATCCATCGACTGATGTAAAAAAATCAAGTATGTCGATTTTAAATCCGACACAACACGTCAAACACTTGATTTGATGATGCATCATCACATAACACCGACAAAACCGAGTTTCTTTATCTGTAGAAATTATTCCTAAACAAATAAACATTTGGTACACGATGTACAAGATCACTCAGAAAGATAAACTTGGCCCACATCGGTACATGTAAATGTTTACATTCTATTGATCACGTGGAAAATTATTAATGCCGATATGACACATTCTAGCTTCAAAAATAACATGACAACTTTTAAAAACATGTTAAATGTACATCAGTCAATAAGGATTTTCTGACCAGTAGAAATTATTTCTAAACAGGATGATTTTCGCAAGTAAATCCAAGAGTAAATCTTTCATGCATCCATGAATCATATTGTTTACATTTTATTGATCACCTGAAAAATTAATCCGCCGATGCGGCGCCAATTTCAAAGGCTAGCATGACAACTTTTTTAACATGTTAAATGTATACAAGTCTTGTAGCCAAACTCATATTTATTATAGAAAAGTAAATCGGATTGCTCTGATTGAATTCCTAAGTAAAACAACTACTATAGTACAACAACAACAAATAGTAGGACTATTTTACCGCGGAATGTTTATTTTGCTATATGTTAAGTCCCATTGGTGATTCGGCTCAATTGTTAGCTCTAAAATTGAGCAAAAAACCTGCTTTTCTACCCTTGCCTGGACTTCAATCATAGATAAGCTTGTGTGACGAAAAAGAGGGGGGTAGAGGAAGTACAGGGACCTCAACCTCCACAATGATGGTAATGTCCAATGGTAAATGATCCTTTACCTGCTCTTATGTTTGTTTGGTAGAATTGATTCACATACAGATATTCCACAAATCGATACCAAATGTATCCAAAAAGTCAAATGACAACGGATGCTAAGTGAAAGGCCTCTTTTCAGATGCTCCACAGTAAGGAGTAAAATATGGTAGCGTAATCCTTCTGAGAACTCCTGGTCACATAAAATTATTAATGTGGGTCCTTGAGTAGTGTACAACTACAGTAAAACAAACTCAATAGAGGTTTGATAATAATATTTTCCAAAGAATATATATAAAGGCACAATGAACAATAGCACAATGTATAATGTAAGGTGTTAAAGGTATTTCAATTCCCAACAGACTGATTTTACTGAGCACGCAGGCTCTATTTATACCAAGTAATTAGCCCGATTAATTAATAATCATATATGGATATATAGGTTAAACACTTAACCAATCAAACAGTTTCTGATGCAATACATAATTAACAAACCACTAGGGCACCAGTAGTAGGGCACTAGGGCTAGGGCCAGTAGGGCGCTAGGGCACCAGTGATATGGGGGTGGGATCGGACACAAAGGACCGGTAAGTTTATAAGAACCACAGGAAAAAGGGAAGAGGTGGGCAGGGGCGGAGCCTATTTGGTGCACTACTTGACAGTCCACACAGGGTTTTTTTTTTACGTGCATGAAGCGTGGCACTCTCCACACACGTTGGCCCACTATGGTCGGCGGTCAGGGTTTCCGTATTATAGACCTGACAACCCCGCGAACGAGGGCCACCTAGGGTACACACTTGGTCGCTCTGTGGGCTGAGCACTGACCCGACGTCAGAATCCCAGGACCCTTAGTCGCCTCTTACGACAAGCTAGGCTCTGCTGTGGGCCTATTCGCCACCCGGGCCCCGCACGGACGTGTTAATAAATGTCATTTCAAATAAAATGTTGTTATTATAAAGGAATACAATTTTAATTGTTTATTAAACAGTTATTGGTTCACTACTTACTAGTGTGGTTCTTCAAAATTTACCGGTCCTTTGTGTCCCTCCCCACCCCCATATTCCATTTATCATCATCATTTCATGTTCATTTTATCATCCTTTTCATGTTCATCGCCTGTAAATAACCTATATAGCGTTGCACGGGCGTAAAACACCAACTCACTCACTCACTCACCCTACTAGTATTTTAAAAAGAAAGAATATGGAATGAATTCCAGAAAGACACGTACGATCCACATATTGGCATGATTTTATAAATGATTATAAAATAAGCCACGATTTCACTGCATGTGATATGCTTTTCTAGATTAAACTTCATCAGACACTTAAATGTTGGTGTCGGAGTGGGTTAGCCTCGGGGTATTAAAACTCCAAAAACAAATGTTCAATCTTATATATATGCACAATTTTATAGAAACATTTGCATATAACTAAATAAAAAGCTTCGCCGAGCGCAGCATGATACGACCGTAACATGTTGAACCCTGTACGTTTTAGGCCTAATATGGATAGTCTATTGTTCTGGACACATGCAGCCCATGGTGGACTGACAAAGGTTTTTGACACATGCTTCTCTGATGGACTTTCGACCCAGGGGGGAAAAATATAAATTTTGAATGTTGTATATTACTCTTTAAAAGAATAAAAAAAAAGCTTTTTTACACATGCAACCTATGGTGGACTTTAAAATGCATATTTGACACATATATATTTACAATAACATTTAATAGAAAAAATTATATATTTCTACATTGACATTTTTGACACGATTAAGCCCCTTTTGGCCCTTTTTTAAAAAAGGTTAGGACCACAAAATGCAATAAAAAGCTTCCTTTAGTGTATATAATCATCATATTTAAACTTCATAACAATTGGCTGGCCCACTACAGCTAAATTTCTTGTGTAAAACCGTTTGCCTTGACCAACTTTTAAAAATGGCGTTTTTTGCCCCTTCGACCCCTTATATCTCAAAAACAGTGAGAGATATTTCAAATCTGATTGAAAAATGCAGGCAGGGATTTTCACAAGGATTCCAATGAAAAAAAGATTTTGAAAATCGGACCACAAATAAAAAAGTTGATTTTTTGGGTGTGGCCCATTTTTGGCCCCCTGTAGCAATGTAACGGTTCAATATACATCAAAACCATTGACACATTTTGTTGACAGAATTTAATAAGGAATTCAATAAAAAAAGATTTTTCAAAATCAAATGAATAATAAACATTCTACAACAGTTTTGTCAATACACCCATTTTAGCCCCTTTTGGCCCTTTTTTCCAAAACGGTAAGGGCCACCAACCCCCCAAATACAATAGGAACCTTCCTCTAGTGGTTACAAACATCATATCAAAATTTCATAACAATTGGTCAATATTTACTCAAGTTATCGCACGGAAACCAAATGTCCCCAGACGACGACGACGACGACAACGACAGCATCATACCATTATACGTCCGCAAATTTTTTGCGGTCGTATAATAATGTTTGGGGAAAAAATCAAAAATTGAACCAGAATTTTTTTAAATTATGATTACAGCCTAAAAAAAATATTCTTAAATTAAGAATCGCTACCTGACAAGAATAAATTTGCAAAAAAAAATTTTCAAATTCGGACCACAAATAAAAAAGCCCCATTTCGCCCCTAATTACGTAATAGGGGGAAAAAGGGGGGTCGCAAAAATTAATTCTTAATTTTGTATTCGCTATTTGACAGGAACAAACATGCATTCAAATCGGACCAGAAATAAAAAAGTTACAATTTTGGCCCCTTTTGGTCCCTAATAACGTAACAGTAAAAAAAGGGGACATAAAAATATATCTGCTACTTGACAAGAATAAACTTGCAAAAAAAATTATCAAAATCGGACTAGAATTAAAAAAGTTTCAATTTTGGTCCCTTTTGGCCCCTTATTACGTAACAGGTGAAAAAGGGGTGGGGGTCTCAAAAATAAATTCTCAAATTTGGATTCGCTTCTTGACAAAAATAAACTTGCCAAAAAAAAATTCAAAATCGGACCACAAATAAAAAGTTTCGATTTTGGCCCCATTTGGGCCCTAATTATGTAATAGGGGGAAAAAGGGGGGGGGGGTCGCAAAAATTAATTCTTAATTTTGTATCCGCTATTTAACAAGAACAAACATGCAAAAAAAAAATTTCAAAATTGGACCACAAATAAAAAAGCTTTTATTTTGGCCCCTTATGGCCCCTAATTACACAACGGAGAAAAAGGGAGGCGCAAAAATTCATCAGGTTCATTCTTTTATTGTAAGAAACATTCTTAACAAATTTCACAGCAATAGGCCAACTAGGACCAAATTTATGGTGGAAACAAGTAAAATATTTGATTTTTTCCCCTTTTGGGCCCCTAATTTCGAAATAAAAAAAGGGGGGACCCCCAAAATCAATCCCATTCATTCTTGTATGGTAAGGAACATCACTGTCAAATTTCATAGCAATTGGATAACTAGAACTAAAGTTATTGTGGAAACAAACAAAAAAGTAGTATTTTTGGCCCTTTTTGGCCCCTAATTTCTAAACAAAAAATGGGGGGACCCCCAAAATCAATCCCATTCATCCTTTTATGGTAAGGAACATCATTGTAAAGTTTCATAGCAATCGGATCACTGGAACAAAAGTTATTGTGGAAACACTAAAAAGTTAAGACACCGACAACGACGACGACGACGACGACGACAGCATCATACCATAATACGTCCGCAAATTTTTTGCGGTCGTATAAAAATGATATATGCCCTCATCCGCGGAGGTTGCCTATTCTATATAACAGAAACCCTGGGCACTAACTATTGTTGACCAACGTGTATGGAGAGTGTCACGCTTCATGGACGTAAAAAGTCCTTTGTGGTCCGCCCGGTAATTCACCATATAGACTAAATTATCTGTACTTACCCACCTCTCCTCTTTTCCTGTGGTCTTCATAATTACTGCTCTTTCCCGCCCCACCCCACCCCCACCAATCCCAATATTTCATTCATCATTATTGAATAGGCCTTTTCGAATTCAAAGAACTTTTTTTGTTTTAGGCTATAATTCTACATTTGTTTCTAAAACCTCTTATAAAGATAAGATTTGTTACAGTTTGGATCAAGTTTACAGTATGCTTGATTTCTAGGGGTACGTATTTCAATAAGTATTTTATTTATTTGATCGCGCATCGCCACTGCCGCGGGTACACAAACGGGAAGTACGGCGTTAACGGGAACATTTTCTTCAGTAAGAGTCATAAGTTTTCTTGATAACAATTTTTTGTTTGCTTTGTGTCATGCCTGTCGGTGATCTTTCATCAAGACAAAAAAATAATACTATACACAAATAGAACTAAGGCAAATGATAAATCAAAAGGGAACTAATTGGTAGATAAAACTCGATAGTAAAAGTCATACAGTTCACAACAAACTAAAAACAATGAACAAATAGATAAGAATAAGAACACCAGTAAAAATGTTGAAAACATAAATCACTGTAAGTAATTTAAAAGACCAAAAAGGGAGATCTAACGCCTACAACATTGAATACAATTGATTAATTTTTGTTTTCTGCATGTTCTGTCGGCGATCTTGCAGCCATCACCAGGACAGAAACAAGGTGTTATATCTATATAAAAGTTTTATATAAAACGGTCAAAAGACCGAGATAAAAACGATAATAATTACCAAATAAATAGATAAAATCAAATATTAAAATATGAAATGATGAAAGATAAAATTTAGATTGGAAAGAACAGGCTTATATATTAGCATTTAAAAAAAATATAAATCAAAACAGATCTTTAAGTTAGAATACAATTCAAGAAGTTGATAATGGCATCGTTTGGGGTGTCGCTGAACAATTCGTGCATACATGCACAGCTTAAATACTTCACCCGAATTGGAGCAAGATCAACACAGTCAAGAAGAACATGCTTAAAAGAGTAACTCGAGTCACAATGGATGCACATTAGGCCTCCTTCTCTTGTGTCATCAAGTAGCATAGCTACAATATAGCTACAATAATGTAGCTCCTTTGATATCTTTGATTGGGCGGAGCTACTATGTGGTCCCATTACTCGCAATGGAGCAAATCAAATTTCTTTCTTTAACTCAAACAAAGCTTCAAATTGGTTCAAAAATACCAATAACACTCTGAATAACATTTAGTTACTAAAAATTTTGGTCAAGAGTCATAGATAAATGATAATTTGTTAGAAATCTAACATTTTCAAAATTCTGATCCTGAACTTCATTGTAAAGTTCAGGATCAAGATCCTTCAAAAATTGATATTTTTACTAAAATCTTTTCGACTGCGTTAATTGTCGGAAATTTAAACTGAATTTGTCATTAAAATACTATAAGCGATATATAATACCAAATTTGACGTCTAATGAATTGAATAGCGCCCGGTGTGATTTCGCTTTCGGCGTTGCGAGTAATGGGACAGCATTGTAGCTCCGCCTAAATCAAAGATTTCAAAGGAGCTACATTTTTGTGGTTACAAGTAGTAATGAGTGACTCTAGAATGCCCAGTACGGCATTTAGTGATGACCGCTTGGTCTCGACTGCTTCGGAATGAAGCATGACTCTCCCCAAACTGTGGCTTGGGCATATGAAGTTTTTTTTGTGCTTAGCGGCAACCCATATATAATTAGGGCCCCGCATCGAAGATGCGGACGCCCTATAGTTTTCACTTTGTCCGTCCGTCAACAATTCTTGTGAACACCAAAACTCGAAAACTATTAACACCACAGTTCTGAAACTTTGCACAGCTGCTAAGTAGCATGTCATGATGTGCATATTAAAATTTTGTGCAAATCTGATTAAAATTTTTGTAAATAATCTTCATTTTTTATCAAAAATCTCAGATTTTGAGAATTAGACTTTGTGAACACTAAAACTCCAAAACTGTTAACAATACAGTTCTGAAACTTTGCACAGCTGCTAAGTAGCATGTCATGATGTGCATATTAAAATTTCGTGCAAATCTGATAAATATTTTTGGAAAAAAACCTCATTTTTAAACGAAAATCACAGATTTTGAGAATTGGACTTTGTGAACACTAAAACTAAATTGTCAGTTACTCAACTGGAATATAAAGGTCAAGTTCAAAAGATGGGGAATGCAACTGTGCTAAGCTACTACCTGGACATACGCATACCAAGTATCGTCTAGGACTCATAGTCGTGCTTACAAAACCTTAACATTGCTATAAGGCCATAAGATCTGAGTGCAATTTATTGGGGCATATGCATACCAAGTTTCAATAGCTTTAGGACATTTAGTTCTTGAGAGATGGAGGTGCTCATAAAACCTTAACCAACAAGGATGTGTCAGAAAGATACGGATACCCCGCCTGCTCGCAGCTTTGTCACCACAAGGTGAACATGAAAGGCAAACAGACGGACAGACATTGGAAAAAGAGCCAATTGATGGCTGCAATGTTTAGTCCTTCATGTAATAAAGCAGTGTTCAAAATTTAATGAAGATCATACTTGTACTGTAGTTCCTGAGAAATTCAAGAAAATGTAAACTGTGACGAATGAATGAACAGACTGGAAAACTATATACCCACCAACACAGGGTATAAAAAATAACTTTTGTCATGCTCTGCCTCACACAGGTGCGACAAATTCCGTGAACTCTACCAAAGACACCTGTTCTAACCTAAATAGTCTACATTATGCATGTTATTTTAACCATGTGCAGTTGAAATCTTGTTTTCATTTAATTTAACATACACCCATTGCACATCTCACATTTTCTGTACCTATTGCAATCTATAAATTCTTTGGTATGTGAATAACCTATGCTCTTCATACTCATGTATTGTTTGACTTTTTTTTCAATATTTGAGAAGAGGATTTCTGATGAGTCCTAAATAGATGAAACATGTGACAGTCGTAGTAAAACGTTGCTGTAGTTTTTGTTCCTTTGATTATATTTTTTGTTTGTTTATACCTTGATTGGTATATGTATCACATAAATGTAACAGGCTTGGCATTCAAATGTGTGAAAATATAACAAGAACTGTTTGATCTTAATTTTTAATGATTGTTTCTATCTATAAAAATGGATAGTATACAGGTAAGCAGTAAATCTGTACATATTCATAGACTGATTAAAAAATCAGGTACAATTTAATTAATTACAGTTAACTAATTACAGTTAATTGAATGAGCCTATCGTATACAAATATACAACTCGAAAATATGTCTATGAGCCACAGATGACCCGCCCACCCATTATTTACATGTATTTGTAAATATGAACATATGGTACCCCAGACTTAAACCAAAAACTAAACTGAAGTCACTCCAGTGTAAAAGGTGGTCACAGTGACCTGATTCTTAGTGGGTTGTGTCATGTTACCCAAGACACAACTACTGGTGAAATATCATATTCCTACTACATCGATCTAAACTAAGAACTTAACAAAAGTGTTCGAAATGGACGGACAAGGGTAAAACTATGTCTGTCCCACATACCTGGGCAGGCCATAAAAAGAAATACATGATAAAAATACAGTATTTACATGGCAAAGAAAACATACAAGAAATATTATTCCCTGCTACGAATTGTTTTTTCTGGTACAAAAAATCCATTTAAAACGGCATAGCTGGGACCCACGTTGTCTCACCATCTTGGGCATGGAGAACAGGTGGTGACAAATGTTGCACTAGCAGGAGATAAGCTGGGGTTACATTCTGTACAGAGGTATAATAGCATAAAGAGTCTGTATCCTGGCTCAGGTTCCCAATCCATTTGATCCAGGCAAAGCTTCTTGTCCCATACTCCAAGAAGTACTGAGTCTGGCCCAGAAAGCTGTTGTATATAACCATGGAGGGCTTCTCTTTTTCTGTTTCCACCAAACTTCCTCGATATTTCTGGCTGTTGGTCTGGCAGAAATGGAAGACTTTTACGGTGGTCCCAGGTACATAATCTGGAAGCTGGTGGATTTCTTCGACTGTTGGCAGTCGATTTACAAGGCGATGTCTACCAGTGCTGAGTGATACCTCCATGGAAGCTACAGCAGCTTTCTTTAGAGTAGCTAAATAGCCACTGCTATCCAGCATGGAAATGAGCCATTGCACCTAAAACAAAATAGAAATGAATTAACCTCTAGCGAAGATAAAATAAAATTTAAAATAACCAACTGATTCTAAATCATGGCTAATCATATTCATCATCATGATCAGCTCTAAAAATGCACATTATACTACTTGCTTGATAATTTCACTGGTTCTTGCTCGTGGTCTATAATCTGTTTCTCAAAGATTGACTAAAGAAATTTACACCACAACTAAATATCAGAGATATTTACCATTACTGATTGTATTTAAGTTTTTTTATTTTTCAACATATCATAGCCATTTGAGACCCAGATTGTTGGCGGTGTTAAAATTAAAGCACTCAATTAAAATCTATGTTAATATTATGAAGTGCAGGTACATCAATGAACATGGTCAAGTAATTTTAATGAAAATAAACCACAACTTTGTGTTCTGATGTTTAATTTTATTACATTTTTGGCCCGCTGGCCTCAACTGAAAATTTGAAGTCGCTTAGCACATATAGTTTAGGTTTAGGTTTAATATCTACTAGAAAATGCCTTTTGTACACTCATTTTTTTTATACACAGGAATTTCAATACACTGTATTAAAAACCATACCCCGAAAGTAATATTTTATGCAGAAAAAAAATGAAGAAGGAAAACATGCAATTCAGCCGTGCAACAGAAAAAAAAATAAACTATTAACTATAGAGAGAAAAGACACAACTTCGACATGTAAATCAAATAAAGTTTAAAAATAGAATGTGATGAGATATGGAATAATTGTACAGGACACAACCTATAAATAACATATATACAATAAGCGGAAATTTAGAAACCACTGACCCCCGTGCGGGTTCCGGGGACGAATAGACCCGCAGCAGCGCGAAGCTTGTGGTAAAAGTCCACTAAAGAGCGCTCAGAAACCTTACGTCGGGTCAGACCGCTTTGCCCACAAAGCGACTGGGATGTGTGCCCAAGGTGGTTGAATGGGGCAGCCCTGACATCGAGAGATGCGGGGTCGTCAGGCTACAATACGGAAAACCTGACCGCAAACCATAGTGGTGCGCCGTGTTGGGGAAAATACCACGCCCCTCGCACGTTATTAAAGAACCCTGCTGCAGGTCTCGCTAAGAGTAGGACCCGTAGGATCCCCTGCAGGAGGCTAAATTGCCCGACATTAATCCTTTTTTCCTGTGGCAGTCAAAACTCCCAACACTCCCCGATTGGCCTTGTGTCCCTATTTCATCCACTTCCATCATTTCATGTTCATCGTATCATCCCTGTCATGTTCATCTCCCGGAAATAGCCGAAATCGCGCTGCTTGGGAGTAAAGCAATTACTAACTAACTAAGAAACCACTGAAAAACAGCCAGCAGCCTTCAACAAAAGCCGAATCTCTCTATAGTCCTTTTTAGAAAGTATTTTCCGGACGTGCAGACCTGAGAAATATTTTACTTATGTACTACAGGTTAACGACTTCCGGGTAGGCCTCTCCATTGAAAATCTGTTGAAATTAACTAAATTCGTCAACTTGTTAAAACATTTTAAATCTGACTGCCAAAGTCTAAAATTACTAAAACATACGTTAACATCCAAGACTTCACTCCAAACCAGTTTATTTGAACCGGGAATGGGAAATTACGCCAAAATCGGATAGGGATAAATTGATGTTTTACCTTAGCTCAACGTTGTTTACACCATGAGGCCGACCCACAAAGGGAAACTACTCTTGCAAAAATGAAAACAAAAGAATCGGAATTCCGGGTGACTTTTTGAAAAGGGCTATAATGCATGTAGTTTTTGAATAATCTAACCAAACTGGTGAACAAAAAAAAACCCTTTATATAACCCTGCTGATCCGTATATTCCAATCCTCGGCCGGCTGGCTATGTTTATCATCTTTACTCTTTGATAAATTTCAGGACTTTTTCAGCAATATGCAGTAAAAATCTTAACGAGGCAAACATAGCACCTATTTACATTTGTAACTATGTTAAGAGCACTTTCTTTGCGTTTTCTGTTCACCAAACTGTAGGCATGTTTCACTTGCGTCTAAAATAAAAGTAAGCTTGTTTATTGTAACAATTATTTATGCGGTATGTAACGTACAACTTGAATGGAAAGAAAATGAGATAAAAAACCCAAAAGATCAAAAGTAAACGCTGCTATAACTTATATGTAGACTAGACTATAAAAAAGGTGTAAATTAATTCTGACAATTTTATCTAAGTGTTATTATGACACAATCATGCTACTGAATTGATTTATCCATTTTGAACTGATTAATTCATTTTTGTCTTGATACTCAATAACATTGTTAGTTAAATGGCTGTAAACGTAAATAATAATTATCTGTATGTGCATGCAAAAGGTTGTGTGTTACTTAGTTACTTATACATGTTAAACAATATGACAAAATAAAATTTAAATGGTTTAGAAATCAACAAAAAAATAATAATAACGCAATCTGCAATGTTCAATATTAACAAAAAAACAAAAAAACAAAACAAAAACAAAAAACAAATAAAGTCCATGCATCAATTACTTACCAAACAATAAAAACATCTGAAATAAAAAAAAGTATTTTGGCCAGAAAAAAGCAACTTTTTCTTGACACTTCATTGGGGGATTTCATTTATTTTTTTAAAACAGAATCTTTTCATGTATTTTTTTTTGGTTTTTTTTTTTGTTTATCAATATTGGCCTGGAATGTCTACCTGTCCCTCTCACACACGTCCTTAAAAACGCCGAATCACCATTAATAAACCGAACCCGAGAATGTAAAATAGTCTTCGAAAACCCTAACCCCTTTCCGTCTAAGTTAATAACATGTATATTATAAGCGACCGACGGGACGTCACGGGAGTGAAATACAACGACTGTATAACACACCCCCACCCCACCCTCCCCCCAAAAAGTACCGAAATACAAATGAGAACAAAGTTCCAGACAATAAATTTTGCTACGCCTGACGCGCGTTTCGTCTATTCAAGACTCATCAGAGGCGCTCTACCAAAAATATTGAAAATGCCAAACACTGTATGAATATGAAGAGCATAGAACAGTATAACCAAAAATACCATGAGTGAGTGAGTGAGTTGGTGTTTTACGCCCGTGCAACGCTATATAGGTTATTTACAGGCGATGAACATGAAAAGGATGATAAAATGAACATGAAATGATGATGATAAATGAAATATGGGGATGGGGTGGGACACAAAGGAACGGTAAATTTTGAAGAACCACAGGAAAAGGGGAGAGATGGGTAGGGGCGGAAAATTTAGCCTATGTGGTGCACTACTGGGCGGTCCACAAAGGGGTCTTTTACGTGCATGAAGCGTGGCACTCTCCACACACGTTGGCCCACTATGGTCGGCGGTCAGGGTTTCCGTATTATAGACCTGACAACCCCCGCGGACGAGGGCTACCCTATTCAGCCACCTAGGGTACACACTTGGTCGCTCTATGGGCTGAGCACTGACCCGACGTCAGAATCCCAAGACCCTTAGTCGCCTCTTACGACAAGCTAGGCTCTGCTGCGGGCCTATTCGCCACCCGGGCCCCGCACGGGACCCAAAAATACCAAACCGGGGAACCAAATTATTACTAAGATATTCAACCTATGTCTGGAGTAGGAAGAACCTAAGGGTTTAGACAATTTTGAAATTTAGACGGATAATTTAAAGCTTTGATGTATTCTCCAACTCAAAAGTGTTGGTGCCGGAGTGGGCTAACCTCGGGGAATTTAAACTCCACCAGCAGTGCTAACCTTCACGTGTGTTCGAAATACAAATGACAACAAAGTTCCAGACAATAAATTTTGCTACGCCTGACGCGCGTTTCGTCTATTCAAGACTCATCAGAGGCGCTCTACCAAAAATATTGAAAATGCCAAACACTGTATGAATATGAAGAGCATAGAACAGTATAACCAAAAATACCAAACCGGGGAACCAAATTATTACTAAGATATTCAACCTATGTCTGGAGTAGGAAGAACCTAAGGGTTTAGACAATTTTGAAATTTAGACGGATAATTTAAAGCTTTGATGTATTCTCCAACTCAAAAGTGTTGGTGCCGGAGTGGGCTAACCTCGGGGAATTTAAACTCCACCAGCAGTGCTAACCTTCACGTGTGTTCGAAATACAAATGACAACAAAGTTCCAGACAATAAATTTTGCTACGCCTGACGCGCGTTTCGTCTATTCAAGACTCATCAGAGGCGCTCTACCAAAAATATTGAAAATGCCAAACACTGTATGAATATGAAGAGCATAGAACAGTATAACCAAAAATACCAAACCGGGGAACCAAATTATTACTAAGATATTCAACCTATGTCTGGAGTAGGAAGAACCTAAGGGTTTAGACAATTTTGAAATTTAGACGGATAATTTAAAGCTTTGATGTATTCTCCAACTCAAAAGTGTTGGTGCCGGAGTGGGCTAACCTCGGGGAATTTAAACTCCACCAGCAGTGCTAACCTTCACGTGTGTTCGAAATACAAATGACAACAAAGTTCCAGACAATAAATTTTGCTACGCCTGACGCGCGTTTCGTCTATTTAAGACTCATCAGAGGCGCTCTACCAAAAATATTGAAAATGCCAAACACTGTATGAATATGAAGAGCATAGAACAGTATAACCAAAAATACCAAACCGGGGAACCAAATTATTACTAAGATATTCAACCTATGTCTGGAGTAGGAAGAACCTAAGGGTTTAGACAATTTTGAAATTTAGACGGATAATTTAAAGCTTTGATGTATTCTCCAACTCAAAAGTGTTGGTGCCGGAGTGGGCTAACCTCGGGGAATTTAAACTCCACCAGCAGTGCTAACCTTCACGTGTGTTCGAAATACAAATGACAACAAAGTTCCAGACAATAAATTTTGCTACGCCTGACGCGCGTTTCGTCTATTCAAGACTCATCAGAGGCGCTCTACCAAAAATATTGAAAATGCCAAACACTGTATGAATATGAAGAGCATAGAACAGTATAACCAAAAATACCAAACCGGGGAACCAAATTATTACTAAGATATTCAACCTATGTCTGGAGTAGGAAGAACCTAAGGGTTTAGACAATTTTGAAATTTAGACGGATAATTTAAAGCTTTGATGTATTCTCCAACTCAAAAGTGTTGGTGCCGGAGTGGGCTAACCTCGGGGAATTTAAACTCCACCAGCAGTGCTAACCTTCACGTGTGTTCGAAATACAAATGACAACAAAGTTCCAGACAATAAATTTTGCTACGCCTGACGCGCGTTTCGTCTATTCAAGACTCATCAGAGGCGCTCTACCAAAAATATTGAAAATGCCAAACACTGTATGAATATGAAGAGCATAGAACAGTATAACCAAAAATACCAAACCGGGGAACCAAATTATTACTAAGATATTCAACCTATGTCTGGAGTAGGAAGAACCTAAGGGTTTAGACAATTTTGAAATTTAGACGGATAATTTAAAGCTTTGATGTATTCTCCAACTCAAAAGTGTTGGTGCCGGAGTGGGCTAACCTCGGGGAATTTAAACTCCACCAGCAGTGCTAACCTTCACGTGTGTTCGAAATACAAATGACAACAAAGTTCCAGACAATAAATTTTGCTACGCCTGACGCGCGTTTCGTCTATTTAAGACTCATCAGAGGCGCTCTACCAAAAATATTGAAAATGCCAAACACTGTATGAATATGAAGAGCATAGAACAGTATAACCAAAAATACCAAACCGGGGAACCAAATTATTACTAAGATATTCAACCTATGTCTGGAGTAGGAAGAACCTAAGGGTTTAGACAATTTTGAAATTTAGACGGATAATTTAAAGCTTTGATGTATTCTCCAACTCAAAAGTGTTGGTGCCGGAGTGGGCTAACCTCGGGGAATTTAAACTCCACCAGCAGTGCTAACCTTCACGTGTGTTCGAAATACAAATGACAACAAAGTTCCAGACAATAAATTTTGCTACGCCTGACGCGCGTTTCGTCTATTCAAGACTCATCAGAGGCGCTCTACCAAAAATATTGAAAATGCCAAACACTGTATGAATATGAAGAGCATAGAACAGTATAACCAAAAATACCAAACCGGGGAACCAAATTATTACTAAGATATTCAACCTATGTCTGGAGTAGGAAGAACCTAAGGGTTTAGACAATTTTGAAATTTAGACGGATAATTTAAAGCTTTGATGTATTCTCCAACTCAAAAGTGTTGGTGCCGGAGTGGGCTAACCTCGGGGAATTTAAACTCCACCAGCAGTGCTAACCTTCACGTGTGTTCGAAATACAAATGACAACAAAGTTCCAGACAATAAATTTTGCTACGCCTGACGCGCGTTTCGTCTATTCAAGACTCATCAGAGGCGCTCTACCAAAAATATTGAAAATGCCAAACACTGTATGAATATGAAGAGCATAGAACAGTATAACCAAAAATACCAAACCGGGGAACCAAATTATTACTAAGATATTCAACCTATGTCTGGAGTAGGAAGAACCTAAGGGTTTAGACAATTTTGAAATTTAGACGGATAATTTAAAGCTTTGATGTATTCTCCAACTCAAAAGTGTTGGTGCCGGAGTGGGCTAACCTCGGGGAATTTAAACTCCACCAGCAGTGCTAACCTTCACGTGTGTTCGAAATACAAATGACAACAAAGTTCCAGACAATAAATTTTGCTACGCCTGACGCGCGTTTCGTCTATTCAAGACTCATCAGAGGCGCTCTACCAAAAATATTGAAAATGCCAAACACTGTATGAATATGAAGAGCATAGAACAGTATAACCAAAAATACCAAACCGGGGAACCAAATTATTACTAAGATATTCAACCTATGTCTGGAGTAGGAAGAACCTAAGGGTTTAGACAATTTTGAAATTTAGACGGATAATTTAAAGCTTTGATGTATTCTCCAACTCACGAAGCGCAAGAGCGTGAAAAAATTACCAAAGACAAAACTTGAGACAAAACGGCGGAATTACAAACCAGGGATTAAATAAAACTAATGTTTAATTAAACATTAATTAAACATATTCCGTAATCATCGTTCAGTAAAACGACCGCGCGTGTATTAAATTAAAATCGAATTTAAGATTTATCCTTGTATACCACGTGCATGCTAATCATCCGATAATTCATTGTCCAATCAAATCGCGTCTCTCGATATAACTCGATAGGCGTGGTTATAAACGGCGAATTGTCACGAGTCAGGGCGATTTGTCACACGATAAGGAGAATCACGTTAGGTCAGGGATAAGAACATCGTCAACGGAGAATCGGAACGGAAAATGGCTATTGGTTCGCCGATTAACAATTATTTCGCCAAAAAAACGGGGGTTTTAGCCATTTAGGTTTACTAGTGTTGGTCTGTTTTAGGTCCCGAAAGTGCTTAGTATAGGTCTTTTCGTTTATGGTCATATACGTGTGTCCTTTAAGTTGAATAGTCCTCCGCAGCGTCCATGATGATCTTAAAGTTATGGTTCCAATTTATACGTTGTGGTTCCCTAAATTTAGGTCCATGGGAATCCACATCTCGTAATAAATTGTTCTCTTTAAAGTTAATAGTATACAGTTCTTGGTAACCTGGTTCTGACAAATAAAATGACGTCAGCAGTAACCTTCGACAATACGTAACCCGTTAATGTTCATCAAATGTTCACACGTACTGTCCCCTAGTGTACACCTCATATTTTAATAGACCTTTCTCCATATATCTTTCATAAGTAAATGAATAATTAAAAAAAAAGTTTATTATATTTAGTAAGAACTATAATAATTATTAGATATATAACTCAATATCTATATCACCTCAATATTTTGTGTAAAAATGTACTTTCGATCAAGGTGGGGTCGATTTTTTTCCAATATACAAATGCACATTAATTAGTGAGTGAGTGAGTTGGTGTTTTACGCCCGTGCAACGCTATATAGGTTATTTACAGGCGATGAACATGAAAAGGATGATAAAATGAACATGAAACGATGATGATAAATGAAATATGGAGATGGGGTGGGAAACAAAGGACCGGTAAATTTTGAAGAACCACAGGAAAAAGGGGAGAGGTGGGTAGGGGCAGAAAATTTAGCCTATGTGGTGCACTACTGGGCGGTCCACAAAGGGGTCTTTTACGTGCATGAAGCGTGGCACTCTCCACACACGTTGGCCCACTATGGTCGGCGGTCAGGGTTTCCGTATTATAGACCTGACAACCCCCGCGGACGAGGGCTACCCTATTCAGCCACCTAGGGTACACACTTGGTCGCTCTGTGGGCTGAGCACTGACCCGACGTCAGAATCCCAAGACCCTTAGTCGCCTCTTACGACAAGCTAGGCTCTGCTGCGGGCCTATTCGCCACCCGGGCCCCGCACGGGACTGCACATTAATTATACTTGTTCTTTGGACGATTACATTTTAAAGGGAGCGAGCGATATTTTTTTTTCTTAAATCCTAATTGCTTGGTGTGAATGTTATTTTATTGAAGCTACCGACCTATTTGATTTGTTAAAGGCAATGACTCCGAATACACGCGTGTATCCGTAGCCTGTGGGATTCGAAAACACGTGTGTACATGTAGCCTATAATACGATTTTTTGGCTATATGTGTTTCTAATTAGTATAACATCCAATAAAATTAAAATTATTCTGAAAACCAAGGAATTGTACGACAATATATAACTCATTGTGGAACTTTATAAGTTATGCACATCAAAATGATAAATCTTAATGTTCAATATAAATCCATTATTTGAATTTTTTTTTTACACAATGACACGAGGTATTCATGGTATTGCGGCGAAATTTGACAACTGACAAAGAATAAACAGTTCAAAGGATTTAACGGTGTGTGATTTTTAAGAATGAAAAGAACAAAATACGGCAATGGTAGACAGCAGTCTATGATTATAGATTCAGATTCTTTATTTACACTCAGACACATGTTATGTGTTACATGAGGAAATATGACATACAAATATATATTACAAGATGACAGAATAGACAGACAAAACATATATAGATCAAATATCTAGAGCAAAGAACATAAAGACTTTATAAACATACCAATATTGTAAAGTAATTTGTCGTTACAGTATAATAACATATATTTCATTTTTTCTAAAGAAGGATATCGTGTGTAATATGAAGGAATAAATTTTTGCCTCAAAGCAGTCATGTTAGGGCTGTTACAAATGAAAAAATAATGGTACTCATCTCCAACAAGATGTTCATTGCAAAAAGTACAAATTCTATCTTCTCTAGGAGTATTATTCCACCTGCCCTTTTCCAGTGGAATATTTATATTACAACAACGCAATTTTGAAATCCAAATTCTGACATTTGTCTGAAGATTTACAAGATACTTTTCCATTCCAAATTGAACTTTAAATAAACTATAAAAAATTCCTCTTGACGAATCGTCAATAGTTCTATACCATTTTTGAATGAACTGATCTCTCAAAGTTTGTTTAATTATCGGTTTAAGTAAAGAGGTATCAATATACTGCTGATTATCATAAACATAGCTTAATCCACAGTCATCAAAAATAGACTTAATATACGATATCCATTTAAAAGTAACTATGTTTATTATAGTTCAACAAGACTGCTGTCTACCATTGCCGTCTTTTGTTCTTTCCATTCTTAAAAATCTATCCTCGAAAACCCAGGGGTTCTTCTCTCGCATACTCATGCATCACACCTGGGTCATTCGTATGAATTCCTTCGTTTTGCAGTTTTGAATCGAGCCTTTTGATTGGTTCCTTCACAATTTTGTAAAGGAAAAAATTATATAGTTTTTATTAAAAATTAGTAAAGTTCAGGATTATAAAGGGAAAGAACACACAAATATTTGGCCAATCAGAAGCTTGATAGGAAAATTAGTAAAGCTGCGTAAAAGAAGGAATTCATATGAAATGACCCAGGGGTGACGAATGGGTATGCGAGAGAAAAACCCCTGGGTTTCCGAGGATGTAAAAAATCATACACCGTTAACACGAGGTATTATAAAAAAAAAATACCGGCGAAGGTAATGTTCAACCAATAGGTCGGTAGGTTCAATAAAGTTCAAAAGTATTTAACGGTTTATTATTTTTTAGAATAAAAAGAAAAAAAAGACGACAATGGTAGACAGCAGTCTTGTTGAACTAAAATCATAGACTACTGTCTACCATTGCCGTCTTTTGTTCTTTTAATTCTCAAAAATCATGAACCGTTAAATCCTTTTGAACTGTTTATTCTTTGCCAGTAAGTACCTTAATTAGCCTGTGATACTGTGATACCCCGTCAACGAACTTGTATGATTTTGGCTCTTTTAAAAGAAAACCAATATTTGGTTGTTTTTTTCAGTCTTAAAATTCCAAATCTGATACTAATCAGATGGACTACTAGTCTCCTATTTGGTATGACTTAATTTACCACTAAAGTATATTTTTTTCTTCGATTGTTATGTTTTCGGCATAAACTCTGCGTGATTTACTACTGTTTTGCTGTAAGTTTGCTGTCAGAAAGGAAATGCAGTACATACAGTTTATTTTTTTTGTATATTATGAGTACCGATAGCTAAAACCCGTATTCTAGGCTACGGGTGCACACGTGTGTCCAGAGCCACGGCCTTTAAAAAAGTGACTTTATTATTTTAACAAAGCAAAAAATATCTATTAGACAAAAAAAAACATTCACTCTGGTATAAGTGTTTTGTTTTTCCTTTCAGGTCAGATTTCTTGTAATAAAAGGGTTGTCATCCCGGGTAATAAAAACCCGGGATGGCAAGTCATCAAGAAAGTTTACCATTAAGGTTTTGGTGGAAGGTGAGACTGGCCTGACCTCTGTGTCAGGCTGGTCTGAGGCGCATGTAAAAAGAATGACCCCTGGTAACTGTTATTCCTTACACCAAAGTGAAAGAAACCAATATGGCATCAATATAACTAAGTCCACAAAGGTACATTAATATATTATTTCTATCTGATTTCCGCAAACATTAAAGAGACCACCGAATCAAATTGCTTCAGGTCTTTCTTGGATTTGCACCTCGAATTTGACCCAGGTGGTCATCTCGGTACAAATTTACGATAAAAGAGACGATTTTAACTTTCAAATTATTAATTCTCCTAATCTACAGAGCAATATACCTACTTCCCCTGCATACGTGTTTATATTTCACAACTTATTCGATATGCCAGAGCTTGCAACAAAACCTTCATTGCAAGATCAGATTCAGCAGAAAATGACAAGACTCCACCAGCCAAAGAACTTTCAGCTGAGGAACTTGATAAGCTTTCCAAATTTGGAGGAAAAAATCCTAGGCATCTGTTGAGAGATATTTGGACCCTTGTTTCTGCAGCAGAAGAAACAAAACACACATTTCCAGAGATTTTGCAATTAGTTGGCATCACTTCTGAAGAATTTGAACAGTGTTTAACAGATGTTACGAAGAAGAATACTGTTTATCTTGAGAGAACCATCAATGACATTTGGGTGAACAATTACAACAGTCATCTATCAAGGACATGGAATGCTAATTTAGACATCCAGTTTGTTACAGATGCCTATGCATGTGTTGCTTATATTCTGTCTTATATAAGTAAAGCAGAAACAGAGATGAGCGATTTGCTGGAAGCAGAAGGCAACACAGATGCAGGGAGTGCTATGAAGAAAATCGGTCATGTCTACCTTCATAACAGAGAGGTGTCAGCACAGGAAGCTGCATACAGAGTAACAGGAATGCACCTAAAGGAGTGTACAAGAGAGGTTGTTTTCATACCTTGTGGAAGCAACATTCTTAAAATGAGTCTACCCATTAGTGTCATACGATCCCGTTCACACCAAGGAGGAGGAGATGATGAAAATATATGGATGAGTTCTGTACATGAGAAATACTATGCCAGACCCAATAACATCACATTTAAAGGCATGTGTTTGGCTGAGTTCTGCTCAAAATTCAGATTTATTCCCAAGTCACAGAATCCCAAATCTACTGATGTCCTGCCAGTTTTTCAGTTGCTCAACGACCTTGGGAAAATCAAGAAAAGAAAAGAAGGAAAGGAAGCTATAGTGCGATACCCTCGTTTTAACATTGAAAAGAATCCAGCATCCTCGGAAACCCAGGGGTTCTTCTCTCGCCTACTCGTTCATCACCCCTGGGACATAACGCAAGAAATACTTCGTTTCTGATAGTTTTGTATCGAGCTTTCTGATTGGTCGCTTTACATTTATCTAATGCGATTTAAACATATTTCTATAGATGAATAATATCAAGTTCAAGATCAGATCCTGAACTCGAAACGAACAATTTCATACCAAATGTCCCAGGGGTGATGAATGAGTAAGTGAAAGAAGAAACCCTGGGTTTCCGAGGATGAGAATCCAGAAGAGTATCACTTAACTTCAGTCCAGTTATTTCTACATCACAGATCTCCAATTACACTGTCTGGAGAATTTGATACCTACACGGCATATGTTAACAATGCTGTCTTGGATGATCAACCAGTAAAAGATATCATTGATAGAAATAAATCCAGATTTGAGCACAATACTCAAGAATTAGAACAAGCTTGGGAGGATTTGCAAGAAGGCAGAGTGAATGATGCTGGTTGGGGTGAACTAGCTCCTGAAGCAGAGGTAGAGCGCATAGAGATTGAAATGGAACATCAGCCAGAGCAGGACAATCCAGATGAACAAGACGAAATCCCTGAACTAAACATCAACAACAAATCAGCAGAAAATCGGTTTACCTATCACTATGAACCACCTGAAATTCCAGAGGCAGTTATTCAAGATAAGTTGAGAAACATGAATGAACTGCAACGTAAAGTCTTTTTTTCTGTGAAACAGTGGTGTTTGAAAGTGTTACGGAAAGAAAAGCCTGAACCTTTTTTCATGTTTTTGACAGGAGGAGCTGGTACAGGGAAATCTCATGTGATTAAATGTATTTACTATGAAGCGGTGAAAATCCTTACAAAATGTGCAGATTCACCGGACTCAATTGTTGTTCTGTTGACAGCACCTACAGGAACGGCTGCATTCAATATTCAAGGTATGACAATCCACTCAGCCTTTGCAATCAATAAGAAAACCAACCTTCCATATCAACCACTTGGTGAAAACCTTTTGAATACCCTTAGGACCAAATTCGAAAATTTGAAAATACTGATCATAGACGAAATTTCAATGGTTGATCAGAAAATTTTGACTTATATTGATGGAAGACTCCGCCAAATAAAACACAATAAACAGCCATTTGGCAATGTTTCTGTAGTGGCTGTAGGCGATTTTTATCAGCTTCCACCTGTCAGAGGGTTTGCCTTGTATAAGAGAAGACCGGATGACTTTGCTGATTTGTGGAATTCTATGTTTTCCAAAGTCACATTAACTGAAGTAATGAGACAGAAAGAAGATCTGGCTTTTTCTCAGATGCTGAATAGAATAAGAGTGCATAAGAAAGGTGAAGAGTTAGCAGATTCTGATAAAACTGCTCTTGAAATTGTTTCCATTCTCAGAATTCCTGATGATGAGCAAAACATTCTTCACATCTTTCCAACAAACCGTGAAGTTGATCAGCACAACAGTATTATGGTTGAGAAGTGTTGTAATCCAATTCATCTTTCAGTTGCAAAAGATTTTCATGTTGACACAGTTTCTGGTAAACTCCGCCAGAAAGATGAACCGTATAGTACATGTGCTGCTGAGGATCTTCAGACTGTCATTAAGTTAGGTGTAGGAGCTCGTGTCATGTTAACACGGAATTTGGACATAGACGATGGACTGGTAAATGGAGCTTTTGGATCGGTGACTGCCATTGAACTTGATCACACCAAGAATGTAAAGGCAATCTATGTCAAATTTGATCATTCGAAAATCGGACAAAAACTACTGAAAAAGCAAGTTGTAGTTGCAGACCTGAAGGACTTCGTTCGAATTACACCTTTTCAGGACAACTTGAATGGCAAAAAGGTAACAAGAAAACAGCTTCCTTTAAAGCTTGCTTGGGCAGCAACCATTCACAAAGTCCAAGGGATGACAATAGACAAAATTGCTGTATCATTAAGAAATGTCTTTCAGGCTGGAATGTCGTATGTAGCCCTTAGTCGTTGTACATCACTATCAGGACTAAGGCTATTAGATTCAAAAGATGATGCCATTTACTGCTCAAATGACATAACAGACTCCTTAGATGAAATGCCACTGTTCTTTCCAGTTCAAGACCAAGATGACTCTGAGTTGATTTCCTTGAAAATTCTGTTCCACAATACAGAAGGCCTTCTACCACATCTTCAAGATATACAGTCAATGCAAGAAATTCAGGAATCAGATGTTGTATGCTTTACAGAGACATGGCTAAATGACAAAAATACCATACCATCAACTTTTCTACCTAGTCATAATGGTTTTAATTTGACACGATCTGGAGCATACACCTCCAAACATCAAGTCATAAAAAATCTTGCCAGTATGAGTAGAGGGGGTGTTTGTGTTTTTGTAAAAGACACTCTGAAAAGTGAGGCTATGTCACTCTTTGCTCCTGATCTAGAGGTTATTGTTGTTACAGTAAATGCCACACTGATTATCACTGTGTATAGACCACCATCATATCCACTGAAGATGTTTATGGAAAACTTCACAAGTCTGTTAGCTGAAATTCAAACTGCACAGCTACCTTCAATTATTGTTGGAGATTTTAATGTCAATACTTTGTCAGAAACAAGTAGACCATTCATGGATACATTACAAGAGTTTGAGTATTGTCAAATGGTGGATGATCCTACTACAGAGGCTGGAACTTGTTTGGATTTGGTTTTTTTTACACCGAACAGTTGATAATGTCCGAGTGACAGTAGTGCCAACTCATTACAGTTTCCACAATGCTCTAAAGATTGAAGTATTGCAAGATGATGGACAGCAATCTTAATAAAACTGAAACGATCTAAATGTAAGTAATTATTTTAACTATTTCTTTTAATTTCTCTAAAACTGGAAACATACCAAGTCACATTAATTCTATTCGAGTAACATCAACTTTTGAACAGTTCTAACAACTGAATATACCCCTTTAAATGTGTATTATTTTACATAAAAATATCTAATTAGATTAATTTTTTTTATAAAATGTATTTTCCTTTATACATTTCCTTGAAAAATACAGATCTTTTCTTTTTATGAAAAACAGGAAATCAAATTAATTAAAAACATCATTTCAATTATTTTTCAGATTGTCTTTAGAACTTGAAACTGATGAATGTTGCAGATTGTGTGAGATTTTCCTTGCTAATCAACAGCTGACCACCTTTAAAAGACTTGATGCCAACCACAAATTGGCCTATGGATACTGTGTGAGATTTTTCTTGCCAGTGAACTTCCGACCACCTTTTGACGACTTGATACCAGCCACGAATTGAACTATGAATACTGTGTGAGATTTTTCTTGCCAGTGAACTGCTGACCACCTTTTGATGATTTGATGCCAACCACCTATTGAACAATGGATACTGTGTGAGATTTTTCTTGCCAGTGAACTGCTGACCACCTTTTGATGACTTGATACCAGCCAAGAATTGAACTATGATTACTGTGTGAGATTTTTCTTGTCAGTGAACTGCTGACCACCTTTTGATGACTTGATACCAGCCAGGAATTGAACTATGATTACTGTGTGAGATTTTTCTTGCCAGTGCACTGCTGACCACCTTTTGATGACTTGATGCCAACCACCCATTGAACAATGGATACTGCTGAACACCTTTGAAAGACTTGATACCAACCACATATTGAACTAGGGATACTGTGTGAGATATTTCTTGCCAGTGAACTTCTGACCACCTTTTGATGACTTGATACCAGCAACGAATTGAAGTATGATTACTGTGTGAGATTTTTCTTGCCAGTGAACTGCTGACCACCTTTTGATGAGTTGATGCCAACCACCTATTGAACAATGGATACTGCTGAACACCTTTGAAAGACTTGATACCACCCATGAATTGAACTATGGATACTGTGTGAGATTTTTCTTGCCAGTGAATTTCTGACCACCTTTTGATGACTTGATACCAGCCATGAATTGAACTATGATTACTGTGTGAGATTTTTCTTGCCAGTGAACTGCTGACTACCTTTTGACGACTTGACGCCAACCACCTATTGAACAATGGATACTGCTGAACACCTTTTTAAGACTTGATACCACACATGAATTGAACTATGGATACTGTGTGATATTTTTCTTGCCAGTGACTCGTGTCCACCTTTTGAAGACTTGATACCACAAACAAATTGAACAATGAATACTGTGTGAGATTTTTCTTCCCAGTGAACGCCTGTCCACCTTTTCAAGACTTGATGCCACAAACAAATTGAACAATGAATACTGTGTGAGATTTTTCTTGCCAGTGAACTCCTGTCCACCTTTTGAAAACTTGATGCCAACCACGTTTTGAACAATAGATACTGCTGTCCACCTTTTGAAGACTTGATACCAACCACGAATTGAACTATGGATACTGTGTGAGATTTTTCTTGCCAGTGAATTGCTGACCACCTTTTAAGGACTTGATGCCAACCACGAATTGAACAATATATACTGTGTGAGATTTTTCTTGCCAGTGAATTGCTGACCACCTTTTAAGGACTTGATGCCAACTACGAATTGAACAATATATACTGTGTGAGATTTTTCTTGCCAGTGAACTCCTGTCCACCTTTTGAAGACTTGGTACCAACCACGAATTGAACTACTGATACAGTGTGAGATTTTTCTTGCCAGTGAACGCCTGTCCACCTTTTGAAGACTTCATGCCAACGACAAACTGAACAATGAATACTGTGTGAGATTTTTCTTGCCAGTGAACTCCTGTCCACCTTTTGAAAACTTGATGCCAAACACGTATTGAACAATGGATACTGCTGAACACCTTTTAAAAGACTTGATACCAACCACGAATTAAACTATGGATACTGTGTGAGATTTTTCTTGCCAGTGAACTCCTGTCCACCTTTTGAAGACTTGATACCAGCCATGAATTGAACTATGGATACTGTGTGAGATTTTTCTTGCCAGTGAATTGCTGACCACCTTTTAACGACTTGCTGCCAACCACGAATTGAACAATACATACTGTGAGAGATTTTTCTTGCCAGTGAACTCCTATCCACCTTTTGAAGACTGGTACCAACCACGAATTGAACTATAGATACTGTGTGAGATTTTTCTTGCCAGTGAACTCCTGTCCGATTTTTGAAGACTTGGTACCAACCATGAATTGAACTATGGATACTGTGTGAGATTTTTCTTGCCAGTGAATTGCTGACCACCTTTTAACGACTTGATGCCAACTACGAATTGAACAATGGATACTGTGTGAGATTTTTCTTGCCAGTGAACTCCTGTCCACCTTTTGAAGACTTGATGCCAACTACGAATTGAACTATTGATACTGTGAGATTTTTCTTGCCAGTGACCTCCTGTCCACCTTTTGAAGACTTGATGCCAAACACAAATTGAACAATAGATACTGTGTGAGATTTTTCTTGCCAGTGAATTGCTGACCACCTTTTAAGGACTTGATGCCAACCACGAATCGAACAATATATACTGTGTGAGATTTTTCTTGCCAGTAAACTCCTGTCCACCTTTTGAAGACTTGGTACCAACCTCGAATTTAACTATTGATACAGTGTGAGATTTTTCTTGCCAGTGAACGCCTGTCCACCTTTTGAAGACTTGATGCCAACGACAAACTGAACAATGAATACTGTGTGAGATTTTTCTTGCCAGTGAACTCCTGTCCACCTTTTGAAAACTTGATGCCAACCACGTATTGAACAATGGATACTGCTGAACACCTTTTAAAAGACTTGATACCAACCACGAATTAAACTATGGATACTGTGTGAGAGTTTTCTTGCCAGTGAACTCCTGTCCACCTTTTGAAGACTTGATACCAGCCATGAATTGAACTATGGATACTGTGTGAGATTTTTCTTGCCAGTGAATTGCTGACCACCTTTTAACGACTTGCTGCCAACCATGAATTGAACAATACATACTGTGAGAGATTTTTCTTGCCAGTGAACTCCTGTCCACCTTTTGAAGACTTGGTACCAACCACGAATTGAACTGTAGATACTGTGTGAGATTTTTCTTGCCAGTGAACTGCTGTCCACCTTTTGAGACTTGATGCCTACCACAAATTAAACAATGAATACTGTGTGAGATTTTTCTTGCCAGCAAATGAATCGTCAACAATGAATAACCCATGTGAATGTAAGTCTTTAAGTTGTAGATTTATGAAAGATATTTACATATAATGTTAATGAAAAAATAAATCATTAGTTTTAGATTTTCCATATACACGTTTCTATCATATTTGTAATATATCTAACATTTTAGTAAACAAGAAGTGAAATAACTCATTTAAATACTGATTATATGTAAAAAGATATTAAAGTTTTAACATGCCGCCAGCACTGAATACAATTTAAACAGCTTTGAAAACTAACATATTATATCAATTTTATTCCACTACAGATGTTATTAACTGCTGTAGAAATGATGTCTTCTGTGTTAGATATTTTTGTTTTTCCACTGAATGACCACCTCTAATTCATAACTACAGTAGAAGAACTCAAGAAGGAACAGTACAAATCCATTAGATACAAAAGATAAGTATATTCATACCCCCCACTTCAAAAGTGGGGGGTATATAGTGATAGGGGTGTCCGTCCGTCCTTCCCTCCGTCCTTCCGTTACACTTCAGGGTACCCATCTCTTATCCACAACTCCTCCTAAACCCCTTAATGGATTTTCATGAAACTTACACACAATCTTTGTGACATAATGTAGATGTGCATGTACTATTTTAAAATTTGATCAGAATGATTTTTGGGGTTTCCCATAGCAAAACATGGACTTAGCCATTCGACTTCATGGGGTCCCCATCTCTTATCCGCAACTCCTCCTAAACCCCTTGTTGGATTTTCATGAAACTTATACACAATTGTTGTGAAAAAATGTAGATGTGCATGTACTATTTTAAAATTTGATCAGAATGATTGTAGGGGTTTCCCATAGCAAAACATGGACTTAGCCATTCGACTACATAGGGGTACCCTTCTCTTATCCACAACTCCTCCTAAACCCTTTGATGGATTGTCATGAAACTTTTACACAATTTTTGTTACATAATATAGATGTGCGCCTACTATTTGAAAGTTTGATCAGAATGATTTTGGGGTTTCTCTTATCTGCAACTCCTCCTAAACCCTTTGATGGATTTTCATGAAACTTACACACAATCTTTGTGACATAATGTAGATGTGTATCTCCTATTTTAAAATTTTTTCTGATTAATTTTTTTTGGGGGGTGGGGGGTATTTATTTGTGAGCTGCGGCTCACAGTTTTTCTAGTTTCATTCTGTTTTGCAACATTTTAAGATTTTACTTTGCATTTCTTTGAGTTAATGGACCCCAGTTCAAGTATGAAGTGGTTTTGATTTAAGTTAATATTAAAATTGGAAGAAATCATAGGTAGATGATATTGAAAGAAGCAAAGGTGGACCAAAGGGGTAATCAGTATCATAAAACCGTAAAGACAAAGACAAAACCGGCAGACAAAAAATCATCACAACAAAACAAACCACATAACAACATAAAACACGCATACACATAACAACAAAACCGCATTCAGCAATTTGAACTCAAGTCGAAACGAGAGTGAACTCAGGTGCTCCAGAAGAGTAAGCAGTTCCTGCTTGCTATAGCACACCCGTCACGTTGCCAAATATCGATTAAGTGTTGGTCAAATCCGGAAAGGATGACATTACAAAACTCTATGTCAAACCAACATCTGTGCTCATCTGAGAGATAGAAATCCCGTATTTGTATGCAAGCACATGATGTCGTCCGTAAAATTTCTTGAGTGATGACAACAACCTGGGAGCAACGTAGCCCTGGGTTAACAATTTGCTTGTCAGCCGTGTAGCTCTATCAAGGAAGTCGTTGTACTCCCGAAATGCTCTGGAATAACGAATCAATTGTGATACGTAAACTCCATATGCTGGAGCAGACAGAATGTTAAATTACAATGCTTAGTGCTTGTTAAAATGTCTACTTCTTTCAAAAGTTAACAATTATCATTATCCATCATTTCAGAAAAGATGTGCTGGAAATCATGGCTCCTAGATGCAGTTTCACAAACAAAAAGAGATTGGTGTTGCAACTTATTAAGATAGACCTGACAACCTTTTGGAAACTTGATGCCAACCACAAATTTGACTTAGATACTGTGTGAGATTTTTCTTGCCAGTCAATGAATCATCAACAATGAATAACCCATGTGAATGTAAGTCTTTAAGTTGTAGATTTATGAAAGATATTTACATATAATGTTAATGAAAAAATAAATCATTGGTTTTAACTTTTCCATATACAGGTACACGTTTCTATCATATTTGTAATATATCTAACATTTTGGTAAACAAGAAGTGAAATAACTCATTTAAATACTGATTATATGTAAAAAGATATTTAGGTTTAAACATACCAACACTGAATACAATTTAAACAGCTTTGAAAACTAACATAATTATATCAATTTTATTCCACTACAGATGTTATTAACTGCTGTAGAAATGATGTCTTCTGTGTTAGATCTTTTTGTCCTTCCACTGAATGACCACCTCTTATTCATGACTACAGTAGAAGCAGTACAGATCCATTAGATACAAAAGATAAGTATATTTTCATTCTGTTTTGCAACATTTTAAGATTTTACTTTGCATTTCTTTGAGTTAATGGACCCCAGTTCAAGTATGAAGTGGTTTTGATTTAAGTTAATATTAAAATGGGACGAAATCATAGGTAGATGATATTGATAGAAGCAAAGGTGTACCAAAGGGGTAATCAGTATCATAAAACCGTAAAAACAAAGACAAAACCGGCAGACAAAAAATCATCACAACAAAACAAACCACATAACAACATAAAACACGCATACACATAACAACAAAACCGCATTCAGCAATGTGAACTCAAGTCGAAATGAGAGTGAACTCAGGTGCTCCAGAAGAGTAAGCAGTTCCTGCTTGCTATAGCACACCGGTCACGTTGCCAAAGATCGATTAAGTGTTGGTCAAATCCGGAAAGGATGACATTACAAAACTCTATGTCAAACCAACATCTGTGCTCATCTGAGAGATAGAAATCCGGTATTTGTATACAAGCACATGATGTCATCCGTAAAATTTCTTGAGTGATGACAACAACCTGGGAGCAATGTACCCCCGGGTCAACAATTTGCTTGTCAGCCGTGTAGCTCTATCAAGGAAGTCGTTGTACTCCCCACATGCTCTTGAATAACGAATCAATTGTGATACGTTAACTCCATATGCTGGAGCGGATGGAATGTTAAATTACAATGCTTAGTGTTTGTTAAAAAGTCTACTTCTTTCAAAAGTTAACAATGATCATTATCCTTCATTTCAGAAAAGATGTGCCGGAAATCATGGCTCCTACATGCAATTTCACAAACAAAAAGAGATTGGTGTTGCAACTTATTATTAAGATAGACCTGACTACCTTTTGGAAACTTGATGCCAACCACAAATTTGACTTAGATACTGTGTGAGATTTTTCTTGCCAGTCAATGAATCGTCAACAATGAATAACTGATGTGAATGTAAGTCTTTAAGTTGTAGATTTATGAAAGATATTTACATATAATGTTAATGAAAAAATAAATCATTAGTTTTAACTTTTCCATATACACGTTTCTATCATATTTGTAATATATCTAACATTTTAGTAAACAAAAATTGAAATAACTCATTTAAATACTGATTATATGTAAAAAGATTTTTAAGTTTAAACATGCCAGCACTGAATACAATTTAAACAGCTTTGAAAACTAACATAATTACATCAATTTTATTCCACTACAGATGTTATTAACTGCTGTAGAAATGATGTCTTCTGTGTTAGATCTTTTTGTCCTTCCACTGAATGACCACCTCTTTTAACCTATGTAAATGTAAGTATGACTTTGTTTTGAAGATATTTAAATTTCAGTGAGATTCAAAATGTCTCAAATATTTCCCCTTAAAAATCTGTTTACACCAATAGATATTTTGAATTAAAAGCATTAACATTAATGTTTTTTCTTTAATTCATTGCTTCGTCAAATTGTTATCTTTTTTTAAAATTTTATAAATAGAAAATTATTTGAAATCAAATGTGTTGTTTAAGGAAAAAAAGTAATATTTTGATATTTTGCAGACTGTCTCTTGAACTTGAAACTAATGAATTTTCTTGCCAGTCAACTGCTGACCACCTTTTGTTAACTTGTTAACTTACATGTTTTACACTAACCCTAACCCTAATTATACGTTTTTGTACTAACCCTGATCATAAATGTATTTTTTGTACTAACCCTCTACCACTAATTTTTTTGTTTTGATCGACTATAAGCCTAATTGTATTATTTTGCACTAACTCTAACCCTAATGTATTCTAAATGCTAATTCCTAACCCAATTTGTGTGTTTTATACTAACCTTAAGTCTACAAATTATGTATGTAATATGCTAACCCCTTATCCAAATTGTTTGTTTTACACTAACCTTAACTCTAATAACATGTTTTACACTAACCTTAACCCTAATTATGCGTTTTTGTACTAATCCTTACCCTAGTTGTATAATTTTGAACTAACCCTTACCATAAATGTATCTCAATATGCTAACCCCTAACCCTAACTGTGTGTTTTATACTAACCCTAACCCTAATTATATGTTTTACACTAGCCTTTACCCTAATTGTAAAATTTTTTTACTAACCCTAACCCTAAATGTATCTATATATGTTTTTCATACTAGCCCTAACCCTAATTATGTTTAACACTAACCCTAACCCTAATTATACGTTTTTGTACTCACCCTTTTCATAAATGTATTTTTTGTATTAACCCCTACCACTACTTTTGTGTTTCCATCGACTTAAACCCTAATTGTATAATTTTGTACTAACCCTAACCCTAAATGTATCTCATATGCTAACCCCTAACCCTAAGTATATGTTTTATCATAAATGTATTTTTTGTACTAACCACTACCACTAATTTTGTGTTTTCATCGACTATGACCCTAATTGTATAATTTTGTACTAACCATTACCCTAAATGCATTTTAGATGCTAACCCCTAAGCCTAATTGTGTTTTTTATTTTCCCTAACCCTAATAATAAGTTTTACACTAACCTTAACCCTAATTATGCGTTTTTGTACTATCCCTTACCCGAATTGTATAATTTTGCACTAACCCTAACCGTAAATGTATCTTTATATGCTAACACCTAACCATAATTGTGTGTTTCACACTAACCCTGACCCTAATTATACATTTTTGTACTAACCCTTATCATAAATGTATTTTTTGTATTAACCCCTAACCACTTATTTTGTGTTTTCATCGACTATAGCCCTAATTGTAAAATTTTATACTAACCATTACCCTAAATGTATCTTATATGCTTACCCCTAACCCTAATTGTGTTTTATATTTACCCTAACCCTAATAATATGTTTTACACTAACCCTCACCCTAATTATGCGTTTTTGTACTAACCCTTACCCTAATTGTAACATTTTGTACTAACCCTAACCGTAAATATATCTTTATTTGCTAACACCTGACCCTAATTGTGTGTTTCCAATAACCCTGACCCTAATTATACATTTTGTACTAACCCTTATAATAAATGTATTTTTTTTGTACTAACCCCTACCACTTACTGTATCTTGTGTTTTCATCGACTAAAACCCTAAATTTGTAATTTTGTACTAACCCTAACCCTAAATGTATCTTTATATGCTTACCCTTAATCCTAACTGTGTGTTTCATACTTACCATAACCCTAATTATATGTTTTACGCTGACCTTTACCCTAATTGTATAATTTTGTGCTAACCCTAACCCTAAATGTGTCTTTATATGCTAAACCCTTAGCCTAATTGTGTGTTTAATATTTTCCCTAACCCTAATTTTATGCTTAAGACTAACCCTTATTATGCGTTTTTGTACTTACCCTTACCCTGATTGTATAGTTTTATACTAACCCAAACCCTAATTATATGTTTTACACTAACCCTAACCCTAATTATACGTTTTTGTACTAACCCTTATCATAAATGTATTTTTTGTACTAACCCCTACCACTTATTTTGTGCTTTCATCGACTATAACCCTAATTGTATAAATTTGTACTAACCCTAACCTTAAATGTATGTTATATGCTAACCCCTAACCCAAATTGTGTGTTTTATACTAACCTTAACTCTAATAACATGTTTTACACTAACCTTAACCCTAATTATGCGTTTTTGTACTAACCCTTATCATAAATGGTTTTTTAGTACTAACCCCTACCACTAATTTTGTTTTTTCATCGACTATAACCCAAATTGTATAATTTTGTACTAACCCTAACCTTAAATTTATGTTATATTTTAATCCCTAACCCAAATTGTTTGTTTTATACTAACCTTAACTCTAATAACATGTTTTACACTAACCTTAACCCTAATTATGCGTTTTTGTACTAATCCTTACCCTAATTGTATAATTTTGAACTAACCCTTACCATAAATGTATCTCAATATGCTAACCCCTAACCCTAACTGTGTGTTTTATACTAACCCTAACCCTAATTATATGTTTTACACTAGCCTTTACCCTAATTGTAAAATTTTGTACTAACCCTAACCCTAAATGTATCTATATATGTTTTTCATACTAGCCCTAACCCTAATTATGTTTTACACTAACCCTCATCCTAATTATACGTTTTTGTACTCACCCTTTTCATAAATGTATTTTTTGTATTAACCCCTACCACTACTTTTGTGTTTCCATCGACTTAAACCCTGATTGTATAATTTTGTACTAACCCTTACCCTAAATGTATCTTATATGCTAACCCCTAACCCTAAGTATATGTTTTAAACTAACCCTTACCTAATTATACGTTTTGGTACTTACCCTTATCATAAATGTATTTTTTGTACTAACCCCTACCACTTATTTTATGTTTTCTTCGACTATGACCCTAATTGTATAATTATGTACTAACCATTATCCTAAATGTATTTTAGATGCTAACCCCTAAGCCTAATTGTGTTTTTTATTTACCCTAACCCTAATAATAAGTTTTACACTAACCTTAACCCTAATTATGCGTTTTTGTACTATCCATTACCCGAATTGTATAATTTTGTACTAACCCTAACCGTAAATGTATCTTTATATGCTAACACCTAACCCTAATTGTGTGTTTCACACTAACCCTGACCCTAATTATACATTTTTGTACTAACCCTTATCATAAATGTATTTTTTGTATTAACCCCTAACCACTTATTTTGTGTTTTCATCGACTGTAGCCCTAATTGTAAAATTTTGTACTAACCATTACCCTAAATGTATCTTATATGCTAACCCCTAACCCTAATTGTGTTTAATATTTACTCTCACCCTAATAATATGTTTTACACTAACCCTCACCCTAATTATGCGTTTTTGTACTAACCCTTACCCTAATTGTATAATTTTGTACTAACCCTAACCTTAAATGTATGTTATATGCTAACCCCTTACCCAAATTGTGTTTTATACTAACCTTAACTCTAATAACATGTTTTACACTAACCTTAACCCTAATTATACATTTTTGTACTAACCCTTATCATAAATGTATTTTTTGTATTAACCCCTAACCACTTATTTTGTGTTTTCATCGACTATAGCCCTAATTGTAAAATTTTAAACTAACCATTACCCTAAATGTATCTTATATGCTTACCCCTAACCCTAATTGTGTTTTATATTAACCCTAACCCTAATAATATGTTTTACACTAACCCTCAACCTAATTATGCGTTTTTGTACTAACCCTTACCCTAATTGTATAATTTTGTACTAACCCTAACCGTAAATATATCTTTATTTGCTAACACCTGACCCTAATTGTGTGTTTCCAATAACCCTGACCCTAATTATACATTTTGTACTAACCCCTATCACTTACTGTATTTTGTGTTTTTATCGACTAAAACCCTAAATTTGTAATTTTGTACTAACCCTAACCCTAAATGTATCTTTATATGCTTACTCTTAATCCTAACTGTGTGTTTTATACTAACAATAACCCTAATTATATGTTTTACGCTAACCTTTACCCTAATTGTATAATTTTGTACTAACCCTAACCCTAAATGTGTCTTTATATGCTAAAACCTTAGCCTAATTGTCTGTTTAGTATTTTCCCTAACCCTAATTTTATGTTTAAGACTAACCCTTATTATGCGTTTTTGTACTTACCCTTACCCTGATTGTATAGTTTTGTACTAACTCTAACCCTAAATGTATCTTTATATGCTAACACCTAACTCTAACTGTGTGTTTTATACTAACCCTAACCCTAAGTATATGTTTTACACTAACCCTAACCCTAATTATACGTTTTTGTACTAACCCTTATCATAAATGTATTTTTTGTACTAACCCCTACCACTAATTTTGTGTTTTCATCGGCTTTAACCCTAATTGTATAATTTTGTACTAACCATTACCCTAAATGTATTTTAGATGCTAACCCCTAAGCCTAATTGTGTTTTATATTTACCCTAACCCTATTAATATGTTTTACACTAATCTTAACCCTAATTATGAGTTCTTGTACTATCCCTTACACAAATTGTATAATTTTGTACTAACCCTAACCGTAAATATATCTTTATATGCTAACACCTAACCCTAATTGTGTGTTTCACACTAACCCTGACCCTAATTATACATTTTTGTACTAACCCTTATCATAAATGTATTTTTTGTATTAACCCCTAACCACTTATTTTGTGTTTTCATCGACTATAGCCCAAATTGTAAAATTTTGTACTAACCATTACCCTAAATGTATGTTATATGATAACCCCAACCCCTAATTGTGTTTTATATTTACCCTAACCCTAATAATATGTTTTACACTAACCCTCACCCTAATTATGCGTTTTTGTACTAACCCTTACCCTAATTGTATAATTTTGTACTAACCCTAACCGTAAATATATCTTTATTTGCTAACACCTGACCCTAATTGTGTGCTTCCAATAACCCTGACCCTAATTATACATTTTGTACTAACCCCTACCAAATACTGTATTTTGTGTTTTCATCGACTAAAACCCTAAATTTGTAATTTTGTACTAACCCTAACCCTAAATGTATCTTTATATGCTTACCCTTAATCCTAACTGTGTGTTTTATACTAACAATAAACCTAATAATATGTTTTACGCTAACCTTTACCCTAATTGTATAATTTTGTACTAACCCTAACCCTAAATGTGTCTTTATATGCTAAAACCTTAGCCTAATTGTGTGTTTAGTATTTTCCCTAACCCTAATTTTATGTTTAAGACTAACCCTTATTATGCGTTTTTGTACTTACCCTTACCCTGATTGTATAGTTTTGTACTAACTCTAACCCTAAATGTATCTATATATGCTAACCCCTAACTCTAACTGTGTGTTTTATACTAACCCTAACCCTAACTATATGTTTTACACTAACCCTAACCCTAATTATACGTTTTTGTAAGAACCCTTATCATAAATGTATTTTTTTGTACTAACCCCTACCACTTATTTTGTGCTTTCATCGACTATAACCCTAATTGTATAATTTTGTACTAACCCTAACCTTAAATGTATGTTATATAATAACCCCTAACCCAAATTGTGTGTTTTATACTAACCTTAACTCTAATAACATGTTTTACACTAACCTTAACCCTTATTATGCGTTTTTGTACTAACCCTTATCATAAATGTATTTTTTGTACTAACCCCTACCACTAATTTTGTTTTTTCATCGACTATAACCCTAATTGTATAATTTTGTACTAACCCTAACCTTAAATGCATGTTATATTTTAACCTCTAACCCAAATTGTTTGTTTTATACTAACCTTAACTCTAATAACATGTTTTACACTAACCTTAACCCTAATTATGCGTTTTTGTACTAATCCTTACCCTAATTGTATAATTTTGAACTAACCCTTACCATAAATGTATCTCAATATGCTAACCCCTAACCCTAACTGTGTGTTTTATACTAACCCTAACCCTAATTATATGTTTTACACTAGCCTTTACCCTAATTGTAAAATTTTGTACTAACCCTAACCCTAAATGTATCTATATATGTTTTTCATACTAGCCCTAACCCTAATTATGTTTTACACTAACCCTAATCCTAATTATACGTTTTTGTACTCACCCTTTTCATAAATGTATTTTTTGTATTAACCCCTACCACTACTTTTGTGTTTCCATCGACCTAAACCCTAATTGTATAATTTTGTACTAACCCTAACCCTAAATGTATCTTATATGCTAACCCCTAACCCTAAGTATATGTTTTAAACTAACCCTTACCTAATTATACGTTTTGGTACTTACCCTTATCATAAATGTATTTTTTGTACTAACCCCTACCACTAATTTTGTGTTTTCATCGACTATGACCCTAATTGTATAATTTTGTACTAACCATTACCCTAAATGTATTTGAGATGCTAACCCCTAAGCCTAATTGTGTTTTTTATTTACCCTAACCCTAATAATAAGTTTTACACTAACCTTAACCCTAATTATGCGTTTTTGTACTATCCCTTACCCGAATTGTATAATTTTGCACTAACCCTAACCGTAAACGTATCTTTATATGCTCACACCTAACCCTAATTGTGTGTTTCACACTAACCCTGACCCTAATTATACATTTTTGTACTAACCCTTATCATAAATGTATTTTTTGTATTAACCCCTAACCAGTTATTTTGTGTTTTCATCGACTATAGCCCTAATTGTTAAATTTTGTACTAACCATTACCCTAAATGTATCTTATATGCTAACCCCTAACCCTAATTGTGTTTTATATTTACTCTAACCCTAATAATATGTTTTATACTAACCCTCACCCTAATTATGCGTTTTTGTACTAAGCCTTACCCTAATTGTATAATTTTGTACTAACCCTAACCTTAAATGTATGTTATATGCTAAGCCCTAACCCAAATTATGTGTTTTATACTAACCTTAACTCTAATAACATGTTTTACACTAACCTTAACCCTAATTATGCGTTTTTGTACTAACCCTTACCCTAATTGTATAATTTTGAACTAACCCTTACCATAAATGTATCTCAATATGCTAACCCCTAACCCTAACTGTGTGTTTTATACTAACCCTTACCCTAATTATATGTTTTACACTAGCCTTTACCCTAATTGTAAAATTTTGTACTAACCCTAACCCTAAATGTATCTATATATGTTTTTCATACTAGCCCTAACCCTAATTATGTTTTACACTAACCCTAATCCTAATTATACGTTTTTGTACTCACCCTATTCATAAATGTATTTTTTGTATTAACCCCTACCACTACTTTTGTGTTTCCATCGACCTAAACCCTAATTGTATAATTTTGTACTAACCCTAACCCTAAATGTATCTTATATGCTAACCCCTAACCCTAAGTATATGTTTTAAACTAACCCTTACCTAATTATACGTTTTGGTACTTACCCTTATCATAAATGTATTTTTTGTACTAACCCCTACCACTAATTTTGTGTTTTCATCGACTATGACCCTAATTGTATAATTTTGTACTAACCATTACCCTAAATGTATTTTAGATGCTAACCCCTAAGCCTAATTGTGTTTTTTATTTACCCTAACCCTAATAATAAGTTTTACACTAACCTTAACCCTAATTATGCGTTTTTGTACTATCCCTTACCCGAATTGTATAATTTTGTACTAACCCTAACCGTAAACGTATCTTTATATGCTCACACCTAACCCTAATTGTGTGTTTCACACTAACCCTGACCCTAATTATACATTTTTGTACTAACCCTTATCATAAATGTATTTTTTGTATTAACCCCTAACCACTTATTTTGTGTTTTCATCGACTATAGCCCTAATTGTTAAATTTTGTACTAACCATTACCCTAAATGTATCTTATATGCTAACCCCTAACCCTAATTGTGTTTTATATTTACTCTAACCCTAATAATATGTTTTACACTAACCCTCACCCTAATTATGCGTTTTTGTACTAACCCTTATTATAAATGTATTTTTTGTACTAACCCCTACCACTAATTTTGTGTTTTCATCGACTATAACCCTAATTGTATAATTTTGTACTAACCCTAACCTTAAATGTATGTTATATTTTAACCCCTAACCCAAATTGTTTGTTTTATACTAACCTTAACTCTAATAACATGTTTTACACTAACCTTAACCCTAATTATGCGTTTTTGTACTAATCCTTACCCTAATTGTATAATTTTGAACTAACCCTTACCATAAATGTATCTCAATATGCTAACCCCTAACCCTAACTGTGTGTTTTATACTAATCCTAACCCAAATTATATGTTTTACACTAGCCTTTACCCTAATTGTAAAATTTTGTACTAACCCTAACTCTAAATGTATCTATATATGTTTTTCATACTAGCCCTAACCCTAATTATGTTTTACACTAACCCTAACCCTAATTATACGTTTTTGTACTCATCCTTTTCATAAATGTATTTTTTGTATTAACCCCTACCACTACTTTTGTGTTTCCATCGACTTAAACCCTAATTGTATAATTTTGTACTAATCCTAACCCAAATTATATGTTTTACACTAGCCTTTACCCTAATTGTAAAATTTTGTACTAACCATTACCCTAAATGTATCTTATATGCTAACCCCTAACCCTAATTGTGTTTTATATTTACTCTAACCCTAATAATATGTTTTACACTAACCCTCACCCTAATTATGCGTTTTTGTACTTACCCTTACCCTAATTGTATAATTTTGTACAAACCCTAACCGTAAATATATCTTTATTTGCTAACACCTGACCCTAATTGTGTGTTTCCAATAACCCTGACCCTAATTATACATTTTGTACTAACCCCTATCACTTACTGTATTTTGTGTTTTCATCGACTAAAACCCTAAATTTGTAATTTTGTACTAACCCTAACCCTAAATGTATCTTTATATGCTTACCCTTAATCCTAACTGTGTGTTTTATACTAACAATAACCCTAATTATATGTTTTACGCTAACCTTTACCCTAATTGTATAATTTTGTACTAACCCTAACCCTAATTGTGTCTTTATATGCTAAAACCTTAGTCTAATTGTGTGTTTAGTATTTTCCCTAACCCTAATTTTATGTTTAAGACTAACCCTTATTATGCGTTTTTGTACTTACCCTTACCCTGATTGTATAGTTTTGTACTAACTCTAACCCTAAATGTATCTTTATATGCTAACACCTAACTCTAACTGTGTGTTTTATACTAACCCTAACCCTAAGTATATGTTTTACACTAACCCAAACCCTAATTATACGTTTTTGTACTAACCCTTTTCATAAATGTTTTTTTTGTACTAACCCCTACCACTACTTTTGTGCTTCCATCGACTTAAACCCTAATTGTATAATTTTGTACTAACCCTAACCCTAAATGTATCTTATATGCTAACCCCTAACCCTAAGTATATGTTTTAAACTAACCCTTACCTAATTATACGTTTTGGTACTTACCCTTATCATAAATGTATTTTTTGTACTAACCCCTACCACTAATTTTATGTTTTCATCGACTATGACCCTAATTGTATAATTTTGTACTAACCATTACCCTAAATGTATTTTAGATGCTAACCCCTAAGCCTTATTGTGTTTTTTATTTACCCTAACCCTCATAATAAGTTTTACACTAACCTTAACCCTAATTATGCGTTTTTGTACTATCCCTTACCCGAATTGTATAATTTTGTACTAACCCTAACCTTAAATGTATGTTATATGCTAAGCCCTAACCCAAATTATGTGTTTTATACTAACCTTAACTCTAATAACATGTTTTACACTAACCTTAACCCTAATTATGCGTTTTTGTACTAACCCTTACCCTAATTGTATAATTTTGAACTAACCCTTACCATAAATGTATCTCAATATGCTAACCCCTAACCCTAACTGTGTGTTTTATACTAACCCTTACCCTAATTATATGTTTTACACTAGCCTTTACCCTAATTGTAAAATTTTGTACTAACCCTAACCCTAAATGTATCTATATATGTTTTTCATACTAGCCCTAACCCTAATTTTGTTTTACACTAACCCTAATCCTAATTATACGTTTTTGTACTCACCCTTTTCATAAATGTATTTTTTGTATTAACCCCTACCACTACTTTTGTGTTTCCATCGACCTAAACCCTAATTGTATAATTTTGTACTAACCCTAACCCTAAATGTATCTTATATGCTAACCCCTAACCCTAAGTATATGTTTTAAACTAACCCTTACCTAATTATACGTTTTGGTACTTACCCTTATCATAAATGTATTTTTTGTACTAACCCCTACCACTAATTTTGTGTTTTCATCGACTATGACCCTAATTGTATAATTTTGTACTAACCATTACCCTAAATGTATTTTAGATGCTAACCCCTAAGCCTAATTGTGTTTTTTATTTACCCTAACCCTAATAATAAGTTTTACACTAACCTTAACCCTAATTATGCGTTTTTGTACTATCCCTTACCCGAATTGTATAATTTTGTACTAACCCTAACCGTAAACGTATCTTTATATGCTCACACCTAACCCTAATTGTGTGTTTCACACTAACCCTGACCCTAATTATACATTTTTGTACTAACCCTTATCATAAATGTATTTTTTGTATTAACCCCTAACCACTTATTTTGTGTTTTCATCGACTATAGCCCTAATTGTTAAATTTTGTACTAACCATTACCCTAAATGTATCTTATATGCTAACCCCTAACCCTAATTGTGTTTTATATTTACTCTAACCCTAATAATATGTTTTACACTAACCCTCACCCTAATTATGCGTTTTTGTACTAACCCTTATTATAAATGTATTTTTTGTACTAACCCCTACCACTAATTTTGTGTTTTCATCGACTATAACCCTAATTGTATAATTTTGTACTAACCCTAACCTTAAATGTATGTTATATTTTAACCCCTAACCCAAATTGTTTGTTTTATACTAACCTTAACTCTAATAACATGTTTTACACTAACCTTAACCCTAATTATGCGTTTTTGTACTAATCCTTACCCTAATTGTATAATTTTGAACTAACCCTTACCATAAATGTATCTCAATATGCTAACCCCTAACCCTAACTGTGTGTTTTATACTAATCCTAACCCAAATTATATGTTTTACACTAGCCTTTACCCTAATTGTAAAATTTTGTACTAACCCTAACTCTAAATGTATCTATATATGTTTTTCATACTAGCCCTAACCCTAATTATGTTTTACACTAACCCTAACCCTAATTATACGTTTTTGTACTCATCCTTTTCATAAATGTATTTTTTGTATTAACCCCTACCACTACTTTTGTGTTTCCATCGACTTAAACCCTAATTGTATAATTTTGTACTAACACTAACCCTAAATGTACCTTATATGCTAACCCCTAACCCTAAGTATATGTTTTAAACTAACCCTTACCTAATTATACGTTTTGGTACTTACCCTTATCATAAATGTATTTTTTGTACTAACCCCTACCACTAATTTTGTGTTTTCATCGACTATGAACCTAATTGTATAATTTTGTACTAACCATTACCCTAAATGTATTTTAGATGCTAACCCCTTAGCCTAATTGTGTTTTTTATTTACCCTGACCCTAATAATAAGTTTTACACTAACCTTAACCCTAATTATGCGTTTTTGTACTATCCCTTACCCGAATTGTATAATTTTGTACTAACCCTAACCGTAAACGTATCTTTATATGCTCACACCTAACCCTAATTGTATGTTTCACACTAACCCTGACCCTAATTATACATTTTTGTACTAACCCTTATCATAAATGTATTTTTTGTATTAACCCCTAACCACTTATTTTGTGTTTTCATCGACTATAGCCCTAATTGTTAAATTTTGTACTAACCATTACCCTAAATGTATCTTATATGCTAACCCCTAACCCTAATTGTGTTTTATATTTACTCTAACCCTAATAATATGTTTTACACTAACCCTCACCCTAATTATGCGTTTTTGTACTAACCCTTATTATAAATGTATTTTTTGTACTAACCCCTACCACTAATTTTGTGTTTTCATCGACTATAACCCTAATTGTATAATTTTGTACTAACCCTAACCTTAAATGTATGTTATATTTTAACCCCTAACCCAAATTGTTTGTTTTATACTAACCTTAACTCTAATAACATGTTTTACACTAACCTTAACCCTAATTATGCGTTTTTGTACTAATCCTTACCCTAATTGTATAATTTTGAACTAACCCTTACCATAAATGTATCTCAATATGCTAACCCCTAACCCTAACTGTGTGTTTTATACTAATCCTAACCCAAATTATATGTTTTACACTAGCCTTTACCCTAATTGTAAAATTTTGTACTAACCATTACCCTAAATGTATCTTATATGCTAACCCCTAACCCTAATTGTGTTTTATATTTACTCTAACCCTAATAATATGTTTTACACTAACCCTCACCCTAATTATGCGTTTTTGTACTAACCCTTATTATAAATGTATTTTTTGTACTAACCCCTACCACTAATTTTGTGTTTTCATCGACTATAACCCTAATTGTATAATTTTGTACTAACCCTAACCTTAAATGTATGTTATATTTTAACCCCTAACCCAAATTGTTTGTTTTATACTAACCTTAACTCTAATAACATGTTTTACACTAACCTTAACCCTAATTATGCGTTTTTGTACTAACCCTTATTATGTCTCCCAAACGAAGTTTGGAGACATGTTGTTTTTGCTCAGTTCTTATTATTCTTATTATTATTATTATTATTATTATTTTTCTTCTTTCCGGGCGCGTTTTTTCGAACACTTGTCTGCGGCGTTTCTCAGAAACCGATAGACGGAATCGCTTGATATCAAATGACTTGATAGGCCCATACTCCTAGATGATCCTCCCGAAAAAAAATTTTCAATATGTTGGAGGGAACATATATTTTTGGGGTCTCAAAAGGGGGTGGGGTTTTGCAAAATTTTACTATAGAAGTCTATGGGAAAAGTGATATAACTTGATAATGTGTGATCTTAAACTTGGAAATACTGTGTTACCTCATATATTTTAATTTTCATACCTGGCCACATTTAGTGGTGAGGTATTATGTAATACCCTCCGCTTCATTGTGTTAAGGGGGGGGGTCTTGCTCCACCCCCTCAAATGACAAAATACTAAATATTCTGAAAACCCTTGAGATCCCCACCCTATAACCACATATATTATTACTCCTTATGATAAGACAAATCATTTGGTACCATGAGGGGTCTGAGGGGGGGTCATGCCCCACCCCCCTCAAATGACAAAATGCTAAATATTCTGAAAACCCTTGAGATCCCCACCCTATAACCACATATATTATTACTCCTTATGATAAGACAAATCATTTGGTACCATGAGGGGTCTGAGGGGGGTCATGCCCCACCCCCCTCAAATGACAAAATGCTAAATATTCTGAAAACCATTGAGATCCCCACCCTATAACCATATATATTATTACTCCTTATGATAAGACAAATCATTTGGTACCATAGGGGGTCTGAGGGGGGTCATGCCCCACCCCACTCAAATGAAAAAATGCTAAATATTCTGAAATTAGTTTAGATCCCCACCCTATAACCACATATATTATTACACTTAATGCTTAGATGAATTGTTTGGTACCATAGGAGCGTCTGAGGGGGGTCATGCCCCACCCCTCAAATGATAGAATACTAAATAACTTGAGTTATAAGGGGAACCCCTGCCCAAATTTTTTCCATGAGGTTCTAAAAATGCATTTAAAGGCATTTCCAGGATTTTGCTTACTGGTGGGACTTCTGTAAAACTTTGATTTACAGGGGAACCCCTGCCCAAATTGTTCCCATGAGGTTCTAAACATGCATTTAAAGGCATTTTCAGGATTTTGCTTACCCTTTGGACTTCTGTAAAACTTGTATTTATAGGTAAGCACCCTCACAAATTTTTCCCATGTGATTAATGGGACTTCGTTTGGGAGACATTCGAAACTGCATCCAGTTTCAATTATACCTTGTTATAAATGTATTTTTTGTACTAACCCCTACCACTAATTTTGTGTTTTCATCGACTATAACCCTAATTGTATAATTTTGTACTAACCCTAACCTTAAATGTATGTTATATTTTAACCCCTAACCCAAATTGTTTGTTTTATACTAACCTTAACTCTAATAACATGTTTTACACTAACCTTAACCCTAATTATGCGTTTTTGTACTAATCCTTACCCTAATTGTATAATTTTGAACTAACCCTTACCATAAATGTATCTCAATATGCTAACCCCTAACCCTAACTGTGTGTTTTATACTAATCCTAACCCAAATTATATGTTTTACACTAGCCTTTACCCTAATTGTAAAATTTTGTACTAACCATTACCCTAAATGTATCTTATATGCTAACCCCTAACCCTAATTGTGTTTTATATTTACTCTAACCCTAATAATATGTTTTACACTAACCCTCACCCTAATTATGCGTTTTTGTACTAACCCTTATTATAAATGTATTTTTTGTACTAACCCCTACCACTAATTTTGTGTTTTCATCGACTATAACCCTAATTGTATAATTTTGTACTAACCCTAACCTTAAATGTATGTTATATTTTAACCCCTAACCCAAATTGTTTGTTTTATACTAACCTTAACTCTAATAACATGTTTTACACTAACCTTAACCCTAATTATGCGTTTTTGTACTAATCCTTACCCTAATTGTATAATTTTGAACTAACCCTTACCATAAATGTATCTCAATATGCTAACCCCTAACCCTAACTGTGTGTTTTATACTAATCCTAACCCAAATTATATGTTTTACACTAGCCTTTACCCTAATTGTAAAATTTTGTACTAACCATTACCCTAAATGTATCTTATATGCTAACCCCTAACCCTAATTGTGTTTTATATTTACTCTAACCCTAATAATATGTTTTACACTAACCCTCACCCTAATTATGCGTTTTTGTACTAACCCTTATTATAAATGTATTTTTTGTACTAACCCCTACCAGTAATTTTGTGTTTTCATCGACTATAACCCTAATTGTATAATTTTGTACTAACCCTAACCTTAAATGTATGTTATATTTTAACCCCTAACCCAAATTGTTTGTTTTATACTAACCTTAACTCTAATAACATGTTTTACACTAACCTTAACCCTAATTATGCGTTTTTGTACTAATCCTTACCCTAATTGTATAATTTTGAACTAACCCTTACCATAAATGTATCTCAATATGCTAACCCCTAACCCTAACTGTGTGTTTTATACTAATCCTAACCCTAATTATATGTTTTACACTAGCCTTTACCCTAATTGTAAAATTTTGTACTAACCCTAACCCTAAATGTATCTATATATAGACTTGTTGGTTGTCCTCAGACCGTGGCGGTCGTGATTTTTTTCTTTTCTTTGCTTGCCCCCGACGAAGGCTGAAAGCCGAAAATTTGGGCTTTTTAGATTTTAGATGTATTCTTTATTAATTTATATTAGTTTTATATTTGATATTTTTACCTTTTATGTGTGGTTTAACCAACCTACTTATTTTATATATGTTTTTCATACTAGCCCTAACCCTAATTATGTTTTACACTAACCCTAACCCTAATTATACGTTTTTGTACTCATCCTTTTCATAAATGTATTTTTTGTATTAACCCCTACCACTACTTTTGTGTTTCCATCGACTTAAACCCTAATTGTATAATTTTGTACTAACCCTAACCCTAAATGTATCTTATATGCTAATCCCTAACCCTACGTATATGTTTTAAACTTACCCTTACCTAATTATACGTTTTGGTACTTACCCTTATAATATTTTTTTTTGTACTAACCCGTACCACTAATTTTGTGTTTTCATCGACTATAACCCTAATTGTATAATTTTTTACTAACCTTTACCCTTAATGTATCTTTATATGCTAACCCCTAACCCTAATTGTGTTTTATATTTACCCTAACCCTAATAATATGTTTTACACTAACCCTCACCCTAATTATGCGTTTTTGTACTTACCCTTACCCTAATTGTATAATTTTGTACAAACCCTAACCGTAAATATATCTTTATTTGCTAACACCTGACCCTAATTGTGTGTTTCCAATAACCCTGACCCTAATTATACATTTTGTACTAACCCCTATCACTTACTGTATTTTGTGTTTTCATCGACTAAAACCCTAAATTTGTAATTTTGTACTAACCCTAACCCTAAATGTATCTTTATATGCTTACCCTTAATCCTAACTGTGTGTTTTATACTAACAATAACCCTAATTATATGTTTTACGCTAACCTTTACCCTAATTGTATAATTTTGTACTAACCTTTACCCTTAATGTATCTTTATATGCTAACCCCTAACCCTAATTGTGTTTTATATTTACCCTAACCCTAATAATATGTTTTACACTAACCCTCACCCTAATTATGCGTTTTTGTACTTACCCTTACCCTAATTGTATAATTTTGTACTAACCCTAACCGTAAATATATCTTTATTTGCTAACACCTGACCCTAATTGTGTGTTTCCAATAACCCTGACCCTAATTATACATTTTGTACTAACCCCTATCACTTACTGTATTTTGTGTTTTCATCGACTAAAACCCTAAATTTGTAATTTTGTACTAACCCTAACCCTAAATGTATCTTTATATGCTTACCCTTAATCCTAACTGTGTGTTTTATACTAACAATAACCCTAATTATATGTTTTACGCTAACCTTTACCCTAATTGTATAATTTTGTACTAACCCTAACCCTAATTGTGTCTTTATATGCTAAAACCTTAGCCTATTTGTGTGTTTAGTATTTTCCCTAACCCTTATTTTATGTTTAAGACTAACCCTTATTATGCGTTTTTGTACTTACCCTTACCCTGATTGTATAGTTTTGTACTAACTCTAACCCTAAATGTATCTTTATATGCTAACACCTAACTCTAACTGTGTGTTTTATACTAACCCTAACCCTAAGTATATGTTTTACACTAACCCAAACCCTAATTATACGTTTTTGTACTAACCCTTTTCATAAATGTTTTTTTTGTACTAACCCCTACCACTACTTTTGTGCTTCCATCGACTTAAACCCTAATTGTATAATTTTGTACTAACCCTAACCCTAAATGTATCTTATATGCTAACCCCTAACCCTAAGTATATGTTTTAAACTAACCCTTACCTAATTATACGTTTGGGTACTTACCCTTATCATAAATGTATTTTTTGTACTAACCCCTACCACTAATTTTATGTTTTCATCGACTATGACCCTAATTGTATAATTTTGTACTAACCATTACCCTAAATGTATTTTAGATGCTAACCCCTAAGCCTAATTGTGTTTTTTATTTACCCTAACCCTCATAATAAGTTTTACACTAACCTTAACCCTAATTATGCGTTTTTGTACTATCCCTTACCCGAATTGTATAATTTTGTACTAACCCTAACCGTAAACGTATCTTTATATGCTCACACCTAACCCTAATTGTGTGTTTCACACTAACCCTGACCCTAATTATACATTTTTGTACTAACCCTTATCATAAATGTATTTTTTGTATTAACCCCTAACCAGTTATTTTGTGTTTTCATCGACTATAGCCCTAATTGTTAAATTTTGTACTAACCATTACCCTAAATGTATCTTATATGCTAACCCCTAACCCTAATTGTGTTTTATATTTACTCTAACCCTAATAATATGTTTTACACTAACCCTTACCCTAATTATGCGTTTTTGTACTAACCCGTACCCTAAGTGTATAATTTTGTACTAACCCTAACCTTAAATGTATGTTATATGCTAACCCCTAACCCAAATTGTGTGTTTTATACTAACCTTAACTCTAATAACATGTTTTACACTAACCTTAACCCTAATTATGCGTTTTTGTACTAACCCTTATTATAAATGTATTTTTTGTACTAACCCCTACCACTAATTTTGTGTTTTCATCGACTATAACCCTAATTGTATAATTTTGTACTAACCCTAACCTTAAATGTATGTTATATTTTAACCCCTAACCCAAATTGTTTGTTTTATACTAACCTTAACTCTAATAACATGTTTTACACTAACCTTAACCCTAATTATGCGTTTTTGTACTAATCCTTACCCTAATTGTATAATTTTGAACTAACCCTTACCATAAATGTATCTCAATATGCTAACCCCTAACCCTAACTGTGTGTTTTATACTAACCCTAACCCTAATTATATGTTTTACACTAGCCTTTACCCTAATTGTAAAATTTTGTACTAACCCTAACCCTAAATGTATCTGTATATGTTTTTCATACTAGCCCTAACCCTAATTATGTTTTACACTAACCCTAACCCTAATTATACGTTTTTGTACTCATCCTTTTCATAAATGTATTTTTTGTATTAACCCCTACCACTACTTTTGTGTTTCCATCGACTTAAACCCTAATTGTATAATTTTGTACTAACCCTAACCCTAAATGTATCTTATATGCTAACCCCTAACCCTACGTATATGTTTTAAACTAACCCTTACCTAATTATACGTTTTGGTACTTACCCTTATAATATTTTTTTTTGTACTAACCCCTACCACTAATTTTGTGTTTTCATCGACTATAACCCTAATTGTATAATTTTGTACTAACCTTTACCCTTAATGTATCTTTATATGCTAACCCCTAACCCTAATTGTGTTTTATATTTACCCTAACCCTAATAATATGTTTTACACTAACCCTCACCCTAATTATGCGTTTTTGTACTTACCCTTACCCTAATTGTATAATTTTGTACTAACCCTAACCGTAAATATATCTTTATTTGCTAACACCTGACCCTAATTGTGTGTTTCCAATAACCCTGACCCTAATTATACATTTTGTACTAACCCCTATCACTTACTGTATTTTGTGTTTTCATCGACTAAAACCCTAAATTTGTAATTTTGTACTAACCCTAACCCTTAATGTATCTTTATATGCTTACCCTTAATCCTAACTGTGTGTTTTATACTAACAATAACCCTAATTATATGTTTTACGCTAACCTTTACCCTAATTGTATAATTTTGTACTAACTCTAACCCTAAATGTGTCTTTATATGCTAACACCTTAGCCTAATTGTGTGTTTAGTATTTTCCCTAACCCTAATTTTATGTTTAAGACTAACCCTTATTATGCGTTTTTGTACTTACCCTTACCCTGATTGTATAGTTTTGTACTAACTCTAACCCTAAATGTATCTTTATATGCTAACACCTAACTCTAACTGTGTGTATTATACTAACCCTAACCCTAAGTATATGTTTTACACTAACCCAAACCCTAATTATACGTTTTTGTACTAACCCTTTTCATAAATGTATTTTTTGTACTAACCCCTACCACTACTTTTGTGTTTCCATCGACTTAAACCCTAATTGTATAATTTTGTACTAACCCTAACCCTAAATGTATCTTATATGCTAACCCCTAACCCTAAGTATATGTTTTAAACTAACCTTTACCTAATTATACGTTTTGGTACTTACCCTTATCATAAATGTATTTTTTGTACTAACCCCTACCACTAATTTTATGTTTTCATCGACTATGACCCTAATTGTATAATTTTGTACTAACCATTACCCTAAATATATTTTAGATGCTAACCCCTAAGCCTAATTGTGTTTTTTTATTTTCCCTAACCCTAATAATAAGTTATACACTAACCTTAACCCTAATTATGCGTTTTTGTACTATCCCTTACCCGAATTGTATAATTTTGCACTAACCCTAACCGTAAATGTATCCTTATATGCTAACGCCTAACCCTAATTGTGTGTTTCACACTAACCCTGACCCTAATTATACATGTTTGTACTAACCCTTATAATAAATGTATTTTTTGTATTAACCCCTAACCACTTATTTTGTGTTTTCATCGACTATAGCCCTAATTGTAAAATTTTGTACTAACCATTACCCTAAATGTATCTTATATGCTTACCCCTAACCCTAATTGTGTTTTACACTAACCCTAACCCTAATAATATGTTTTACACAAACCCTCACCCTAATTATGCGTTTTTGTACTAACCCTTACCCTAATTGTATAATTTTGTACTAATCCTAACCGTAAATATATCTTTATTTGCTAACACCTGACCCTAATTGTGTGTTTCCAATAACCCTGACCCTAATTATACATTTTGTACTAACCCTTATAATAAATGTATTTTTTTGTACTAACCCCTACCACTTACTGTATTTTGTGTTTTCATCGACTAAAACCCTAAATTTGTAATTTTGTACTAACCCTAACCCTAAATGTATCTTTATATGCTTACCCTTAATCCTAACTGTGTGTTTCATACTAACCATCACCCTCATTATATGTTTTACGCTAACCTTTACCCTAATTGTATAATTTTGTGCTAACCCTAACCCTAAATGTGTCTTTATATGCTAAACCCTTAGCCTAATTGTGTGTTTAATATTTTCCCTAACCCTAATTTTATGCTTAAGACTAACCCTTATTATGCGTTTTTGTACTTACCCTTACCCTGATTGTATAGTTTTGTACTAACTCTAACCCTAAATGTATCTTTATATGCTAACACCTTACTCTAACTGTGTGTTTTATACTAACCCTAACCCTAATTATATGTTTTACACTAACCCTAACCCTAATTATACGTTTTTGTACTAACCCTTATCATAAATGTATTTTTTGTACTAACCCCTACCACTTATTTTGTGCTTTCATCGACTATAATCTTAATTGTATAATTTTGTACTAACCCTAACCTTAAATGTATGTTATATAATAACCCCTAACCCAAATTGTGTGTTTTATACTAACCTTAACTCTAATAACATGTTTTACACTAACCTTAACCCTTATCATGCGTTTTTGTACTAACCCTTATCATAAATGTATTTTTTGTACTAACCCCTACCACTAATTTTGTTTTTTCATCGACTATAACCCTAATTGTATAATTTTGTACTAACCCTAACCTTAAATGCATGTTATATTTTAACCCCTAACCCAAATTGTTTGTTTTATACTAACCTTAACTCTAATAACATGTTTTACACTAACCTTAACCCTAATTATGCGTTTTTGTTCTAATCCTTACCCTAATTGTATAATTTTGAACTAACCCTTACCATAAATGTATCTCAATATGCTAACCCCTAACACTAACTGTGTGTTTTATACTAACCCTAACCCTAATTATATGTTTTACACTAGCCTTTACCCTAATTGTAAAATTTTGTACTAACCCTAACCCTAAATGTATCTATATATGTTTTTCATACTAGCCCTAACCCTAATTATGTTTTACACTAACCCTAATCCTAATTATACTTTTTTGTACTCACCCTTTTCATAAATGTATTTTTTGTATTAACCCCTACCACCACTTTTGTGTTTCCATCGACCTAAACCCTAATTGTATAATTTTGTACTAACCCTAACCCTAAATGTATCTTATATGCTAACCCCTAACCCTAAGTATATGTTTTAAACTAACCCTTACCTAATTATACGTTTTGGTACTTACCCTTATCATAAATGTATTTTTTGTACTAACCCCTACCACTAATTTTGTGTTTTCATCGACTATGACCCTAATTGTATAATTTTGTACTAACCATTACCCTAAATGTATTTTAGATGCTAACCCCTAAGCCTAATTGTGTTTTTTATTTACCCTAACCCTAATAATAAGTTTTACACTAACCTTAACCCTAATTATGCGTTTTTGTACTATCCCTTTCCCGAATTGTTTAATTTTGTACTAACCCTAACCGTAAATGTATCTTTATATGCTAACACCTAACCCTAATTGTGCGTTTCACACTAACCCTGACCCTAATTATACATTTTTGTACTAACCCTTATCATAAATGTATTTTTTGTATTAACCCCTAACCACTTATTTTGTGTTTTCATCGACTATAGCCCTAATTGTAAAATTTTGTACTAACCATTACCCTAAATGTATCTTATATGCTAACCCCTAACCCTAATTGTGTTTTATATTTACTCTAACCCTAATAATATGTTTTACACTAACCCTCACCCTAATTATGCGTTTTTGTACTAACCCTTACCCTAATTGTATAATTTTGTACTAACCCTAACCTTAAATGTATGTTTTATGCTAACCCCTAACCCAAATTTTGTGTTTTATACTAACCTTAACTCTAATAACATGTTTTACACTAACCTTAACTCTAATTATGCGTTTTTGTACTAACCCTTATTATAAATGTATTTTTTGTACTAACCCCTTCCACTTATTTTGTGTTTTCATCGACTATAACCCTAATTGTATAATTTTGTACTAACCCTAACCTTAAATGTATGTTATATTTTAACCCCTAACCCAAATTGTTTGTTTTATACTAACCTTAACTCTAATAACATGTTTTACACTAACCTTAACCCTAATTATGCGTTTTTGTACTAATCCTTACCCTAATTGTATAATTTTGAGCTAACCCTTACCATAAATGTATCTCAATATGCTAACCCCTAACCCTAACTGTGTGTTTTATACTAACCCTAACCCAAATTATATGTTTTACACTAGCCTTTACCCTAATTGTAAAATTTTGTACTAACCCTAACCCTAAATGTATCTATATATGTTTTTCATACTAGCCCTAACCCTAATTATGTTATACACTAACCCTAACCCTAATTATACGTTTTTGTACTCATCCTTTTCATAAATGTATTTTTTGTATTAACCCCTACCACTACTTTTGTGTTTCCATCGACTTAAACCCTAATTGTATAATTTTGTACTAACCCTAACCCTAAATGTATCTTATATGCTAACCCCTAACCCTAAGTATATGTTTTAAACTAACCCTTACTTAATTATACGTTTTGGTACTTGCCCTTATAATATTTTTTTTGTACTAACCCCTACCACTAATTTGTGTTTTCATCGACTAAAACCCTAATTGTATAATTTTGTACTAACCTTTACCCTTAATGTATCTTTATATGCTAACCCCTAACCCTAATTGTGTTTTATATTTACCCTAACCCTAATAATATGTTTTACACTAACCCTCACCCTAATTATGCGTTTTTGTACTTACCCTTACCCTAATTGTATAATTTTGTACTAACCCTAACCGTAAATATATCTTTATTTGCTAACACCTGACCCTAATTGTGTGTTTCCAATAACCCTGACCCTAATTATACATTTTGTACTAACCCCTATCACTTACTGTATTTTGTGTTTTCATCGAGTAAAACCCTAAATTTGTAATTTTGTACTAACCCTAACCCTAAATGTATCTTTATATGCTTACCCTTAATCCTAACTGTGTGTTTTATACTAACAATAACCCTAATTATATGTTTTACGCTAACCTTTACCCTAATTGTATAATTTTGTACTAACCCTAACCCTAAATGTGTCTTTATATGCTAAAACCTTAGCCTAATTGTGTGTTTAGTATTTTCCCTAACCCTAATTTAATGTTTAAGACTAACCCTTATTATGCGTTTTTGTACTTACCCTTACCCTGATTGTATAGTTTTGTACTAACTCTAACCCTAAATGTATCTTTATATGCTAACACCTAACTCTTACTGTGTGTTTTATACTAACCCTAACCCTAAGTATATGTTTTACACTAACCCTTACCCTAAATATACGTTTTTGTACTAACCCTTTTCATAAATGTATTTTTTGTACTAACCCCTATCACTACTTTTGTGTTTCCATCGACTTAAACTCTAATTGTATAATTTTGTACTAACCCTAACCCTAAATGTATCTTATATGCTAACTCCTAACCCTAAGTATATGTTTTAAACTAACCCTTACCTAATTATACGTTTTGGTACTTACCCTTATCATAAATGTATTTTTTGTACTAACCCCTACCACTAATTTTATGTTTTCATCGACTATGACCCTAATTGTATAATTTTGTACTAACCATTACCCTAAATGTATTTTAGATGCTAACCCCTAAGCCTAATTGTGTTTTTTTATTTTCCCTAACCCTAATAATAAGTTTTACACTAACCTTAACCCTAATTATACATTTTTGTACTAACCCTTATCATAAATGTATTTTTGTATTAACCCCTAACCACTTATTTTGTGTTTTCATCGACTATAGCCCTAACTGTAAAATTTTGTACTAACCATTACCCTAAATGTATCTTATATGCTTACCCCTAACCCTAATTGTGTTTTATATTTACCCTAACCCTAATAATATGTTTTACACAAACCCTCACCCTAATTATGCGTTTTTGTACTAACCCTTACCCTAATTGTATAATTTTGTACTAACCCTAACCGTAAATATATCTTTATTTGCTAACACCTGACCCTAATTGTGTGTTTCCAATAACCCTGACCCTAATTATACATTTTGTACTAACCCTTATAATGAATGTATTTTTTTGCACTAACCCCTACCACTTACTGAATTTTGTGTTTTCATCGACTAAAACCCTAAATTTGTAATTTTGTACTAACCCTAACCCTAAATGTATCTTTACTGTATATGCTTACCCTTAATCCTAACTGTGTGTTTCATACTAACCATCACCCTCATTATATGTTTTACGCTAACCTTTACCCTAATTGTATAATTTTGTGCTAACCCTAACCCTAAATGTGTCTTTATATGCTAAACCCTTAGCCTAATTGTGTGTTTAATATTTTCCCTAACCCTAATTTTATGCTTAAGACTAACCCTTATTATGCGTTTCTGTACTTACCCTTACCCTGATTGTATAGTTTTGTACTAACTCTGACCCTAAATGTATCTTTATATGCTAACACCTAACTCTAACTGTGTGTTTTATACTAATCCTAACCCTAATTCTATGTTTTACACTAACCCTTACCCTAATTATACGTTTTTGTACTAACCCTTATCAAAAATGTATTTTTTGTACTAACCCCTACCACTAATTTTGTGCTTTCATCGACTATAACCCTAATTGTATAATTTTGTACTAACCCTAACCTTAAATGTATGTTATATGCTAACCCCTAACCCAAATTGTGTGTTTTATACTAACCTTAACCCTAATAACATGTTTTACACTAACCTTAACCCTAATTATGCGTTTTTATACTAACCCTTATCATAAATGTATTTTTTGTACTAACCCCTACCACTAATTTTGTGTTTTCATCGACTATAACCCTAATTGTATAATTTTGTACTAACCCTAACCTTAAATGTATGTTATATTTTAACCCCTAACCCAAATTGTTTGTTTTATACTAACCTTAACTCTAATAACATGTTTTACACTTACCTTAACCCTACTTATGCGTTTTTGTACTAATCCTTACCCTAATTGTATAATTTTGAGCTAACCCTTACCATAAATGTATCTCAATATGCTAACCCCTAACCCTAACTGTGTGTTTTATACTAATCCTAACCCTAATTATATGTTTAACACTAGCCTTTACCCTAATTGTAAAATTTTGTACTAACCCTAACCCTAAATGTATCTATATATGTTTTTCATACTAGCCCTAACCCTAATTATGTTTTACACTAACCCTAACCCTAATTATACGTTTTGGTACTAACCCTTATCATAAATGTTTTTTTTTACTAACCCCTACCACTAATTTTGTGTTTTCATCGGCTTTAACCCTAATTGTATAATTTTGTACTAACCATTACCCTAAATGTATTTTAGATGCTAACCCCTAAGCCTAATTGTGTTTTATATTTACCCTTACCCTATTAATATGTTTTACACTAATCTTAACCCTAATTATGAGTTTTTGTACTATCCCTTACCCAAATTGTATAATTTTGTACTAACCCTAACCGTAAATATATCTTTATATGCTAACACCTAACCCTAATTGTGTGTTTCACACTAACCCTGACCCTAATTATACATTTTTGAACCAACCCTTATCATAAATGTATTTTTTGTATTAACCCCTAACCACTTATTTTGTGTTTTCATCGACTATAGCCCAAATTGTAAAATTTTGTACTAACCATTACCCTAAATGTATGTTATATGATAACCCCTAACCCTAATTGTGTTTTATATTTACCCTTACCCTAATAATATGTTTTACACTAACCCTCACCCTTATTATGCGTTTTTGTACTAACCCTTACCCTAATTGTATAATTTTGTACTAACCCTAACCGTAAATATATCTTTATTTGCTAACACCTGACCCTAATTGTGTGTTTCCAATAACCCTGACCCTAATTATACATTTTGTACTAACCCCTATCACTTACTGTATTTTGTGTTTTCATCGACTAAAACCCTAAATTTGTAATTTTGTACTAACCCTAACCCTAAATGTATCTTTATATGCTTACCCTTAATCCTAACTGTGTGTTTTATACTAACAATAACCCTAATTATATGTTTTACGCTAACCTTTACCCTAATTGTATAATTTTGTACTAACCCTAACCCTAAATGTGTCTTTATATGCTAAAACCTTAACCTAATTGTGTGTTTAGTATTTTCCCTAACCCTAATTTTATGTTTAAGACTAACCCTTATTATGCGTTTTTGTACTTACCCTTACCCTGATTGTATAGTTTTGTACTAACTCTAACCCTAAATGTATCTTTATATGCTAACACCTAACTCTAACTGTGTGTTTTATACTAACCCTAAGTATAAGTTTTACACTAACCCTAACCCTAATTATACGTTTTTGTACTAACCCTTATCATAAATGTATTTTTTGTACTAACCCCTACCACTAATTTTGTGTTTTCATCGGCTTTAACCCTAATTGTATAATTTTGTACTAACCATTACCCTAAATGTATTTTAGATGCTAACCCCTAAGCCTAATTGTGTTTTATATTTACCCTAACCCTATTAATATGTTTTACACTAATCTTAACCCTAATTATGAGTTTTTGTACTATCCCTTACCCAAATTGTATAATTTTGTACTAACTCTAACCCTAAATGTATCTTTATATGCTAACACCTAACTCTAACTGTGTGTTTTATACTAACCCTAACCCTAAGTATATGTTTTACACTAACCCTAACCCTAATTATACGTTTTTGTACTAACCCATATCATAAATGTATTTTTTGTACTAACCCCTACATGTACCACTAATTTTGTGTTTTCATCGACTATAACCCTAATTGTATAATTTTGCACTAACCCTAACCCTAAATGTATGTTATATGCTAACCCCTAACCCAAATTGTGTGTTTTATACTAACCTTAACCCTAATAACATGTTTTACACTAACCTTAACCCTAATTATGCGTTTTTATACTAACCCTTATCATAAATGTATTTTTTGTACTAACCCCTACCACTAATTTTGTGTTTTCATCGACTATAACCCTAATTGTATAATTTTGTACTAACCCTAACCTTAAATGTATGTTATATTTTAACCCCTAACCCAAATTGTTTGTTTTATACTAACCTTAACTCTAATAACATGTTTTACACTAACCTTAACCCTACTTATGCGTTTTTGTACTAATCCTTACCCTAATTGTATAATTTTGAGCTAACCCTTACCATAAATGTATCTCAATATGCTAACCCCTAACCTAACTGTGTGTTTTATACTAATCCTAACCCTAATTATATGTTTAACACTAGCCTTTACCCTAATTGTAAAATTTTGTACTAACCCTAACCCTAAATGTATCTATATATGTTTTTCATACTAGCCCTAACCCTAATCATGTTTTACACTAACCCTAACCCTAATTATACGTTTTTGTACTCCCCCTTTTCATAAATGTATTTTTTGTATTAACCCCTACCACTACTTTTGTGTTTCCATCGACTTAAACCCTAATTGTATAATTTTGTACTAACCCTAACCCTAAATGTATCTTATATGCTAACCCCTAACCCTAAGTATATGTTATAAACTAACCCTAACCTAATTATACGTTTTGGTACTAACCCTTATCATAAATGTTTTTTTTTTTACTAACCCCTACCACTAATTTTGTGTTTTCATCGGCTTTAACCCTAATTGTATAATTTTGTACTAACCATTACCCTAAATGTATTTTAGATGCTAACCCCTAAGCCTAATTGTGTTTTATATCTACCCTTACCCTATTAATATGTTTTACACTAATCTTAACCCTAATTATGAGTTTTTGTACTATCCCTTACCCAAATTGTATAATTTTGTACTAACCCTAACCGTAAATATATCTTTATATGCTAACACCTAACCCTAATTGTGTGTTTCACACTAACCCTGACCCTAATTATACATTTTTGAACTAACCCTTATCATAAATGTATTTTTTGTATTAACCCCTAACCACTTATTTTGTGTTTTCATCGACTATAGCCCAAATTGTAAAATTTTGTACTAACCATTACCCTAAATGTATGTTATATGATAACCCCTAACCCTAATTGTGTTTTATATTTACCCTAACCCTAATAATATGTTTTACACTAACCCTCACCCTAATTATGCGTTTTTGTACTAACCCTTACCCTAATTGTATAATTTTGTACTAACCCTAACCGTTAATATATCTTTATTTGCTAACACCTGACCCTAATTGTGTGTTTCCAATAACCCTGACCCTAATTATACATTTTGTACTAACCCCTATCACTTACTGTATTTTGTGTTTTCATCGACTAAAACCCTAAATTTGTAATTTTGTACTAACCCTAACCCTAAATGTATCTTTATATGCTTACCCTTAATCCTAACTGTGTGTTTTATACTAACAATAACCCTAATTATATGTTTTACGCTAACCTTTACCCTAATTGTATAATTTTGTACTAACCCTAACCCTAAATGTGTCTTTATATGCTAAAACCTTAACCTAATTGTGTGTTTAGTATTTTCCCTAACCCTAATTTTATGTTTAAGACTAACCCTTATTATGCGTTTTTGTACTTACCCTTACCCTGATTATATAGTTTTGTACTAACTTTAACCCTAAATGTATATTTATATGCTAACACCTAACTCTGTGTGTTTAATACTAACCCTAACCCAAAGTATATGTTTTACACTAACCCTAACCCTAATTATACGTTTTTGTACTAACCCTTATCATAAATGTATTTTTTGTACTAACCCCTACCACTAATTTTGTGTTTTCATCGGCTTTAACCCTAATTGTATAATTTTGTACTAACCATTACCCTAAATGTATTTTAGATGCTAACCCCTAAGCCTAATTGTGTTTTTTATTTACCCTAACCCTATTAATATGTTTTACACTAATCTTAACCCTAATTATGAGTTTTTGTACTATCCCTTACCCAAATTGTATAATTTTGTACTAACCCTAACCGTAAATATGACTTTATATGCTAACACCTAACCCTAATTGTGTGTTTCACACTAACCCTGACCCTAATTATACATTTTTGTACTAACTCTTATCATAAATGTATTTTTTGTATTAACCCCTAACCACTTATTTTGTGTTTTCATCGACTATAGCCCAAATTGTAAAATTTTGTACTAACCATTACCCTAAATGTATGTTATATGATAACCCCTAACCCTAATTGTGTTTTATATTTACCCTAACCCTAATAATATGTTTTACACTAACCCTCACCCTAATTATGCGTTTTTGTTACTAACCCTTACCCTAATTGTATAATTTTGTACTAACCCTAACCGTAAATATATTTTTATTTGCTAACACCTGACCCTAATTGTGTGTTTCCAATAACCCTGACCCTAATTATACATTTTGTACTTACCCCTACCACTTACTGTATTTTGTGTTTTCATCGACTTAAACCCTAAATTTGTAATTTTGTACTAACCCTAACCCTAAATGTATCTTTATATGCTTACCCTTAATCCTAACTGTGTGTTTTATACTAACAATAACCCTAATTATATGTTTTACGCTAACCTTTACCCTAATTGTATAATTTTGTACTAACCCTAACCCTAAATGTGTCTTTATATGCTAAAACCTTAGCCTAATTGTGTGTTAAGTATTTTCCCTAACCCTAATTTTATGTTTAAGACTAACCCTTATTATGCGTTTTTGTACTTACCCTTACCCTGATTGTATAGTTTTGTACTAACTCTAACCCTAAATGTATCTTTATATGCTAACACCTAACTCTAACTGTGTGTTTTATACTAACCCTAAGTATAAGTTTTACACTAACCCTAACCCTAATTATACGTTTTTGTACTAACCCTTATCATAAATGTATTTTTTGTACTAACCCCTACCACTAATTTTGTGTTTTCATCGGCTTTAACCCTAATTGTATAATTTTGTACTAACCATTACCCTAAATGTATTTTAGATGCTAACCCCTAAGCCTAATCGTGTTTTATATTTACCCTAACCCTATTAATATGTTTTACACTAATCTTAACCCTAATTATGAGTTTTTGTACTATCCCTTACCCAAATTGTATAATTTTGTACTAACTCTAACCCTAAATGTATCTTTATATGCTAACACCTAACTCTAACTGTGTGTTTTATACTAACCCTAACCCTAAGTATATGTTTTACACTAACCCTAACCCTAATTATACGTTTTTGTACTAACCCATATCATAAATGTATTTTTTGTACTAACCCCTACATGTACCACTAATTTTGTGTTTTCATCGACTATAACCCTAATTGTATAATTTTGCACTAACCCTAACCCTAAATGTATGTTATATGCTAACCCCTAACCCAAATTGTGTGTTTTATACTAACCTTAACCCTAATAACATGTTTTACACTAACCTTAACCCTAATTATGCGTTTTTATACTAACCCTTATCATAAATGTATTTTTTGTACTAACCCCTACCACTAATTTTGTGTTTTCATCGACTATAACCCTAATTGTATAATTTTGTACTAACCCTAACCTTAAATGTATGTTATATTTTAACCCCTAACCCAAATTGTTTGTTTTATACTAACCTTAACTCTAATAACATGTTTTACACTAACCTTAACCCTACTTATGCGTTTTTGTACTAATCCTTACCCTAATTGTATAATTTTGAGCTAACCCTTACCATAAATGTATCTCAATATGCTAACCCCTAACCTAACTGTGTGTTTTATACTAATCCTAACCCTAATTATATGTTTAACACTAGCCTTTACCCTAATTGTAAAATTTTGTACTAACCCTAACCCTAAATGTATCTATATATGTTTTTCATACTAGCCCTAACCCTAATCATGTTTTACACTAACCCTAACCCTAATTATACGTTTTTGTACTCCCCCTTTTCATAAATGTATTTTTTGTATTAACCCCTACCACTACTTTTGTGTTTCCATCGACTTAAACCCTAATTGTATAATTTTGTACTAACCCTAACCCTAAATGTATCTTATATGCTAACCCCTAACCCTAAGTATATGTTATAAACTAACCCTAACCTAATTATACGTTTTGGTACTAACCCTTATCATAAATGTTTTTTTTTTACTAACCCCTACCACTAATTTTGTGTTTTCATCGGCTTTAACCCTAATTGTATAATTTTGTACTAACCATTACCCTAAATGTATTTTAGATGCTAACCCCTAAGCCTAATTGTGTTTTATATCTACCCTTACCCTATTAATATGTTTTACACTAATCTTAACCCTAATTATGAGTTTTTGTACTATCCCTTACCCAAATTGTATAATTTTGTACTAACCCTAACCGTAAATATATCTTTATATGCTAACACCTAACCCTAATTGTGTGTTTCACACTAACCCTGACCCTAATTATACATTTTTGAACTAACCCTTATCATAAATGTATTTTTTGTATTAACCCCTAACCACTTATTTTGTGTTTTCATCGACTATAGCCCAAATTGTAAAATTTTGTACTAACCATTACCCTAAATGTATGTTATATGATAACCCCTAACCCTAATTGTGTTTTATATTTACCCTAACCCTAATAATATGTTTTACACTAACCCTCACCCTAATTATGCGTTTTTGTACTAACCCTTACCCTAATTGTATAATTTTGTACTAACCCTAACCGTTAATATATCTTTATTTGCTAACACCTGACCCTAATTGTGTGTTTCCAATAACCCTGACCCTAATTATACATTTTGTACTAACCCCTATCACTTACTGTATTTTGTGTTTTCATCGACTAAAACCCTAAATTTGTAATTTTGTACTAACCCTAACCCTAAATGTATCTTTATATGCTTACCCTTAATCCTAACTGTGTGTTTTATACTAACAATAACCCTAATTATATGTTTTACGCTAACCTTTACCCTAATTGTATAATTTTGTACTAACCCTAACCCTAAATGTGTCTTTATATGCTAAAACCTTAACCTAATTGTGTGTTTAGTATTTTCCCTAACCCTAATTTTATGTTTAAGACTAACCCTTATTATGCGTTTTTGTACTTACCCTTACCCTGATTATATAGTTTTGTACTAACTTTAACCCTAAATGTATATTTATATGCTAACACCTAACTCTGTGTGTTTAATACTAACCCTAACCCAAAGTATATGTTTTACACTAACCCTAACCCTAATTATACGTTTTTGTACTAACCCTTATCATAAATGTATTTTTTGTACTAACCCCTACCACTAATTTTGTGTTTTCATCGGCTTTAACCCTAATTGTATAATTTTGTACTAACCATTACCCTAAATGTATTTTAGATGCTAACCCCTAAGCCTAATTGTGTTTTTTATTTACCCTAACCCTATTAATATGTTTTACACTAATCTTAACCCTAATTATGAGTTTTTGTACTATCCCTTACCCAAATTGTATAATTTTGTACTAACCCTAACCGTAAATATGACTTTATATGCTAACACCTAACCCTAATTGTGTGTTTCACACTAACCCTGACCCTAATTATACATTTTTGTACTAACTCTTATCATAAATGTATTTTTTGTATTAACCCCTAACCACTTATTTTGTGTTTTCATCGACTATAGCCCAAATTGTAAAATTTTGTACTAACCATTACCCTAAATGTATGTTATATGATAACCCCTAACCCTAATTGTGTTTTATATTTACCCTAACCCTAATAATATGTTTTACACTAACCCTCACCCTAATTATGCGTTTTTGTTACTAACCCTTACCCTAATTGTATAATTTTGTACTAACCCTAACCGTAAATATATTTTTATTTGCTAACACCTGACCCTAATTGTGTGTTTCCAATAACCCTGACCCTAATTATACATTTTGTACTTACCCCTACCACTTACTGTATTTTGTGTTTTCATCGACTTAAACCCTAAATTTGTAATTTTGTACTAACCCTAACCCTAAATGTATCTTTATATGCTTACCCTTAATCCTAACTGTGTGTTTTATACTAACAATAACCCTAATTATATGTTTTACGCTAACCTTTACCCTAATTGTATAATTTTGTACTAACCCTAACCCTAAATGTGTCTTTATATGCTAAAACCTTAGCCTAATTGTGTGTTAAGTATTTTCCCTAACCCTAATTTTATGTTTAAGACTAACCCTTATTATGCGTTTTTGTACTTACCCTTACCCTGATTGTATAGTTTTGTACTAACTCTAACCCTAAATGTATCTTTATATGCTAACACCTAACTCTAACTGTGTGTTTTATACTAACCCTAACCCTAAGTATATGTTTTAAACTAACCCTAACCTTAATTATACGTTTTTGTACTAACCCATATCATAAATGTATTTTTTGTACTAACCCCTACCACTAATTTTGTGTTTTCATCGACTATAACCCTAATTGTATAATTTTGCACTAACCCTAACCCTAAATGTATCTTATATGCTAACCCCTAACCCAAATTGTGTGTTTTATCCTAACCTTAACTCTGATAACATGTTTTACACTAACCTTAACCCTAATTATGCGTTTTTGTACTAACCCTTACCCTAATTGTATAATTTTGTACTAACCCTAACCGTAAATATATCTTTTCTTGCTAACACCTGACCCTAAATGTGTGTTTCCAATAACCCTGACCCTAATTATACATTTTTGTACTAACCCTTATCATAAATGTATTTTTTTGTACTAACCCCTACCACTTATTTTGTGTTTTCATCGACTAAAACCCTAGATTTGTAATTTTGTACTAACCCTAACCGTTAATGTATCTTTATATGCTTACCTTTAACCCTAACTGTGTGTTTTATACTAACCATAACCCTAATTATATGTTTTACACTAACCCTTACCCTAATTGTATAATTTTGTACTTACCCTAACCCTAAATGTGTCTATATATGCAAAACCCTTACCCTAATTGTGTGTTTAATATTTTCCCTAACCCTAATTTTATGTTTAAGACTAACCCTTATTATGCGTTTTTGTACTAACCCTTACCCCGATTGTATAGTTTTGTACAAACCCTATCCCTAAATGTATCTTTATATGCTAACACCAAACTCTAACTGTGTGTTTTATACTAACCGTAACCCTAATTATATGTGTTACACTAACCCTAACCCTAATTATACGTTTTTGTACTAACCCTTATCATAAATGTATTTTTTGTACTACCCCCCTACCACTATTTTTTTGTTTTCATCGACCCTAATTGTATAATTTTGTACTAACCCTTACCATAAATGTATCTTTATATGCTAACCCCGTACCCTAACTTTGAGTTTTATACTAACCCTAACCCTAATTATAGGTTTTACACTAGCCCTTACCCTAAATGTATCTTAGCTGCTTACCCCTAACCCTAATTGTGTGTTTTATACTACCCCTAACACTAATTATATGTTTTACACTAATCCTTACCCTAATTGTATATATTTGTACAAACCCTTACCATAAATGTATCTTTATATGCTAACCCCTAACCCTAACTGTGTGTTTTATACTTACCCTTTCCCTTATTATATGTTTTAAACTAGCCCTTAACCTAATTGTTTAATTTTGTACTAACCGTAACCATAAATATGTCTTATATGGTTACCCCTAACCCTAATTATATGTTTTACACTAACCCTAACCCTAATTATACGTTTTTGTACTAACCCTTATCATAAATGTATTTTTTTTTGTACTAACCCCTACCACTAATTTTGTGTTTTCATCGACTATAACCCTAATTCTATAATTTTGCACTAACCCTAACCCTAAATGTATATTATATGCTAACCCCTAACCCAAATTGTGTGTTTTATCCTAACCTTAACTCTAATAACATGTTTTACACTAACCTTAACCCTAGTTATGCGTTTTTGTACTAATCCTTACCCTAATTGTATAATTTTGAACTAACCCTTACCATAAATGTATCTTAATATGCTAACCCCTAACCTTAACTGTGTGTTTTATACTAACCTTAACCTAATTATATGTTTTACACTAGCCTTTACCCTAATTGTAAAATTTGTACTAACCCTAACCCTAAATGTATCTTTATATGCTAACCCCTTACCCTAATTGTGTTTTTCATACTACCCCTAACCCCAATTATGTTTTACACTAACCCTAATCCTAATTATGCGTTTATGTACTTATCCTTACCCTAATTGTATAATTTTGTACTAACCCTTACCAGAAATGTATCTTTATATGCTAACCCCTAACCCTAACTTTGAGTTTTATACTAACCCTAACCCTAATTATAGGTTTTACACTAGCCCTTACCCTAAATGTATCTTAGCTGCTTATTCCTAACCCTAATTGTGTGTTTTATACTACCCCTAACACTAATTATATGTTTTACACTAATCCTTACCCTAATTGTATAATTTTGTACAAACCCTTTCCATAAATGTATCTTTATATGCTAACCCCTAACCCTAACTGTGTGTTTTATACTTACCCTTTCCCTAATTATATGTTTTAAACTAGCCCTTAACCTAATTGTTTAATTTTGTACTAACCGTAACCCTAAATATGTCTTATATGCTAACCCCTAACCCTAAATATATGTTTTACACTAACCCTAACCCTAATTATTCGTTTTTGTACTAACCCCTATCATAAATGTATTTTTTGAACTAACCCCTACCGCTATTTTTTTTTTTGTTTTCATCGACCACAGGCCTAATTGTATAATTTAGTACTAACTCTAACCCTAAATGTATCTTATATGCTTACCCCTAACCCTAAATGTGTGTTTTATACAAATCCTAATCCTAATAATATGTTTTACACTTTTCGTAACCCTTATTATTCGTTTTTGTACTAACCTTTACCCTAATTGAATAATTTTGAACTAACCCTAATCCTAAATGCATCTTGATATGTTAACCCTTAACCCTAACTGTGTGAATTTTACACTAACCCTTACCCTAAGTACATGTTTTACACTAACCATGACCCTAATTATACATTTTTGTACTAATCTTTATCATAAATGTAGTTTTTGTACTAACCCCTACAACTCATTTTGTGTTTTCATCGACTATAACCATAATTGTATACCCTAATTGTGTTTTATATTTACCATTACCCTAATAATATGTTTTACACTTACCCTAACCCTAATTATACGTTTTTGTACTAACCCTTATCATAAATGTATTTTTTGTACTACCCCCCCTACCACTATTTTTTTGTTTTCATCGACTATAACCCTAATTGTATAATTTTGCACTAACCCTAACCCTAAATGAATTTTATATGCTAACCCCTAACCCAAATTTTGTGTTTTATACTAACCTTTACTCTAATAACATGTTTTACACTAACCCTAACTCTAATTATGCGTTTATGTACTTATCCTTACCCTAATTGTATAATTTTGTACTAACCCTTACCATAAATGTATCTTTATATGCTAACCCCTAACCCTAACTTTGAGTTTTATACTAACCCTAACCCTAATTATAGGTTTTACACTAGCCCTTACCCTAAATGTATCTTAGCTGCTAACCCCTAACCCTAATTGTGTGTTTTATACTACCCCTAACACTAATTATATGTTTTACACTAATCCTTACCCTAATTGTATAATTTTGTACAAAACCTTACCATAAATGTATCTTTATATGCTAACCCCTAACCCTAATTATATGTTTTACACTAACCCTAACCCTAATTATACGTTTTTGTACTAACCCTCATCATAAATGTATTTTTTGTACTAACCCCTACCGCTATTTTTTTTTTTGTTTTCATTGACCATAGGCCTAATTGTAAAATTTAGTACTAACTCTAACCCTAAATGTATCTTGAGAGCCGGTGGTGTAGTGGTTAACGCGTCGGACTGCTAACACCGAGGTTCGTGGTTCGATCCTCGTCAGGGGTGAAAATTTCATGAACCGATTTTCTGACTCTCTCTTCACACCATTTGCGAGGATGGTCTCAAGAAACGATGCTAGTCCTTCGGAAGGGACGATAAAAGGTTGTCCCGTGTATGGGGAGAGTATGTGTGTTTTATACTAATCCTAACCCTAATAATATGTTTTACACTTTTCGTAACCCTAATTATTCGTTTTTGTACTAACCTTTACCCTAATTGAATAATTTTGAACTAACCCTAATCCTAAATGCATCTTGATATGTTAACCCATAACCCTAACTGTGTGAATTTTACACTAACCCTAACCCTAAGTATTTGTTTTACACTAACCATGACCCTAATTATACATTTTTGTACTAACCCTTATCATATTTTTTTTGTACTAACCCCTACCACTTATTTTAATATGGGAATTCGATCTCTCAGATGAGTGCAGATGTTGGTTTGTCATAGGGTGTTGTTTTGTCTTCCTTTACCGGATTTGACACGCTGAATGGACTATTGGCAACGCGACGGGTGTGCTATAGCAAGCAGGAACTGCTTACTCTTCCGGAGCACCTGAGTTCACTCTGGTTTCGACTAGAGTTCGCGTTGTTGATTGATATTCAGTTGTTTTGTGTTTCCATGTTTTACATGTTGTCTGTTTTTGTCCCGTTCTTGTTGGTGTTTGCTGGTTTTGTCTCTGCCCTTTCGGACTTTTGATATTCGGATACCCCATTGGTACCTCTGCTTCTTTAAGTTTTCATCGACTATAACCATAATTGTATAATTTTGTACTAATCATTATCCTAAATGTATCTTATATGCTAACCCCTATCCCTAATTGTGTTTTATATTTATCCTAACCCTAATAATATGTTTTACACTAACCCTAACCTTAATTATGCGTTTTTGTACTAACCCTTACCCTAATTGTATAATTTTGTACTAACCCTAACCGTAAAAATATCTTTTTTTGCTAACACCTGACCCTAATTGTGTGTTTCCAATAACCCGACCCTAATTATACATTTTTGTACTAACCCTTATCATAAATGTATTTTTTTTTGTACTAACCCCTACCTCTTATTTTGTGTTTTCATCGACTAAAACCCTAAATTTGTAATTTTGTACTACCCCTAACCGTAAATGTATCTTTAAATGCTTACCTTTAACCCTAACTGTGTGTTTTATACTAACCATAACCCTAATTATATGTTTTACACTAACCCTTACCCTAATTGTATAATTTTGTACTAACCCTAACCCTAAATGTGTCTTTATATGCTAAACCCTTACCCTAATTGTGTGTTTAATATTTTCCCTAACCCTAATTTTATGTTTTAGACTAACCCTTATTATGCGTTTTTGTACTCACCCTTACCCCGATTGTATAGTTTTGTACAAACCCTATCCCTAAATGTGTCTTTATATGCTAACACCTAACTCTAAATGTGTGTTTTATGCTAACCGTAACCCTAATTATATGTTTTACACTAACCCTAACCCTAATTATACGTTTTTGTACTAACCCTTATCATAAATGTATTTTTTGTACTACCCCCCCCCTAAACCACTATTTTTGTTGTTTTCATCGACTATAACCCTAATTGTATAATTTTGTACTAACCCTAACCCTAAATATATTTTATATGCTAAGCCCTAACCCAAATTTTGTGTTTTATACTAACCTTTACTCAAATAACATGTTTTACACTAACCCTAACTCTAATTATGCGTTTATGTACTTATCCTTACCCTAATTGTATAATTTTGTACTAACCCTTACCATAAATGTATCTTTATATGCTAACCCCTAACCCTAACTTTGAGTTTTATACTAACCCTAACCCTAATTACATAGTAGGCCAACGTTTGTGAAGAGTGCCACGCTTCATGGGTCGATTTTAAATCAATTTGAAATAAGTAATTATGAAGCGAAATTGTAAAAGTCAATTAGAGTTATCTTTCCTTTATCGTATGTACGTCACATGAATAGTACTCAGAAATTAATTATTGTTCGATTTGCTTTTGACTACGATACATGTTTGAAATTTTTTTAGAGAAGATTTTGAAGATTGTATAATGTCTGATAGACCGCGCCGCAACATTCCGGGGATGAACTATAAGGATTTGTCGGAATATGGTTTTCCCGAAGCATCAGCTAGTGTGGATAGAGGTAAAACTCAAAATCGTTCCTCTTTGAAGCGGCGCTTAAATGATGCGTTGTCAGCTGGCAAGGCTACAGAGAAAGAGGGTCAAGCGGAAGATGATCAGGAGTTAGTAGACCTTAGACACGCAGTTGAAGATGCTGACGAGGAACTAGCGAAGGAGAAGGTGAAACTAGAAAAAGCGGCGTTGCGGGAACAGGTAAGAAGAAAACAGGATGAGATAAAGGCGACTAGAGGTGAGAGTGCTAAAGCTAATAAACATTTACTTTTCGAAAAATCTCAAAAAGATGAAAATTTGAATTTGAGTGATCTTCGTCAATTTGAGTATTTAAATGATTTGGTAGATAAAAAGTTATCAAAGCTCGGTCTTCTTGAGGAAATTAATTCTTCTTCAAGTGAGGAAGAGAGTGTTGCTGACAATCTGCCTAAAGAAAATATGAAATCTAGAAAAGCAAAGTCAGGTATCAAATCAAAAGCTGCTGATGTGGTTAAAACTCAATTCAAATGGCCTCATTCGGCTTTTCAATATGAATTTGTTAATGAGTCGGTATCTTTTGAAGATCTTGATATAAAAATGTTCACTGCAGGTGAATTAGAAATTATAACAACTAATGATATTTCTGAAGTGGAAAAAGTTGGTCGACTAAATTTTTTAAAGAAAATTACTTACTACAGTAAAATTTATGCATGAAAGGTTGCTTTCTTTTTATGCGGCTTGGCTAAGGAAAATTGAATTAGGTCAAAAGTCTTGGGCCGATGATTCCTCCGTTATTGAAGTGCCTATCCTTACTCAACACATCCTTCCAAGATCTAAAATGAGTTCATTAAGATCCCGTGAAAAAGACAGTCCATTGAGAGATCAGGTGTGGTTTTGTACTCAGTATAATCGAAATCGCTGTTTAATGAAAGAGGCTCATTATACAGAAATAAAGGGCCAGCAAAGGTAAGTGAAACATATTTGCGCTATTTGTTGGAAAAGAGATAACAAAAAATTAAATCATCCTGAATGTGATAGATCGTGTCCTAACTCTCCATCATCCATCTGACTAGATGGAAGCTTTTCTAAACTTGATCCGGATGCACAAATATTTTATCCAGCTTATTTAAGAAATAAGGGAGGTTTTGTCCATAGTAATTCTTTTTCGAATTGTTCAGTTGATAAATCTATATCTTCGGAAAATGAATCAAATGGTTCAAAAGATTCTTTGGATACAAAGTTTAATCATGATACAAAGACAAAAAACGTTTGTGAAGAGTGCCACGCTTCATGCACGTGAAAGACCCCTTTGTGGACCGCCAAGTAGTGCACCACATAGGCTAAATTTTCCGCCCCTACCCACCTCTCCCCTTTTCCTGTGGTTCTTCAAAATTTACCGGTCCTTTGTGTCCCACCCCATTCCCACATTTCATTTATCATCATCATTTCATGTTCATTTTATCATCCTTTTCATGTCCATCGCCTGTAAATTACCTATATAGCGTTGCACGGGCGTATTACACCAACTCACTCACTCTCACGAGAATACGACATACTAGTTTTAATAGAAAAGGACAAAATTAAACGTAAAGTTTATATTTTTTTAGTATCATGGCTTTGTTTTGTTCCAATGCTTACAATGTGATTTTGTGTCATGCATATCTATACTCAATATCCCTTCAATATATATTTTAATTGCTTGTTTTACTTCTTAAAATCTTTTAATTCTTATTTCACATGGAGTGATATGGTTTCCAATTTCCATATTTTTCTTATGTCTTATGACTTAATTTTTGAATAATTTTTGGTAGAGACTTTGAAGTTTCCCAGGCATGGTATAACAAGAAAATTTGTAAGCTAATGCTCGCTAGTGATACCCCCGCTCCCTAAACTTAACCATGCATACAAGTTGAAATACTCGGTAAACAGGAAGTAGTTGACCTAGGAACATAAAATTGGTATACATCATATGGTACTATAGGATAAAGCTGTATACAAAATATCAGACATCTATCTCATGTCGTTGCTTGGGAAATTGTGACAGAAATTTTGCATTTATGTCCATTATGTGTAAAAACCTAATAATTCGGTCAAAAGGAAGTAGACTACCTAGGGGCCAAAAAATAGGTATACATATGATACTATAGGATAAAGCTGTATACAAAATATCAAAACTCTATCTCATGTGGTTCTTCGAAGCGGGGGTATAATTAGAGATGAATGATAAAATTTTTAATCTGTTTTAGGTTGATCATATTAACAATAAATACCGTTCTTTCATTTCTTTGATAACATCTGCTATAATATTGCACTTGGTCAAATCTTCGGTCTTCGAAACACTCAGTATGGATTTATACTCATATGAACTGCCTGGTTCTAAATGTTATCTTCCACAGCCTAAAGTAAATAACAACATTAGACTGTTAACTTTACTTCAAATTACATGTTTTTTTTTATATTATATACTTTCCTTTTAGATACATTCTTCATCTAGTCTCGTATCAAATTGTCCTACCGGACTCGTCTGATACTCACCTAGATATAGATAATATCAAAAAGGAAAAAAAAACATAATATACTATACAAGATATTTCATTGGCAAATCACTGCGCGCAATAGTGAGCTTATAATCATCATTAAAGAAAAATATAAATATGTACATGAAAGTAAGGATAAGAGGACTATTTAACTTAAAACAATTGTATGATTGGTAATATTAGGAAAAAAAAACTAATAGTAATGCGCAAAAAAATGTGTAAATTAAAATGGTTATTTGAATGGAAGGGGTGGTTTCTTAGGAGGGAGAAGCCCCAAACATTTACCTTTTCACCTCTTCAGAAAATGAGCTAGAAAAATTATAATTGCTTGGGATAATTGTGTTATCTACTCAAACAGAGAGAATGTGATTGACAGTATTCTAATGCTTACTATATATTTGATTAAAGTTATCCGAGGCAATATGCACAAGTTATGGGCATATTGCAGGAATATGTTTTAAATGAATCTTTCACCGGACTATATTCTAAATTAAGATATTAAGTTATTGCTTTACTCCCAAGCAGCACGATTTCGGCTATATCCGGGAGATGAACATGAAAGTGGTGATACAATGAACATGACATGATGATGAAGTGGAGGAAATAGGGACACAAGGCCAATCGGGTAGGAGAGTTTTGACTGCCACTTCAAAAAGGAGTGATGGGGATGGACTGAAATTTAAGCCTCCTGCATAAGATCCTACGGGTCCTACTCTTACCGAGTCCTGCAGCAGGGTTCTTCAACGTGCGAGGAACGTGACATTTTTTCCAACACGGAGCGCCACTACGGTTTGCGGTCAGGTTTTAAATTCAATTCAAAACCTTCTTTGGAAAAAGACACAAATAGATTGGTAAAACAATTATTGACAGGTATCCTTTTTGAGAAAATCTCAGGCAGTGTTCGTGTTTCTTTTTGGATCAATTAAGTCAGATGTATGTGTTGACATTAATAGGTCAAAGATAAATGACTGGTGAACTGTGAAGAAGGAGTAGTATGCCAAGACTCAAAGGCTAGTATGTGATTAGAGGCTAAAATTTGTAGCTATAGTGAGGTGTTGATTAAATAACCAATAGGAACAAATACATGAGATGGAAAAAGCAAAATGACTAAGTTGTTTAAAAATGTTCAGTGATATTTCTAAAAGTCGTCATGATAAACGTTTTAGGTATTGTCAGTTCCTTTATTCAATGGAGTTCGCGTTGTTGATTGATATTAAGTTATTTTGTGTTCTATGTTTTACATGTCTGGTTTTGTTCCGTTCTTGTAGGTGTTTACTGGTTTTGTCACACCCCTTTCGGACTTTTGACATTCGGATATCCCATTGGAACCTCTGCTTCTTTTAAACCCCTAAATAGCCTTATCACATTCAATACATAACTTGTGTCTATGCTTTGTCCGGTCAGTGGTTAACGTGTGGGGGGGGGTTAACTTCCATTTTGAAGGAAAGTACATATGTGCTACCCAAAAAGGGTTACATTTTAGGAGTGCTCAATATGTGAAAAGGATGGAAATTTCAGATGTTGCAAATATGATAAGGTATACTTTTCACCAATGTTCATATTTCAATTGAAAGAGTGGCCGAGCATTCACGTTTTGCCTCCATGTTCCCTTATTGTACAGGCTTAAGATAGTTTTACCATTCAAACATTGATTTTAATAGGATATCTATTTATATGTTAAGATTAAGCATATCCGATGTGATTTTATATCCATTAAAATAATATACATGAATGTGTGTCTTTTTTAAGCAGACCAATATATTAATGGTGTGGGTATAAAATTTCTGGGCCGCACATCTGTACCTGAAATTCTTGGAGTTATCCCCCCACCGTGGTGTTCAGATCACACGGGACCAACATCAGATACGATTTTTTTTGTTAATAATTATTTTTTTTTTATAAATTTGAGCGAACGTTGAAGACTTTTTGTGTGTGATCATTAATAAAGAAATTTAAGTAATTGATTTTATTATTCTGTTCTTTTTGATCATCATTTTATATTAACATTGTAGACTTGGAATGTATGATATGTTTTGAATGTCTGATGTATCGCATACAATTCACACGTAGAAAAAAAAAATGATATGAAGTAAATGTACGAGTGACAATATTTACCACATACATTACATGAAGAAAGATAAACCCTTCGAAATCATGACATATCCTACACCACCACCACCCCCTAAAAGAAGCAAAAAAAAAAAAAACCAACACTGTACATGAGGGATGAGACTTGTCATTACAAAAATGTGAAAGATTGAACAAATGAACTTTAATGCATGGAGAAGTTCAAATGAAAACGGACACATATGTATGTTAAAAAGAAAATGATTTATTTACAAACATGAATAAATTTTAGTGAGTGAGTGAGTTGTTGTATTACGCCCGTGCAACGCTATATAGGTTATTTACAGGCGATGAACATGAAATGATGATGATAAATGAAATATGGGGATGGGGTGGGACACAAAGGACCCGTAAATTTTGAAGAACCACAGGAAAAGGGGAGGGGTTGGTAGGGGCGGAAAATTTAGCCTATGTGGTGCACTACTTGGCGGTCCACAAATGGGTCTTTTACGTACATGAAGCGTGGCACTCTCCACACACGTTGGCCCACTATGGTCGGCGGTCAGGGTTTCCGTATTATAGACCTGACAACCCCCGCGGACGAGGGCTTCCCTATTCAACCACCTAGGGTACACACTTGGTCGATCTGTGGGCTGAGCACTGACTCGACGTCAGAATCGAAAACAGTTTTGGTGCAACACCCTAAGGATCATTCATCCAAAGATATATAGCTAATGGCAAAACTACGACAAAATTTATATAGTTGACTCAAAAGATAAAAGCACAAAAATGTGTCCCGTTCTTAATAAATTATGGTAATTAATAAGCAAATAGTCATTGAATTCTACACTAATAAGATAAAACAAACTTTTTTAAACCACATACCTTTTTTAACAGGAAGTTGGCAGATCTAAATGGAGTTAAATGGTCGCTAAGTGTGCAGTATGAGAAAACAGCACCAAAGCATCACAGACATACACCGCAACATCCTCCACCTGTTGGGCTGAACTCCTCACCAAGTATCTCATAGGACATTTTACATGAGAATAATGAATCGGTCCAGTTAGAGTGAGTGAGTGAGTTGGTGTTTTACGCCCGTGCAACGCTATATAGGTTATTTACAGGCGATGAACATGAAAAGGATGATAAAATGAACATGAAATGATGATAAATGAAATATGGGGATGGGGTGGGAAACAAAGGACCGGTAAATTTTGAAGAACCACAGGAAAAAGGGGAGAGGTGGGTAGGGTCGGAAAATTTAGCCTATGTGGTGCACTACTGGGCGGTCCACAAAGGGGTCTTTTACGTGCATGAAGCGTGGCACTCTCCACACACGTTGGCCCACTATGGTCGGCGGTCAGGGTTTCCGTATTATAGACCTGACAACCCCCGCGGACGAGGGCTACCCTATTCAGCCACCTAGGGTACACACTTGGTCGCTCTGTGGGCTGAGCACTGACCCGACGTCAGAATCCCAAGACCCTTAGTCGCCTCTTACGACAAGCTAGGCTCTGCTGCGGGCCTATTCGCCACCCGGGCCCCGCACGGGACCGGTCCAGTTAGATCTAAAACTCTTTTATATGTTCAATTGTTTAAAAATAGATAAAACAAAGGTTGGTGACATTTTTTTCGTTCCCCATCTTCCGCATCATGACAAGTGTCTTCATCTTTCGGCAGCTTATACTAGTTTTTAGCCACCTGACTTCATTTGTACTTACCCAATTCTTCAGTTGCCTGCGTTAAATTCTCCATGCATGGACCCTTTTGATAATATGATGCCAGACTTTTCTAGAAAACCAGAGTTACCAGAATTTTTACTTCTTTTGCCACTTGACTCCTAGCAATTAGATATAAATATTGAAGAAGACATCATCCAAAACTTTGTAGAGAACTATGGACCACCACTGTATGCTATTCCTCCAAGCACTCAGGTGTATAAATCTCCAATTCAACCATCACCACATGACAGTTTGTTCCTTTTCATCCTACCACAATTTGTCAGACAGAGGGTTTCGACATCATCTTGAATTGATAATTGATTGGTTTGCACATCCCAGCCGACAATCTGCTTGAAACCAATCCAGGTCTTCTAAAGAAGATATGTGGCCTCAACGCTGACTTTCTTTCCCATCATCTCTACTGTGGCACCTGCAAGAAGCTTTTAACTGGTGATGTAGAAAACTGACTCCGGGCTGCACAGGAAAGAAAGCGAACTATTTTGTCACAGGATCTATGAGAACCCAACTAAAAGAAATTTTACAAAGAGATGGTATGTGGGACCTGCTTCAAGACTACACCAACAGTCCACAACAAATAGTACCATCTCTGATCTTCTCGATGATACAGAATATAGAAAACTTAAGAAGACTGGTGAATTTTTAGCAGGCAAGAACAACATCATACTCTCCTTTTTTACAAATGGCATTCCACTTTTCCAGAGTTCCAAAGTTTCACTGCGGCCAGTGTATCTCTTGGTGAACGAACGTTCACCTAAGCAGCGATTTTCCCGAAAGAACATGGTATTGTGGGGAATATGGAAGGGATGTAACAAGCATGAGATGAACATATTCCTGAGACCTCTTGTTGAAGACTAAGTCCAAGTAAGCCTTTAAGTTAATTTCAAACATACATGTACACTACACATGTAAAATACATACAGTAGTTAAATATGTATATTTTATTTATACACTGGTATCTACACATGTACATTGTGATTGTCAACACAGGCATTTTAAAGAAAATTGAAAAATTAACATACATGTACACTACACATGTAAAATACATACAGTATTTATTTAAAGGATGTCTGGGCCACCACGGAAATCCAGACGACTTTCCAAGGAAAAATCAACACCTGATACATCAAACATCACAGAGATTGAACATGTACCTGAAGAAACAAGACCAATCATGTACGTTCTAGACCCAAGATGGACAGTCAATTATTTTTGACACTTGCATCATATGGGGGACTTACAAAGCATATTTGTCACATGCAACCCAATATTAAAATTATATATATAAAAAAAGTTTTTTATTTTATCCCTTAACTTGTTAAAAAAATATAAATTGCATTGTACATAAATAAAATAGCATTTTTGCCACTTTTGGGCCCCTCATTCCTAAACCAAAAAAGAAGGGACATCCAAAATCATCCTCATCCCTGTTATCGTAAGTAACATAACTGTAAAGTTTCATAGCATTTGGTCAACCAAAACAAAAGTTTTTGTACAAAAAAAAGTTGATTTTTTTCGGCCACTTTAGGGCCCTTTATTTCTAAACCCCCCAAAAAATAGGAGACACCCAAAATCAGCCATGCCCTTCCTTTCCTTTTCAAAGCTTTAAGTTATACGTTCAAATTTCAAAATTATTTAAAACCTAAGGTTCTTCCTACCCCAGACATAGGTTGATCATCTTATTAATAATTTGGTTCCCAATTTGGTATTTTTGGTTTTATTGTTCTATGCTCTTCATAATCATATAGTGTTGGGCATTTTCAATATTTTTGGTAGAGCCCCTCTTGTGAGTCTTGGATAGACGAAACGCGCGTCAGGTGTAGCAAAATTTATTGTCTGGAACTTTGTTGTCATTTTTATTTCTGGTAAGTATCAATACTGTAAAGTTTCATAGCATTTGGTCAACCAGAACAAAAGTTAATGTGGAAACTAAGAAAAAAGTCACTTTTTGGTCCCTTAACCTTAAGGGTCCTAATTTCTATACGAAAAAAAGCGGTGACACCCAAAATCAGCCCCACTCTTCCTTTTATAGTAAGTAACATTACTGCAATTGACCAACCAGAACAAAAGTTATTGTGGAAACAAATAAACAAGAGGCTCCCAGGAGCCTGAATCGCTCACCTGGTCTTGATGTCAACCCTATGAAGACTTTTGTAGAGCTAAATGAGCTGAATGTTTAAGCAAGCAAAAGCTTTTCTCTATCTGCAATAGTTTTCATTCTATAGACCAAAAACACAATTTTTCGCCTTTAAGGGGCTGTTACCCCTATAAAGGGTCATCAGACAACTTAAACCCTATGGAGACTTTTGTAGAGCTAAATGAGCTGAATGTTTAAGCAAGCAACAGCTTTTCTTTATCTACAATAGTTTTCATTCTATAGGCCAAAAACATGCAAAAACGCTATTTTTCACCTTTAAGGGGCTTTAACCCCTATAAGGGATTATCTGACAACTTTGACCTTATGAAGACTTTTGTAGAGCTAAATGAGCTGAACATTTAAGCAAGCAACAGCTTTTCTCTATCTGCAATAGTTTTCATTCTATAGGCCAAAAACATGCAAAAACGCTATTTTTCGCCTTTAAGGGGCTTAAACCCCTATAAAGGGTCATCTGACAATTTCGACCCCATAGAGACTTTTGTAGAGCTAAATGGACTGAACATTTTAGCCAGCAACAGCTTTTCTCTATCTGCAATAGTTTTCATTCTACAGGCCAAAAACACTATTTTTTGCCTTTAAGGGGCTGTAACCCCTATAAGGGGTCATCTGACAACTTCGACCCTATGGAGACTTTTGTAGAGCTAAATGAGCTGAACATTTATGCAAGCAACAGCTTATCTCTATCTACAATTGTTTTCATTCTATTGGCCAAAAACATGCAAAAACGCTATTTTTCACCTTTAAGGGGCTGTAACCCCTATAAGGGGTCATCTGACAACTTCGACTCAAAAGACTTTTGAAGAGCTTTTGATGCTGAAGCAGTAGGGTGGCATCAGATTTCATCTATCTCTTATACTTTTTGATTTACAAGCCAAAAACAGTAGTCTGACCCCCCAGGTCTATTTTTAGTAACGGCAGCCATGTTGTTTGGACAGCGGTCACCATTTGTGCAATCTTGGTAGAGGACATCCCATAGATGAAGTGTGCAAAGTTTCAAAGCAATCCCTTCAGTTGTTTCGGAGAAGATTATCAAAGAAAAGTTAACGACGACGACGACGGACGACGACGACGACGGACGCCAAGTGATGGCAATAGCTCACATGGACCTTTGGTCCAGGTGAGCTAAAAAGTCGCTTTTTGGTACCTTTTTTTAGCTCACCTGGCCAAAGGTCATGTGAGCTATTGCCATCACTTGGCGTCAAACTTCTCCTCTGAAACAGCTGAACAAAATCAAACCAAATTTGGTCTGATGGTACCTAAGGGTATTCCCCACAGAACTGATGTGGGGATTTTTGATTCGTCGAAAAACATGGCTGCCGTCGCTAAAAATAAACCAGGGGGTCAGACTACTGTTTTTGGCTTGTTAATCAAAAAGTATAAGAGATAGATGAAATCTGATGCCACACTACTCCTTCAGCATTATAAGCTTTGGTCCAAGTTGTCAGATGACCCCTCTTAGGAGTTACAGCCCCTTAAAGGTGAAAAATAGCGTTTTTTCATGTTTTTGGCCTATAGAAAGAAAACTATTGTAGATAGAGAAAAGCTGTTGCTTGCTTAAATGTTCAGCTCATTTAGCTCTACAAAAGTCTCCATAGGGTCGAAGTTGTCAAATGACACTTTTAAGGGGTTACGGCCCCCAAAATGATGTTTTTTCATGTTTTTGGCCTACAGAAAGAAAACCATTGCAGATAGAGAAAAGCTGTTGCTTGCTTAAATGTTCAGCTCATTTAGCTTTACAAAAGTCTCCATAGGGTCGAAGTTGTCAGATGACCCCTTGTAGGGGTTACGGCCTCTAAAATGATGTTTTTTCATGTTTTTGGCCTTTAGAAAGAAAACTATAGCAGATAGAGAAAAACTGTTGCTTGCTTAAATGTTCAGCTCATTTAGCTCTACAAAAGTCTCCATAAGATCTAAGTCCTCTGATGACCCTTAATAGGGGTTACGGCCCCTAAGATAACCTTTTTCATGTTGTTGACCTATAGAATGAAAACTATAGCAGATAGAGAAAAGCTGTTGCTGGAACTTTGTTGTCATTTGTATTTCGAACACACGTGAAGGTTAGCACTGCTGGTGGAGTATAAATTCCCCGAGGTTAGCCCGCTCCGGCACCAACACTTTTGAGTTGGAGAATACATCAAAGCTTTAAATTATCCGTCTAAATTTCAAAATTGTCTAAACCCTAAGGTTCTTCCTACCCCAGACATAGGTTGAATATCTTAGTAATAATTTCGTTCCCCAGTTTGGTATTTTTGGTTATACCGTTCTATGCTCTTCATATTCGTACAGTGTTTGGCATTTTCAATATTTTTGGCAGAGCGCCTCTGATGAGTCTTGAATAGACGAAACGCGCGTCAGGCGTAGCAAAATTTATTGTCTGGAACTTTGTTGTCATTTGTATTTCGAACACACGTGAAGGTTAGCACTGCTGGTGGAGTATAAATTCCCCGAGGTTAGCCCGCTCCGGCACCAACACTTTTGAGTTGGAGAATACATCAAAGCTTTAAATTATCCGTCTAAATTTCAAAATTGTCTAAACCCTAAGGTTCTTCCTACCCCAGACATAGGTTGAATATCTTAGTAATAATTTCGTTCCCCAGTTTGGTATTTTTGGTTATACCGTTCTATGCTCTTCATATTCGTACAGTGTTTGGCATTTTCAATATTTTTGGCAGAGCGCCTCTGATGAGTCTTGAATAGACGAAACGCGCGTCAGGCGTAGCAAAATTTATTGTCTGGAACTTTGTTGTCATTTGTATTGCTTAAATGTTCAGTTTATTTAACTCTATAAAAGTCTCAATAGGATTGAAGTTGTCAGATGACCCTTAATAGGGGTTACGGCCCCTAAAATAACCTTTTCATGTTTTTGGCTTTTTGAATGAAAACTATGACAGATAGACTAAAGCTGTTGCTTGCTTAAATGTTCAGCGCATAAAGCTCTACAAAAGTCTCCATAGGGTATAGGGGTTACGGTCCCTAAAATAATTGGTTTTTCATGTTTTTTTCGTGAAAACACCAGGTTTCTTTCCTTGTAATGCACATGGTCGATATCCTCGGTGCTGAATTTGGCTTCCTTGTTCGAACGTTTTGGTTTTGAGTACTTTTCGTTTTCAACTGTTTTGGATTTTGACCTTCCAATGTTCTGGTTTAAATGCTACTGATGAGAGGTTACTCCTTGAAATATCGATATATAGCATATCTAAATTAACCGTTTGTACCCGCGTTTTGGTATTTGTAATTTTGTCCTATAGAATGAAATAGAAATGACAACAAAGTTCCAGACAATAGTAACTATAGTAGATAAAGAAAAAAAACTGTTGCTTGCTTAAATCTTCAGCTCATTTAGCTCTACAAAATATAGGGTTGACATCAAGACCAGGTGAGCGAATTAGGCTCCTGGGAGCCTCTTGTTTCTAAACGAAATTCCACAAGAGGAGGTGCACATCTTCAATATATCTGTAATCGCTATGTAAGATTTCAGAAAGATCCAGCATTTGGTTTTTGAGATTCAGATAAACAAGACAGACACCCCATAGCGGGACGGACGGACGGAGTGACCCGACTACTAGACCTGCTTTCGCCTTCGGTGACGCAGGTAATAAGTAACGGGACAATTGACCAAACTATTAAAAAAACATATAGAAAAAGCTGTACCTGAAATTACAGCATAAGTAGTATATGTATTGCGACATTAGGGAGTGATTAGACAACCTATTGACATTTCTTATGTTCCATCCAATGTGTCAAACATAAACAAAGGTAGCAAACGTGGTACAACTAGACAATGCAAATAATGTTGCAAATCAAAACATGTACAAGTGAAGGCAACAGTTCCATTAATTTTTCAAAAGAATGCATTTCAAAACCATTGGCTCTCGGTAAAGATCCTAAGATAAAAGCAAAAATCTGAGTTAATGAATACATTGATCTGGACATGTTGCTTAATCGTAAGTTTCCCAAAGTTCGATTTCAACCTGATGAAACACTCAGTGGTAACATGAGTTGGGAGAAACAAGAAATGGAGATTCGACAATATTGCACACTGGCTCTCTGCATTTCATATTTTTGTTAATATCTATGTTGCAAAATTTCCACAAGAAGCAGGGTCTTTGATGAAATATGCAAACACAATCCAAACGTTGGTCAGAAGGTCCTGTGAAGTAGCAGCGTTCATATATGATAGGGCTTTAAGAGTGGAAAGAGCATGACTTCAACTATTCACCTTGGGATCAAGTAAATACAGAGTTATACTCAGAAGCTTTGTCTCTGAGCTTAGATTACAAATGACAATACGTTTTGCTACGCCTGACGCGCGTTTCGTCTATTTAAGACTCATCAGAGGCGCTCTACCAAAGATATTGAAAATGCCAAACACTATATGATTAGTGAGTGCGTACGTGAGTTGTACGCCCGTGCAACGCTAAAAAGGTTATTTACAGGCGATGAACATGAAAAGGATGATAAAATGAACATGAAATGATGATGATAAATGAAATATTGGGTTGGGGTGGGACACAAAGGACCGGTAAATTTTGAAGAACCACAGGAAAAAGGGGAGAGGTGGGTAGGGGCGGAAAATTTAGCCTATGTGGTGCACTACTTGGCGGTCCACAAAGGGGTCTTTTACGTGCATGAAGCGTGGCACTCTCCAAACCCGTTGGCCCACTATGGTCGGCGGTCAGGGTTTCCGTATTATAGACCTGACAATTCCCGCGGACGAGTGAGTGAGTGAGTGAGTTGGTGTTTTACGCCCGTGCAACGCTATATAGGTTATTTACAGGCGATGAACATGAAAAGGGTGATGAAATGAACATGAAATGATGATGATAAATGAAATATGGGGTGGGATGGGAAACAAAGGACCGATAAATTTTGAAGAACCACAGGAAAATGGGAGAGGTGGGTAGGGGGCTGAAAATTTAGCCTATGTGGTGCACTACTTGGCGGTCCACAAAGGGGTCTTTTACGTGCATGAAGCGTGGCACTCTCCACACACGTTGGCCCACTATGGTCGGCGGTCAGGGTTTCCGTATTATAGACCTGACAACCCCCGCGGACGAGGGCCACCCTATTCAGCCACCTAGGGTACACAATTGGTCGCTCTGTGGGCTGAGCACTGACCCGACGTCAGAATCCCAAGACCCTTATTCGCCTATTCAGCCACCTAGGGTAAACACTTGGTCGCTCTGTGGGCTGAGCACTGACCCGACATCAGAATCCCAAGACCCTTAGTCGCCTCTTATGGCAAGCTAGGCTCTGCTGCGGGCCGTGAACAAATAAAATATAGTGAATTTTTGTGTCAAGTTCTGCACACACGTTCAGGGACTTGTGACCATAGTTTGGTTATTCACTCGACCGAATTAATTACCCTATAATTAATCTATTTTTTTTTTTAATTTTAGAACAATCCAGAAAAGATAGTTTTGCCACCAATGACGTCCCCTTGCTTTCCAGGGAGAAAAAATGAACAGACAGACACTTGTACAACCATTGAAAAGAAAACTTTGAGGGGTAAATGTCGTATATTTAAAAGATTTTTGAATCTACAAGAGGGTTTACTCCTTTAGCTTTAACCAAATAAAATTTCTATAAATTGCATGATTGCAAGAAAAAATATAGGTTCAGCCTTGTTTTTTTTCTTTAATTGATAAAGCAAATTAGATCAATCTGCAATCAAATGTCATCATTATGGAAAGGGTAACTTTCACATATATTTTATGCATGACAAAATTTGGTTAAGGCACCTAACACAGGTTATACACATTAGGGGTCAATGATGTTTTACATCATAAAATTCCAACAAGCAATGCAATAAAAATTTTCAAATGGGGCTACATGTATCTCAAAAAATATTTTGCGGACTATCCTGTAAAAATGAACTTTATATTTAATTCACCGTACTCAACCGCGTTGCAAAATATCATTCAAATCTAAATTGACCCGTTTTTATTAGTGATCATCTGGAAACCTTCAGGGATGTAGACACCGAATGAAACGGAGAGTAAAACATAATTAATTCCTCACCACTTTGTGTGACAGGGTATAAAAAATAACTATCAATGGGTTTACCATTTTGATACCACATTGTTATGAGTGAGAGAATCCTTTTTACTGGTATTTGTTAGTTAAAAGCAAATACTGATAATTATATTTTGTTTATTATGGGAAGGCATATGAATTGGTAGGAAAGAGAACTGTTGAAAGCAAGATTTATTATCCTCTCTCAGACGAAGAGGCACTACTTGTTTCTAATGATGCTAGGTCGATATCCTCAGAGCCTAGGACATTGCTGGGCTTGGCTTCCTTTTTTGACCGTTTTAGTTTTGAGTTATTTTCTTTCAATTAATTATGGGTTGTCTATCTTTCGATTTGTTTATTAAAACGTCATTCATTGCATGAAATATGCATATATGTATATAGCGTTACAACACTGTGGAATTCCATTTTTAGCTCACCTGGACCGAAGGTCCATGTGAGCTATTGCCATCACTTGGCGTCCGTCGTCGTCGTCGTCCGTCGTCGTCCGTCGTCGTTAACTTTTCTTTGAAAATCTTCTCCTCTGTAACGACTGAAGGGATTGCTTTGAAACTTTGCACACTTCATCTATGGGATGTCCTCTACCAAGATTGCACAAATGGTGACCGCCATCCAAACAACATGGCCGCCGTTACTAAAAATAGACCAGGGGGGTCAGACTACTGTTTTTGGCTTGTATATGAAAAAGTATAAGAGATAGATGAAATCTGATGCCACGCTACTGCTTCAGCATCAAAAGCTCTACTAAAGTCTCCATTGAGTCGAAGTTGTCAGATGACCCCTTATAGGAGTTACGGCCCCTTAAAGGTGAAAAATAGCATTTTTTTATGTTTTTGGCTAATAGAATGAAAACTATGACAGATAGAGAAAAGTTGTTGCTTGCTTAAATGTTCAGCTCATTTAGCTCTACATAAGTCTCCATAGGGTCGAAGTTGTCAGATGACCCCTTATAGGGGGTACAGCCCCTAAAATAACGTTTTTTCATGATTTTGGCCTATGGAATGAAAACTATTGCAGATAGAGAGAAGCTATTGCTTGCTTAAATGTTCAGCTTATTTAGCTCTACCAAAGTCTCCATAGGGTCAAATTTGTCAGATGTCCCCTTATAGGGGTTACGGCCCCTAATATAACGTTCTTTCATGTTTTTGGCCTATGGAAGGAAAACTATTGCAGATAGAGAGAAGCTATTGCTTGCTTAAATGTTCAGTTCATTTAGCTCTACCAAAGTCTTCATAGGGTCAAAGTTGTCAGATGTCCCCTTATAGGGGTTACGGCCCCTAATTTAATGTTCTTTCATGTTTTGGCCTATAAAATGAAAACTATAACAGATAGATAGAAGCAGTTGCTTGCTTAAATGTTCAGTTCATTTAGCTCTACAAAAGTCTCCATAGGGTCGAAGTTGTCAGATGACCCCTTATAGGGGTACAGCCCCTAAAATAACGTTTTTTCATGTTTTTGGCCTATGGAATGAAAACTATTGCAGATAGAGAGAGGCTATTGCTTGCTTAAATGTTCAGTTCATTTAGCTCTACCAAAGTCTCCATAGGGTCAAAGTTGTCAGATGTCCCCTTATAGGGGTTACGGCCTCTAATATAATGTTCTTTCATGTTTTGGCCTAGAAAATGAAAACTATAACAGATAGAGAGAAGCAGTTGCTTGCTTAAATGTTCAGTTCATTTAGCTCTACAATAGTTTTCATAGGGTCAGAGTTGTCAGATGACGCCTTATAGGGGTTATGGCCCTTAAAATAATGTTTTTTCATGATTTGGGCCTACGGCTACAGAATGGAAACTATAGTTGATAGAGAAAATCTGTTACTTGCTTAAATGTTCAGATCATTTAGCTCTAGAAAAGTCTTTTTAGGGTCGACATCGAGACCAGGTGAGCGATTCAGGCTCCTGGGAGCCTCTTGTTTTATGAAAACATCAGAATCTTTTAGTGATCTAAACATTTTACAGTGTTCTGACAGGTGTATTCTGAATATATAATTGAAAATAGCAATTGTTAACTTATTGGTTTTTTTATACAATTTTGGAATCTAAGATAATGTATAAAGATGTTTACATGTAGTATCATTTGATAACTTCATCTACAAATAGACACGTCGTGCATGTTGCACATATATATCATTTTTAGCTCACCTGACCCGAAGGGTCATGTGAGCTATTGTCATCACTTGGCGTCCGTCGTCCGTAAACTTTTTAAAACGTTAACTCCTCTGACACCATAAGTCCAATTGCAGCCAAACTTGGTATGGTTGTTTATTAGCATTCGGTGCTTAGAACTGATGTGGGGATTTTTGATTCGTCGAAAAACATGGCCGCCATGGCTAAAAATAGAACATAGGGGTAAAATGCAGTTTTTTGCAAATAACTCAAAAACGGCTACAGATATCAAAATTCTGGCATTGAATTAAATTGATCAGCACCTCAAGATCTACCTACCCTGAAATTTTGAAGAAAATCCAACCACCCATGTAGGAGTTATTGCCCTTTTTAGTGGATGTTTTGCAAATTGTGCACCTGTTTAGCTCAATATCTTGAAAAGTATACCAGATATTTGAGAAATTTAAATTGCATATTGTTGAGCACATCAAGATCTACAAAATATGTAATAGGGTCAACATTGTAGGACCTTTCCTTTTAGGAGTTGTTGCCCTTAGAATGTCAAAATTGAGCATTTTAACAGCATTCCCTCATTACATTAAAAACGTTAACTCCTCTTACACTTTTAAGTCCAAATGGAACCAAACTTGGTATAGTTGTGTATTAGCCTTAGGTGTATAGAACTGATGTGGGGATTTTTGATTAGTCGTAAAACATGGCCGCTGTGGCTAAAAATAGAACATAGGGGTTAATGGCAGTTTTTTGCAAATAACTCTTAAACGGTGACAGATTTTAAAATTTTGATTAGGAACAAAAGTGATCAGCACCTCAAGATCTACCAGCTCTGAAATTTTGAAGAAAATCCAACAACCCATGAAGGAGTTATTGCCCTTTTTGTGGATTTTTTGCTAATTTTGCACCTGTTTAGCTCAATATCTTGAAAAGTATACCAGATATTTGAGATATTAAAATTGCATATTGTTGAGCACATCAAGATCTACAAAATATGTAACAGGGTCAACATTGTAGGACCTTTCCTTTGAGGAGTTATTGCCCTTAGAACGTCAAAATTGAACATTTGCCCTTAGAACGTCAAAATTGAACATTTAAAAAGCATTTCCTCATTATATTGAAAACGTTAACTCTTCTGACACTTTAAGTCCAATTGGAACCAAACTTGGTATTATTCGTTATTAGCATTAGGTGTATAGAACTGATGTGGGGATTTTTGATTGGTCGTAAAACATGGCCGCTGTGGCTAAAAATAGAACATAGGGGTAAATGGCAGTTTTTTTGCAAATAACTCAAAAACGGTGACAGATTTTAAAAATTTTGATTGGGAGCAAAAGTGATCAGCACCTCAAGATCTACCAGCTCTGAGTGAGCGAGTGAGTGAGTTGGTGTTTTACGCCCGTGCAACGCTATATAGGTTATTTACAGGCGATGAACATGAAAAGGATGATAAAATGAACATGAAATGATAATGATAAATGAAATATGGGGATGGGGTGGGAAACAAAGGACCGGTAAATTTTGAAGGACCACAGGAAAAGGGGAGAGGTGGGTAGGGGCGGAAAATTTAGCCTATGTGGTGCACTACTTGGCGGTCCACAAAAGGGTCTTTTACGTGCATGAAGCGTGGCACTCTTCACACACGTTGGTCCACTATGGTCGGCGGTCAGGGTTTCCGTAATATAGCTCTGAATTTTGAAGAAAATCCAACAACCCATGTAGGAGTTATTGCCTTCTTGTGGATTTTTTTGCAAATTTTGCACCTGTTTAGCTCAATATCTTGAAAACTATACAAGATATTTGAGAAATTTAAATTGCATATTGTTAGGCGCATCAAGATACACAAAATATGTAAAAGGGTCAACGTTGTAGGACCTTTCCTTTTAGGAGTTATTGCCCTTAGAACGTCAAAATTGAACATTTAAAAAGCATTTCCTCATTATATTGAAAACGTTAACTCCTCTGACACTTTAAGTCCAATTGGAACCAAACTTGGTATTATTCTTTATTAGCATTAGGTGTATAGAACTGATGTGGGGATTTTGGATAGGTTGTAAAACATGGCTGCTGTGGCTAAAAATCGAGTGAGTGATTGAGTTGGTGTTTTACGCCCGTGCAACGCTATATAGGTTATTTACAGGCGATGAACATGAAAGGGATGATAAAATGAACATGAAATGATGATGATAAATGAAATATGGGGTGGGGTGGGAAACAAAGGACCGGTAAAGGAGTAGAGCCACGAAGGCCCCAAAATGGCCCAAGAATTCAACTTTGATATATCTGCTTGAAGTTGATGCATTAATGTTCATTAGTCTTTATATTTCATGAATTTCAATATTTTTTTCCTTCACTTATTTATCAATAAGGAGAACAGTGACGTAAAAATGGACTATTTTATGAAAAATAACAATTTGTGACAGTTTTCCTTGATTTTCATGTATAAATCGATGAAAACGAAATGGGCCACACCTGTCGACCAAAATTATTTTGCGATAGAAATGTATATTATGATATTATAAATGAATTATCAAAAAATTACGATGGTCGAGGAATGTGGCCAATACTATTTTTGACGAAATATGCAGAGAAACCAGTGAAAATGTGTGAAAAATGAGGAATTTTCAAATGTATGGCCTGTTTAAAGTCTCAAAGCTAAACCTGTGGTCTAAATAGTTTGCTAAATCTTACAGATATGAAAAGTTTGTTCATACATTAACATATTTTAGTTAAATTTTTGATAAGTTATAGAAGTTGAAAAAATTGTGAAAATACCGGGCCGATTTAGGGCCTTCGTGGCTCTACTCCTTTTGAAGAACCACAGAAAAAGGGGAGAGGTGGGTAGGGGCGGAAAATTTAGCCTATGTGGTGCACTACTGGGCGGTCCACAAAGGGGTCTTTTACGTGCATGAAGCGTGGCACTCTCCACACACGTTGGCCCACTATGGTCGGCGGTCAGGGTTTCCGTATTATAGACCTGACGACCCCCGCGGACGAGGGCTACCCTATTCAGCCACCTAGGGTACACACTTGGTCGCTCTGTGGGCTGAGCACTGACCCGATGTCAGAATCCCAAGACCCTTAGTCGCCTCTTACGACAAGCTAGGCTCTGCTGCGGGCCTATTCGCCACCCGGGCCCCGCACGGGACGGCTAAAAATCGAACATTAGGTTAAACTTCATTTTTTTGCAAATAACTCAAAGATGGTGACAGATTTTTAGATTTTGATTGAGAACAAAAGTGATCAGCACCTTAAGATCCACCATATTGTCAGATGACCCCCTTATTAATCTTATGACCCTTTCATCGTCAAATAGATTTTGCCTAATAACCTTTACTTCAGGCACATATGTCCGGTGAGCGATTCAGGCTCCTGGGAGCCTCTTGTTACTTTCAGAATGATGACCAATTCTGTAATGGCAAAAATGAATGTTAGTGGAAAAAATGGCAAGGCTTTATTTGGAAGTTCAATGTTGTACAAAATTGTTATTAGTAAGTGATTTTTATGTGCCACCTGTGACCAACTTTATATGGTTTTTCGGTCTGTTTGTCCATTCCACTTGGTTTTTTTTTCAATTTCTTGCAAACTACAATAAAAGTTTGTACACTGCCTCATCATCTGCAGCCAACAATGGGCATTTTTATGGCCCGACCACGTATGTGGATCGGCCATATAGTTTTACCCTTGTCCGTCCGTACGTCCGTAACATTTTGGTTAAGTTCTAGGTTAAGGTCCATTACTCGGATACTAGATGTTGGGGGTCAATGATATTTCACCACTAGATTGGCCTAGGGTAGGGCTACACCACCCACTAGAAATAAGGTCATTGTGGCCTATATTTAATGCATGAACGACTTTGGTTAAGTTCTTGGTTAAGGTCCATAACTTGAATACTAGATGACAGGGGTCAATGATATTTCACCACTAGATGTGTCTTGGGTAAAAGACACCACCCACTAGAAATAAGGTCACTACGACCTATATTTTGAGTGAGTGAGTGAGTGAGTTGGTGTTTTACGCCCGTGCAACGCTATATAGGTTATTTACAGGCGATGAACATGAAAAGGATGATAAAATGAACATGACATGATGATGATAAATGAAATATGGGGATGGGGTGGGACACAAAGGAACGGTAAATTTTGAAGAACCACAGGAAAAGGGGAGAGATGGGTAGGGGCGGAAAATTTAGCCTATGTGGTGCACTACTGGGCGGTCCACAAAGGGGTCTTTTACGTGCATGAAGCGTGGCACTCTCCACACACGTTGGCCCACTATGGTCGGCGGTCAGGGTTTCCGTATTATAGACCTGACAACCCCCGCGGACGAGGGCTACCCTATTCAGCCACCTAGGGTACACACTTGGTCGCTCTGTGGGCTGAGCACTGACCCGACGTCAGAATCCCAAGACCCTTAGTCGCCTCTTACGACAAGCTAGGCTCTGCTGCGGGCCTATTCGCCACCCGGGCCCCGCACGGGACCCTATATTTTGAGCATGAATGACTTTGATTAAGTTCTTGGTAAAGGTCCATAACTTGGATACTAGATGTCAGGGGTCAATGATATTTCACCACTAAATGTGTCATGGGTAAGGTGACACCACCCACTAAAAATTAGGTCACTACGACCTATATTTTACATAATAATGACTTTGGTTAAGTTCTTGGTTAAGGTCCATAACTTGAGTACTAGATATTAGGGGTCAATGATATTCCACCACTAGATGTTTCTTGGGTAAGGTGACACCACCCAAGAGAAATTGGGTCACTACGACCTATATTTTACGCATTAATGACTTTGATTAAGTTCTTGGTAAAGGTCCATATCCCAGGTAATACGTATTAGGGGTCAATGATATTTCAAGAACGGGAGGACCATCCTGTGGCTCACAGACACATTTTCTAGTTTCAATAACTGTCAGTCTGAGAGACAAGGTGGACCACTACCACGTCATTTAATGTTGGGAGAATTTGAAAACCTCTGATTTATAACACTTTATTTGAATACCAAAACTTTAAGTTAGTTAGTTATTGCTTTACTCCCAAGCAGCGCAATTTCGGCTATATCCGGGAGATGAACATGAAAGTGGTGATACAATGAACATGAAAAGATGTCGGTAAATTTTAACTGCATTTATCAATACAATACTATAAGCAATATTTTAGTACCAAATTTGACATCAAATGGAATGAGTTGCGCCCGTTGTGATTTCACTTTCGGCGTTGCTCCGTTACGAGAAATGGGACCGCATCGTAGCTCCGCCGATTCAAATATGTCAAAAGAGCTACATTATTGTAGCTAAGTTAATACGAATAACAACATATTTAAAAATTACCAATTGTGGAAATGCAAGCATAAAAACTATTACTACAGATGACCCAAGTTTTAAACTAAAGGCAAAAAAAAAACTAGACGGCAATGTTGCTATGTTCCTTTCAAGGTTAGGGAAATTAATTAGTGGAAAATTAAAGTCTTCTCTTCTATCGAAAATTTTTGTACTGAGATGACCATCATTTGACAAATTCAAGTCCTCGCTCTGACTTTTAAGGTACCAAGGGCTGTGGTCGATCCGTCTGAGTCACATGTGAAACTGGGGAGATAGTTGGCCCCTCCGACACTTTCAAGTTGAGAACGATTTTACCTGCATCTCCAAAAATGTCATTTACGCCATCAACTGTGCCAAGTGCCTAAAACTAACGTAGGAGAAACATATCGTTGACTGGGTGACAGATTTGCTGAACACAGGAGAAGTGTTCTCGAATGCGACGTCCGGGATATGCAGGTAATCGTTCTCCTTGAAACATGCACCGGCGAAAAAACAATTACAGTTTCTTGAGCAAAGTTTAATCAATTTTTAGGCATTTTTCAACCCTTGGGTATAAATGTAAAAAGACAGATATAAATTAGTCATCAAATTCAGGATCAAGATACCAAGTGATGATCTTTGAGTCATGCATCTTTTTAGCCCCTGGAGAAGGACATTGGGCAATCTTGTTTTATTTGTTTTAAAGGATAATTATTTATATTTCTTATTCAGTTATTACCTTTAAAATGTGGCTTCACTTTCCATTTATTTATCTTTTTTATTTATACACAAGCCACAGTGCAACATATTTTTATTAAGTCGCCCACAACTAAGTTTTGGCAACTTATTGTTTTTACCCTGTTTCTTATTATTAAGTCGCCCAAAACTAAGTTTTGGCGACTTATTGTTTTTACCCCGTTTCTTATTATTATTATTATTATTAAGGTCTTTCCCTTTACAGAAGGAAAGACCTTACTGTATTTCTTATGATTATTATTATTAAGGTCTTTCCCTTTACAGAAGGAAAGACCTTACTGTATTTCTTATGATTATTAAGGTCTTTCCCTTCCACAGAAGGAAAGACCTTACTGTATTTCTTATGATTATTATTTTTTTTTTCTGCCGCAGATGTCAAAAAAGTGTCGCGACTTATCATTACGAAACTTAGTACTATTAATTGACACTACCAGGGCTCGACTTGAGTTGGCCTGCGAAACCGATGCTAGACTCCTGGTCATCATTTGTCGCGCAAAAAAAAAATTTTCAATCAACTTCCTGGTTACGCGTTACCTTCACCAATCATCCTATGTGACATATGTAACATCTAAAAATGTCAAGGTCAAAGGTCAAATCTCAAGGTCAGAGGTCATGCTACACCTTGTCTGCAGTATAGCTCAAAAACCATACAAAATGGAAGCAGACATGCAATGAGGAAAATACTCGTCTCATTTAGATCTTTATTTGATATAAAGGGTCGAACACTGTATGACAAACGGTTTTCAGTTATTGCCCTTGACGCGTTTCGGCTTATTCGTTTTTGGCTTATAACTTTTAAACCATCAAAGATAATATAGTAAACATATGGGTTTTTTGTGACCGTCATTAAGAGTCCTTCAATTTAAGACCAAAGTCGAATGGTTATAGGCAGCCATTTTCAAAATGGCCGACACCGTAAACAGTTTTTAAGAAATAACACCTAAACCGTACAAAATTGAAGCGGACAATACATGGGAAATGTGTTCGCCATGTCGAGATCTACAAAAAGTGTTTCAGGTGCGAAAGCGTAAAACTTGTTGTTTTTTGAGTTATCGCCCTTGATTCGTATTTTTAAAATGATTTTTGTTTATAACTTTTTAACCATAAAAGATGGTGAATGAAACATGGGTTTATTTGAAAGAGAATTGAATTACCTACAATTTGAACCCAAACAGTACATGATTCGGTTGAACGGTTTCAAAATGGCGGCCAAAACAAGTTTCGCGAAACACGTTTTTTGCCCATAACTTGAAAACCATAACAAATAGTATAGTAAACATGTATACTTAAATGAATCAGAATGCAAAGAGCTACAATTTGAGTCAGAGGTCATGGGTCAAGGTCATTCCCTAGCAACAAGGTAACCTTAATGAAAAGTCCATAGCAACCATACATATTCTTGAACAAGACTACTTTCTGAGTTTAGATGTAAGTTTTTGCAACCGGAAGTGACATTTAGTCCATAGCAACCAACATAAAAGTCCTTAGCAACCATACTTTTTCTGACTAGGCCCCCTTATCTTCATTCTGGAGCCTATATCACAATAATTGGCAACATCTTGTCATGAACAAAGTGACTCAAATGTCTTAAGTACGTGTATAAAATACCATAACAAAAACATAAGACAGGGAAAGACCTCATATTTGTTCTCTGAACAAATGAGAGTATGTGTGATTCCATCATTTTTTCGTAGAAATTAGGGGCCCAAAAGGGACAAAAAGTTTCAATTTTCTTATTTTCCTCATTAAATTTGTTGTTATTGACCAAATGTTATCAAAATTTGTAGAAATGCTACTTTCCATTTATTGAAGAGTATGTATGATTTTTGGAATACTGTTTTTTTCTCGTTTAGAAATAAGGGACCCAAAAGAGGACAAAAAAGCTTTTGACAAAAGTGTTATCATATGACCTTCTGACTCAGGGCAGATACATGTGATACACAATACATGTGTTTCATATACATTTTTAATTAATGTTCTATACATTCTAGTTATAAGTCATTAAACTAATTATATATTTGAATTTATAAAATCCGTGAAATATACATGTGTTTCATATATAATATTTAGGAATGTTCTATACATTCTAGTTATAAGTCATTTAACTTATTATATATTTCATCTATAAATTTAATGTACAAAACATTAATAATGAAATAAGATTTTCATTATTTCCTGCCATAATATGCATATACACGACAGTACAAGGGCAATCAAAATACAGGTTATTATTAATTCACCATGTATAATTGATTGTGGCGCGGGCTCTGTTATGTTTTTGAAATATATTTGAATTTATAAAATCCGTGAAATATACATGTGTTTCATATATAATATTTAGGAATGTTCTATACATTCTAGTTATAAGTCATTTAACTTATTATATATTTCATCTATAAATTTAATGTACAAAACATTAATAAGATTTTCATTATTTCCTGCCATAATATGCATATACACGACAGTACAAGGGCAATCAAAATACAGGTTATTATTAATTCACCATGTATAATTGATTGTGGCGCGGGCTCTGTTATGTTTTTGAAAAGAAAATTGTTAATGTGTGAGTTTTAACATGCTATTAAGTTGCTTAATATAGTATATAGCAAGTTAATTTCATGGAGGTAAGTTATTTTCAACTTTATCATAATAGGGTTTGTAAAAACATTTTACAAGTTACACTACTGTTCCATAGTCCCGTGCGGGGCCTGGGTGGCGAATAGGCCCGCAGCAGAGCCTAGCTTGTCGTAAAAGGCGACTAAGGGTCTTGGGATTCTGACGTCGGGTCAGTGCTCAGCCCACAGAGCGACCAAGTGTGTACCCTAGGTGGCTGAATAGGGTAGCCCTCGTCCGCGGGGGTTGTCAGGTCTATAATACGGAAACCCTGACCGCCGACCATAGTGGGCCAACGTGTGTGAAGAGTGCCACACTTCATGCACGTAAAAGACCCCTTTGTGGACCGCCAAGTAGTGCACCACATAGGCTAAATTTTCCGCCCCTACCCACCTCTCCCCTTTTCCTGTGGTTCTTCAAAATTTACCGGTCCTTTGTGTCCCACCCCATCCCAATTTTTCATTTATCATCATCATTTCATGTTCATTTTATCATCCTTTTCATGTTCATCGCCTGTAAATAACCTATATAGCGTTGCACGGGCGTAAAACACCAACTCACTCACTCACTCACTACTGTTCCATATGATTTGCGTTAAAATATCGTTTTAAAGGAAGTTTAAAAAATAAAGAAAAGTATTGTCTTTATACGGTATTTTGTTTTACTGGTGACAGTGTAGATGTTGCGAACAAGTAATTATATCCACTTTTTTTTCTAATGTTTATTGCAAAAATGTTTTTAATAGTCATATCGGAACTGTAACCAGATGTTTATATATTTAAGGTAAGTAACAGTTCTGCAAAGTTTCAAAGCATTTGGTCAATCAATACAAGAATTATTCAATGAGTACAATAATTATTGAATGAGAAAAGTACTTTCTTAGCCCCCTTTTGGGCTCCATATTTTTAGACTTAACTTTGGAATGCTCCTTATTTTTAGACAAAACTTTCCAAAAGAAGAGACGATCATATTCAATATATCTATTACCACTGCGTGAACTTTCATAAAAATCTAGTGTATGTTTTTGAGATTGAGATTTCACAAGATTTGTACTTTTGTTCTCCATAACAAGAAAGCACAAAGATGATAGGACAGAGTGACCTGACTCCTATACATGTTTCTGCCTTTGGTAACGCCGGTAAAATATAAATAAATGAAAATATTTCAATTTTTCAAAATACATGTTTTACTCCATCTTTCCATATTTAAATATTATAAACTTATGCTTAACAAAATTTGGAAAAAATTCAAAAACATTTTCTTAGACAACTATTTTACACTTACCTTTTCATCACATCATATCTATTTGATGAAATCTAAAAATAAGTAACAAAAGTTATAAAGAAAATAACCATCATTCCTAGTATATACGTCTTCTTTTTTTCCGTTAATTTTATAAATAACAAGTCCAATAGATGACTGGCTCTGCGTCGCAAGGTAACATGTTGAACCCTGTACCTTTTCGACCAAATATGGATAGTGAATAGTTTTTGACATTCTATGGTGGAATGACAATGCATATTTGTCACCAACAACCAAAGTTAGGTATTTTTAAAATCTTTTACATCCTATCTTAAAAGGTAAGTATCAGAACAGAAAAGTTTCATATTATTTGGTCTATCGGAACAAACGTTATTGCAGGAAATAGTAAAAATGGAAATGGTAACTAACATTACTGTAAACTTTCATAACATTAGGTCAATTTTAACAAAAGTTATTTAGGAAAATAGGAAAAAAGTGGCTTTCCCTCCTTTTTTGGCCCCTTATTTCTATATGAAAATAAAGGAATCACAAAATGCATATATACATTTCCTCTTATGGTAAATTTCAATAGACCAAAGTCTCGTAACAATTGGTCAATTATAACAAAATACAAAAAGTTATCGTCTTGAAAATGGGTTATCTGGGTAAAATGGTTATGCTGATCATCACGGACTTTTTCTACGACATGCCAATTGTTAACAATTAGCCGCCAAAATCGCCAAAAACTCAACTTTGTCAAATATCCATGAAAATTGTAATACTACATAAAATGAGTATGCTGATCACCATTGGGCAAGCAAAGTTCTTCAATAAGTAACCAATTATTGGCAATCCGCTAAAAAATTGACAATCTGTCAAAAGTCGCAAAAATTATTTTTTTTCCAAATTACATGAAAATTTGTATCATGATGTAAGTAAAATGTTTCTATGATTAGCCATGTTTTGGCAATTGGCAATCCGCCAAAATTTGGGGACGAGAGGGAACTTTTATGTATTTAATGTACAAAATATTAAACAAATGTTCCAAAAACAATTTACCGTGAGCACCACATGTACCGTAATCAACTATTTAAAAAATATATATTTATAAGAATTATTATTTACTGTTTCATTTTCAAATTATGAAAAAACCGCCATCTTAATCCTAAACATACTCACGGGATAAGCAGTTATGAGGAATTTTCTTCTCCCCACATACCCAACTACTTCCTTCTTCTTCATGATGTACACATTCTTGTGTCTTCACACAAATTCCATTTTGTATGGCGTCACTGAAAAAGAAATGTATTATTATATATTTTAGAATGCAATAACATTTCTAAAAACCAAACATTTTACAAGAACTAAAAATGAAATAAAATGTAATACCAAGTTATGCTAAGCATATACCTCCACTCTACCAATTACAACACAGGTTGTAAATGACCGTCTGACAAAACAAAGGAGGCATTGTACTTTACATGTTTAACAATTTTGAAATCAGAATCCTAACAGCACGTGCTTAGCAGTAAGTAAAAGCTGATAAATTTGTTACGAAAAATAAGCCATTGTTAACCGTTACAATGTATTATCGGACCAAAAAAACAGCAAGTTTTCGTCCGATTGACCTGCAATGAAGGAACGGTACAACCAATGATGAAGAAGCTGTTAAGCAAATGAAATCAACGTAAGACATCTTTTAAAACACAATTCCCATTGCTTACCCTTATAAAAGTTTAACTCTGATCGGAAAAGAAGAAATAGTCAGACCACTGACCTGAAAACGGAATACACGTTACAATTCATCATACTGTAGCTCTACACCAAATTTGAAATCAATCCGTTTATTAGAAGCTGATAAATTTGGTACAAGAAATTTTCCATTTCATAATCTAATATAATCTTAATCTAAAAAAAAAGTTGAACCATGTACGTTCTACACCCAATATGGATAGTCAATAATTTTTGACACTTGCATCCTATGGTGAATTACAAAGCATATTTGTCACATGCAACAAAATATAAAAAATATATCAAAAAACAAATAAAGTCATTTTTTCTTTTAACTTATTAATAAATTGGCCCGTAAATAAAAAAAAGTTGCATTTTTGCCAGTTTTGTGCCGCTCATTCCTAAACAAAAAAAGAGGGGACACCCAAAATCAGCCCCACCCTTCCTTTTATGATAAGTAACATTACTGTAAAGTAACCATCATCGCAACCATTCACAGGACATAACAGAACTTTGGGATGTTCCTGGTGCACCTCGTTGATGTGGCGTCGAACGTTCTTTCTACTAAAATACTCCTTCCCGCAGTATTCACATCTACACCTCGGCATTTTGCTCAAACTTTCTATTACGTAGTCTTGTAACTTCAAGGGTTGCCGCAGCTTTCGTTTTGGACGAAATGTGCCTTGGTTTTTCTGCACATCCGAACTGCGCAATTTGGGGAGATTCGAATCTCCAGCGCGGTTCCGGACCCCGGTCTCCGGCGATATGGAAGGGGCGTCCTGTGATATTTCATCATCATTATCTTGGGAATCTGGTTTTCCTGTGACCCCATTCTCCTCAGATTTATCTGTTCCAACATTTTCGTTTACAAACTGACCTAGATTCGGGAATATGGCATCATCTAAGGCCATCGACCTTCTAAGCTGATTGTTTGACAAAAACCAATCATTTTTCTTACTCCCGATATATGGTTTTAAATTATCACCGTGGACAATTGCTGGTACCGAATTTCTCGAGAATTTTATTTTAAAAATTATGTCGCTCAGTTTTTCAACAATGGTCCATGGACCAGTCCAGTGTCTCGCAATTTTCAATTTTCTCCCAACAATATTCTTCTTCTGGTTCCTCCAAACCATATCACCAACATTATAGGTTTTAGTTCTTACGTTCAGATCGTACGATGTTTTCTGTCATTCAGCGGCTTGCCCTAGGTGTTCTCGACCCAACTTATGGATTCTTCTCAGTCTTTCCTCCAGTCCAACTACGTACTCTGTAGCAAATCTTCCTTCTACATGGTCGTCTATTCTCTCAGTTATAAAATCCAGGGGAAACCTCATCTCTTCGCCAAAAACCATCCTGTGAGGGGATATTCAAGTACTTTCATGTGGCGTTGAGTTGTATACCATGACTATGGAATCTAGGTAATCGTCCCAATTTCTTTGGTCGCTCTTAATATACTTTGAGAGCATTTCATTTATGGTTTTATTCATTCTCTCGATCATTCCGTCGGACCGAGGGTTTAGTGGAGTGGTCTTGTCTTATGGATGTCAAGAAATTTGCAAAGTTCTTGGAAAATTGCGCTTTCGTATTGACGTCCTTGGTCTGAGTGTAGTTCTTCTGGGCACCCATATCGCTTTATCCACCCTCGAAAGATCGTGTCTGCTACTGTAACGGCTTGGATATCTGGTATAGCATAAGCTTCTGTTAATTTCGTGAAATAATCGCCGACTACAAGAATATAGCGATTTCCCTTGTCTGTTGTAGGCATTGGACCGGCTATATCCGTCGCTATTCTTTCAAATGCGGCTCAAACTAAATAAGATTTCATGTGATGTCGTTTTCTAAAGGCTGGATTCTTTCGCTCTCCGCATATTTCACATGCATTGACATAGTCTTTCACCGATTTCTGCATATTTCTCCAAAAGAATGGGCATAATTTGGCCTTCTCAAAAGTTTTCTTGATTCCTTGGTGTCCGGCGGTTCTTGCATCGTGTAAGTAGTATAGTATGTGCGGCACGAGTATGACAGGTACGCATATTTTCCACTTCAATGTATCGTCGGCTTCTTCCCACCAACGGCATAGCACACCGTTTTTGACGTCTATACGCTCCCAATTGGCTACATAAAACTTGTACTTTTTACTGCTAAAATCCTCCCGTGTAGGTTTTTCTGAATTTGAAATTTTTAATTTTAAAATTTCTCCGATGGTATCATCTTCTTGCATCTTCCTGATTAATTCAATATCACTTAAATCAACTGATGGAATTTTTCTTTGGTGTTGCTGGTTTCGGCCTGTTGGGTTTCCTCCCCCTCCTTAAAACTACTGCTTCTCCCGAAGCATCATCAGGATCTGGCTGGGGCTGGACCCCTTGGGACCCTACTAATGACCCCAAGTCCGGCTGGACCCCTGGGGATCCTACAAAGGTTCCCAAGTATGGCTGGACCCCGGACTCCTGTGAGGTGTCCGTGTCCGATCCGTCAGATACCATTTCTATATAGTCCTCTCGTAAGCACTCCTTCATTCCATTGACTTCTGACCTCTGAGGACCTGTATATTCGTATCCCCAGGGCATCTCGCATTGCTTGCAAACATCTCCAACTGGTGTTACTAATCTGGAAAGTGCATCAGCATTCCCATGTCTGGTTCCTGGACGGTGTTGGATCTCCATGTGGTATGGACTCAGTTGCTGTATCCAACGATGGATTTGTCCGTCCGGTTCTTTAAATCTGCTTAACCACGTTAAGGATCCGTGATCTGTGCGTAGTAGAAATTTTCTTCCTAGCAGTATGCAATGAGTTACCATTTGAGTCCAAGGTCAAAGGTCAAGGGTCCCGTGCGGGGCCCGGGTGGCGAATAGGCCCGCAGCAGAGCCTAGCTTGTCGTAAGAGGCGACTAAGGGTCTTGGGATTCTGACGTCGGGTCAGTGCTCAGCCCACAGAGCGACCAAGTGTGTACCCTAGGTGGCTGAATAGGGTGGCCCTCGTCCGCGGGGGTTGTCAGGTCTATAATACGGAAACCCTGACCGCCGACCATAGTGGGCCAACGTGTGTAGAGAGTGCCACGCTTCATGCACGTAAAAGACCCCTTTGTGGACCGCCCGGTAGTGCACCACATAGGCTAAATTTTCCGCCCCTACCCACTTCTCCCCTTTTCCTGTGGTTCTTCAAAATTTACCGGTCCTTTGTTTCCCATCCCTCCCCATATTTCATTTATCATCATCGTTTCATGTTCATTTTATCACCCTTTTCATGTTCATCGCCTGTAAATAACCTATATAGCGTTGCACGGGCGTAAAACACCAACTCACTCACTCACTCAAAGGTCAAGGTCAGAGGTCTTATATACCTTGTGTGCAGATAGGCTAAAAAACCATACAAGATAGAAGCAGACATGTAATGGGGAAAAATACGCGTCTCATTTAGACTGTTATTTGATAAAACGGGTCGAGCACTGTACGACAAATAGTTTTCGAGTTATGACCCTTAACACATTTCGGCAAAACGGTCTTTGGCTTATAAGTTGAAAACAGTTGGCGATAACATAGTAAACATATGGGTTATTTGTGACCGTAAACTTATGCCCTTCGATACAAAACCAAAGTGACATTGCTACACGCATGCATTTTTAAAATGGCCGCCATCGCAAAATGTTTTTTTCAGTATGAAACAAAAACTACAAAATGTTAGCTGACAATACATTGGAAAATTGTTCGTCTTGCTGAAACCTACAAAAACTATTCCAGGTGCGAAAGCATATAACTTGTTGTCTTTGAGTTATTGCTCTGATTTGTATTTTCAAAATGATTTTTTTATTATAACTTTTAAATGGTAACAGTTGGTGAAGTTTTGCAAAAAGATGTTTTTTGCCAATAAATTCAAAAACCGTAACAGATAGTATAGTAAACATGTATAATTAAATGAATCAGTATGAAAAAGTCCAGATCAAAGGTAATGGGACAGGGTCATTCCCTAGCAACAAGCTAACGTTAATGAAATTCATAGCAACCACATATATTCTTGACCAAGACTACTTCCTGAGTTTAGAGGTAACTTTTTTCAACCTGTAGTGACTCTTAGTCCATAGCAACCAACATAAAAGTTCTTAGCAACCATGAAATTTTATTAATTATCATGATTATATAGATAGCACATACCTTCAATGAAAATACTAGTATGTTTTAATTGTGACCTAAATTACCCAGCTTATTTACTTTAATAGAAGATTGAGTATGTTTTCTCTTAACAAAAGATAATAATACTAACCTTTAGATAATTAAAAAAAAAAAAATCTGGTTATATTTTATAATTATATTTTAGGCATATTTTTTATGAGAATAAATCCTCACCAAGGATCTTTAATGTAATATCTAGATAAGATAGACAGTAATTATAAAAGGGGTTGCATAAAAATCTCCATTTTTATTGTAAATGACGACAACACAGGTATTAAAAACTGATTTTAATTTTAAAATTTTTATCAAAACAATGTCTGAGTAAACCTGTTAATTGTATTTCTTTTCCCCTGGGTAATCATTTGTCACCTTTAATCTCAAGAAAGGCGTGAAAGATCAATGAACCTTGTAAAAACAACACTAGACACTTGGTCGCTCTGTGGGCTGAGCACTGACCCGACGTCAGAATCCCAAGACCCTTAGTCGCCTCTTACGACAAGCTAGGCTCTGCTGCGGGCCTATTCGCCACCAGGGCCCCGCACGGGTTCTGAAATATCAAGAGAAAGTACTACAAATGTATGAAAATGTTAATACATGTACATGTACAAGAGACTCACAGGAGCCTGAATCACATACCTGCTTGGTATATTGTGTTTTGAACTTGAATAGATTGAGAATTGATCCAAAAAGGCAACCATTTTGAAAATGACTACCTGTAGAATCTCTTCGATATCACAATTCAACTCGGGAGGTGTTATAAGTATACACTTGTAACATATTGCTAGAAAATTTTGTAACCAGCAATGACTGAAAAATATGCAATGATAGGGTTTTAACGGTTTTGTTCTATTTTTAGTGATAGCGGCCATGTTTATTTAAAGGGTTTTTAAAGATTTTGAAAAGTTCATGACGTACTACAGACAATGGACGCAGAGTGATTGCGAAAGCGGCCAGTTGCGCTAAAAAGGGCAATAACTGAACTTCCTTGTAAAACCTTTGATTTGTATGACATTTTGTAAGCATGTAGACCTTAACTTATCATTAGGAATGTTTTTGCTTCTTATCTCATGTTATCCAAAGACTATCACATGACATAGCTGTAAAATCTCGCAGCGTCTACGGTCTTTGATTTTTTTTATTTGGAGAAAATTGTCAAAAGAACCCTAGAGCTACGACCCGCAGCTATCAGTATTCACATGACATAGATACAGTACAAACAGGGACTTATTGTGATTCATGTCTCCAAAAGACAACGTCTAATTATGGATGTCAGGCAGGATATCAGACCTCTGTCTCTCAGAGACAAGCTCATAAAACAGCAGGTTGCTTACAATAATCGAAAACATAAAATTTTAAAAATTGTAAAGTTAAAAAAACAAAAATAAAATGAGTAGATTTTAATTATTTAATTAATAAAACAGATTTTTTTAAATCTTACAAAACAACCAAAGTTTTAAATTATTCAAAACTGATAAATAAATAAAACTAACTAAAATAACAGAAAAGAATCAAAATTGAAATTTACTGCAGAAATTGAAAATACATCTATAAACATATGCACCGTACAAATTTAAATTTTGATAATCATTTATTTCGACACTTTCCATTTAAAGAAATATTTTTTTTGGGATCAATTTAATAAAAATCATTAAGTGTTATTTTGATTTATTTTGAATAATAAAAACAAATTTTAATTTCAGCAAAAAATTAAATTTAACTTTAATTAAGAAATTAATTACGGAGCAACCCCTTTTATAAAATGTGTAACCCCCCACATCATCAGTTTTGACGAGCGCATTTGCATTTGTTTATTGTGAATGAGAAAAAAATGTCGAAGATGAACGTGTTGGTGTTGTTGGTTTTGGTGTCTTGTGCTTGCCTTTCCGTAGGGTTTGAGTTGAATGAGAAGACTTTTAAACAAAGCACGAACCCTCAGACGTTTGCAGCAGAGGAATTGGTTTGTCAATTCAAAGGAGCTGGAATTTACTGGGTGACGACGAGTATCAGAAGGGTGACGATGGATCGGTTAACCAGCGATGGCATCCTCATGACTGCAAAGGGAGTTGAGGTGGACACGATTGAAATTTAACAGGACGTTAGCTGTGAGCATGTAATTTTGTCAGCAAGGACGAGGGTTGTTGTCAACGGAGAGATTTGTGTAAGTACTAAAAATGTAAGGATAAGCATTCTCACCAATACACATCTCTTAAACACAATGCAAAAAAGGGGGGCACTAACTTTTGTTTCAGAAATAAACATATTCAACCAGTGTAAACCATAAAAATAACCCTGTGGCGATAACGTTTTAAGTAAAAAGTATTACATATTTATTGGGAAATCATGTTTGTTTGCTTCCACGATCTGTGGGTTAAATATTTATAATATGCAGTTTCTGCCTGTAACATACAAAATTTACGTTGTAACGTCATTCAGTAGGAAGCGTAATGGCGTTTTTGTAAACAAATCAAAGTGATGAAACTGACTGCTATTTAGACATATATCTTACTTAAAATAAACCCAAAACAAAAAGAATCTTGAAAGCAATGACTCCTTGGTCTTTAATAAGGTACATACTTTATATTATTGCCCTGTGATAATAATTTAAACGATCAACCATTCAAACAATATTATTATTTCGGGAGAAAGAATAATTAATATGTCGAGAGTAGCAGTGTTGGTGCGACCTCAGCTCTTCATTACAAAGGAACTTGTCAGACCTACCAAATAGCTTGTGGAATAACTTAAATTAGTTGATCTTCCAGCACAGAATTTCACGAGGATGGTCAAGTAGTGTCAAACAAGAGTAAAGGTGGAGAAAAAGACGAAATAAGGTACTATTTCTTTGAGAATTAAATCACATAAAATAACAGAAAATAAATGACGGTTTTATTACCCAATAAGATAAATTATAGGACAAAAGTTGACAAAATATTTCCTTTACACTTGATAAAAACAGCTGCAATAAAAGAAAAAATCATTAATGGTAAATGTATATATATCGTTTATGCATTTACCATTACTTAATCATGTCAATGATAGCCTTCTATCCATTAATAGTACTATGTATATAGCAAGGGCAAAACGTAAAGTTTGCTAAATTTTATGTGTTAGCTCTCGGCATTATTTTAATAGTCATTTTATTATTTTACAATGTAAAGTTAAAATCGCAGCTACTTTGTGTCTGAAAGAGTTATTGCTGTTCCAGAATTAAATATGTGGATATTTCGTGGGGTACTTTTTTCTTTACCCCACCTACCCAACACTTTTATTTAGGAAAAGCCCTATAAACAATTCATCTAAATGTTGGTGTTGGCTCCATCTGCATTCATCATTCAATAACTGTTAAACACAATAAGCATGAAAGGATATGTTTAAACAGGCCAGAGGAATACATTGTAAATTATTTCATTTTTCACTACCCCTACCCTTATATTATTCCCAACAAAAATACCTTCGACGTTGGTCTGCTTGATCTGTGTGTTTAAGTCCCGTGCGGGGCCCGGGTGGGGAATAGGCCCGCAGCAGAGCCTAGCCTGTCGTAAGAGGCGACTTAGGGTCTTTGGATTCTGACATCGGGTCAGTGCTCAGCCCACAGAGCGACAAAGTGTGTACCTTCGGTGACTGAATAGGGTGGCCCTCGTCCGCGGGGGTTGTCAGGTCTATAATACGGAAACCCTGACCGCCGACCATAGTGGGCCAACGTGTGTGGAGAGTGCCACGCTTCATGCACGTAAAAGACCCCTTTGTGGACCGCCAAGTAGTGCACCACATAGGCTAAATTTTCTGCCCCTACCCACCTCTCCCCTTTTCCTGTGGTTCTTCAAAATTTACCGGTCCATTGTTTCCCACCCCATCCCCATATTTCATTTATCATCATCATTTCATGTTCATTTTATCATCCTTTTCTTCATGTTCATCGCCTGTAAATAACCTATATAGCGTTGCAGGGGCGTTAAACACCAACTCACTCACTCCCAAGCAGCACGATTTCGGCTATATCCGGGAGATGAACATGAAAGTGGTGATACAATGAACATGAAATTTCTTACACCTTTACCCTTTCCAACCAGCTTCTGAAAAGTAACCGGGTGATACGTACAACATTCTTGGCGCTGGCAAGCATGCATACAGTTGGTATTACAATTTGATCAGTTTGCTGATGTTTCGTTTGCTCTAAAATATGTATCACTGACACTCTGTATCGTTGATAATGTGTGAGAAATATCCATCACAAGCAAGGGGTGTGATTCAGCATTACCCATGAACTACATATGAAGTCGTAAGTTATGTGTGCTGCTGGATCCCCTTCTCACACTCAGTGAAATCTGTGTCTTTCTCCAAGAGATCCAAAATATATTCAACTGAGTGAATCTTGGGAGTTTCTCCATTCAGAAGTCTCAAAAAATTTACAATCGTTGTCATTGTTCCCTTAGATGGCAATGTGTTTTCATTCACATCTTCCTCTAAAATACTCTTCAAGGCATGCAAGGCCGAATTTAACCAACAGTTGTTAAATTTATTTTGAAGTCCATGGTAATGAATTTCCTGCTCACTTGCAGCTATGACACGCTTTGAAATGTGCCTTGCAGAGATTTTCCAATTTCCATCTATTTTCAACAACCCTGATGTTGCGAAAACATTGTCCACTTTACATAGTATTAACTGTACAGTAGAATTTCAAGATTGCTTGGACCTGCTCTCTGAACCTATGAAGACACCCACACTATCATATTTGGAGGGGATATGAACGAAAATGCGGTCAACTTTAGCAACACCCCTTGAGGCCGCTACTTGAAAGAACTCATGCTTGATAGTAGGCTAGCAACAAGACGACTAGGTATCACATATAGACATATAAATGGTCATCTCTCCAGTGAAGTAGACTATTTCATTTACCAATCCAATAGTGAAGATAAAATTATTGACATGAAAAGAAGGAATGATCTTCAAACAAATCTTTATGATCATATCCCAATTTAAATGAAAATCAAATACAACTTCAATATCAAAGAAACAGTTGAAGCAGATATGGCAAAAAAAAGAAAACAAAAATATTATCCAACAAAATAAAATGGGAGAAAATTTGACAAAGGACAATATGAGGAGCTAGTCACAACGAAGCTAAAAGAAGCAGATAATATTCTTGGAAAAGAAGCTGACATTAAGGATGCCTATAATACATTTAATAAAATCCTCACTGAATCTGCCATTTACTGGTCTCTACAAGCAAAGAAATGATATCACAAACCACGACTCCAAATGTATACTGCTTATGGTACAGGGACGACAGATCCTCTGTCTCCGTTGCAATTTCTTTGGCCATCAGAGAGCCCAGTGTGATGCACCACTTAGACAGCGAAGTTGGGCCGAACGTGTAGCAGGAGTGGGTGAATGCTCTGGCACCAATAGCAGTGAAGGGACCCATCGTCCTGATATCCTGACAGACCAGTGCGGTGAAGGGTCTATCCAAGGATGTACCGAAAAGCGGTGAAGGGTCCAACCATGGTCCTGCGTTACTGGGAGCACAGAAAAGCAGTGAAGGAGTCCTCCAGAAGGGGTCTGAGGTACAGAGGAATCAAGGAAAAGACACAGGGAAGAAACAGAGGAAGAAGAGAATGGATTAAAAAAATTAAGGAAAGAATCAGAGAAGGAAAAAAACGAACAAAGAATTTAGCTTTCATACCCCTAGTCCGGACGCATTATTAGAGGGGGACTTAGGGATGGATTAATCTGATTCTTAAACTTTTACTGTTCAAGGGATCGTGAATTTTGTGTGACTCTCCCTGAAATGACTGCTTTATCGTCCACGGACATTTGTTAACCTATAAAAGGTGTATTCATTGTAAGGTAAGATTTGTTTTGTAATTCTTATCTGTATGCATTTTTTCATATTTTTCTTTATTTATCAATAATAATTTTGAGAAGACTGTTTAACATATTCTATATTAGAAATTGGTTCATGATTGTAACATTTCTTCAATTATTCTCGCTGCCTCCTAAAGAGCCTCATGGGTTTCTCCATGAAGGTGTGTCAAACTTATCATTTCTGACACATCTCAATTCCAATGCTGAACTGAGAAAAGTGCCTTTATCAGTACCATCAGTTTATGTTATAAATAATAGCCTAATGTTTTTAACTCTCACGATATGTCAAGAATTCATGTTTGTTTATATTTTTGTCAAAGTTAAGAATGTTTCAAGTATGACTGACAGCACAAATTATTCCAATGACCTTTGTAATTTAGCAATTGGTAGTCTTAATGTGAATGGTCTCTTAGGTGCAAAATGTCAATATGCTTTAAAAAATTGTTTCAGACATCACATAGATATTTTATATTTACAAGAAACACATGTCAGTAACTAAAAAATTAGTAAAGATTTAGACAACTTTTTTTATATGTACATATGATTGTTTTTAATCGATTCCGGTGAAAGAAGCAGAGGTACCAATGGGGTATCCAAATGTCAAAAGTCCGAAAGGGCAGAGACAAAACCAGTAAACCCCAACAAGAACGGGACAAAAACAGACAACATGTAAAACATGTAAACTCAAAATACTGAATATCAATCAACAGCGCGAACTCCAGTCGAAACAAGAGTAAACTCAGGTGCTCCGGAAGAGTAAGCAGTTCCTGTTTGCTATAGCACACCCGTCGCATTGTCAATAGACCATTCAGCGTGTCAAATAACATGTTTTTGACAGATCATCTCCTAATTTACGATAACGTGAACTGTGCCTAAATTTGTGCATGAAATCATCTTTTGAAAGTATGGACAGTACACACTCCCCTCCTGACGCTTAAGATAGTCAGTAAGTTAGTTATTGCTTTACTCCCAAGCAGCACAATTTCGGCTATATCCGGGAGATGAACATGAACGTGGTGATACAATGAACATGAAATGGTGATAAAATGGAGGAAATGGGAACACAAGGCCAATCGGGTAGAAGAATTTTGACTGCCACTGGAAAAATGAGTGATGGGTAGGGACGGGAAATTTAGCCTCCTGCATGGGGATCCTACGGGTCTTACTCTCACCGATACCTGCAGCAGGGTTCTTTTATGTGCGAGGAACGTGACATTTTTCCCAGCACGGTGCACCACTATGGTTTGCGGTCAGGTTTTCCGCATTATCGCCTGACGACCCCGCATCTCTCGATGTCAGGGCTGCCCCATTCAACCACCTGGGGCACACATCCCAGTCACTTTGTGGGCAAAGCGGCCTGACCCGATGTCAGGTTTCTGAGCGCTCTTTAGTGGACTTTTACCGACAAGCGTAGCGCTGCTGCGGGCCTATTCGCCACCCGACACCCGCACGGGTTACTGACGCTTTAAAGACTTTGTGGACACTAAATTTTCCGCCCCTACCCACTTCTCCCCTTTTCCTGTGGTTTTTATACGACCGCAAATTTTTGCGATCGTATAATGTTATGGCGATGTCGTCGTCTGGGGACATTTGGTTTCCGTGCGATAACTTAAGTAAATATTGACCAATTGTTATGAAATTTTAATATGATGTTTGTAACCACTAGAGGAAGGTTCCTATTGTATTTGGGGTTGGTGGCCCTTACCGTTTTGGAAAAAGGGCCAAAAGGGGCTAAAACGGGTGTATTGACAAAACTGTTGTAGAATGTTTATTATTCAATAGATTTTGAAAATTCTTTTTTTATTGAATTCCTTATTGAATTCTGTCAACAAAATGTGTCAATGGTTTTTATGTATATTGAACCGTTACATTGCTACAGGGGGTCGAAAAGGGGTCCCACCCAAAAAAATGACTTTTTTATTTGTGGTCCGATTTTCAAAATCTTTTTTTCATTGAAATCCTTGTGAAAATCCCTGCCTGCATTTTTCAATCAGATTTGCAATATCTCTTACGGTTTTTGAGAAATTAGGGGTCAAAGGGGCCAAAAACACCGTTTTTAAAAGTTTGTCAATGCAAATAATTTTATACCAAAAAATTAGTTGAACTGGATCAGCCAATTGTTATGAAGTTTTGATATGAGGTTTGTAACCACTAGAGGAAGGCTCCTATTGTATTTGGGGTTGGTTGCCCTTACCGTTTTGGAAAAAAGGACCAAAAGGGGCTAAAACGGGTGTATTGACAAAACTGTTGTAGAATGTTTATTATTCAATAGATTTTGAAAATTCTTTTTTTATTTAATTCCTCATTAAATTCTGACAACAAAATGTGTCAATGGTTTTGATGTTTATTGAACCGTTACATTGCTACAGGGGGCCAAAGACGGGCCACACCCAAAAAATCAACTTTTTTATTTGTGGTCCGATTTTCAAAATCTTTTTTTCATTGGAATCCTTGTGAAAATCCCTGCCTGCATTTTACAATCAGATTTGCAATATCTCTTACGGTTTTTGAGAAATTAGGGGTCAAAGGGGCCAAAAACACCATTTTTAAAAGTTTGTCAAGGCAAATAATTTTATACCAAAAAATTAGTTGTACTGGATCAGCCAATTGTTATGAAGTTTTGATATGATGTTTGTAACCACTAGAGGAAGGTTCCTATTGTATTTGGGGTTGGTGGCCCTTACCGTTTTGGAAAAAAGGGCCAAAAGGGGCTAAAACGGGTGTATTGACAAAACTGTTGTAGAATGTTTATTATTCAATAGATTTTGAAAATTCTTTTTTTATTTAATTCCTCATTAAATTCTGTCAACAAAATGTGTCAATGGTTTTGATGTTTATTGAACTGTTACATTGCTACAGGGTGCCAAAGACGGGCCACACCCAAAAAATCAACTTTTTTATTTGTGGTCCGATTTTCAAAATCTTTTTTTCATTGGAATCCTTGTGAAAATCCCTGCCTGCATTTTTCAATCAGATTTGCAATATATCTTACTGTTTTTGAGATATAAGGGGTCGAAAAGTTGGTCAAGGCAAATGGTTTTACACAAGAAATTTAGCTGTAGTTGGCCAGCCAATTGTTATGAAGTTTAAATACATTGTATGATGATTATATACACTGAAGGAAGCTTTTTATTTCATTTGGGGTTTGTGGTCCTAACCTTTTTTTTTTAAAAAGGGCAAAAAGGGACTAAATTGTGTCAAAAATGTCAATGAATTTAGAAATAAGATTTTTTTTTCTATTAATGTTATTGTAAATATATATGTGTCAAATATGCATTTTAAAGTCCACCATAGGATGCATGTTTAAAAAAGCTTTGAAAGTCCACCATGGGCTGCATGTGACCAAGTCCCGTGCGGGACCCGGGTGGCGAATAGGCCCGCAGCAGAGCCTAGCTTGTCGTAAGAGGCGACTAAGGGTCTTGGGATTCCGACGTCGGGTCGGTGCTCAGCCCACAGAGCGACCAAGTGTGTACCCTAGGTGGCTGAATAGGGTAGCCCTCGTCCGCGGGGGTTGTCAGGTCTATAATACGGAAACCCTGACCGCCGACCATAGTGGGCCAACGTGTGTGGAGAGTGCCACGCTTCATGCACGTAAAAGACCCCTTTGTGGACCGCCCAGTAGTGCACCACATAGGCTAAATTTTCCGACCCTACCCACCTCTCCCCTTTTTCCTGTGGTTCTTCAAAATTTACCGGTCCTTTGTTTCCCACCCCATCCCCATATTTCATTTATCATCATCATTTCATGTTCATTTTATCATCCTTTTCATGTTCATCGCCTGTAAATAACCTATATAGCGTTGCACGGGCGTAAAACACCAACTCACTCACTCACTCACTGCATGTGACCAAAGCAATAGACTATCCATATTGGGCCTCCAATGTACAGGGTTCATCTTGTTGCGGTCGTATCATGCTGCGCTCGGCGTAGCTTTTTATTTAAATTCACCGTTCCTGTGTTTCCCACCCCACCCCATATTTTATTTATCATCATCATTTCATGTTCATTGTATCATGTCCCGTGCGGGGCCCGGGTGGCGAATAGGCCCGCAGCAGAGCCTAGCTTGTCGTAAGAGGCGACTAAGGGTCTTGGGATTCTGACGTCGGGTCAATGCTCAGCCCATAGAGCGACCAAGTGTGTACCCTAGGTGGCTGAATAGGGTAGCCCTCGTCCGCGGGGGTTGTCAGGTCTATAATACGGAAACCCTGACCGCCGACCATAGTGGGCCAACGTGTGTGGAGAATGCCACGCTTCATGCACGTAAAAGACCCCTTTGTGGACCGCCAAGTAGTGCACCACATAGGCTAAATTTTCCGCCCCTACCCACTTCTCCCCTTTTCCTGTGGTTCTTCAAAATTTACCGTCCCTGTGTTTACCACCCCATCCCATATTTCATATATCATCATCATTTCATGTTCATTGTATCATCCTTTTCATGTTCATCGCCTGTAAATAACCTATATAGCGTTGCACGGGCGTAAAACACCAACTCACTCACTCACTCATTGTATCATTTTTATCATGCTCATCGCCTGTAAATAACCTCTATTGCGTTGCATGGGCGTAAAACACCAACTCACCAACTAAAATATTTACCTTGATTTAATATCACTGATGTGGTTTTAAGCTCACCTGACCCGAAGGGTCAAGTGAGCTATTGTCATCGCCATCCGTCCGTCGTCCGTCCGTTACTTTTTCAAAAATCTTCTTCTCTGAAACCACTGAATGGAATTTTTCAAAACTTGGTCCAAGTATTAATCAGGGCATGATGTTTAAAAATTGTGTTCGGCTTAATGATTTGATAACAAACATGGCCGCTGTTACTAAAAATAGAACATAGGGTAAAATCACATTCAAAGACTTATAACTTGAAAACTAGAACAGATAGGGTAAATCTGAAGGATCTCAGGCTCTTTAGAATCAAAAGCTCTACAAAAGTCTCCATTGGGTCGAAGTTGTCAGATGACCCCAAATAGGGGTTATGACCCTTTTAAGGTCAAAAATAGCGTTTTTTCATGTTTTTGCCCTATAGAATGAAAACTATTGCAGATAGAGAAAAGCTGTTGCCTGCTAAAATGTTCAGCTCATTAAGCTCTACAAAAGTCTCCATTGGGTCGAAGTTGTCAGATGACCCCTAATTGGGGTTATGGCCCCTTTAAGGTAAAAAATAGCGTTTTTTCATGTTTTGCCCTATAGAATGAAAATTATTGCAGATAGAGAAAAGCTGTTGCCTGCTAAAATGTTCAGCTCATTAAGCTCTACAAAAGTCTCCATTGGTTTGAAGTTGTCAGATGACCCCCAATAGGGGTTATGGCCCTTTTAGGGTCAAAGATAGCGTTTTTTCATGTATTTGCCCTATAGAATGAAAACTATTGCAGATAGAGAAAAGCTGTTGCCTGCTAAAATGTTCAGTTCATTAACCTCTACAAAAGTCTCCATTGGGTCGAAGTTGTCAGATGATCCCTAATAGGGGTTATGGCCCTTTTAAGGTCAAAAATAGCGTTTTTTCATGTTTTTGCCCTATAGAATGAAAACTTTTGCAGATATAGTAAAGCTGTTGCCTGCTAAAATGTTCAGCTCATTAAGCTCTACAAAAGTCTCCATTGGGTCCAAGTTGTCTGATGACCCCTAATAGGGGTTATGGCCCTATTGAGGTCAAAAATAGCATTTTTTCATGTTTTTGCCCTAAAAAATAAAAGCTATTGCAGATAGAGAAAATGTGTTGCTTACTTAAATGTTTAGCTCATTAAGCTCTACTAAAGTCTCCATTGGGTCGAAGCTGTCAGATGACCCCTAATAGGGGTTATGGCCCTTTTAAAGTCAAAAATAGCGTTTTTTCATGTTTTTGCCCTATAGAATGAAAACTATAGCAGATAGAGAAAAGGTGTTGCTTGCTTAAATGTTTAGCTCATTACTATGCTTTACAAAATTCTCAATAGGGTGAAGTTGTCAGATAAGCCCTTATAGGAGTAATGGCTCTTTTAAGGTCAAAAATAGTTCATTTAGCCTCAGGAAAGTCTCTGTTGTGTCTAAGTTGGGACTTGACCCATTAAAGAAGAGACCATTATGCCTGAAGGACCAGGTGAACGATTCAGGCTCCTGGGAGCCTCTAGTTTACTGTCATTGTCAGTCATTAACAGAACTTTACATTGATTTGAAATGACTGACACGAACTAGAGATGAATCATCAACTAATCCCTGCCAGTCATTTTAAATCATGGTAAAGTTCTGATAATAACTGACAATGACAGTAACAAACCACATCAGTGATTTTAATTAACTGACATTGAGCCAACATATACATGTCGATGCTAGATTTTTATACGACCGCAAAAAATTTGCGGACGTATTATGGTATGATGCTGTCGTCGTCGTCGTTGTCGTTGTCGTCGTCGTCGTTGTCTGTTAACTTTTTAGTGTTTCCACAATAACTTTAGTTCCAGTTATCCGAATGCTATGAAACTTTACAATGATGTTCCTTACCATAAAAGGATGCATGGGATTGATTTTGGGGGTCCCCCCATTTTTCGTTTAGAAATTAGGGGCCAAAAAAGGGCCAAAAATACTACTTTTTTGTTTGTTTCCACAATAACTTTAGTTCTAGTTATCCAATTGCTATGAAATTTGACAGTGATGTTCCTTACCATACAAGGATGAATGGGATTGATTTTGGGGGTCCCCCCTTTTTTTGTTTCAAAATTAGGGGCCCAAAAGGGGAAAAAAATTCAAATATTTTACTTGTTTCCACCATAACTTTGGTCCTAGTTGGCCTATTGCTGTGAAATTTGTCAAGAATGTTTCTTACAATAAAAGAATGAACCTGATGATTTTTTGCGCCCCCCTTTTTCTCTGTTGTGTAATTAGGGGCCAAAAGGGGCCAAAATAAAAACTTTTTTATTTGTGGTCCGATTTTGAAATTTTTTTTTACATGTTTGTTCTTGTCAAATAGTGGATACAAAATTAAGAATTAATTTTTGCGACCCCCCCTTTTTCCCCTATTACGTAATTAGGGGCCAAACGGGGCCAAAATCGAAACTTTTTTATTTGTGGTCCGATTTTGAAATTTTTTTTTGCAAGTTTATTTTTGTCAAGTAGCGAATCCAAATTTGAGAATTTATTTTTGTGACCCCCACCCCTTTTTCACCTGTTACGTAATAAGGGGCCAAAAGGGGCCGAAATTGAAACTTTTTTATTTCTGGTCCGATTTTGAAAAAATTTTTTGCATGTTTGTTCTTGTCAAATAGCGGATACAAAATTAAGAATTAATTTTTGCGACCCCCCCTTTTTCCCCTTATTACGTAATTAGGGGCCAAATGGGGCCGAAATTGAAACTTTTTTATTTCTGGTCCGATTTTGAAAATTTTTTTTGCATGTTTGTTCTTGTCAAATAGCGAATACAAAATTAGGAATTAATTTTTGCGACCCCCCCTTTTTCCCCCTATTATGAATTAGGGGCCAAATGGGGCTTTTTTATTTGTGGTCCGATTTTGAAATTTTTTTTTGCAAATTTATTCTTGTCAGGTAGCGATTCTAAATTTAAGAATAAATTTTTTGGGCTGTAATCATAATTTAAAAAAAATTCTGGTTCAATTTTTAATTTTTTCCCTAAACATTATTCTTTTAAAGAGTAGAATACAACATTCAAAATTTATATTTTTAGCCCCTGGGTTGAAAGTCCATCAGAGAAGCATGTGTCAAAAACCTTTGTCAGTCCACCATGGGCTGCATGTGTCCAGAACAATAGACTATCCATATTAGGCCTAAAACGTACAGGGTTCAACATGTTGCGGTCGTATCATGCTGCGCTCGGCGAAGCTTTTTATTTTATGTTGGGCTAACATTGGGCCAACACATGACTAGGCTCGCATTATTTTGTTTAACTGACATTGGGCCAACATATGCATGCCAATATATATGAGTCTTCATACATTTCTGATCTATAGAAACAGTACTATGAGTTAATTACAACCATTTTTAATGACAAATACAGGGAAAGTTGGAAAAACATTTATTTGACTGTTTTGTTGATATTAATGTTTGGACGGTCAATGGTGAACTGTCAATATGAAATACACGCCAACACACAAACATCTTTCATTTTTACCCTTTTACGTTTCAGCACATGGTTGATCTTAGATGTTCTACTACATTGAATGAGATGATAATGGCAAATGCAGGAATAGCTAAAATATACATACTTGTAAATAGGTTGATGGGGTAACGTTGGGTCAACATGTGCATAACAACATTAGAATTGCCAAGTTGGACTGACATTGAGCCAACATACACAAAACAACACAGAACGCATATTATTTTTTTAATTTTCAACTTGCACACATGGACATATTCCGGTATTTATTACTACGAGTTCATAACCTTTATCAATGACAAATCAGGGTGTGTTTAAACAATATGCCATACAAGTTGTGTTAGGGTTACGTTGGGACAACGCTGGCGTGGCAACGTCAACCAATTGCTAACACACCAACCTTCTGCCAATGTTAGTCCAACTTATACATGCTGACTGGGATATGTGCAAAAACCTAAGTATTGGGTAAACAGGAAGAAGACGACCTAATGTAGTTCCTAAGAAAACTGACAGTATTTTGCACCAATGTCCATGCATCCATGTTTTTTTTTTGTACCATGCTAAGTGTTCGGTTAACAGGAAGTATACGCCCTAGGGAAATGAAAATCGATATACATATGTACACCATATGGCACTATAAATGCATTGCATATTTGCAGGATCACTCTTTATTTTAGCAAAAAGGGGAGGAACTGGTAAAACTGGTTCAAAAACGCTGATGGACGAAGAGGGTAATTTCTGCTCAAAACTGATTTTTGTGGGTTGGAAATGTTCCTGTGGTTTTGTTTGTCAGCTGCAAATGATTTTATTCCTGTTAATGATCATTAATTCATATGTTGTTACTATAATACACTTGTAACTCTCCTTGCGGTACCATTGGGCGTAATAGAGCAGCCGCCTAAAGTTTACGGCATTCTCCACCCGTTGTCCCAAAGGGGATAACGAGTTTTTACAAGTCTTAGTCACTTGAGCGTTTGAATAAGGCAATTCTAAAATACGGAACCGGACGCAACCCCGTTCAGATTCCGGAAGTCAGAAAATGATATAAAATTTTTAAAAAAATCAACTTTTTGACTTTCCATCACTTTACTTCTCTGGCTTTATTGGTTCTCTGCAAGCGAGATAGAAATAGGGCAACATTGAACATTATTAATCTATTTCTAATTTATGTTGTAACAAATACCAACACATGGTGTACGTATAGCGTGTGGAGCATTATATACTTAGATTCATAAGGAACTGTTTGAAGAATAGATGACCATGTAATGTAGCAATGACAGTTAATTAAAACATATCGTTGGTGAGATTCCAAGATGTTGTAAGTCAAAATGTCTTACTTTTCAGGAGACCAAAAAAACATTTTTTTTTAAATCAAGAAAACTCTAGATACCTACTTCTACAGCAGTTTTGATACTAAAACATCACTTTTTGGAATGCTGTTGTTGACTTTACTCAAATTCAGTTAATTTGTAATAAATTAAGACATACGACATTTTAGACCTATATTTTGTAGATATACAACATTTTGATATTCTTGATATGTCTTAATATTATTCAAATAATGAATTTCAAGAAAACATAGGCACTGGTATTATACTGATGTAAAATGTATGGTTCACTAACAGATGCAAAGATGATGGGAGCTATACAAGTTCAACTGTTTATGGCCATTTTTGTAAGCATTGGTATAACAAGTTTTTAATGTTTAAGCAAAAAACTAGAACAAAAACACATGATCCTTATGTGCCGAAACAAATTAAGCGAACGAATTATAACACGAAAACAAGTCAAAAACACAATAATATGCTGAACTAGATAGACTAGAATAAAGTCAAACGATCCTCTTGATTCGAAGTTTTGAAGTACTAAAGCTTTAATGGGGAAGAGAGTCATAAAACGGGTGAAAGTCAACTGGGATAACATTTTTAAGTTCTTGTAGATGATTCCACTTTGTGGCCTTAATCGGTAGTTGAGCATTAAACAACTTGTTCACTACATCGTCATCAGACGGACTTGACACCTTTGCTCGTCTGGGAAATTCATTGAATTCGATATCATCATGGTGAAGCTTAAAAAGTATTGTTCCATTTGGTAGGTATTTCAAAACGCGTAAATCTGTAACTACAGGTTCTCCAGTACGACAACCAGGGCGAATGGAAGAGTAATACTTCAGAGCTGTATAGTCATCGAAGAAATCGTGCTTCAGATAGTGAACCGTGTAAGGTTGAGAAGGTCGTACAGATTTCATGATATCAACATAGCTTTGCGGGCTATAAATTGGTCGGTTAGCTATTTTCCTCTCAACTACACTGTGAACACTGTCACACTCCATTTGAGTGTGTCCTTTTTCAAGGATCTTCTGTACTATTGTAATTTTACGCTTAAATGCAACACGAAGCAGGGCATTAGCTAGAATTGCATTCCTGTTTTGATATGTACACCCGTCACTATAGATGATCACTTCTGTTATCTCATTATTAAGTTTCATAATATAGTCAACTACACATGACGCGAAACAGCTAGCTTGTAAATCACCTTCGCACTCATGCCAGAAATAACATGATACATCTTTAGATTTAAGATCAAACACAGTAAAGTTATGACAGGCTAGCTTTGTCTTATAATACATTGCACTGGCTTTTAACATTGGTGACAAAAGCACGGCTTGCAAGTCAAGTGTAATAACACTCAAATTCGTGTCATCAGAAAGTCGTTCTTTATCATGTGTCTTCTCGTCTCTAGCAACATTTTTCATTTTAATGTGATTTTCATAGACATCTTCAGTTACATTTTGTGTTTCATAGCCACAGCATATATCACACTGGTCCTTCTTTGGTTGAAATAAAGAAAGATTTAATCTATCGAACACATCAGTAAATGACCTGCGAGATAATGGATTAGATTCACAATTCTTGGAGTATTCCGTATAAAGCTCACTAAACGAGTGAAAGGTGGGTTCTAGATATTGCTTTGACGATGATGACCTGCAATAGTGTGAAGGCATTTTAGGTAAGTTTCCTAGAAATGTTTCTGCTTCTGTCGTTTTTTCAGGCATTCTTAAGCTTGTATTTCGTTGCTTTGGTTTACTTGGAATGCCATTATTAGATGCATTCACCCAATCATACACAGACCGTTGACCTATGCCTAAGGTAAGTAAAAACATACTCTTGCAAACTTTAACTTTTTGACCGTCATCTTTCTTTAAATAATACACTAAAGTTTGATTTCGCCTACTCTGTTCATTTTGTTTTCTTTGCCTAACTTCTGTCTTGTTTATTAAACTAATTACATACACCTTCTTCTGATTCCAGTCCATGTTTTCCCAAAATTGATCAAAAATAGCTTTACGTTCTTCAGACGTAAAATCAGCACAGTTTTTACACCTTTTTGTACACTTTGGGTTTTTCAATATTCTTTCCCCTCTTTCAGCACTATATTTATAGTGCCCCTCTAAATTTTTTTTCATTCCTTTATACGATTTACCATGCATCCGTAATTTTCTGTTTTTGTTCTTTTCCCATTCATTTGGATTCCTTTTCTTCTTCTTTTTAGGAGCTCTCTCTAATTCTTCATCCTCATCCAGTTGTAAAACATTGTCAACATTTTCTTGCACTTCAATTTCATTGTTTGCTTCCTGATTTTCGACGTTCTGTGGCTCATTGTCATCGTCATTTTGTAGCACATTATCATCGTCATTCTGTAGCACATTATCATCGTCGTTCTGTTGCACATTATCATCGTCGTTTAGTTTCTCATTACCATCGTCGTTGAGTTGCTCACTATCCCGTTCTTCGTTCTCAAACACTAGGTCACTTTGTTTACGTTTCTTTACAATTGCTTGTCTATAAATTTCTTTTATTCTTATGTTCTCAGTTTTTCTACATTTATCACTTTGGATTTCCTCACTACATGTGCGTGAATCAGCAAGTTTTCTTCTTTTAATTTTCTGCTTTCGATTACCATTTAGATCTGTACTGGAATCAGAATCTGTGTCTTCTAACTCTTTTCGTTTTGGTTTCCATATAGGGTCCTTAACTGAATCGTTCAAGTCTAGATCTGAATCAAAGTCATCTGATTCATGACACGATAATTCATCATAAACTTTCGTTATGTTGTTTCCTTGAATCCTAAAGTTCGATTTATTTTGATTCAATGCCAATTGGACAAGTTTCTGACCTCTAGAAAAATTCATTGTGTCTTTTATTACTCAGAATCAGACAAAGTAGCACCAACCATTGACCATCCACAGTCATAACATACGTAAATATCAAATTGAAAGTCTCCTTCTTCAACGTCTTTGGGAAGATTTTTTACACATAAGAGATGATACTTTTTATCACAGTTAGCACATCTCAGCCACTCTTTTCCATCAGAGTCTTTAAGTATAACCGTTTCCTTGTATAAAACTTGTGTATCAAGTATGTTAGAACTCTGTGCCTCAGTTTTGCAAATTTCACAAACCCAATCTGGCCATTCTTCACATGATGAGTCTGACATTACAGGAGTAATTATTTAAAACTGTAAAAGAAAAGAGATGAAATTATGTTACATGTAACATTTAAACGTCATATTCATAAACAACTGTATAATATGTTTATTTATTTAGTATGTTAAAGGTTTAAAATGGATATTATGGTCTGATATAACCTGTCTGTTTCGCATGTTTCACGAGCCAAAGTCGAAGAAAATATTATAGGAAATAGACATTTTGTACGAAATCATATTTATCGTCTAATACCTATAAAACAAAATTTATCACTCTGAAATACAATGGCAATATGGACCCTTATAACCTGTTTGTTGAAATACATTGCTTGTGTGTTTCTAAAACTGACTCGTTACTTAAAAAGTTTGCATTGTAATATGACAAAGTAACAATATGTTTGCACACCAATTTAACATATTAAAAGCTAACTTGGTCTAAATACAGTATTTTATACAAAGATTCAGAATAAAGAATGCAGTAAAATAATGATAAATAATTAAATCACCTTATTTGGTATAATTTAATTAAATTCAAAATTATCGTATGTCATTTATTTGGATTTACAAATTGTCGTAAGTCAAATGATATTGGAATAATTCCTTACATAAACAGTTTATTAATAATATCTAAGACCTTATAAAACTATTTACTCTATTATAAAGTATGTTAACTTTTAAACAAAAATAATAGCAATTTTTTGTAATCTTTTTAACACTTTTGAAAAAAACTTGTATAGGCATTTTGAATGCCCCCAATATTTCTGATTTTGTGATGATTGAAATTGTGCATTTGTAAACAGTTGTTAATAATGTAGTTTTATTTGAATAATATTTCATAAATGCTTTCAATTTACTAACCTTATAATCTCTTTTCTGCATTATTTATTGAAACATTCTACAGACAAACAATTCTGTAAGACATACAACATTTTGGAAGCAAAAATTTTTATCCAATCAAAACATTGTAAAATATCACATGATATTTTTTTGATGTTCCGATTGGTCTATTTATATGATTTTTTGACACTATATGTAATCGACAGAGCTGATTCTGAAAAGTTGAAAAAAAAATCCGCCAATTTTTGACATACAACATTTTGGAATCCCACCGACGATATGAGATACGCTATTTCTACCTCGAATGAACCAAATATTGATAGATGCGAACTCCAATAGAAACCATACAGATCTATTTAAAATAAAACATATTACGTACGCTATTTCTACCTCGATTCCAGAATACTATGTCATTATAAACGAAAAAAAAACATCACTTCCATTACATTTTTACAAATATAATATTACTTTATAAACTATTTGAGTAGAACCAGTTACATAATGTTTTCTGGAATCGAGATAGAAATACGTCTACTGTGTTTTTTTTCAGGGGGGGGGGGGGGCTATCCATATACAATATCAAAACGGGTATAAAACGATTAATGTGGTTATGCTGTATATCGATATTTCAAGGAGTTACCTCTCATCAGCAGCATTTGAATCAAACACTGGAAGATCAAAAACCAAAAATATTGAACGAAAAGTGTTCATAACTAAAAAGTTCGAACAGGGTAGCCAAATCAAGCACCGAGGATATCATAACATCTCAAACTGGTATCAATAATTGTCTTGTTGGAACAAAATATTTTATATTTATTTTATCAAATGGTGTCTAGGGAATCTTCTTTGACTGCCGCCTACAAATAGAAGAAAAAATGAAAATCAGTAATGTTAATGAAAATATAAATGAAGAACTATCACATTATCATTAAAACCTAATTGCAATGGTCAGATTTAAAATCATTGATCTGGTACAGATATTTAAAGAAACCACTTTGCTTCCTGCAAATTTATTTATTCTAATACCGTAAATTGGGATTTTTTAGATGTAGTTTTATTTTGGTTTATTTGGCGCCTCACCTACATGTGCCAAAATTAAACACACCAAATTATGTTAAGAATGCATAGAACATTGTAGAATTAACATATTACAAACAATTGAGAGATATGACGTGTTGACAAAAATCGTAGATATTGAGTAAAACAGAAACAATGCCAAATAAAAATAAATCCTTTATTAATTTCAATTTTTATTTCTTAATGAACAATTGTGTTTTCTTTATTTAGTATTTAGTTAAGATATGATATAATTACTTGTGTGTCGAATCATCATTAGACATCAAATGTCTTGATTTTAAAGGCCCATTTATAAACTAATTAGCTTGGGTTTGAAAACAAACATAATCTAATTAATGTAAAAGAGTAGAATTGTGAATATCAATACAATTAACTTATGATTGTATTGATGATGTAAAGTATTAAAGAAGAACCTTTTTTTATCCCTACACCAAAATATCCCAATTTACGGTAGTGTTACAAAACATTTTTTTTCTAATAAGCCAGAATATGTATATACAAATTCATTCAAAGCGAAAAATAGATTAAAGATTGAATTCATTTACACCCTTACCTTGTATTTCTCGGATATCCATTTAGATACTCCTGCCGCTGATTGTCTCCGTTGTAGGCATAGTACTGCTCCCTTGTCCCAGCATCTGCATCAAACTTCACAAACAAACTTCTTATATGCCTCATGGCACTCTCGTCGCGGCACACTCTCTTCAAGTCACACCATTCAATGAATGGTCTGGTATCCTCGGGATACCACTATATTCAGACGATAAAACCGTTGAAACACATGATGTTGAGATCAGAATCAATGATGAAGGCGAATAATATAGATCCAATATTAATCAAAAAAAAATGAACACGAAAGATAACGCACTTAATACAGTTCAAATAACGAATCCGGCAAGATAATCTTCCGCATGGATGAATGTAGACGTGATCCTGGTGATCCAACGTTGTATGGCATCCAGCGTTGCCCAATGGGAAAAGAAGTTGATCCGCTGATCCAACGTTGCCACGCACGGTTTGGGAATGAACTACCTGTTCCTTAAAGTCTAACCAAAGATATATTTGCATATCTACATCTGTCCCTGTGTGAGTTTAAGCCTCGCCGTTTTCCTGGAGGAGTATCAACTCTGTTATGGGGCGAGTATATACGGTAGGTTTACCGTCATTTTGGACTTGTACTTCAGCTGAACGAACATGTCCATCGGCTCCCTTGATTGGAAGAACGATTCTGCCAACAGGCCACTGTGTCCGACACAAAGCGTTGTCCTTCAGAAGAACCGTATCTCCTTCTTCGAGGTCTCGATGTTCTTCGGTCCACTTTTGTCGTGTCATCAATGTTGGAAGATATGCCTTCTTCCATTTTGTCCAGGAACATGTTGGCCAATGCTTGGACTCGTTTCCACTCGTCGTCAAGACAGAGACTTCTTTTGTCTGAAAGTTCGGGATGTTCTACAGAGAAACCATAGTCGGTCTTCTGTGTCCGTAACATATTTGGTGTGAGTACCAAAGGGTTATCCAAGTCGGATGAAACAGGAACTAGAGGCCGAGAGTTGATAATTGCTGTGGCCTCTGCCATAAATGTGTTGAGGACATCATGAGTGAGCGTCTTTCCGTCGTTCCCTAGAAGCATAGAATCCAGTATCCTCCTTGTGACGCCGATCATTCGCTCCCAGACGCCACCCATATGAGATGAGTGTGGCGGGTTGAAGATCCACACGGTATCAGACTCCCTCAAAAACCTTTGCACGGGATCGTCTTCCACGTTGATAGCTTCAACGCCTAGTTCCTTGACTGCACCTATGAAATTGGTTTCTCTGTTCGACCAGAAGATCTTTACTTTGCCTCTGATAGCAGTGAAGCGTTTCAAAGCGTTGATGAAGGCAGATGAGCTTATCTCTTCTACAAGTTCTATTTGAGTGAGTGAGTGAGTGAGTTGGTGATTTACGCCCGTGCAACGCTATATAGGTTATTTACAGGCGATGAACATGAAAAGGGTGATGAAATGAACATGAAATGATGATGATAAATGAAATATGGGGATGGGATGGGACACAAAGGACCGGTAAATTTTGAAGAACCACAGGAAAAGGGGAGAGGTGGGTAGGGGCAGAAAATTTAGCCTATGTGGTGCACTACTTGGCGGTCCACAAAGGGGTCTTTTACGTGCATGAAGCGTGGCATTCTTCACACACGTTGGCCCACTATGTTTAGCAGTCAGGGTTTCCGTATTATAGATCTGACAAACCCCGCGGACGAGGGCCACCCTGTTCAGCCACCTAGGGTACACACTTGGTCGCTCTGTGGGCTTAGCACTGACCCGATGTCAGAATCCCAAGACCCTTAGTCGCCTCTTACGACAAGCTAGGCTCTGCTGCGGGCCTATTCGCCACCCGGGCGCCACACGGGCACAAGTTCTATTTGAACCGCTCTGGTTACCAAGCATGTAAATAGAATTGCCTAGCGTTTAGAGTTCGCACTGCCGCCACGTGTCCTGCGGGTCACTATAGTCCATGGCTCAAAGGCGTCGACACCCACATTAGTGAAAGGAGGTGTTGGTTCCAGACGGTCTCTGGGGAGTGATGACATTATCTGGCCTTCAAACTTGCCGCGGAGCTTCCTACACTCGACACATTTGTGAATGATGGATGATATCAAGCGCCTTGCTCCAGTTATCCATAGTCCTGCCGCTCTGATGGCTCCTTCAGTGAAGTGACGACCCTGATGTTTGACGTCTTCGTGATGGTGTTTCACGAGCAGTGTTGCCAGGTAATGGCGTCCTGGAATGATGAGAGGACTTTTCTACATTAGACTCAAGTCTGATTTGTCTATACGTCCGCCGACTCTTAATAGGCCACGTTCGTCGATAAACGGGGGTCCCGTGCGGGGCCCGGGAGTCGAATAGGCCCGCAGCAGCGCCAAGCTTGTCGGTAAAAGTCCACTAAAGAGCGCTCAGAAACCTGACATCGGGGTCAGACCGCTTTGCCCACAAAGCCCACTACTCTGGTGGAGTTGAAGTGAGCACGGAGACTGTTATGTTTAAGATTTATCATGAACTGTTTCATTAACTTTTATGCGAGAGTGTCGTGAATACGATAAATTAAATTTCTTCATTTGCCTCCGTTTTTTAACTCCGACTGTTTTTTCCCGTTTGTATTTGTCTCTTTAAATTCTCCGGTAATAGTTCTCTTGTAAATATGTTCACTTAATTCACGTGCCTTAAGTATTAAAGCTGAAATCTATATTTTACTTGTAAGCACTTTCTTGTATTATGTTTATGTGAATGATGGACATAATAAATGTGAATCTGCATTGCAGTTATTCGTTTAAATTCTGTTGCGTTGACAAATACTATCACAACATTAATGATAATGTTGAAACACGTATGCTTGACGGTGTGCATAATGACATGCGGATCTCAGATCGTTTCTTAGATGTTGAGAACTGCTCAGGAAAAAAATGCTTGGATGAAGCATTATATTAACGGAGAGCTTGAAGCAGGTGACACCGACAATATCAACATTGATGAATATCATACAGATGAAACTAACTTATTTTCATAGAGAGAAATGACCTTTTTGCAACAATGTTTGAAGAAGATTATGACCAAGACATTACAAAAACATTGGAAGTACAATTTTACGCGGAGGTATAAAGATGTTCAGATGCATTTAGGTTTATCTGTCGGTTCGGAACAATGTTGAGTTTTTGAGTTAATCTTTTAACTATGAATGTAATATGTTAAGTATTTGCCATTTCTTTTGTATTATTTATCTATCATTTGGCATTCTTCTATAATCTTCGTAATTTTGAGGCATTATTCTTTATATGTATTTTGTTTTTAGAATGTTTGTTTATTGATTGATAACCCGTGCGGGTTCCGGGTGGCGAATAGGCCCGCAGCAGCGCTAAGCTTGTCGGTAAAAGTCCACTAAAGAGCGCTCAGAAACCTGACATCGGGTCAGGCCGCTTTGCCCACAAAGCGACTGGGATGTGTGCCCCAGGTGGTTGAATGGGGTAGCCCTGACATCGAGAGATGCGGGGTCGTCAGGCGATAATGCGGAAAACCTGACCGCAAACCATAGTGGTGCACCGTGTTGGGAAAAATGTCACGTTACTCGCACGTTAATGAACCCTGCTGCAGGTCTCGGTAAGAGTAGGACCCGTAGGATCCCCATGCAGGAGGCAAAATTTTCCGTCCCTACCCATCACTCCCTTTTCCAGTGGCAGTCAAAACTCCTACCCGATTGGCCTTGTGTCCCCATTTCCTCCACTTCATCATCATTTCATGTTCATTGCATCATCACTTTCATGTTCATCTCCCGGATATAGCCGAAATCGTGCTGCTTGGGAGTAAAGCAATAACTAACTAACTATTGATTGATATTCCTCTTTCTTCTATAAACATATACAAATAAAATTTAAAAGAAAACATCATTTCATGTTATGCAGTTTTATTTCTCTGGATATCAAAGATGATAATTACCAATTATTATAAACCATATTAATTCAATTGTAAAATGACATTACATTTTTTGTAAATCATAAAAAAGTCACCAAATGAAAAAAACACTTAAATTGAGAATTGTTTTGAAAATGAAACAGTACTGTACTTGTTGTTATTTCTGAGAGAGAGATGATGAATTATTTGCAAATGATTCATAATTATGTTGCTTGATAAAATGCATAATGTTAACATATAATTTTAAATATTGTTTAATGTTATAAAATTTTGTTTTATTTTTTTACTCCTTTTTCTTGTAAATAATTTGTATGTGTAACTGATTCGAAAAACGCATCATTTTGAATGACACGATGAGCTGAAATCAGCAACTTAATCTTTTGATTAATTAAAAGTAGGTCATGGTTTTTTTTCAAGTTAGGGTACATGTGAATGGACAAAATATTGTTCTTTTTTCTTAATAAGAATGTTTTACGCATAGAATAATTATTTGTGACAAAAAGGGAATTTATTATTTCTAAGGAATAACCGGAACTCCATAAAAGTGATAAGCATGTTGAATTTAAAAAATAATGGTAAGTGCGACGGGTTACATACTTTGACAAATGACGACCAATCATATGCTTTTTTTGTTGACAAAATTTTAAGGAAATCGGAGAAAAATGTTTTTTTTTTGTCACAAGCAAGTCTAAAACGTTGCTAGGCAAATGAAGGGAGACGATTAGAGTTTTACAAATCGAATAAACCTCACTTAATAGACAACCCCTTCTAAAACGTCATTTTACATTTGCTTATTATCATTTTCTTATAGAGACATGCATTATATTAATAAAAAGTAAAATTTAAACAGTTTCACCAGTTAAGGCCTTATATATTGCAGAATTAAAGAGAAAAATATTTGAGGAAGTCGAGTAGACCATTGCTATTTTTAGCTGGGTATGAGATACTCTCAATATTTATTTATTTTATGAATGAAATTTCTATATCTAGATTCACATATAACTTATGAAATTAGCACAACTTTGACAATCATTTTTATCAATACCGCTATAGCGACGGGTTAAGGAATGTTTTATCAGAAAGAATGGAGTCTTATTTAGACCATGGGCCAATTGCAGATTCGCAAGAAGTGCCAAATGGCCTCGTTGAAGGCTGCTGGCGGTTGTCCATTGTGGTTTTTTTCTAAATTGCCGTTTAATTGTGGGCTATGTCGCGTACACTTATTCCACATCTCTTTATTTTCTATTATCTGTTGAATATTTTTTTTTCAGATATTTAGGAGCATGATGTTTTATTTAAAGGAAACCAGACCCCATAATATCACTTGACATGAGAAATGTGCTCTTTTCACGCTGCATATTTAATAAAGAAGGCAAATTCGGTGGTGTTTACTTTCATTTTACATATTTTTTATCACATTTTATTTTAAAAGTTGCTCTGATAAACTTTTTAATGCTCATAGTTACTACGTAAACATCCCGAATCAAATTCTACCGTCCCGTGCGGGGCCCGGGTGGCGAATAGGCCCGCAGCAGAACCTAGCTTGTCGTAAGAGGCGACTAAGGGTCTTGGTATTCTGACGTCGGGTCAGTGCTCAGCCCACAGAGCGACCAAGTGTGTACCCTAGGTGGCTGAATAGGGTAGCCCTCGTCCGCGGGGGTTGTCAGGTCTATAATAGGGAAACCCTGACCGCCGACCATAGTGGGCCAACGTGTGTGAAGAGTGCCACGCTTCATGCACGTAAAAGACCCCTTTGTGGACTGCCAAGTAGTGCACCACATAGGCTAAATTTTCCGCCCCTACCCACCTCTCCCCTTTTTCCTGTGGTTCTTCAAAATTTACCGGTCCTTTTGTGTCCCACCCCATCACCATTTTTCATTTATCATCATCATCTCATGTTCATTTTATCATCCTTTTCATGTCAATCGCCTGTAAATAACCTATATAGCGTTGCACGGGCGTAAAACACCAACTCACTCACTCACTCACTCAAATTCTACCTTATTTATTGATGAGCGCATATTCTTTTGTCTCGTTCTGACCACCTTTCTGACTGTATCGACAACACGAAGTTATTTCGTGTAAAATTTATCCTAACATAGGATCATTTAGAGCTTCAAGGTATCTAATGATAGTTAGTTATCATTCTAAAACATGCTATAATAATTTATTTATACCTTGCAAACAATTTTTCTAAACGAAATACTTTATTTTTACTTACTTTTACGGAAATCGTAAAACATGGTTTAACCATCAAAATTCACTAGGAGGACAGTATTTTCTAGCTTCCCGAAATTTATTACATGACAATTTTATCCTAAAATTATATACTATTAAGTTTGTCATTGTCTATGGCTACGTTATTATCATAACTTGTTATTGAATATATATATACTGTAAACTAAACACATATATTGTTAACTATTATATGTTTTAGCGGGTAGTCCCCCCGCTCAATTAAATTATTAATAGTTAATTATTCGTTTTCAAAGAAGCCTTGATTATGTACACTAGTCCTTAATACTTCAACTTTCCAATCGTCAACTTCCCCTTCTTGTGTAGCAATATCCGTCCGCTCCAGCTTATGGAGGTTACGTCCTTTTTTTGACTGCCTCTATGGCTGATTTGAAATCATCATCTGTGTACGTTTTATAAATTTTGTATTTAGCTTTACTAGGCATAGCTGAAAGGTATAAAGAAGGAAACGTGGTAACATCATGTAAATGTGTACCATATCTTTCAATTTTTATTTTTTTGGGAAACAGGCGGGTATATAGTGCAAAGTAGTATTTATGCTAGTAAACAAGACAACCAACTGCCGGATATTATTATTTTTCCTAAACCACTATTCAAGATGTCTAATATCATAGGTTTGCAAACATTGACATGGATTGGAGGCCGACTATTAAATCAAGTTTGGTCATCAATTATTTTTATCAAATAAAACCCTTGGACCCACATTCAAAGATGTATTTAAAATTTATCAAGTTTTGAAAAGGAAAGAAAGGCGACATATAGGCCTATGTATGTATTCGGCTATTCTTTTAATTCTATTTTAGTTACAAATATCGTAAAGGTGACATTTCAATTACTGGTCTTTATTTCATAAAAATGATTAAAAGTTTTCAACAGTTCCTCTGCTGGTTTCAGATCCACATTGTTCTCCACCTTAAACCCGACGGAACAAACTTGTTGTGGTCCTACACGTCTGTTATTTACCACTGCTTCATCTTTAGGCTTCAAACGGATTACTCTAGAGAACCCCATTTTCATTAAAGGAGATACAATGAACGCATTCTCTCTCTTCAAATATGCCATTTTCCGCCCTTCAATCTAAATGGCCACTGCGTGTGGATCTTTAGGGGTTTCTTGCTCCCTCTCCAAGCGATATCCTAATCCCACCTCTAATTCTTTATAACCCCAATGATGCATACCAACAGCCCACAAATTTGGAATAATGAGATATTTCATGCTGAAAATAAAATATTTACGGATAATTTTCATGACATCGAAACTTTGAAATTGTTCTACAACGATCAATACTACTTTATATCACAAAGGGATACCCGTTTGTCTCCCAGTTATATCGAACTCGGAGCAAAATGAGTGAGTGAGTGAGTTGGTGTTTTACGCCCGTGCAACGCTATATAGGTTATTTACAGGCGATGAACATGAAAAGGATGATAAAATGAACATGAAATGATGATGATAAATGAAATATGGGGATGGGGTGGGAAACAAAGGACCGGTTAATTTCGAAGAACCACAGGAAAAGGGGAGCAAAAGACAATCATGTTTTATCTATATAAATATACAGTTGTCTTCTCATCCGACATTTTAGAAAATACGTGTAATGTTTTAATCTCTTTCACACATTCCCCTTTCAGTTGTTTTTATATTCTGTATTAATCATGTATTAGTCTAACAGATTTAACCATAGACCCTATATACTATCCCTGGTCCAAGAGACTAAGTTAAAGACAGTAAATATCAACAAGTTCAAGGCAAAGGACGTGTAAATGAAACAATATGGCATGTAAATTTATCCTGTTATGATAGAAATCAACATCTGTGCGCGAGAAAACGCATAATATTTGAATTCACTCAAACATTCATACTAAAATATTTGATCGAAATTGAACGACCTTCTTTTTAGCTCACCTGACCCGAAGGGTCATGTGAGCTATTGTCATCACTCGTCGTCCGTCGTCCGTAAACTTTTTAAAACGTTAACTCCTCTTCCTCTGACACCATAAGTCCAGAGCGCCTCTGATGAGTCTTGAATAGACGAAACGCGCGTCAGGCGTAGCAAAATTTTTTGGTTGAATGTAAATCCGATCATTGAAAAAACTTATTTTTATCATTTAAATTAAATAATGAGGGGGAAAAATGCAAAAATTATTCTTTGGAGTCTTATTCTCCAAAAAAAAAATCACGGAAATTGAGGAAATGTCAGAAATCTTACCTCAAAAGCACAATAGAACCTGGCTTAGCACTATAAGAAAAGGCTAAAAAGTGTGCGCTAGGTACCGGAACACCTACGGATAGGCACCCAAAAGCGTTAAAGAGGCAAAATTGACCGAAATTGCATGCAATGATGTCAATTTCTTTCCTTTTTTCAGTGGACAAGTCAATGACATCTGTCCCATTAGCCATAGTATGTACCGGAGTGCTACAGTAAGCATTGTCACATCTGGTGACATTGACAGTGTTATGATTCACTTGTTTTGTTTGTCAACACATTGACCAAGATTACCAGACGGAAAAATTTAGGAATCGGGTATACATAATGCTTCAAAAGCATAAATCAGAGGTAATAGATATAGCAGGCATTAGCATAGTATAGAATTTATATGTAAAATCTGATGATTGATTGATTGATTGATTGTTAGTTGTTTAATGTCCCGTCGGCGATATTGCAGCCATCATCGGGACATAAACAAGTTGAAATAATTATGTAAATAACACATTAATATAAAACAAAGTCAAAAGACCGTAGATAAAATAAATAGAATGACTAGAAAATCTGATGAAAAAATTGTTTTACAGTCATATAATTTTTAGCTAAAATATAATATTTTACTAAAGTTTCATTTATTTTACACAAAAACTTGTAAATGTTATCTATATACCATTGCGAACAAAATTTCTACATAATCGCTTAACTATATGAACCTTATATTTTGAGTCATGAATATGTAGAAATGCAACGTTTCAACTTATCATAGCCTTTAGGTCTCAAATCTCATTAAAAAGTTGTCTCGCAAACTTTTTAGCTCAAATTTCAGAGTTAACCCAAGTTTCTTTTATTTTACATCAGAAATTTGCTAATGTGATCTACATTCCTATAAAAACAAAAAAGCCTTACAACAAGCCCAGAAAGCACTATTAGAGAAGATGATGATATATGAAGTGTCATTTGCTCAAACCCAATTATAATTCAAAACAACAAAACCAAAGTCTTGAAAGTTTTAAATGTATCCTCACAGATGATTTTCCAATGCATTATTTGCTAAAAGTCGATTGAAGTTCTTAACACAAGTCAGTCTCATAAAATGAGGCAAATGTCATTGAAATATTACACACATTTGTATCTTTAAAATTTAATAATTTTAATTTTAATCACTGTTAAACACATGTAATTAAAGCTGCATGTAACACTTCACATATCTGAATACATGTATACATGTCTAGAATAAGTTTTTAAATCAGATGTAAAAACTTACCTTTCATGTTGCTACTTGTCATGTTAGTGGTAACGTTGACTATCATGGTTGATAATTCTGAAATTAATAGTTAGTTAGTTAGTTGTTATTGCTTTACTCCCAAGCAGCACGATTTCGGCTGTATCCGGGAGATGAACACAAGGCCAATCGGCTGCCACTGGTAAAAGGAGTGATGGGTAGGACATTTAGCCTCCTGCATGGGGATCCTACGGGTCCTACTCTTACCGAGACCTGCAGCAGGGTTCTTTAACGTGCGAGGAACGTGACATTTTTCCCAACACAGAGTATTCCTTTAGGGAGACAAGCATCGTGCCAGGGGTTACAGAATAACATCCACACGATTGACTGGTGCTATATTCAAGTCCCAATAATGAAATATTCTGCAACAATATGTCATGAGCGCTTTTCTGCTCCCTTTATGTGTCATTTTTTTTTTTCTAAAAGACATAAAAATATCAAGGGCATCTAGGATGTTTTACATGATAATGGTCTAAAATTTAAACTGTTGGGTACATACTTTGGGCAGAAATTTCTTTCCAAATCCGGTTTAGCTCGTGCATATTCCCAAATTTTTCATCGTTAGTATTCAATGTATTTTGATCCTTTTCCCACTTAAAACATGCAAAGGTTGTGAAATCCAAATTTTTAATACAGAAATGGGCATTGTCGCTAAGCAACACATTGTTTCCAAGTTTGAATCATCTGATACAACTGTCGAAAATGATGTTGTAAAGAAGCTGAAATCTCAACATTATACCATTACTTATCAATCTATAAAACAATTGACTTATTTTAAAACTGTCTTTATATATCTTAATATATATCATGTCACTGTATCTAAATTGCTATTTATAATAAATCTACAGCCTTATAAGGTAAACATTTTTCTGGGTATATGAACTGTCAAAATGTCTATTAAAAACCACGAAATAACATATGATGTCTTTACCATATTTGAAAAATTCAGTGCTTCGCCAAAAATATTTCATTCCACCATTTGTCAACTAGGAAATATGAACATTGACAAAGTTAACCCAGAGAGTAATATTATCAAAGCAAAGAGAATTGTACATCACATAAACTGTAGAAACAATGAGAGCCTGAATATTTGTTTACATGAATTATTTATTTTCTCCAAAAGAACACATTTAAAACGAACGGCTGACACAACTGTCGTAAATGATGTTGTAAAGAAGCTGAAATCTCAAATTCAACACCATGAGAAAACTAACATAATACTTAAAAACAGATTGCAAAATATAAATGTTTCCCGGCTGAATCAAAAAATAAAACGTCTCCATACAACTATAAAGAACCAGAATAGATCTCTTTGTAACTTGCGAGAGTCTATTGCAAGTAAAAAATATGGAGTAGACAAAACAACGCAATGAAATTTTTCAAATGATGTATTTCAAGATTTTCTATGCGCATTTGTAGGACCCCGGGCTCCGGCCGATTCTGGTCTCGAATCCATGGTTGTCTTCTGCCACGACCACACGCGCGATGAAATGGCCTTCCTCGAAGTCCGGATCCAAACCTAAGCAGGTAATTCCTGTACGTACATATACTTAATCTGTAAGGCAAGATCTGCACTGCTATATATATATTAAAAGCATCTAAAATAGTTGCATCAAAATAGAGAACTACTGAGTTCTCAAGAATAATATGGCGAGAAAATTCAGTAAAAAACTGAAAAAGAGAAAAGCTAATCAGAAAAGAGATAGCTTGATAAAAAAGTCGAAAGAAAATAAATCGACAAAACTAGCCAAGAAAATACAAGATGCAAAGAAAATTTATCGTCTCATCCTTTAAGCGACGACGAAATCATAATCTTATCAAAAGGGGTAAAATTTATACCCACACCAAAGTCTGAAAAATGCAACATTGCACTAATGAGAGATTTTTCTAATTTTGAACGCAGGATGCGTTGTACATATTTATTTACTAAAGAAGATAACAAACAAATGCATCCCTTTTATATAAAGACTGGATATAGCCCAGCCTATTCATGCGAAGCATTAGAAAACTATTTGTTCGCAACTAGATATGAAATCAGTAATATCAAACCTGAAAATATTTCGAGGTCAGAATGGAATGCCCTAAGAAATCTAAGGTCAAATGATGACATCGTAATAAAATGAGTGAGTGAGTGAGTTGGTGTTTTACGCCCGTACAACGCTATATAGGTTATTTACAGGCGATGAACATGAAAAGGATGATAAAATGAACATGAAATGATGATGATAAATGAAATAAGGGGGTAGGGTGGGACACAAAGGACCGGTAAATTTTGAAGAACCACAGGAAAAGAGGAGAGGTGGGTAGGGGCGGAAAATTTAGCCTATGTGGTGCACTACTTGGCGGTCCACAATGGGATCTTTTCTGTGCATGAAGCGTGGCACTCTCCACACACGTTGGCCCACTATGGTCGGCGGTCAGGGTTTCCGTATTATAGACCTGACAACCCCCGCGGACGAGGGCCACCCTATTCAGCAACCTAAGGTACACACTTGGTCGCTCTGTGGGCTGAGCACTGACCCGACGTCATAATCCCAAGACCCTTAGTCGCCTCTTACGACAAGCTAGGCTCTGCTGCGGGCCTATTCGCCACCCGGGACCTGCACGGGACCATCGTAATTAAAAAGGCAGATAAAAATTCCACAATCTGTGTAATTGATAAACAATTTAACAATGCTGAAGGTTAAGACAGCTAGAAAACAACACCTATTACGAAAAAAATCAACATTCCAATGTGAATGAATTTACAAATGCCGCCGTTGATATCATAGAGAATGCCCTTAAATCAAAACAAATTAATGAAATGAGCTATAACTACATTTGTCTTTAGTTTTTATATACGAGGCCATTACCAAGACCATGACATGATCGGCCCACTCTCCAAATCACCATCTTCCACGAAATCTTCCAAATTGACAAACCCTTCATTTCGCTGTAATGAAATGCTAAATATTTATTAAACATTTGAATAGAATGACTACTAAAATCCGGGACTAAAATAATGAAATCAATTCTTCTTGTCTTAAATCTATTTAGTTTGATTACTGGAATTTGATTGGTTAAAATATTCCGGAAAATAACAAGATTATTCAGTATGATAAAATATGTTTGAACTCTGATGCCACAAAAAGAATATATTATGGGTCTACAAAAAATAAATAATCTATTAGCATATTTTTGATAATATCAAACATAATAAAAAGCTACGCCGAGCGCAGCATGATACGACCGCAACAAGATGAACCCTGTACATTGGAGGCCCAATATGGATAGTCTATTGCTTTGGTCACATGCAGCCCATGGTGGACTTACAAAGCTTTTTTGGTGGACTTTAAAATGCATAGTTGACACATATCTATTTATATAATCAGTTGTATGCTCTTATATATTTTCGAGTACTGGAATATGTGTTGGAAAGACACAGTTTACATATTTTCAAAATTTGACAACGTTTGGCTGTTTCTTTAAAAATTGATAGATTTATATGTTTGGTCATTGTTGTAATATTTTTTTTGGCATTAATTTTAATCAAATCTAATATTCTACCGGTTTTCCAAGTTTTCTACTCCTAGCGTGTCTGATGAAGGTTAATCCAGAAAAGCGCTTCACACGCAGTGAAATTTTGCTTTTGTACATTTATTAAAATCATTTCAATATGTGGATCGTGTCTTTTTGGCACATATTCCATATTCTTTCGTTTTTAATATTATTTCAGAGTTTGGCTTTAGTGCCGTGTGGAGGTCGTAGAAAGCTTCCCCGTGCTTCAGTTGTATGCTCTTATATATTTTCGAGTACTGGAATATGTGTTGGAAAGACACAGTTTACATATTTTCAAAATTTGACAACGTTTGGCTGTTTCTTTAAAAATTGATAGATTTATCTGTTTGGTCATTGTTGAAATATTTTTTTTTGGCATTATTTTTAATCAAATCTAATATTCTACCGGTTTTCCAAGTTTTCTACTCCTAGCGTGTCTGATGAAGGTTAATCCAGACAAGAGGCTCCCAGGAGCCTGAATCGCTCACCTGGTCTTGATGTTGACCCTATACTTTTGTAGAGCTAAATGAGCTGAACATTTAAGCAAGCAAAAGCTTTTCTCTACCTGCAATAGTTTTCATTCTGTAGGCCAAAAACATGAAAAATCGCTTTTTCAGGGGCCGTAACCCCTAAAAGAGGTCATCTGACAACTTCGACCCTATGGAGAATTTTGTAGAGCTAAATGAGCTGAACATTTAAGCAAGCAACAGCTTTTCTCTACCTGCAATAGTTTTCATTCTGTAGGCCAAAAACATGAAAAATCGCTTTTTCAGGGGCCGTTACCCCTATAAGGGGTCATCTGACAACTTCGACCCTATGGAGAATTTTGTAGAGCTAAATGAGCTGAACATTTAAGCAAGCAACAGCTAATCTCTATCTGCAATAGTTTTTATTCTGTAGGACAAAAACATGAAAAATCGCTATTTTTCATTGGCCGTAACCCCTATAAGGGGTCATCTGACAACTTGGACCCTATGGAGACTTTTGTAGAGCTAAATGAGCTGAACATTTAAGCAAGCAACAACTAATCTCTATGTGCAATAGTTTCCATTCTGAAGGACAAAAACATGAAAAAACGCTATTTTTCAAGGGCTGTAACCCCTAAAAGGGGTCATCTGAAAACTTCGACCCTATGGAGACTTTCGTAGAGCTAAATGAGCTAAACATTTAAGCAAGCAACAGCTAATCTCTATCTGCAATAGTTTTCATTCTGTAGGCCAAAAACGTGAAAAATGGCTATTTTTCACCTTTAAGGGGCCATAACCCCTATAAGGGGTCATCTGACAACTTCGACCCTATGGAAACATTCGTAGAGCTAAATGAGCTTAACATTTAAGCAAGCAACAGCTAATCTCTGTCTGCAATAGTTTTCATTCTGTAGGCCAAAAACATGAAAAATGGCTATTTTTCACCTTTAAGGGGCCGTAACCCCTATAAGGGGTCATCTGACAACTTCAACCCTATGGAAACTTTCATAGAGCTAAATGAGCTAAACATTTAAGCAAGCAACAGCTAATCTCTATCTGCAATAGTTTTCATTCTGTAGGCCAAAAACATGATAAAATGCTATTTTTCACCTTTAAGGGGCCGTAACCCCTATAAGGGGTCATCTGACAACTTTGAACAAATGGAGACTTTCGTAGAGCTTTTGATGCTGAATCAGTAGCGTGGCCTCAGATTTCCTCTATCTCTTATACTTTTTGATTTATAAGCCAAAAACAGTAGTCTGACCCCCCTAGTCTATTTTTAGTAACGGCGGCCATGTTTTTTGACAGATCAAAAATCGAAACACAAGTTTGGTGCAGGACACCCTAAGGATCAATCATACCAAGTTTCATTCAATTCTGTTCAGTAGTTTCAGAGGAGAAGATTTTTGAAAAATTGTTAACGGACGACGACGATGACGACGACGACGACGACGACGACGGACGCCAAGTGATGGCAATAGCTCACATGGACCTTTGGTCCAGGTGAGCTAAAAAGCGCTTCACACGCAGTGAAATTTAGCTTTTGTACATTTATTAAAATCATTTCAATATGTGGATCGTGTCTTTTTGGCACATATTCCATATTCTTTCGTTTTTAATATTACAATAACATTTAATAGAAAAAAAATCTTATTTCTAAATTCATTGACATTTTTTACACAATTTAGCCCCTTTTGGCCTTTTTTTTTTAAAAAGGTTAGGACCACAAACCCCAAATGAAATAAAAAGCTTCCTTCAGTGTAATCATCATATTTAAACTTCATAACAATTGGCTGGCCCACTACAGCTAAATTTCTTGTGTAAAACCATATGCCTTGACCAACTTTTAAAAATGGCGTTTTTTGCCCCTTCGACCCTTTATATCTCAAAAACAGTAAGATATATTGCGTCCCGTGCGGGGCCCGGGTGGCGAATAGGCCCGCAGCAGAGCCTAGCTTGTCGTAAGAGGCGACTAAGGGTCTTGGGATTCTGACGTCGGGTCAGTGCTCAGCCCACAGAGCGACCAAGTGTGTACCCTAGGTGGCTGAATAGGGTGGCCCTCGTCCGCGGGGGTTGTCAGGTCTATAATACGGAAACCCTGACCGCCGACCATAGTGGGCCAACGTGTGTGGAGAATGCCACGCTTCATGCACGTAAAAGACCCCTTTGTGGACCGCCCAGTAGTGCACCACATAGGCTAAATTTTCCGCCCCTACCCACTTCTCCCCTTTTCCTGTGGTTCTTCAAAATTTACCGTCCCAGTGTTTCCCACCCCATCCCATATTTCATATATCATCATCATCTCATGTTCATTGTATCATCCTTTTCATGTTCATCGCCTGTAAATAACCTATATAGCGTTGCACGGGCGTAAAACACCAACTCACTCACTCACAGATATATTGCAAATCTGATTGAAAAATGCAGGCAGGGATTTTCACAAGGATTCCAATGAAAAAAAGATTTTGAAAATCGGACCACAAATAAAAAAGTTGATTTTTTGGGTGTGGCCCGTCTTTGGCCCCCTGTAGCAATGTAACGGTTCAATATACATCAAAACCATTGACACATTTTGTTGACAGAATTTAATGAGGAATTCAATAAAAAAAGAATTTTCAAAATCTATTGAATAATAAACATTCTACAACAGTTTTGTTAATACACCCCTTTAAGCCCCTTTTGGCCCTTTTTTCCAAAACGGTAAGGGCCACCAACCCCAAATACAATAGGAACCTTCCTCTAGTGGTTACAAACATCATATCAAAACTTCATAACAATTGGCTGGCCCAGTACAACTAAATTTTTGGTATCGGACCACAAATATCCCCTGTAGAAATGTAACGGTTCAATATACATCAAAACCATTGACACATTTTGTTGACAGAATTTAATGAGGAATTCAATAAAAAAAGAATTTTCAAAATCTATAGAATAATAAACATTCTACAACAGTTTTGTTAATACACCCGTTTAAGCCCCTTTTGGCCCTTTTTTTCAAAACGGTAAGGGCCACCAACCCCAAATACAATAGGAACCTTCCTCTAGTGGTTACAAACATCATATCAAAACTTCATAACAATTGGCTGGCCCAGTACAACTAAATTTTTGGCATAAAATTATTTGCCTTGACAAACTTTTAAAAATGGTGTTTTTGGCCCCTTTGACCCCTAATTTCTCAAAAACGGTAAGATATATTGCAAATCTGATTGAAAAATGCAGGCAGGGATTTTCACAAGGATTCCAATGAAAAAAAGATTTTGAAAATCGGACCACAAATAAAAAAGTCATTTTTTTGGGGTGTGGCCCCTTTACGACCCCCTGTAGCAATGTAATGGTTTAATATACATCAAAACCATTGACACATTTTGTTGACAGAATTTAATGAGGAATTCAATAAAAAAAAGAATTTTCAAAATCTATTGAATAATAAACATTCTACAACAGTTTTGTTAATACACCCGTTTTAGTCCCTTTTGGCCCTTTTTTCCAAAACGGTAAGGGCCACCAACCCCAAATACAATAGGAACCTTTCTCTACTGGTTACAAACATCATATTAAAATTTCATAACAATTGGTCAATATTTACTTAAGTTATCGCACGGAAACCAAATGTCCCCAGACGACGACGACGACGACGACGACATCGCCATAACATTATACGATCGCAAAAATTTGCGGTCGTATAAAAATGGACAAATCAATAACATTGTAGAATTTATTTAGAGGTTCTATCGATGTTTCATGCTTGTATTGGTAGATATATATTATCTTAACAAGAGGTGCTGAACACTCTAACGCTATATGCTACAATTTTGAAATCTGTCACGGTTTTTGAGTTATTTGCAAAACACTGCAGTTTACCCCTATATTCTATTTTTAACCACGGCGGTCGTGTTTTTTTTTTACCAATCTAAATTCCAAACGATAATTTTGTAGCACATATACCAATAAACAACTGTACCAAGTTTGGTTGCAATTAGACTTATAGTGTTTTCGAATCAGTTGAGCTAAAAGGGAAAATTACTAGGTCTTTAGATTGGTTATACCTGTAGTCTAGACTATAGCTATGATATAATATGATTTACTATTCAGTAGTTCAACGGCTGAATGTGAAGCGCTAAAACAAGTTACATCTACCTGTATTATAGGGTTCTGCCTACAAAACGACACGGCATTTTTTTCGGAGCTCACTAGCACTCTGTTTCTCGTAGCCAAGTCTTTCAAGATGGTCACTTACGGCTTCAAAAAACAGTCACCGTTGCCTGGTGCTATATTCAAGTCCCAATAATGAAATATTCTGCAACAATATGTCATGAGCGCTTTTCTGCTCCCTTTATGTGTCATTTTTTTTCTAAAAGACATAAAAATATCAAGGGCATCTAGGATGTTTTTACATGATAATGGTCTAAAATTTAATCTGTTGGGTACATACTTTGGGCAGAAATTTCTTTCCAAATCCGGTTTAGCTCGTGCATATTCCCAAATTTTTCATCGTTAGTATTCAATGTATTTTGATCCTTTTCCCACTTAAAACATGCAAAGGTTGTGAAATCCAAATTTTTAATACAGAAATGGGCATTGTCGCTAAGCAAAACATTGTTTCCAAGTTTGAATCATCTGATACAACTGTCGAAAATGATGTTGTAAAGAAGCTGAAATCTCAACATTATACCATTACTTATCAATCTGTAAATCAATTGACTTATTTTAAAACTGTCTTTATATATCTTAATATATATCATGTCACTGTATCTAAATTGCTATTTATAATAAATCTACAGCCTTATAAGGTAAACATTTTTCTGGGTATATGAACTGTCAAAATGTCTATTAAAAACCACGAAATAACATATGATGTCTTTACCATATTTGAAAAATTCAGTGCCTCGCCAAAAATAATTCATTCCACCATTTGTCAACTAGGAAATATTAACATTGACAAAGTTAACCCAGAGAGTAATTTTATCAAAGCAAAGAGAATTGTACATCACACAAACTGTAGAAACAATGAGAGCCTGAATATTTGTTTACATGAATTATTTATTTTCCCCGCACGGGACCAGAAGCCATTTAAACGTTTAATTTAAAAGTACTAGTACTAGTATCGTTTATATATGTGAGGTGATTAAGAGTCACGAAAACAGTAATCATGTATATCAAATAGAATAGCAATTGTACAAAATTTTAATTTAATTTTGATGTTATGTATAATCTTTCCCGCATATAACTATCATTTAACACTGTCTTTTTATGTGGCATATTAATCTGTCCCTTTGTTTTAATTTCTTTTTATATTTTAACTCCCTGTGTAATATATGAAATTAATCTATCCCTTATTTTAAATTTTCGCTTATTTAATTAATTGTTTTTTCTTTATTCCCCTCCAAAATATTCTGAACCCCTTTTTATTTATAACCTGCCCCCAAAGACAACCCTTTCAGAGCGTTAGGATAGACCATTCATAATCATTGATACTAATATTTAAATTTAATTATGTTTATATATGTAGTGTGATGAATTTTGTCATCAGCCATGTTTTTATTTTTATATCTAGTCATTTTCATTGTACATTGTATTTTATACAGAAAAGGTTAAATATTATCATTTACTTTTCTCTTCATGTCATTTTACACTATTTCATCAGAACTATTTTGTTATTCTTAGTTTAGGAATCTCTTGCTGATTTATGCTCGAGAACTATGTCATATTCATGTTTATTTAGGTCAAGGTATTTACACTAGTGCCCTACTTCTGGTGCCCTAGTGCTCCTGGTATTATAAACCTTACTCCTAACTCCTGAAGTATGGTTATACTCCTTGTATTATGTCTTTGACTCCTTATTATTGCATCAGATTTTCATGCAATTCTGTATAGTTATTACATGAGATTTGTTAGGGTATATAAGTGGGTATTTTGCTTACTCTTTATCTTTAGATTCTTAGATTACTAGATCTCTAGATCAGTCTTTGGATTATTGTTTTGGCGTTATGGATTACTCTAAATTCTAAAAACATACCATTTTCGTGGGACTATAAAATTGTATTGTGTATAACCTGTATGTATGACTTTGGATTTATCTCAATAACAATTATCAACCTGACATTGTGTTTTTACTCTTGTGAAAGCAAGTTGCCAGACTACACAGGATCCACATATTTATTTTATGTGACCAAGAACTTTCCAAACGCTACTGAAAGGTCTTGTTAAAAAAAGGAAGTGTCATCACTTGGTGTTCGTCTCAATACAATAGTTGGTTTACATCAGTTGCAACAAACAGACAGGCGCACCATCACACTTGGTTGATTGATTGACTCTTGAGTAAAGCAATAACTAACTAATCAACTTAAATAACCCCGTATGAAATTTCTAACAGCCTATCATTTTTGCCGTACAGCTTTAAATTCATATTAGATGAGCTATTCAGAGTCCTGGGAGCCTCTTGTTTAGGACTTCTACTTACCAGTTGCAGAATTCTTTTGTCAGCTCCATTTTCCAACTCATAATCTGAGACAATGTTTTCAAATTCTTTGAAATTTTCATCTGTGTAGCGTGCTTAGCTGATGACAATAGACAACGAATACTGTGAAACTTCCTGCAAAACAAAGGTGGACATCAGTTTTAGTTACCTAAAACAATTCTAGTTTGTGGTTTTATTGGTGTGTAAAATGTGGGACCAAGCACATTTCAATCAAGAATGGTACCACTTCCTGTTTAGAATGTGTGCAAATTAAAGTTAAGGTTAACGCTTTTACACACCAATGAAACTACCTCTCCCCTTTTCCTGTGGTTCTTCAAAATTTACTGTTCATTTGTGTCCCACCCCACCCCCATATTACATTTATCATCATCATTTCATGTTCATTGTATCATCCATTTCATGTTCATCGCCTGTAAATAACCTGTATAGCGTTGCACGGGCGTAAAACACCAATTCACTCACTCACTCACAAAATGTTGCATATAATGTATATAATTACATTCCATTCAAATATTTTAAATACTTGCATGGATTAATTTGATAAATTGGCATATAAACATGATTTGTCATTTTCAAATTACTCCATGTGAGGCTTTGTCATAAGTATAAATTACAACAAAGTTCCAGGCTATAAATTTTGCTATGCCTGACACCCGTTTTGTCTATTCAAGACTCATCAGGGGCGCTCTTCCATAAAAAAAATTAAAAGGCCAAACATTATATGAATATGAAGAGCATTGAACAATTATAGCAAAAATGTGTAGGGGAAAATGTCACGTTCCTCGCACGTTAAAGAACCATGCTGCAGGTCTCGGTAATAGTAGGACCCGTAGGATCCCCATCCAGGAGGCTATATTTTCCGTCCCTACCCATCACTCCCTTTTCCAGTTGCAGTCAAAACTCTCCTACCCGATTGGCCTTGTGTAACCATTTTCTCAACTTCATCATCATGTCATGTTCATTGTATCACCACTTTCATGTTTATTTCCCGGATATAGCCGAAATCGTGCTGCTTGGGAGTAAAGCAATAACTAAGTGACTAACTGTGCAAGGATTCAATTAAGAAGGAATTACAACCAGAGCAATTGGGAGTACTGTTAGGCTCTTTTAAGAAGAACGAAACAGATGTGCTTAAAGTTTTTGAAAACTTTCGTTCAGCATCAACACCGGCTCCAGATATAGTGCGTAAAGTTGATGCGTGCATAGCAGTCACAGCCGACATGTCGAAAATTATCAATGAAATCATAAGTGGTGTGTTGGAATTAAACGAGAATAACTTAGATGAGCTAAGAAAGAGACAAGACGCTGCATCTATAGTTACACAAACGACCGATAAATCACAATCAACGAGAATATCAGACAGGGTTGTGGAAGCTGCGTATGACCTAGCAGAAAAGCAAGCTGACATGGCAGCACAGGAAGAAGAAAATAAATACCGAAAACAACTTGAAACGAAGAAAGCGGAGCTAAAGCAATTGGAAACTCAAAAGGATGTTGAGGTAGCCAAAGCTTTAAAGGGCAAAAATAAAAAAAATAATCTGGCACTCATTTTGCGCATTAGAAAAAAAGATATTTTATGCACAAAATTTTCTAGTATTGAGTGTTTTGGAAAAAAATAAGCTGGCCCGCGCAGCGCTCGAAAAAAACCGGCTGGCCCTCATTTTGCGCATTAGAACAAAAAGAGATTTTATGAACAAAATATTCTAGTATTTGGGAAAAATAAATATTCTGGTCCGCAAAATTTTGAAAATAAGTAATCTGTCTCGACCAAAACCATGTCTCTGACCCGACATTGCGTACTGTACTTTTAAATGCAATGTTTCGTCCATTTTTAGGGCATGGACTCATCAGGGATCTGCCCGTATCAGGAATGTTTGTGTCCATTTGATATTCTTGATTATTGTTTTAATCGTGTTTTAAACACCAAATTGTGTGCAATATAGAATGGTCAATCAAATTCTGCTGTTGCTGGTCCATCAAATTTTATTATTGTCAGTCAACGAATTTCAGACAAGTCTCTAAATCAAACAGATGAAAACACTGCCAGTTTTTTCTGCATCCCCAATTCTCCATGGTTGGAAATCTATGCTGAAGATATGCTTGTTTTACTAAGACATGAAAGAAACAATGAATTTAACAGAATAATAAATCACACGATTTTGTGGGAACAAATTGCTTGTGACATAAATGAACATTTAAAAGTTAACTTAACTGGTATCCGGGCATTTAATAAATACAATAGCTTAAAGTGTAGGTGGAAGGTAGTGAAAGACTCGGAAAAAATCCACAAGAACAGAGCCCTGGAGGAGATCGGGTTAGATTGTAGCGACGGGTCGAAAGCCTTCGAGCTGCAATAAGGTACCCTGCGGTGGGCGTTGGGGCTCTGTCTACCCTACAAGCCCTTGGTATTGCATTGTCGGGCATCGTGAGGTAGCTCCCAGGCATCCGCAGTGCTGTACCGTACCGGAAACCTACTTTTGGGTAAGCCTCCTGGCTAAGGGGTGCGACGAGGGCCAGATGCAGGTTATTCGGGCAGTACCGGGGGACAGGCTTCTCCCTTGGAGACAGACTCGAGATTGGTGCAGCAGAAAGTCCCAAACCGATTGCAGGGTATCCACCTGCACAGGCGACACTGCTACCGTCAAACTCTGACTTGAGTCGTACCCCGAAACCTACTTTTGGTTGAGCCTCATGGCTAAGGGGTGCGACGAGGGCCAGATGCAGGTTATTCGGGCAGTACCGGGGGACAGGCTTCTCCCTTGGAGACAGACTCGCTGCACCTCGCAGACGCAGCTGCCTCCATAACCATCCTGCACAATAGTTTAGGGTGGTGGAGGTGGTTGCCGAATCCCAGCCCTAGGGGGTGTATTCGGTGGGGGATAGCCCCTTTGTCATCTTTGATTACGCCTATTCAAAGATGTCAAAGGAGCTACATTATTGTAGCTAATATAGTCCGCTCGTTGTCGCACTGAAATAAATGTGAAAAACTCCGATTAGGACAATACTTTTAAATTTACAGGACAACGAGCGGACTATACATATTTACTCAACTGTCTTTAAAAGGGTTTTCTTTTGGGGATATGCTATTAGCATAATATTTTGGGGGTTTAGTTAAAAGAAATGATTTAGATTGTGAATAATTTGGTGGGACAACGAGGGGACCATTTACACTACTGTTTAATTAAAATAATTGCAGTTGAGTTGAAATAAAATTAACTCTCACACCCAAGTATCACCGATGAATATTTAATATCAATTATACTATTGAAGAGCATTCGAGGTAGAAATTTTCATATGTGTGACAGTTTTATATTTTATTCTCAATTACATTATATTTTTATACACATGTATAGGTTTTAGAAACGGAAATTTATATAATGTCTCGATTTATTTTGCAGCTACAGATTTCCAATATTCGATACATGGTCTAAGGGAGAGAAAGCCGATTGCACAGTGATTCCTGAATCTCAATGTGAATTTTCAACGGGGACAAACATCACATCCGTAACAGAGACGGAATCAGAATCATGCCCAAGTTAACCATCAGAAATAGACACATCAAATGTTGACCTGGTTAAAGATTTAGCGGAATGTGGTCCGAGCACTGGCGCACTATCAGGATACCGAAACTTAACATCAAAAGCCGGAAAACAAAAGCTATATTATCCAAAAAACTTAACTGCTACAGATGTAAGAACAGTTCGACCACAAAGGAAAGCCAAGGCAGCATATTCTTAAGAAAACTTTGTTTGGAGTTTGTCATCAGATTCTGATGTTGAATAAAAGATATGTATACTCAATTTTGTTTGTTTTTTGCAGATCAAAACGAAAAGTACAATTGAGATTACAAATAGTTACACATTCCATCTTTTTGATATAATAAAATTAGAACCTTATTCATGTATCCCAGTTATGAAACGATGCCGACTACTGAACGTAACAATCTTCATGTCACATATAAAAGCAATCAAATTTCCTTTCCGGAAATTTTCAGTTCCGTGTCCGGAATACGGTAAAGCTTTTATTGTTTGCCTGAACAAGCACTTAATTGACACAGATAAAAAGATAAACAGTAGTCAGAATATTTTTTAAGTTTGCAAACATATTATCCCATATGGGTCAACGAGCATATTATGCCAAAATACAGATTTTGAGGGTAAAAACTTAATTCCAAGTTTTGATGCGAACTTATCAAAATGTATGATACATATATTTAAAGCAACTCAGAAATCGCACGAAAACGGTCCTAAACTTAGCGCATAAATTTGAGGCGGCTGCTTCATTGCGTAATATGGAACCCCTTTAAAACACTCGCGAGTAAACGAGCATAAGAGGGTTTATTATTAGAAGTAGTCAAACTGTTGATTGGAGATGGAGTTATGGCGGACACCAGAGGAATGTATGTTTTTTGGTTTCATCACAGAGAGTGTTTTTTTTTCAATGGCTAAAAAATGTCCCGTGCGGGTCCGGGTGGCGAATAGGCCCGCAGCAGAGCCTAGCTTGTCGTAAGAGGCGACTAAGGGTCTTGGGATTCTGATGTCGGGTCAGTGCTCAGCCCACAGAGCAACCAAGTGTGTACCCTAGGTGGCTGAATAGGGTGGCCCTCGTCCGCGGGGGTTGTCAGGTCTATAATACGGAAACCCTGACCGCCGACCATAGTGGGCCAACGTGTGTGAAGAGTGCCACGCTTCAAGCACGTAAAAGACCCCTTTGTGGACCGCCAAGTAGTGCACCACATAGGCAAAATTTTCCGCCCCTACCCAACTATCCCCTTTTGCTGTGGTTCTTCAAAATTTACCGGTCCTTTGTGTCCCACCCTATCCCCATATTTCATTATCATCATCATTTCATGTTCATTTTTCATTTTATCATCCTTTTCATGTTCATCGCCAGTAAATAACCTATATATCGTTGCACGGGCTTAAAACACCAACTCACTCACTCACACTCCAATGGCTAATAGTTTAAGTTAACTCGGACGGAGTTCCGAGTCGTAATGTTTTAAGTTTAAAACCATATATTGTCCTCATTGAAATGCTTCATAGTAGTATATACCCATGATGATTCGAGATTACGTCTACTGTGATAATTAAAAACATTGACGTGATGGCATCAAGGTGCTACCTCGACAATCACGTTACGGTAAGCATTTAAATACGTTACTTTTGTCATGCTATCCTTCTCTCCTGGTTATTCTCTTTATTGAAATATTCTCTTTTATGATGTTCCCTGATAGTTAATTTTCTTATCCTGTATTTTTTATCAATTTTATCAGCAGTATTTATGCATGATGCGGAGAAGTCGAAGAGGAGTGCTACGCTGTGCCTGTTGTGCACCAAGAATCATTTCCTTGGCCAAAAGTGTAGGGTCAAATCACACATTTACTCCAGTCATATTGAGGCAACCAAGTGTCTCATACACTGTACACTTTGTAAATACAAGACTGACAGGATGGACGAGATGACACACTACCTTACCAACTTCGCAGCCCAAAAGTTCTTGAAGGAACATGTAAAGGGTACTGATGATGAGAAGGAGGACGAAGAGTATATTAGGGAGAATAAAGCACCAGAGGATATTAGAAGCAAAACATGCAAACAAAAAATTCAAAATCGGTTCACAAGTAAACAAGTTTTGATTTTGATCCCCTAATTACCTAAGAAGGGGAAAAAGGGGGGGGGGGGGTTTGCAAAAATGAATTCTAAATTATATATCCGGGTTGAAATCCATATTCCTAATCCAGACCTAATCCTGTTATCCCCTTGTGCTTTTACTTTAAATTGCTTTGTAATTATATTTACATGTACAATGAATGTAATATTGTTTTTCTTTCTTTCTTTCAGAAGTACTTCTTTACATTAATGTATATGTAAGTTATGTTTATAACTCTTTTATATGTTTCGGATGATAACACACATAAATTTGTTTAGTCCTACAAATGTTCTTTATAGAAAAAACCCTTTTCGGACTTTTTTTATTGTACATTTAAAGCTTTCTTATTGGTTATTATATTTAGATTCTTGATCAACTGTCAACAGAGCATCGTGCAAAATTTTCCAGCCTTTAAAATTTAGCAGATTTCGTCATTCAAAGAATTGTGGTGCAAACAGAAAACGATTGAATACTGAAGATGTACATTAGGTAAATTGGTTTGAATTTCAACTACTATAACGGATGTTTAAGTTGATGTTATTCAAAACTTATGGTATTTTAAAAAACGAACACAAGAACTCATTTGCAATATATAAGTTACGTTAAATAGCTTGTTAGCTGATCTAATCGTACATGGTTTGAAACGAATTTAAAGAACTTCATGATTTAGAATAAAGGTAATAACAAAACTACCGAACTTGAATGATCAATCTCATAGTCCAGAGAAAATGACAAAAACGAATCAGTCATACCGGAGAACTGGTGGATCGCAATGGTCCTGACTTGGTACAGGCATTTCAAACGAAATGGTGGGTTAAACCAGGTTTTATGGCGCCAAACCTCCCTCTTCCATTGCGATCTTAAGATCCGGTAATGACCATAGAACACAACATAGTTGTGAGACACAATAGGAATATTAAAAAGCGATATACTGGGTGGAAATGTCCATGACGTCCAGACCATGACCTGGGACTTGATGTTAAGAATAGCTCGGATTTAAGCTGACCTCTACCGTTTCCGATATTGAACTATTGTATTATCGTCCTAGAATGTGAACTGAAGAAACACAACAAACGTTCTAATTGCGGGATCGAGTTTTATTCCAAGACTGTCGAACGCCTCTAACAATTTCAATCTTTCACAGTGCAAAATTGCTATGTATGGGGTCCCAGGAGGGAGAATTGACACTCTAATGAGTAATAATTTTACACAATTTATAAACAACTTCCTTCTCGAAATAGTAATTTTACAGATAGGCGGCAATGATATGTGCGATACAGAATTAAGACCTGAGAGTGAGTGAGTGAGTTGGTGTTGTACGCCCGTGCAACGCTATATAGGTTATTTACAGGCGATGAACATGAAAAGGATGATACAATGAACATGAAATGATGATGATAAATGAAATATGGGGGTGGAATGGGACACAAAGGACCGGTAAATTTTGAAGACCCACAGGAAAAGGGGAGAGGTGGGTAGGGGCGGAAAATTTAAGACCTGAGAGATTTGCCTGTAACATTATTGACTTTTTAAAACAATTTACAAATTTTCCTTCAGTGAGGGCTGTGATGTTTTGCGAACTTTTTAGTAGGCCAAATCCACGCAATAATACAGCATAAGTATATGAAGAGTGAAGAAAGAAAGTAAACAAGATGTTGCCAGTCTTGTGTGAAGCAGAAATGAACTCTATTTCTGGAAACATTAAAGACTTATGAACAGTCCTTTATCAATATATGCTAATGATGGTGTACATTTGTCCGCGATTGGGATGCAAAAATTTTCCGGTCCATTCGTCTAGCCATTTACATGCAATGGATTTTCTTGATTAAAATACTGTGCATGAATGTAGCTCCTAACATTTTAAGTGTAATTTTTTTTAATTAAAAGCATGTTTACAAAAAATAAAGCTACTTATTCACTTGGAGATATTAAATTCACCAGTATGCAATAGCTTTCTTAAGTTTTCGACTAACTGTAAAACCATCTTCAACGCTATTAACTGACGTAAGGCAGTCGTCAACTTATAAATTTCTCAGGACTGTTTCAATTACATTGTCATTGAACTTGCCTCTACCGTTATTAGCAGTTTGTCGCAAAGCATAATTTACGCAACTTGGGGAAGAAGTTGCGCCGAAAAGATGTACATTAATCTGATATTTAGTAGGTTTGTTTTGAACGTTCCCATCTCTCAACCAGAGAAGTCTCAAGAAACTTGCATCTTCTTTCGGTTCGCGGACTTGGTGAAACATACTATCAATGTCACCCATAATAGCAATATCCTTTTCTCTAAATCTTATTTAAGTACCGATTAAATTATTTGTTAGATTCGGACTTTGCAACAGCGATCATTCAGCGAAGTCCCTCGAAAACTATACCAAGTTTGGTTCCAATTGGACATAAAGTGTCAGAGGAGTTAACGTTTTCAATGTAATTAGGACATGCTGTTAAAATGTTCAATTTTCAAACGAAATGGTGGGTTAAACCAGCCTTTATGGCGCCAAACCTCCCTCTTCCATTGCGATCTTAGGATCCGGTAATGACCATAGAACACAACATAGTTGTGAGACACAATAGGGATATTGAGGTGATCATCTCAGTACAAAAGACCAGTCAAATACTAATTAAAACAATTAACTATCATATATTTTAATTCAAGTTTGAACTTTTCTACTTGTGGCTGATAACGAAGAAAGAATTTTTTTAGTGATCGTATGAGACGTATTTTCTTATAGCCCTGCTCCAAAAGTCGGTCACGAAGAAATCGGTGTCTGATCAAAAAATCTGTGAAATGTGTGCAAGCTCTGGCATACCGAATAAGTTGTGAAATATAAACACCGTATACAAATGAATGTTTCTGCGACAACTAGTAAAAGGTCGTGCCATTCTATACCACAGCGGGATTGCTATCAGTCTGAGGGTAACCGTCAACTTCAAAGCCATGATGGTTAGTCAATTATTGCTTTACTCCCAAGCAGCACGATTGCGGCTATATCCGGGAGATGAACATGAAAGTGGTGATACAATGAACATGAAATGATGATGAAGTGGAGGAAATGTGGACACCAATTGCTTTACTCCCAAGCAGCGCGATTTCGGCTATATCCGGGAGATGAACATGAAAGTGGTGATACAATGAACATGAAATGATGATGAAGTGGAGGAAATGGGACACAAGGCCAATCGGGTAGGAGATTTTTGACAGCCACTGGAAAAAGGAGTGATGGGTAGGGACGGGAAATTTAGCCTTTCTGCATGGGGATCTCTTACCGAGACCTGCAGCAGGGTTCTTTAACGTGCGAGGAACGTGACATTTTTCCCAACACGGTGGACCACTTTGGTTTGCGGTCAAGTTTTCCGCATTATCGCCTGACGACCCCGCATCTCTCGATGTCAGGGCTGCCCCATTCAACCACATGGGGCACACATCCCAGTCGCTTTGTGGTCAAAGCGGCCTGCCCCCGATGTCAGGTTTCTGAGCGCTTTTTAGTGGACTTTTACCGACAAGCTTAGCGCTGCTGCGGGCCTATTCGCCTCCCGGGCCCCGCACGGGAGTATGTTCAGTCGGACAGATGGTTCAGATAGATTAGAAAGATTGTGATTTGTTTTATGGGGCATAATAATCACCATATACACCAGAGGGAAGTCTACCCAATGATGGTGTTTTCTTATTCATGGTTAAAGAGGAAAAAAGTGGTAGCGCCATACTATGGGACGACTTGGTTAAGTGACAACTTTGAATAATGTAAACATGATTGTCGTTTCATTCCCCTACCCATGTATCTTCCCGATTCGATTATTAAAGTTCCACTGTTTATTTGTGCAGTGTTTCTCCTTCTTATTGGCGCTTAACACCGTAATATCAACATAAGCATAAATATATTCAATCAAGGTGGATTCTTAGATAGAATACTCAACTTGTCCAACAAGTTCAACATGTCGCCTTTTTGTTTGAAATTATCATAATTTCTACTGACGTCACATTTTTCATCAAATATGGTGTATGTTAATATATTCTAAATACGTGTAAAGATCAACACTATGCAAATAACGCAATTTGAGATCACCATATTAGTAAACGGGATTTATTTTGTGAAGCTTTCTTAAAAATAAAGTTGTGACGATATTATAACTTACTTTACACTGACGTCACATGATTTGTATTTAAAGTTAATATAATAATGAGATGTGGATAAAGTGTAAAATAAGTCAATTTATGTGACCAATACATTAGCGACTTTACTCTTAGTAGTAAAAGTAGCATATGACGCGTGCTTTAATGAATATAACATAATTTAAATGGGGTCTTAAATGTCTCATACACAATAACAACATACATAAATATAAACACAAATGTTTGTATGTAACAACATCATCAGTATGTCTTAGTTAAGAAGCTATACTTAAAGTTTGATTTCAAAATATTATTAAGTGTTTTTTAACTAGTAAGCTACATTAAAAACAATAATAAGTATATTGTGTGGTTGAAGCAAGAATGTGAAGATTTTAACCTTTACTGTAAATAAAGGTAATAACAAAACTACCGAACTTGAATGATCAATCTCATAGTCCAGAGAAAATGACAAAAACGAATCAGTCATATATTTCAACATTGGAAAGTTACCAATGTTGAAATATTGTTCATTTGGTATTTTGCATAGGATGTCTTGTGTGTGCTGTAGGTTATATAATTCGAAAAATTTTGAAAAGGCGACGAAGAGCTACAGCTTCAAAAGTAAAACGACAAATGTCTATGACAGAGAGACTTGGGCATTTTAGAGAACAAAGAAGAAGAAGGGGAAGAAAATCCCAATGTTGAAGAATGCTTTATAATGTTAAGTTATATTGTATAATTTCTTCATTTTAGATACACTTAGGTCCCGTGCGGGGCCCGGGTGGCGAATAGGCCCGCAGCAGAGCCAAGCTTGTCGTAAGAGGCGACTAAGGGTCTTGGGATTCCGACGTCGGGTCGGTGCTCAGCCCACAGAGCGACCAAGTGTGTACCCTAGGTGGCTGAATAGGGTAGCCCTCGTCCGCGGGGGTTGTCAGGTCTATAATGCGGAAACCCTGACCGCCGACCATAGTGGGCCAACGTGTGTGGAGAGTGCCACGCTTCATGCACGTAAAAGACCCCTTTGTGGACCGCCCAGTAGTGCACCACATAGGCTAAATTTTCCGACCCTACCCACCTCTCCCCTTTTTCCTGTGGTTCTTCAAAATTTACCGGTCCTTTGTTTCCCACCCCATCCCCATATTTCATTTATCATCATCATTTCATGTTCATTTTATCATCCTTTTCATGTTCATCGCCTGTAAATAACCTATATAGCGTTGCACGGGCGTAAAACACCAACTCACTCACTCACTAGATACACTTAGACTATTGGTAGGGGTTATTATAACTGCTGTTGGCATTTTAGTGAGATTTAAACTAAATTTAATTCACTAATTGGGAAGAAATGAACAAATTCTCCATCAGGATAGTGCCCAACATAATCCCAATCAGGACAATGCTACACAAAATCCCAATCATGTCAATGCTACACAAAATCCCAATCAGGACAATGCCCCACAAAACAGACCTCGAAGAAACAGAAGACGACCGGATCGCTACGGATATGAGTCCTGTGATTCTTAAGTTTGTGTTGAAGACTTTTTTTAATAAAATGCTGTCCTTATCTTTAAAGTTCTACCCCAATTACTGGAATGGCTGATGATATTTAACTGCTAGAAAGTCTGTCCTCCACCATATAAGATATTGTTTTTCTCTTCATTGGGAGGCTCTTCACCGACAATCTCCTCAGCAATCCCTCTCTATCCAATCCAAGTTTTGTTGTCTATGTAATACAATAATAACATCCCACAACTTGTATCGGCGTGCGCAATAAAATGATATAACGCCCATAACATTTTGGAAAACTGGGTATTGTGAATAATCAGTCCTAGTTTCATGATGTCTTTACTAACACAACTATCTAAACACTCTTGGCAGTGCATGGATCTGTTGTCCATACATTTGATGTTCGGCATATTATTTACTTCGGTATTAATTTGGTTAATTCTATCCATGAAATCGAATTTGAACAATGATTTATCAAAAACTACCGAATCATATTTGATGAAAACTTAGAGACTAATTAGCTCTACAATCTTATGGAAAAAATTGTTTGGTAGTGACTGGTCATTTTTAAAGATATTTACCATCAGGTACCAGGTGACCGATTGAGGCACCTTGGTGCCTCTTGTTTTAATTGACTTCTTATGAAAAATTACTTTTGTCAGTCAGATATTTGATAATTTGTTTGCTAATGGAGATGTAAGGGACCAAAAGGGGCTCAAATTGCAAATTTGCAATATATGTAAAAAAATTTTTTTTTATTGGATTTTTACGGAATTTGTTAGATTGGATTCTTCTTGATACAAACTTCCTGTAATATGTCAACAGATTTTGGATAGCTCCTACCGTTTTCATACTATAAGGGGTCCAAAGGACCAACCCCGTAATTTAATTGGAATATCTAAGCCAACAAATACCTGTGTCCAGCAACTTATTAAGTCCACACTCACTTTTGTCCAGCAGCTTATGAAGTCAACACTCACTTTTGTGTCAACACTTGCCCAGATGTACACCTATTTCCGTCCTATCCTGCTACGCTTTGCGGTGCCCCCATTTTAAAACTAAGTAGTTATTTAGTATAACATATTTTAACAAGTAATACATTATGGGTCTCCTGTTTTCAGTTCTATTGACTTTTTAATAAAGGAACCCAGTCAGTTTACTTGAGAAGGTGATGTTGGATTTATTACGAGTGAAATTTTGTCAGATAATGTTAATTTATCAAAGTTTTGGTTTTCAGAATTCAGTTCAGCTATAAATGATAACCTTACAGTAGAATATAAGTTGGCAATTAAAGAAAAAGTGATATTCATCACCTATGCTATTACATTTTAAACAAAGTCTTTGATCTCTTGGAATTTTTAGTTGTCTTCCTATTTAGCTTACTTCACGAAAGTGAGGGGGGCTTATGCGATACCCCAAGCGTCCTCGTCCTTAGCGTCTGTTCAGGTTAACATCCATTCCTGCTAACTGAAAAGTCCCACATTAACCATAGTAATATGCATGCTTGGGATGCTGACTTTGACCTATATTTATCTTATGAAAAAATTTTATAATTAGACACTTTCGTTTTGGACAATAAACACATTAAGTATGGATTTGACTTGGCCACATATCTAATGGAAAGAATAGACACCTTAGTTTTGGACATTAAACACATTAAGTATGGACTTGACTTGGCAACATATCTAATGGAAAGAATAGACACTTTAGTTTTGGACATTAAACAGTGAGTGAGTGAGTTGGTGTTTTACGCCCATGCAACGCTATATAGGTTATTTACAGGCGATGAACATGAAAAGGATGATAAAATGAATATGAAATGATGATGATAAATGAAATACGAGGGTTGGGACACAAAAGACCGGTAAATTTTGAAGAACCACAGGAAAAGGGGAGAGGTGGGTAGGGGCGAAAAATTTAGCTTATGTGGTTCACTACTTGGCGGTCCACAAGGGGGTCTTTTACGTGCATGAAGCGTGGCACTCTTCACACACGTTGGCCCACTATGGTCGGCGATCAGGGTTTCCATATTATAGACCTGATTACCCCCGCGGACGAGGGCTACCCTATTCAGCCACCCAGGGTACACACTTGGTCGCTCTGTGGGCTGAGCACTGACCCGACACCAGAATCCCAAGACCCTTAGTCGCCTCTTACGACAAGCTAGGCTCTGCTGCGGGCCTATTCGCCACCCGGGCCCCGCACGGGACCGTCTTCAGAAGAACAATTCTCAGATCTAGACAAATCCTTAGAATACGAATACATGTATAGTCATAGTCAAAAAAAAAGATACATAAAGATGAAGATAGTGTTATCGTAGATTCTGATACTAGTATGGAAGATGAACATGGGGAAGCATCTAACATCCTACAATTGCCTGTCTTGGAAAAAATGTCATCTAAAAGTTGTAACCGTATACAAGAAAACCACATTATCAGAGATGTAAACAGCCCTGGCATTTATGTACGAAAGGTACGAAAAAGTAAAAAGGCAAGCAAGGCTCAGATGCAGTCTAAAAAAGCCGGGAATGAACGAGTATATGATAATTTCCACAGCTGTCTATTTTGTGGAGGTATGAGATAACACATAAGCTCACACATGTATGTGCACAAAAATATACCTGAAGTGAAAGAAATACTGGCAAAAGAAAATTTTTTTTTTTTCAAAACTCAGAAAAAAAAGGGGACAATAAGCACAATAAGAAGGTGATTGAAGAAGGAAAAGGGGAGCTTATTCTTGCAAGGAGACCAGAATCAAATGCTGTGGAATTTGATAGTAGTCAATTTGGGCCGTGCATTAATTGTTATGAATGGTTACTCTAAAAAAATATGAAAAGGCATTTAGAGGCCTGTATCCTGAAAACTGTGACAATGAGTAGACGGCAGATTGTAATTATGTCTCAAGTGGAAGCAGGGGTTTTAAGCACTAAACCCTCAAAGCTTATGCTGAATGAGGTTTTCCCAAGCATGATAATTGACAAAGTTTTAGAAGTTGCCAAAAAAGATGAAACTATCGTAGCATTAGGGGAAAGCTGGTTAAGGAAACCTTCGGTCCAGGTGAGCTTAAAAGGCAATTTACATTTCAAAGTAAGTATCAAATTATCAATATTTTTACCAAAGAAGACTTAATTCAAAGATTTTACTAAAATATCCATTTCATAACCTTTATTTAATAAAGTTTTAAGCCAATTTTCATTCCCAAGGGATTGTTTTATTTATTTTATTTGCCATATAAACAACATCACCGTAGAAATCTGGATGGGATATTCCCTTTACAATCAAAAGTCGTCGTGTACAGTTAAATTTTCCAATTTTCCAATAAGGTATAGATATTTATGATAAAACTTAGTAAACGACTTCTCTAATTTGTGGGAAGAGATGAAGCTTATCAAGCTAGTGATCCTCCGGTTAGCGATTTCATCCATAGGTGGTTAGACGCTAATGGTGATGATTCCACATGGAATGACTTAAAAGCTCAATTAACTGCACGTTTTGCAGAGATAACAGATTCGCAACATGCTTTGAATTATGTCTCCCCTTCCCAGAAGGGGGAAAAGGGGGAGACATATTGTTTTTGTGTCAGTTCTTCTTCTTCTTCTCATACGAAGCGTGTCCGGGCCATAACTTTTTTACCCTTTGAGATAGGGCTTTGATATTTGTGGAGGTATTACCATGAGACGATGTGTCGCATACCAGAATGACCTTCACATGACCTTGACATTTGACCTCAAGGTCAAATTAATGCTCTTTTTACATCCAATGTGTTCCAGGCCATTACTTTTTTTGTTCTTTAACATAGGGCTTTGATATTTGGCATGTGGATGTAACACCATGAGATGATGTGTTCAGTACCAGAATGACCTTGACCTCAAGGTCAAATAAATGCTAATTTTATGTGCAAAGTGTGTCCTGGTCATAACTTTTTATCCTTTGATATTTAGCATGTGGATGTTTCGCCAAGAGACGATTTGTCGCGTACCAGAATGACCTTCATATGACCTTGACATTTGACCTCAAAATCAAATTAATGCTATTTTTACACATAAAACATGTCTGGGCCATATATATTTTAATCCTATTCAAAACGCTTTGAATTTTCACATTTTAATGTGTCATCATTGGAACAATGTGTCACCAACCTTAGTGACTTTGACCTGTGACTTCAATGTCAAATAAATGCTAATTTGACATGCAAAGCCTTTCAGGCCATAACTGTTTTATCCTTTGACATAGGGCTTTAGAATATAAATGTATCATTATTAAAGAATTTGTTGTACAATGTATGTCATTGTGACTTTGACCTTTTGACCTCAAGATTGAACTTGTGTTATTCAAAGATGGGGAGACATCAGTTTTAGTGCGCTATAACAGTTTTTTCCTAGTTGCTAAGTAAAATAAAACAAAAGTCTAACGAAACAGTACCGATCTTTGCTGAAAGAATATATAATTTAGCAGAAGAGGTATTTAGGGATCAAAACGTAATGCTTCCTATTATTCAATGTCAGTTGGTAATTTTTTTCATACATGGTCTAAATTTGGATTATTCAAAGATGAAAATTATGAGGAACAATCCACAAACCTTTCAAAAGGCCGTGGCAATCGCCATGACTGAGCAAACCTTCGAGCACGATTTGACTTGAGAAGAGGGGGGTCTGATAGGAGTGACTTACGTCACTTAGGTGGTACAAGTCAAGAACCTATGGAAGTAGATCATTATCGATCACCTAGAAGGTGTTTTAATTGTAACATAGTTGGACATAGGGCAAACAATTTTAGGGTTAAGGTTAAGAAACAAATTAATGCTGTTGAGAGGACAGAACAATACAAAAAATTTAATAGAAATCAAGTCGAATGTTGGCGATGTGGAAAGAAAGGTCACATCCAACGAAATTGCTACGTTAAACTTCTAAAAACTCAAGAAAACAAGCATTCTGAGAGTAGTGCAAAACAATACTAAGTCCCCTACCGGCCTCATATTTCAGTCACTGGTAACAATTTGTCAAACAAATGATTACCTAAACTTGATCAGTTTATTATCTACAAGGAACAATAAAAAAGTTTAGAAAAGAAAATTGCAATAGATTTTCAAACTTCAAAGGGCCATATCTCCCATAAAAATTTGTGGACCGGCACAAAACTTAAAATTGATATGTAACTCATCAAGGTAAACTCACACAAAAAAACAGTTCTTTATCTATAAGCGTTTAGAAAAAAAAAGGGGAAAACTGATATTTTTTTGAATTTTCAAAGTTCAAAGGACCATAACTCCCATAAAAATTTGTTGATCAGCATGAAACTCATACTTGATCTGTAACTCATTAACGTAAACTCACATACCAAAACTCAGTTCATTATCTATAAGCGTTTAGAAAAAAAGTGCGGGAAACTGAAATTTACGTGAATTTTCAAAATTCAAAGGGCCATAACTCTCAGAAAAAATTATGGACCGGCACAAAAACTCAAACTTGGTCTGTAACTTATCAAGGTTTACTCACATACCTGAAATCAGTTCATTATCTATAAGCGTTTAGAAAAAAGTGTGGAAAACTGGTATTCTAGTGAATTTTCAAAGTTCAAAGGGCCATAACTCCCATGAAAAATTGTGGACCGACACGAAACTCAAACTTGATCTGTAACTCATCAAGGTTAACTCACATACCAAAAATCAGTTCATTATCTATAAGCGTTTAGAAAAAAAATGCGGAAAACTGGTATTTTAGTGAATTTTCAAAGTTCAAAGGGCCATAACTCCCATAAAAAATTGTCGACCGACACGAAACTCAAACTTGATCTGTAACTCATCAAGGTAAACTCACATACCAAAAATCAGTTCATTATCTATAAGCGTTTAGAAAAAAAGTGCGGAAAACTGAGGCGTGACAGACAGACGGACAGACAGACGGACGGACAGAGCGCAAACCTGTAGTCCCCTTCGGCTTTCGCCGGTAGGGGACTAATAAAAATCAGGGAAACTAATTTGTAAAATTAAAGAAACATGTAAGACTTACGGATCCAAAAAATAATGAAATTTCATCAAATGAGGAAGGAAATTTTTGTGAGGAGCCAGGGTTACTAGAAGGGAATTTAGTTATTATATTGTCATTTTAATGAAATGCGTGAGAACATGTTTCCAGAGCGACACCATTATAAGGCTGATATGCCAAAGGTATTTAGGACATTAAAAGATATAAGATGTACCATTGATTGCACCGAGTTCTTTGTACAGATGTCCCGGGACTTTAAAAGACAAGGAAATCTTTATTCCTCTTATAAGAATCATTACACTTATAAATGTCTTGTGGCTGTTGGTCCAAATTGTACAATTGTATATGTGTCAGACTTATGAGGGATCGATAAGTGATCGAGCAATGGTAGAGAAATATGGATTTCTGAACTATATTAATCCAAGTGATATGGTCTTAGCGAATAGAGGCTCTACAATAGAAGATTTGCTACTGAAAAAAAAATTCAAAGTTGAACATTCCTCCTTTTCTGGGGAAAAGGTCAAAATTCACACCTGATGAAGAACTTAAGACACGTTGTATTGCTAAGGCCCGTATTCATGTGGGAAAAATTTTCTGATCTAAACAAAAAACCAAGCCCCCCCCCTCTTTCAAGATAAATGGTCCGTCCCTAAAGGATTTATTAGTTTTAGCTCAGGTGAATATGATAAACAATGGAAAATGGGCGTAACTTGTATCGGTCTCTCACCTTTGAAGAAGTTCTCCACGGTTGCCTGAAGTTTTAATGCCCCGGAATTCTAATCATCTTTTTAATTGTAATTGTAAATATTTTAGCTTTGGGGATATCTTCTTCACGTTATTTTATTTTCATATATTCTTGCGTTGATGCCATTATAAAACAAAGAACTGTTTGCAAGAAGCACGTCCACGTGACCGATAAATGAATATTCATTATCAATTTGTGACGTACAAATCTTTGCTATTCATTTCGCTGTGCTCCAGTGGGAATCGTGTATAGTCACGACGTTAAACTCCCCAGTCAGTCAGTGGGAATCGTAACCCTCACGGAGAGTAACGGAGTAGGGTTACGTTATCGTAACTTAATGACCACATACACAATGTTTTTTTTAAATGCAAAAAGATTAGAGTATTTTGTTGAATTCATTCTTTTACCATTTTCAATTCTGCCCCTATTTAACGACTGCCAAAAAAATTACTCTGATGTCCTCGGCATTTTTCCAGCAAGCGTCAGCTTCTATATAAAAAAGCACAGGATTTTAACGAATGATTTTAAGTGTAAAATTAACTCTTAGATCATTCATTTGTTAAATTGGACTCAATTAATCGCTTTAACCTAACAATATCATCAAGTTCAAGGTCAAAATAATGTAAATAATGTACAAGTTTTAGACTACATATTTTTCTTTAAAATATGTTGTATTGTTATTCTTAATAACCAATTTTTTTATTAAATGCAACAATGATGATGAAGTTGTTTAATTTATCTCGTAATTGCACAGCAAAACTGTTGTGCTTATTCTCGTGTTTTTGATATTGCTCGGAAACTGCCGAGGACGTCAGTGCAATCTCGGACATCTTTGATTAGGCGGAACAACCATGCGGTCCGGAGCTACGCCGAAAGTGAAATCACACCGGGCGCAATTCAATCCATTAGACGTCAAATTTGGTATTAAAATATTGCTTGTAGTATTTTAATGAAGAATTCAGTTAAAATTTTAAAGCATAACTTTAATGTGTGGTATGGTCCCGTGCGGGCCCGGGATGCGAATAGGCCCACAGCAACGCTAAGCTTGTCGGTAAAAGTCCTCTAAAGAGCGCTCAGAAACCTGACATCGGGGTCAGGCCGCTTTGCCCACAAAGCGACTGGGATGTGTGCCCCAGGTGGTTGAATGGGGCAGCCCTGACATCGAGAGATGCGGGGTCGTCGGGCGATAACGCGGAAAACCTGACCGCAAACCATAGTGGTGCACTGTGTTGGGAAAAATGTCACGTTCCTCGCACGTGAAAGAACCCTGCTGCAGGTCTCGGTAAGACCCGGTCCCATGCGGGGCCCAGGTGGCGAATAGGCCCGCAGCAGAGCCTAGCTTGTCGTAAAAGGCGACTAAGGGTCTTGGGATTCTGACGTCGGGTCAGTGCTCAGCCCATAGAGCGACCAAGTGTGTACCCTAGGTGGCTAAATAGGGTGGCCCTCGTCCGCGGGGGTTGTCAGGTCTATAATACGGAAACCCTGACCGCCGACCATAGTGGGCCAACGCGTGTTGAGAATGCCACGCTTCATGCACGAAAAAGATCCCTTTGTGGACCGCCAAGTAGTGCACCACATAGGCCAAATTTTCCGCCCCTACCCACTTCTCCCCTTTTTCCTGTGGTTCTTCAAAATTTACCGGTCCTTTGTGTCCCACCCCATCCCCATATTTCATTTATCATCATCATCTCATGTTCATTTTATCATCCTTTTCATGTTCATCGCCTGTAGATAACCTATATAGCGTTGCACGGGCGTAAGACACCATACACTCACTCACTCACGGTAAGACCCGTACGATCCCCATGCAGGAGGCTAAATTTCCCGTCCCTACCAATCACTCTTTTTTCCAGTGGCAGTCAAGACTCTCCTACCCGATCGGCTTTATGTCCCCATTTCCTGCACTTCATCATCATTAATTCTTTGTATCATTACTTTCATGTTTATCTCCCGGATATAGCCAAAATCGTGCTGCTTGGGAGTAAAGCAATAACTAACTAACTTTAAAATATTGACTCCCTTCCTTTATCTCTTTTTTAGCACTACCCCGTCAATAAGTTAATTGTATATCATAATAGGTCAAAAAGTATATATGTGAAGAAGTAATTTCTTGGCCCATTCAACCATCCCAGTCGCTTTTTTTGTGGGCAAAGCGGCCTGACCCGATGTCAGGTTTCTGAGCGCTCTTTAGTAGACTTTTACCGACAAGCTTAGCGCTGCTGCGGGCATATTCGCTACCCGGAACCCGCACGGGTGTACAACATAGTCTTGTCTTTACGTGGAAATTTTCGCGTGGGCAATCACAAAAAATCCGCGAAAATATTCCCCGCGCGAATGATTATTTTTTAAGTGTAGAATAGGAATCGGAAGAAATATCGCGAAATTAACACCCACGCGAATGGTTAACATAACAAAAACGCAAAAAATAACACCCCGCGAAAATTTCCATGTTTACAGTATAAAGAAATGAATTTGTAAAAATCATGTTCACATTCAGGTTTTCTTTTGTATGTAACATGTATACAAATGTGGTTTATCAAATAGCTTACAAAAAGATCAATCTTGATCAACTATAACCAGTCAAGATTTTTGGAGATTTTGTTATTGTATGTTACATGAATAAAAAATTAAGCAAAATATAGACAAGCATATTTAATGGCAGGATTTTTGTCGATCAAAATGAGTGTTATAAACATCAGTATGCCAGTGTAAAGTTCTGACTAGCTACAATAATGTAGCTCCTTTGACATCTTTGATTCGGCGGGCTACAATGCGGTCCAATTACTCGCAATGGAGCAAATCGAATTTCTAAGTTCTGACATGTTATAAAGTATAAACAGTAAAAAACAGTAACAATTTGAAAAATAAAGTTAATATTTTAAAGGATGGGTGATGATGGTCTGTAAAGCTGATGTTTCTAAGATACTCTTGCAGAAAATTATGCATACATTTACTTAATTATTTCATTTTGTTTTTTACATACATTTCTTGACAAAAAAGTAAAAAATATATACACCACGAGATGCAGCACTGATAACACTAAATCAAGCAAGACCAAACGGAGCCTTGATATGAAGGGGGAAAGATCAGTATAGGATTGCGAAAAGGGGAAAATCCAGTATATACTAATTTTTCCTACCCAAATTTTAGGGGGGAAGATTCAGTAATACTGATATTTCCGGGGGAAATCTCAGTATATACTGATTTTTCCGGGGGAAAGATGAGTAGGGGGAAAAACTAGTATGTAACACCGGCACCGTAAACAAATACATTCACATGCCCTCTTTTCGGTACCAGTCTTGTATTGTAAGTTCTAGCGCGAGTGGACGTCAAAACATGGATGCTATTAAAATATAGTGCCGTTTCTCTGTGTTGTTTGCATCATTATTCTTCTAGCATTTGTTTCTAACTTTTGGCTCTTATTGTAAGCAAATAATATTAAATTTCAAATTTCCTAACTAATTACCTGTGAAATATAGAAACTATGTTTCTACAGTACAAAAGTTTATTACACCGTAAGTGACCGGCCGCGGTGTGCAAAACCTTTTATACCACAGAAACAAGTTTCTGTCGTCATCAAGACCTACTTAAAATATCACGATTTATCTTGAGGACACTTGTCAATTTTCTTCTTACAAGGTACATGATGACTATTTACATTTGGCTTGAGAGCTAATAAATTTTATTACGGACAAACAAACAAGTCAAGGTGACTTTGTTTGACCCCTACATTTTAGTAAACATTTTTCTTTTCTAAATAACCAATATTTGAAAAATTCCTTCATTAAACCCTTATATAAAAAACTAACTAAAATTATTGTCTCACATTTTCATCGACCCTAACCCTAATTGTTTGATTTTGTACTAACCCTAACCTTAATTGTATGAATTTATACTTCTCCTACCCCTTAGTGTATCTTAAAAAATGCTCACCCCTAACCCTTAGTGTGTGTTTATACTAATCTTAACCCTAACTATATGTTTTACACTCACCCCAACCCTAATTGTATGATTTTGTACTAACCCTTACCCTAAGAGTATCTTAATATGTTAACCCCTAACCTTAATTGTGTGTTTTATACTAACCCTAACCCTGATTATATGTTTCACACTAACAATAACCCTATTTATACGTTTATGTACCAACCCTTATCATAAATGTATTTTTGTACTAACCCTTACCACCTATTTTGTGTTTTAATCGACTATAACCCTAATTGTCTAATTTTGTACTTCCCCTAACCAAAAGTGTATGTTAATATGCTAACCCCTAACCCAAATTGTTTGTTTTATACTAAACCTAACCCTAATTATATGTTTTAAACTCATCCTAACCCAAATTGTGTGTTTTATACTAAACTTAACCCTAAGTATATGTTTTAAACTCATCCTAACCCTAATTGTACGTGTTTGTACTAACCTTTACCTGAAATGTATTTATTTGTAGTAACCCCTACCCCTTATTTTGTGTTTTCATCGACCCTAACCCTAATTGTATAATTTTGTACTAAACCTAACCTTAATTGTATGAATTTAAACTTCCCCTAACCCTAATATATCTTAAATTGCTAACCCCTAACCCTAAGTGTGTGTTTTATACTAACCCTAACCATAGGTAAATGTTTTACAATAACTCTAACCCTAATTGTATGAATTTGTACTAACCCAAACCCTAAATGTATCATAATATGTTAACCCTTAACCTTAATTGTGTGTTTTATACTAATCCTAACCCTAATTATATCTTTTACACTAACAATAACCCGAATTATACGTTTATGTACTAACCCTTATCATAAATGTATTTTTTTTACTAACCCCTACTCCTTATTTTGTTTTTTCATCGATTATAACCCTAATGGTAAACAGTAGTAAGTTATCGCTTCTTGATGATTACTAGGCGGCGCCGTTGTTTCCGATGTTACATACATATGTTGTTTCCCCCCGGAAATATCAGTATATACTCAATCTTCCCCCCTAAAATTTGGGTAGGAAAAATGAGTATATACTAGATTTTCCCCTTTTCGCAAACCCATACTGATCTTTCCCCCTTCTTATATATAGGCTATGTGTAGTCGTACTTGTAATATGTTATGATTTTTATCACTATGTCAATGTAACACTTGTAATAATGCACTTTGAGAAAAAAAACTTGATCTATTTGTTAGAATTGTTATCAAATTTATTTTATTATTTTCATTTTTTTTCGGTTCAAACTTTTTAAGTACTACTTTTTCTAAGAATCAGGCAGATACTATTAAGAGGGTGGCACATCGATAATAAATACACAAAAACAATTCAATAGAATTTGGTAAAGCAACACCTGTAAACTTTGTTTTTACCACTAATTTTTTCAGTCGATCTTGGGTTTAGGAGATATAATCATTTGAAATTTAGTTACATTGTTCAGTGAAAAGTACGAGAAAATTTCCCGCCATAATTTTTCCCAAATATAACCATTCAAAACATATTTAGGTACCAACTACATTTTCAAATGTTAAAACTGCATTAGGTTTGTTTTTATGGTAACATGAATGCATGTATACCCCAAAATCTAAAATCGGAAATGATCAATGTGCCTCCCCTTGCCTGATTCTTATGTGGAATAGTACTTAAATTGTATTTATTCTATTTTATTATGCTAGTTTCAATTGGCTTTTTGTTTCATAATGTGACATATTAGAAAAACCACCTTTTTCAGATGAATTTAAAAAAACTGAAACAGGCAAAAAAACAAGAACAGAATTTGTTGTATCTCCCAAGCGCAAAACATTCAACGTCGGTTTGTCAAACAGGAAACAGATATATTACGCGACAGTCTTGAAAAAGCATCCCACCATATGAGACTCCTATCTAAAGCTGACTACAAAATACCCACAGCTTCCAATTAGCAGTTGCTCAGTGAAACGAACGCACAGACGGACGGACGCCGGTGCATTTCTATGGTCTCGGTCAACGTTGTTGGGGCACTCAAAGCAAGATTATTTGTGCAATGGCTTTTGTAAAAGTGGTTCAACAGTAATATCATAGCATTTAAGGCTCTCTTTTTTAAGATGATCATGAATAGGTTGATGTAGATAGTTATTTTTCTCTGTGTCATGAACATGTATAAGATAAGGCGAGAAAAGGATGTGTATGATAGACTGAAATTTTTGTTATGAAAACTGAAATTCGCACTTGGCATTTACATTCTTAACTCTAAGCAGATAGAATATTTGATTTGCACTGAACGTGAACACATACACTATGGGCTTTCCTCCTCAAATATTTACAAACATCTATTTCATCCCATCCGCACTATATATAGTAATAATAAAAGAATACTCATAAACTAAAATTTATTATTAGTAACTACCTTTAAAATATTGAAACCTTGCTTTTTTCACAATTTTTAATAGTGCAACGGTTTTGAATACTATGGGGGAAAGACCAGTATGGCGGAAAAATGAGTATGTGTTTACACATACCAGATTTTCCCATGGGGGAAAACGTAGTATATACCCATTTTTTCCCGGGGGAAAATCTAGTATATACTAGATCTTCCGTGGGGAAAGCTGAGTGTATACTCATTTTTCCGGGGGGAAATTCTAGTATGGGGGAAAAACTAGTATGTAACACCGGTCCTGCATAATCTATATTTATGTCAATGCACGTTCGGTAAACAATGGAATCAACATATAATAAATACGAACATTGGACAGTATTAGAGCTAAAAAATGAGTTGAGAAAGAGAAATGCCCGTTTATCTGGTCGTAAAAAGGAACTTGTAGAAAGGTAAAAATTATGTTTTGGAAAGCATGCGGAAAAGTGTAATATTTGTTGCATGAAAATCGGCGATGTTCTGAAATTGAAAGTAGACATGAAAAGGGGTTTTTAACGTGCATGAATGGTCGGCGGTCAGGGTTTCCGTATTATAGACCTGACAACCCCCGCGGACGAGGGCTACCCTATTCAGCCACCTAGGGTACACACTTGGTCGCTCTGTGGGCTGAGCACTGACCCGACGTCAGAATCCCAAGACCCTTAGTCGCCTCTTACGACAAGCTAGGCTCTGCTGCGGGCCTATTCGCCACCCGGGCCCCGCACGGGACCATATTATAAATTAAAATGTGTCAGAAGTTGGCAAAGATTCATTTGATGAAAGATTGCGTACTAAAACATGTAGTCAGATCTTAGGTTGGTTAAGTATAGGAGATTGTTGTAGGACATGCACATTAAACCCAACTAAATTCAAGAATGCAGATGTTGATACTAACAATTTGATAAACTTGAATTAATTTGATGCAACTGATCTGAGACACATTTTTGAAGCTGTTTTCCCTGGAGCACCTGAAGAAATGAAAGAATTTCTTAAATGTCAACATGACAATTTTACCTCAAATCGAGTTCAGTGGGATAAGTCTGTGTTAACAAGGAATACTGTGAGCGAGCTCACGGAGGATACCCCCCGCTTTAACAATTCTAAGTCCAATTATCTCCTTTGAATGATATCCGACAGCAACCAAAATTCTTCATGCACATCTCCATATATTGTACATCCTTCATGTAAAATGCCATCAAAATCCATCAAGCGGTTTAGGAGGAGTTGCGCTTACGAGCTCTCCCATTTAACACCAAGTTTAAAAAGTCTAAGTCCAATTATCTCCCTTGAATGATATCCGACAGCAACCAAAATTCTTCAAGCACATCTCCATATGGTGTACATCATTTGTGTAAAGTTTCATCAAAATCTATCAAGTTGTTTAGGAGAAGTTGCGCTTACAAGGTCTCCCATTGAACACCAAGTTTAAAAAGTCTAAGTCCAATTATCTCCCTTGAATGATATCCGACAGCAACCAAAATTCTTCATGCACATCTCCATATAGTGTACATCCTTCATGTAAAGTGTCATCAAAATCCATCAAGCGGTTTAGGAGGAGTTGCGCTTACGAGGTCTCCCATTGAACACCAAGTTTAAAAAGTCTAAGTCCAATTATCTCCCTTGAATGATATCTGATAGCAACCAAAATTCTTCATGCACATCTCCATATGGTGTACATCCTTTGTGTATAGTTTCATCAAAATCCATCAAGGGGTTGAGGAGGAGTTGCGCTTACGAGGTATGTGGACAGACGGACAGACGGACAGACAGACAGACGGACAGACAGACAGACAGACAGACAGGGTGATTCCTATATACCCCCCCAAACTTTGTTTGCGGGGGGTATAAAAACATGTCTGAGTTTCTGAGAAATTTTAGTTCATGAAAATGTATACATTTTTTAAAATTGCCTTTAACTTTGGTTATGAATTTATTTAATATAAATTTATCTTTTTACAAATGGATAATAAGCAGCCAGTACCATGCAAGATTTACTGATCTATTGAAGGGAGTACAAACAATTTTGTGTGTTCTTTGAAAAATGTAAAACAATTTTTGTATTACCCTCTTCTTTTATTAGACTTTCAGAGTTCTTCTCTATTACGGAAACACCGTCAACTAGTTGAGGATTACGTTCCGGCAATCAACATCCAAATTTGTTGCAAATAGTTGTAAAGGCTGTGATCTAGGTGGTAATTTCCTTCCAAGTCTTCTAATGAGGTTGAATCTGTCCTCGGTTATACTTCCCCTGTTAAAAAACGATGCATAAAATGATATGTAAACAACTAATAGATCTTTGCATCAGTATTTATACAATGGTATAGTTGAATCTTAAACCTGTATATTATATAGGTCCATCATTGAATTAAATACAAAATAAGTTAAGAAAAATAATAGTGAAAAGAAAGAGTCACTGGAACAGATTATGGGAAAAGGTTACAGAAAAAAAATCCACAAGAAAACTGAAAAGTCAGACAAAAAAGTCAAAACACTGGGGCCTGCTCCCGGTATTTGGGATCGAGACAGCTAGAAAATTAGTGATGTTTATGCCTTTTATACAAAATAAAACATATACTTTGAAAGGGTAAAATAATTGACTATAACTGCAAAACGATGTAGGGTTTTAATCCCATGATAATATCATATTCTCCCGTGCGGGGCCCGGGAGGCGAATAGGCCCGCAGCAGCGCTAAGCTTGTCGGTAAAAATCCACTAAAGAGCGCTCAGAAACTTGACATCGGAGTCAGGCCGCTTTGCCCACAAAGCGACTGGGATGTGTGCCCCAGGTGGCTGAATGGGGCAGCCCTGACATCGAGAGATGCGGGGTCGTCAGGCGATAATGCAGAAAACCTGACCGCAAACCATAGTGGTGCACCGTGTTGGGGAAAATGTCACGTTCCTCGCACGTGTAAGAACCCTGCTGCATGTCTCAGTAAGACTAGGACCCGTAGGATCCCCATGCAGGAGGCAAAATTTCCCGTCCCTACCCATCACTCCTTTTTCCAGTGGCAGTCAAAACTATCCTATTCGATTGGCATTGTGTCCGCATTTCCTCCACTTCATCATCATTTCATGTTCATTGTATCACCATCTTCATGTTCATCTCCCGGACATAGCCGAAATCGTGCTGCTTGGGAGTTAAGCAATAACTAACTAATATCATATTTGTTAGAAACTCTCTAATTTCACAAATGAACGAAAGCACTTCATACCCGCCTTAATGTTCAGATAATAGCGGGGTACCACACCCGTGCGGGTTCCGGGTGGCGAATAGGCCCGCAGCAGCGCTAAGCTTGTCGGTAAAAGTCCACTAAAGAGCGCTCAGAAACCTGACATTGGGTCAGGCCGCTTTGCCCACAAAGCGACTGGGTTGTGTGCCCCAGGTGGCTGAATGGGGCAGCCCTGACATCGAGAGATGCGGGGTCGTCAGGCGATAATGCAGAAAACCTGACCGCAAACCATAGTGGTGCACCGTGTTGGGGAAAATGTCACGTTCCTCGCACGTGAAAGAACCCTGCTGCAGGTCTCAGTAAGACTAGGACCCGTAGGATCCCCATGCAGGAGGCAAAATTTCCCGTCCCTACCCATCACTCCTTTTCCCAGTGGCAGTCAAAACTATCCTATCCGATTGGCATTGTGTCCCCATTTCCTCCACTTCATCATCATTTCATGTTCATTGTATCACCATCTTCATGTTCATCTCCCGGACATAGCCGAAATCGTGCTGCTTGGGAGTAAAGCAATAACTAATATCATATTTGTTAGAAACTCTCTAATTTCACAAATGAACGAAAGCACTTCATACCCGCCTATATGTTCAGATAATAGCGGGGTACCACACCCGTGCGGGTTCCGGGTGGCGAATAGGCCCGCAGCAGCGCTAAGCTTGTCGGTAAAAGTCCACTAAAGAGCGCTCAGAAACCTGACATTGGGTCAGGCCGCTTTGCCCACAAAGCGACTGGGTTGTGTGCCCCAGGTGGCTGAATGGGGCAGCCCTGACATCGAGAGATGCGGGGTCGTCAGGCGATAATGCAGAAAACCTGACCGCAAACCATAGTGGTGCACCGTGTTGGGGAAAATGTCACGTTCCTCGCACGTGAAAGAACCCTGCTGCAGGTCTCAGTAAGACTAGGACCCGTAGGATCCCCATGCAGGAGGCAAAATTTCCCGTCCCTACCCATCACTCCTTTTTCCAGTGGCAGTCAAAACTATCCTATCCGATTGGCATTGTGTCCCCATTTCCTCCACTTCATCATCATTTCATGTTCATTGTATCACCATCTTCATGTTCATCTCCCGGACATAGCCGAAATCGTGCTGCTTGGGAGTAAAGCAATAACTAACTAATATCAAATTTGTTAGAAACTCTAATTTCACAAATGAACGAAAGCACTTCATACCCGCCTTTATGTTCAGATAATAGCGGGGTACCACACCCGTGCGGGTTCCGGGTGGCGAATAGGCCCGCAGCAGCGCTAAGCTTGTCGGTAAAAGTCCACTAAAGAGCGCTCAGAAACCTGACATTGGGTCAGGCCGCTTTGCCCACAAAGCGACTGGGTTGTGTGCCCCAGGTGGTTGAATGGGGCAGCCCTGACATCAAGCGATGCGGGGTCGTCAAGCGATAATGCGGAAAACCTGACCGCACTCTCCACACACGTTTGCCCACTATGGTCGGCGGTCAGGGTTTCCGTATTATAAACCTGACAACCCCTGCGGACGAGGGCCACCCTATTCAGCCACCTACACACTTGGTCGCTCTGTTGGCTGAGCACTGACCCAACGTCAGAATCCTGAGACCCTTAGCTCTTACAAGCTAGACTCTGCTGCGGGCCTATTCGCCACCCATGCCCCGCATGAGACTTAACTTGTGGGTAAACCTAAGTATAACAATTCCCCTTTCTAACCATAAAATGTATTAAAACTATTTATTAAAATTGCATAAAAAGAGGTGTTGAATACAGTTTATTTTGTTCATTTTGTTATTGCAATATAGACCTGTAAAGCTCACTTTGATGCCAACATTCTTACAAAAGTCAAGATAATTTAAAATCTTTAAAAAATGTTCGGAGCCTACAAATTTAACTGAAAACTCTGTCAAAATAAAAAGAAAATGACGGATTTATTCCCTAACCGCCAACTACCCAACAGTCATCATTTAATAACCAATATTTTTCACGTCGTGAAATCGGGCCCAAAATTGAAATAATACCTATAATTTAAAGGATCTTTCTCATACTTGCACCAGTCTGAGGAACAAAATCGATGGTCACCATACAAAAGAGCCACAATGCTGTCTAGCCTTGAATTTAATGATTCAACTGCTGCTGATTGGTGTGACTGGATATCATGCATTTAACATCTGTCGTCTTTCTTTATGATGTTACTGAAATTTGTTTTCAAACGGGCAGCGGTGGTTGAGTCATTGTCAGAATGTTACACACTGACTTCAAAACCTTTATTCTTCATTTTGTTTAACATTAAATGACCTTATCTGGTTCTATACCTTTGCTGCTGTTTTGAATGTTTATTGTTATTGTATCTGGAGCTTGGTCTCATTTTCCATGGATTTTTTTGTTCTTTTTTTTTCTGTATATCCTGAGTAGAATGCATTTGGGTTGTAGCATGGTGTCTTGTTAGGTTGAAACATGTTGGGTCGAGTATGCTTAAACAAATATATGGTCTGCTCATCATCGTACTGAAGAAATGGCTCTCTTCCATCTGTCTTTCCTCCCTTTCAAACTCATTTCTCGTTTCTTCAAATTCTCTTTCTACTTGCTGTATTCTTTATTCGAACTCAAATCGTTAGACCGACCTTTCTTCCATTTCCAAGAATGTTGACAAAAGTTCTGCTGTATCTTTTTTTCTCTATTACTTGCCTCCTATACCAGACTGGTTTGACAGTCCTGCACTTTTCACGAAGACTGGTAAAACATGTTTACCTATATTTTAAACAGAATGGGTCGTATATTTCTGATCGCCTGTAAATTACCTATATAGCGTTGCACGGGTGTTCCTTTTTAGATCACCTTTCCCGAAGGGTTTACCTACCCTGAAATTTTGATGAAAATCCAACAACCCATGTAGGAGTTATTGCCCTTTTTTAGCTCACCTGGACCAGAGGTCCATGTGAGCTACTGCCATCACTTGGCGTCCGTCGTCGTCGTCTGTCGTCCGTTAACAATTTTTCAAAAATCTTCTCCTCTGAAACTACTGTCGAGATAGAGACCGAAACCTTGTAGATTAATCAGAGCAAGAAATATGCTCTGAGCTTTCATCACAAGGTGTCTCACACGTTAAAAGGTTCACAAAAAGGAAGACAACAAAATTATTAAATTAAATACATACCTTATTACATTTAATTCCGCAGCTCCACCAAGTCACATTAATCTGGGTCTTTTCAGAGTGTCCGTAGACATATTTATTCCCAATCCTCTCCGTTGTTTTAAATGCCAACGTTTTGGCCATGGGAAAGCCACCTGTAACGGGAAGGAAAAATGTGTAAAGTGTGCTGAGGAAGGCCACTCGGATTTCAACTGTACGAAAAATCCAAAATGTGTTAACTGCAGTGGTGATCATTGTTCGTCTTCAAAACAATGTCCAACTCTTCTAGGTGAAAAAGAAATCCAAAAACTTAAAGCAGAAAAGAAAATTACCTACTTAGAAGCTCTTCGTCAAGTCTCTATCTCGAGTGATACAGCACCATCCATGTCTTACGCGGAGGCTGCTAAACCCTCAAGGACATACGGTTGGCAAACCATGTACACTTGGCCTGAGGGTGAAATTAAGCCCCGTACTTGCAACACCAATGGATGGATGTTTGGTGCTGACTGTTTTGTGGATGATATCCCAAAAAGTAATATCAAATACGCGAGGCCTTGGAAGGAATTGTGTGATAATCATCCCCCACCACGTAAGTCAACAGCCGGTCCAAATAATGATTCAATGATCGATGAGGATTTGTTTATAATTCCACGTAAATCATCTTGGGCTGGATTTGGAGCTCCAACCAAAGCTTCTAATCCTCAACCCCAATCAATTTCTGTTTCTTCCAAACAGAGTCAATCGTCTTCCTCAAGGTCGTCATCTGCTGCTCAACCTGGTTATAGACAGCAGCGACCCTCACAGCCAGGAAGACGCCAGAGTTCATCGCAGCAGACGTCACCGCTTAAAATGCGTAGATCAAAGAAGGCCGAACGAGATGCAATTTATATGCATAATCGTTTCGGCTCTCTTGGTGACGACATGGAGTCTTATATGGATCTATCGGAAACACCTGTCGACCGTTCACAGAGCCAGTCTCCACAGAGGAGACGTAGGCGATCACTCGGTAGACTTTCTGATCCCATACAGACTCCAAAATGAGTACCATCATTCAATGGAAGTGCCGAGGCCTAAAGGCCAACTTTCTCGAATAATATCTCTTAGTGCAGTCTTTTAATCCAACTGTCTTTTGTCTTCAGGAAACACACCTCAAGGAAACTGACACAATTACCTTGAAGGGTTTTTCTATGTATAACACATTATCTAATACAGATGGTGGATCCTCCATCTTAGTTAAGGATCGTATTCTCCATAGTTCGATTCCTTTAACTACCGATCTGCAAGCAATTGCCGTAAGAGTTTCATTACGTCAAACAATAACTCTATGTTCAGTTTATATACCACCTAATGATAACTTAACTTTAGCACTTTAGAAGGTCCATGTGAGCTATTGCCATCACTTGGCGTCCGTCGTCGTCGTCTGTTAACAATTTTTCAAAAATCTTCTCCTCTGAAACTACTGAACAGAATTTAATGAAACTTGGTATGAATGATCCTTAGTGTGTCCTGCACCAAACTTGTGTTTCAATTTTTGATCCGTCAAAAAACATGGCCACCGTTACTAAAAATAGACCAGGGGGGTCAGACTACTGTTTTTGGCTTGTAAATCAAAAAGTATAAGAGATAGATGAAATGTGATGCCACCCTACTGCTTCAGCATAAAAAATTCTACAAAAGTCTCCGTTTGGTCGGAGTTGTCAGATGATTCCTTATAGGGGTTACAGCCCTATAAGGGATCAAAAAAGGTGAAAAATAGCGTTTTTGCATGTTTTTGGCCTATAGAATGAAAACTATTTAAGATAGAGAAAAGCTGTTGCTTGCTTAAATGTTCAGCTCATTTAGCTCTACAAAAGTCTCCATAGGGTTGAAGTTGTCAGATGGCCCCTTATAGGGGTTACAGCCCCTTAAAGGCGAAAAATAGTGTTTTTTGCCTATAGAATAATAACTATTGCAAATAGAGAAAAGCTGTTGCCTGCTTAAATGTTTAGCTCATTTAGCTCTACAAAAGTCTCCATAGGGTCGAAGTTGTCAGATGACCCCTTATAGGGGTTACAGCCCCTTAAAGGCGAAAAATAGTGTTTTTGGCCTATAGAATGAAAACAATTGTAAATAGAGAAAAGCTGTTGCTTGCTTAAATGTTCAGCTCATTTAGCTCTACAAAAGTCTCCATAGGGTCGAAGTTGTCAGATGATCCCTTATAGGGGTTACAGCCCCTGAAAGGCAAAAAATAGTGTTTTTAGCCTATAGAATGAAAACTATTGTAAAAAGAGAAAAGCTGTTGCTTGCTTAAAATTGTTCTGCTCATTTAGCTCTACAAAAGTCTCCATAGGGTCGAAGTTTTCAGATGATTCCTTATAGGGGTTACAGCCCTTTAAAGGCGAAAAATAGTGTTTTTGGCCTATAGAATAACAAGAGGCTCCCAGGAGCCTGAATCGCTCACCTGAACTACACAGATACATATATTTTGTAGATATTATTGTGCTTAACCATATGCCATTTAAATTTCTGAAATAACTTGGTTAGTTTTCAAGATATTGGGCTTAATAAGTGCAAAATATAGCAAAAATTACGAAAAAGGGCTCCCACATCAGCAGTCATATATTTTCTGAAATTTCAGGACAGGTAGAACTTAATATGCTGATCACTTTTGATTCTTGCACAATTTTGATATCTGAAACCATTTTTGAGTTATTAGCAAAACAATGAAATATGGCAGCCATGTTTTTTGACGAATCAAAAATCTGAACAATAGAGATGTAGCATATAAGCTATTAAACAAGTGTGCCAAGTTAAGATGCAGTTGGTCTTACGGTATCAGACAAGTTAATCTTTGAAATTCAGGGAAAAAGTAATGAAAAATGGTAATTTTTTTTTGTTTTAAGGACAATAACTTCTAAAAGAAATGGTCCTACAGCTTTGACCTAATACAAGAAATGTAGATCTTGATGTGCTTAATCAAATGCAATTTAAATTTTTGAAATATCTTGTATAGTTTTCAAGATATATGGCTAAATAAGTGAAAAAAAATAAAAAAATCCAGAAAAAGGGCAGTAACTCCAATGACGATTGTTGGATCTTCTTGAAAATTTCAGAGCAAGTAGATCTTGAGATGCTGATCACTTTTGTCTCCCATCAGAATTTTGATATGTGTAACTATTTTTGAGTAATTAGCAAAAAACTGCAATTTACCCCTATGTTCTATTTTTAGCCATGGCGGCCATATTTTTTGACGAATCAAAAATCTGAAGGATAGAATTGTAGCAATAATGCTATTAAGCAACTGTGCCAAGTTTGGTTGAAGTTGGATGTATGGTGTCAGACAAGTTCATCTTTGAAATTCAGGGGAAAAGTAATGAAAAATGGTAAATTTTGACGCTTTAAGGGCCATAACTCCTAAAAGAAATGGTTCTACAGCTTTGACCTAATTACACGAAATGTAGATCTTGATGTGCCTAATCATATGCAATTTGAATTTTTAAAATATCTTGTATAGTTTTCAAGATATAGGGCGAAATAAGTGCAAAATTTTGAAAAAATCCAGTGAGTGAGTGAGTTGGTGTTTTACGCCCGTGCAACGCTATATAGGTTATTTACAGGCGATGAACATGAAAGGGATGATAAAATGAACATGAAATGATGATGATAAATGAAATATGGGGTGGGGTGGGAAACAAAGGACCGGTAAATTTTGAAGAACCACAGAAAAAGGGGAGAGGTGGGTAGGGGCGGAAAATTTAGCCTATGTGGTGCACTACTGGGCGGTCCACAAAGGGGTCTTTTACGTGCATGAAGCGTGGCACTTTCCACACACGTTGGCCCACTATGGTCGGCGGTCAGGGTTTCCGTATTATAGACCTGACAACCCCCGCGGACGAGGGCTACCCTATTCAGCCACCTAGGGTACACACTTGGTCGCTCTGTGGGCTGAGCACTGACCCGATGTCAGAATCCCAAGACCCTTGAAAAAATCCAGAAAAAGGACAATAACTCCTTCATCGGTTGTTGGATCTTTTTGAAAATTTCTGGGCAGGTAGATCTTGAGGTGCTGATCACTTTTACCCTTTGCCAGAATTTTGATATCTGTGACCGTTTTTGAGTTATTTGCAAAAAACTGTATTTGACCCCCCTGTTCTATTTTTAGTAACAGCGGCCATATTTTTTGACGTATCAACAATCCCAACGCAAACTTTTTGCACAATACCCTTAGGAACAACCATATCAAGTTTGGCTGCAATTGGCCAAGCAGTTTCAGAGAAGAAGATGTTTGAAAAAAGCTAACGGACGACGGACGACGGACGCAAAGTGATGGCAATAGCTCACATGACCCTTCGGGTCAGGTGAGCTAAAAACAATTGTAAATAGAGAAAAGCTGTTGCTTGCTTAAATGTTCAGCTCATTTAGCTCTATATAAGTCTTCATAAGATCAAAGTTGTCAGATGATCCCTTATAGGGGTTACAGCCCCTTAATAAAAGTGAAAAATAGCGTTTTTGCATGTCTTTGGCCTACAGAATGAAAACTGTTGTAGATAGAGAATGGCTGTTGCTTGCTTAAATGTTCAGCACATTTAGCTCTACAAAAGTCTCCATTGGGTTAAAGTTGTCAGATGACCTCTTATAGGGGTTACAGCCCCTTAAAGGCCTAAAATAGTGTTTTTGGCCTATAAAATGAAAACTATTGCAGATAGAGAAAAGCTGTTGCTTGCTAAAATGTTCAGCTCATATAGCTCTACAAAAGTATCCATAGGGTTGAGTGAGTGAGTGAGTGAGTTGGTGTTTTACGCCCGTGCAACGCTATATAGGTTATTTACAGGCGATGAACATGATACGGATGATAAAATGAACATGAAATGATGATGATAAATGAAATATGGGGTTGGGGTGGGACACAAAGGACCGGTAAATTTTGAAGAACCACAGGAAAAGGGGAGAGGTGGGTAGGGGCGGAAAATTTAGCCTATGTGGTGCACTACTGGGCGGTCCACAAAGGGGTCTTTTACGTGCATGAAGCGTGGCACTCTCCACACACGTTGGCCAACTATGGTCGGCGGTCAGGGTTTCCGTATTATAGACCTGACAACCCCCGCGGACGAGGGCTACCCTATTCAGCCACCTAGGGTACACACTTGGTTGCTCTGTGGGCTGAGCACTGACCCGACGTCAGAATCCCAAGACCCTTAGTCGCCTTTTACGACAAGCTAGGCTCTGCTGCGGGCCTATTCGCCACCCGGGCCCCGCACGGGACTCCATAGGGTTGAAGTTGTCTGATAAACCCCTTATAGGGGTTACAGCCCCTTAAAAGTTGAATAATAGTGTTTTTTGATTATATAGAATGAAAACTATTGCAGATAGAGAAAAGCTTTTCATGCTTAAACATTCAGCTCATGTAGCTATACAAAAGTCTTCATAGGGTTGACATCAAGACCAGGTGAGCGATTCAGGCTCCTGGGAGCCTCTTGTTGAATACATACCGTTTCCTTCTTTTTGACCACCCGGATATGTGGTGTTCTTTTATGGATACTTTTGACAGAATCACTCTCGGAACAGGTTGAATCCGCTGTGTACTCTGAGCCTGAACCTTTATAGAAAAGATATACTACAACATGTAATACTTAACCATAGTTACACATTAGATAAATAAAAAAAAATACATGTACCTTCATGTATATTGCCTCATTAAATGTACCTGAATCTACAAAATACCCTAATATTTGAACTATCATACTATATAATCTGTTTTGGGTCAGTTTTACGCATAAATGACCGCGAGTACGTGACATGTAATCTTACCGAAACCAGGTTATATCCTTATACTCTGTTCTGTTTAAATATGAGATACATTACTGAGAAATTAATTTTGAACTCCTTACAAGTCTTTTGTTACTGTAATTTGTCATTGTAAACACACGGACTATTTTGTACAATAAAGATGGCGCGATGACACCAATTAATGAGATATTAACTGTGCTGCTTTAAAAGGGATTAAGCAATCAAATTTCTTAGTGATAACGAAGTAGTGTTATTTAAGTTTGGAATTATCTTCATTTACCACCATTCTAACTCAATGTATCTACCCGGACCGATTAAGGGTCCATTATATTTTATACAATATTACATATCACACTAACAAATGAAATAATGTTATTACTTTAAATATATTTGGCGAATGATTTAGCTTTTGTTATCCCATTATATAATTAAATAATAACTAGAATGTCTTACTTGTAAATTCTTCACTCACAGATTCACTCTCTGTATTGTCATCAGTGGTCTCTGAGCCTGAACCTTTATGAAAAAGAAATACTACATAAAACAATTTAAATACATATTAGATAAAAAAAATGTTTACATGTACCCTCATGCATATTCCTACAATCTGTTTCAATATTAGATACATTACCTATAATTCCATTTTGAACTCCTTACAAGTGTTTCGTTACTGTAATTCGCCACAAAAATAATGCCGAATTTAAAAATGTCTAATGTTTGGATATATTAATATAAGGCATTTACTTTATATTGTGTAAAAAATTGGACACCCATTCCAGGCTTCTTTTCCCTAAATCTAGGATCAATTTTTTTTCCAAATTACTATAGATAATATAGGAAAGGCTGAATAATTAGCATAAAATATTGTCACAGAAAAAATCCACGAATTTAAATTTTGTATTTATTTGATAAAAATCAATGAAATACAATATATTTTAAAATAAAACCATAAAAACTGGGGGTCACCAGCTTATTCTTCTGTCTACAATACAAATATTTGTAATTTTTCAAGTGGATTATCTACTTTGTTTTATTTGAAAATGTTATTTATGAAGGAATGGTTGTTTTATTTTTTTCCAAAATTGAGTAATTCATCTTCGCTAGCCAAGGGTTGCGATCCGCTATCTCTCATCTTCACCCTTGGCAGATCTAGAAGGTTTTTGTAATCTCAACATTTTAATTATCTCCCTTGAGCAATATCTTCTCCAAGTTAAAAAAAATTATTTTCATCCAGATAGTTGCAAAAATAGGAGATATTTCATTTCATTAACGATACCATTTATCTAAAGATAAGATAAAGGTAATTATGGTAAGATTTGATCAAAACTGCTAATATTCTTTGCACATATAATAATTATTTATCACCTTTGTAAACCCACATGTTTGTTAACAGATTGATTAAAAATGAATGTGGAGCAATGTGATGGGATGCAGCCAACTTTTACTGCATCCAATCAGATGAGAGAATGTATGACCACAAAAATCCTTCCATATCTGCCAAGGGTGAAGATGAGAGATAGCGGATCGTAACCCTTGGCTAGCGAAGATGTGAATTATTTTGATAAAGTTTTATTGGATGAAACTATTTAACACAAGTGTCAAGGTATTTGTGACATTTTTTTGATGTGATATTGTCTTCTCAGCTGAACGCAAAAAAAAAATTGGAAAAAAGTGAAAAAATGGTGTCGCGACATGGATTTTTGTGAAAAATAGACCGCATCACTGTACTAAGCCATTGTATGACCTTGAAGAAATTTTCAAGGTCAAATCAACTTACTTTCACTATTCCAATCAGTTTCCATCATTATAAGTCCTCAAATCTCAAAAATAAGCAAGTTGATATGCCACGCCCCCTTTTTTTGAAAATTTGGAAATTTGCCATTTTTGACAAAAAAATGTAAATTTTGGGTAAATACACCTTATTTGACCATAATTAGATGATATCAACCATGAAAACCCAGAAAAAATCCCATCTGCCCTCATTTTTAAGGGTTTCCCTTTTCCAAGGGAAGACCTTATTGTATTTCTTCCGATTATTATTTTCTTTCTTCCGCCGTAAACGACAAATTTCAACTATGAGAAGTACGCGACATGTCGCAATGATACTTAGTATACTTTATCGGTCAATGTTTGTTGTTTCAGAAAAAACACTTGGGTACCCTTTCGCGTATAAAAGTTATTTCACTTTTTGCGTAAAAGTTTGTTGACTCTTCTCCTCCTAAACCATAAATGATACCGAGTTAAATCCTTTTGAAATAGGAAGACTGACTCTTGGTGTTGAACCCGTGCGGGTTCCGGGTGGCGAATAGGCCCGCAGCAGCGCTAAGCTTGTCGGTAAAAGTCCACTAAAGAGCGCTCAGAAACCTGACATCGGGTCAGGCCGCTTTGCCCACAAAGCGACTGGGATTTGTGCCCCAGGTGGTTGAATGGGGCAGCCCTGACATCGAGAGATGCGGGGTCGTCAGGCGATAATGCGGAAAACCTGGCCACAAACCATAGTGGTGCGCCGTGTTGGGAAAAATGTCACGTTCCTCGCACGTTAAAGAACCCTGCTGCAGGTCTCGTTAAGAGTAGGACCCGTAGGATCCCCATGCAGGAGGCTAAATTTCCCGTCCCTACCCATTATTCCTTTTTCCAGTGGCTGTCAAAACTCTCCTACCCGATTGGCCTTGTGTCCCCATTTCCTCCACTTCATCATCATTTCATGTTCATTGTATCACCACTTTCATGTTCATCTCCCGGATATAGCCGAAATCGTGCTGCTTGGGAGTAAAGCAATAACTAACTAACTAACTAACTCTTGGTGTTGTGCCATCACTATTTCTTATTATCATATATTGACCAATACAGGAGTTATTCCCCTTTAAACTTTGACTTTTTTAGTATAAAATTACCCGGTTCCCAAAACTGCGCTTTTTGTTAAAATAAGGAAAAGCCTCTTATGATACACTTTTTTATTTCTTCTGAAAAAGATGGCCCTGTTATTCCTCTTACTTTCTATTACCTGTGCATAATGTTTTTTGTATGAATATATTAACCACAACAAAATGTCGTCTAGTGAGTGGCATTTTCATGCAGAAAGTGGCACATAGCCTAATAGTTTGCACTGGTAACAGGTAAACGAACCTTCATAACAACACTTTCATTTTTCAATATCTTAATGGACATATATTTGGTCTCACTTAAGCACGACATGCGTAGAAAAAACAATTTTTAAACCCAACTTTTTCTCATAAGTTGTAAAGCAATTGTTTTTTTGGTTTTTATGTGTGAATGGATTTCTATCAATATAGATTTTTCGGCAGTATATGGTCCCATCACCACTACTTCTCTACTTTATATTTAAATTTCTTAATAACGCAATGAAAGCTGAAAAAAAAATAATTACTATCCTTGCTTTTGAATTTTTTACTTTAAGAAATATTCAATTATTTTTTATCAAGTTTTACCTTTCAATTTGAATAGCATTGTTATTTTTTTTCCAGTTAAACATGAAAATGTTATAATAATAAGCATTAATTTTTTATTTGACAAGTTTTGATGTTCATAAAACCAATTTCTTGATGGATCAAAAATAGTTCCCACCGCATGTTAAAGTTTGAATCTTGTATTATTTAAATATATGTGAACGAACGCTATAAGGATAGTTCTATCAAACATGTCCTGTTTTTTTTAAGGCCGCGGGTACGATTACCCCTTACGGGTAACAATAAAAAAACTTTATTGTTACCCGTAGAGGGTAATCGTTGTCAGTCCGGTTTTTTTTAACAAGCACTAAATGTTATATAGCGCCCCTGCATGGTTATGTGGCGTTAAAATCGAAAACAGCAAAACTTTAGGAAAGGGAAAGACCTTACAATTCTTCCGGAAGAATTGTCTTTTAATTATTATTATTCTTCTTCTTCTTATTCTTCCACTTAGTCGTGAACTTGTCCTTAGATCCTAGAAAAAACGATGAAATGGAGGGCAGGAGGTTTGATGTAGATGATTTTCTTCACAACAGTGATGATGTAGAGATTAAGGATAACCAGATACAGTCGGAAGACGAGAAGTCAATAACAGAACTTCAAGATAACGATACTCATAACTACAATGAGATGGAGTCGGAGGGTGATGGGAGTCGTCAAATATCTAACACAGTGACAGACGCGGACTCAGACGACAGTACAGGAGACGAAAGTGTTATAATCCTTAGTGACATTTAGGAAAACAGAGGGGAAGTCACTGGATACCAGACCAAAATCCAGACCCTCGTCCCCTCATTTAGAAAAACTACACACTACGAAAAGAAACTGATGTGAGGTATGACAAAGTACAAGATTATTATGAACACTTAAAACTTATTTTTGATTGTTGCCGGGAGTGTCGCCAATAGCGATAAATTGAATACTTACCTGTGCTTCCTGTGAACTGTTATGGTATCCTGTGATTGTTATCGCGTGAACTTAATTCAATGTGTTTGTGAACTTTAAATGTTAACCCCTGTTATTGTTAAATTTATTCTTTTGATTGTTAATGTTTAATGTTAAACGAACTATTTAACAAAGTGTTCCTATAAAAGAGGCTGTATTGTGCAATTCATGCATTCATGTTTTGTCTTGCTCTTGCTGATGTGGTATTGTGTTATTTATTCATGTTGGATTAAATGTTGAAATAGTGTGTAATTTGTGATGCCAATGTTGCGTTAACAATTATCTACACAACAATGTAAAAAACGGAGACATAACATTAAGATTAAACCACATGCATTGATTACTAGGATTTGTTGTTAGCTTACCTGGCCAAAGGGACAGAGCCAGGAGGTAGAAGTTATAGAGGGACAGAGCCAGGTAGCAGAAGTTATAGAGGGACAGAGCCAGGAAGCAGAAGTTATAGAGGGACAGAGCCAGAAAGCAGAAGTTGTAAAGGGTCAGAGCCATGAAGCAGAAGTTATAGAGGGACAGAATCAGGAAGCAGAAGATACAGAAGGACAGGACCAGAAATCAGAAGATATAGGAGGACAGGGTCAGGTAGCAAAAGTTATAGAGGGACAACTTCAAAAGAAAATAAAATAATACATATCAAAATACAAAGTACATGAACATTACAATAATTTTTACAATCATTAGGTAAACAATAACCAAGTGAGTTTATAAACAATTTAAATTGACCATATCAAGGGTGTTAAATTGAAGTACTTGATGAAGAGGCAGTCTCTGTTAAAGGGGTAGCCACAGTTGAAGTTAGTTAGTTATTGCTTTACTCCCAAGCAGCACGATTTCGGCTATATCCGGGAGATGAACATAAAAGTGGTGATACAATGAACATGAAATGATGATGAAGTGGAGGAAATGGGGACACAAGGCCAATTGAGTAGGAGAGTTTTGACTGCCACTGGAACAAGAGGCTCCCAGGAGCCTGAATCGCTCACCTGACATATGTGCCTGAAGTAAAGGTTTTAAGGCAAAATCAATTTAACGTTGAAAGGGTCATAAGATTAATAAAGGGGTCGTCTGACAATATGGTGGATCTAAAGGTGCTGATCACTTTTGTTCTCAATCAAAATCTTAAAATCTGTCACCCTTTTTGAGTTATTTGCAAAAAAAAAAATGCAGTTTAACCTAATGTTCTATTTTTAGCCACAGCGGCCATGTTTTACAACCAATCAAAAATCCTCACAATAGTTCTATACACCTAATAATAATAAACAATAATACCATGTTTGGTTCCAATTGGACTTAATGTGTCAGAGGAGTTAACATTTTCAATATAAGGAAATGCAGTTAAAATGCTCACTTTTGACATTCCAAGGGCAATAACTCCTCAAAGGAAAGGTCCTACAACGTTGACCCTGTTACAAATTTTGTAGATCTTGATACGCTTAACAATATGCAATTTCAATTTCTCAAATATCTTGTATAGTTTTCAAGATATTGAGCTAAACAGGTGCAAAATTTGCAAAAAATCCACAAAAAGGGCAATAACTCCTACATGGTTTTCTTCAAAATTTCAGAGCTGGTAGATCTTGAGGTGCTGATCACTTTTCTTCCCAATCAAAATTTTGAAATCTGTCACCATTTTAGAGTTATTTGCAAAAAAATGCCATTTACCCCTATGTTCTATTTTTAGCCACAGCGGCCATGTTTTACAACGAATCAAAAATCCCCACATCAGTTCTATACACCTAATGCTAATAAACAACTATACCAAGTTTGGTTCCATTTGGACTTAAAGTGTCAAAGCAGTTAACGTTTTCAATGTAATGAGGAAATGCTGTTAAAATGCTAAATTTTGACATTCTAAGGGCAATAACGCCTAAAAGGAAAGGTCCTACAACGTTGACCCTATTACATATTTTGTAGATCTTGAAGTGCTTAACAATATGAAATTTAAATTTCTCAAATATCTGGTATAGTTTTCAAGATATTGAGCTAAACAGGTGCAAAATTTGCAAAAAATCCACAAAAAAGGGCAATTACTCCTACATGGGTTGTTGGATTTTCTTCAAAATTTCAGAGCTGGTAGATCTTGAGTCGCTGATCACTTTTCTTCCCAATCAAAATTTTGAAATTTGTCACCATTTTAGAGTTATTTGCAAAAAATGCCATTTACCCCTATGTTCTATTTTTAGCCACAGCGGCCATGTTTTACAACGAATCAAAAATCCCCACATCAGTTCTATACACCTAATGCTAATAAACAACTATTCCAAGTTTGGTTCCATTTGGACTTAAAGTGTCAAAGCAGTTAACGTTTTCAATGTAATGAGGAAATGCTGTTAAAATGCTAAATTTTGACATTCTAAGGGCAATAACGCCTAAAAGGAAAGGTCCTATAACGTTGACCCTATTACATATTTTGTAGATCTTGATGTGCTTAACAATATGCAATTTCAATTTCTCAAATATCTTATATAGTTTTCAAAAATGAGCTTAACAGGTGCAAAATTTGCAAAAAATCCACAAAAAGGGCAATAACTCCTACATGGGTTGTTGGATTTTCTTCAAAATTTCAGAGCTGGTAGATCTTGAGGTGCTGATCACTTTTGTTTCCAATCAAAATTTTGAAATCTGTCACCTTTTTAGAGTTATTTGCAAAAAACTGCAATTAACCCCTATGTTCTATTTTTAGCCACAGCGGCCATGTTTTACAACCAATCAAAAATCCCCACATCAGTTCTATACACCTAATGCTAATAAATAACTATTCCAAGTTTGGTTCCATTTGGACTTAAAGTGTCAAAGGAGTTAACGTTTTCAATGTAATGAGGAAATGCTGTTAAAATGCTAAATTTTGACATTCTAAGGGCAATAACTCCTAAAAGGAAAGGTCCTACAACGTTGACCCTATTACATATTTTGTAGATCTTGAGGTGCTTAACAATATGCAATTTAAATTTCTCAAATATCTAGTATAGTTTTCAAGATATTGAGCTTAACAGGGGCAAAATTTGCAAAAAATCCACAACAAGAGGCTCCCAGGAGCCTGAATCGCTCACCTGACATATGTGCCTGAAGTAAAGGTTATAAGGCAACATCTATTTAACGTTGAAAGGGTCATAAGATTAATAAGGGGGTCATCTGACAATATGGTGGATCTAAAGGTGCTGATCACTTTTGTTCTAAATCAAAATCTAAAAATCTGTCACCCTTTTTGAGTTATTTGCAAAAAATGCAGTTTAACCTAATGTTCTATTTTTAGCCACAGCGGCCATGTTTTACAACCAATCAAAAATCCCCACAACATCTATACATTCTATAATAATAAACAATAATACCAAGTTTGGTTCCATTTGGACTTAAAGTACTGTCAGAGGAGTTAACATTTTCAATATAAGGAAATGTAGTTAAAATGCTCAATTCTGACGTTCCAAGGGCAATAACTCCTCAAAGGAAAGGTCCTACAACGTTGACCCTGTTACAAATTTTGTAGATCTTGATGCGCTTAACAATATGCAATTTCAATTTCTCAAATATCTTGTATAGTTTTCAAGATATTGAGCTAAACAGGTGCAAAATTTGCAAAAAATCCACAAAAAGGGCAATAACTCCCACATGGGTTGTTGGATTTTCTTCAAAATTTCAGAGCTGGTAGATCTTGAAGTGCTGATCACTTTTGTTCCCAATCAAAATTTTGAAATCTGTCACCGTTTTAGAGTTATTTGCAAAAAACTGCCATTTACCCATATGTTCTATTTTTAGCCACAGCGGCCATGTTTTACGACCAATCAAAAATCCCCACATCAGTTCTATACATCTAATGCTAATAAACAACTATACCAAGTTTGGTTCCATTTGGACTTAAAGTGTCAGAGGAGTTAACATTTCAATGTAATGAGGAAATGCTGCTAAAATGCTAAATTTTGACGTTCTAAGTGCAATAACTCCTAAAAGGAAAGGTCCTATAACGTTGACCCTGTTACAAAATTTGTAGATCTTGATGTGCTCAACAATATGCGATTCAAATTTCTCAAATATCTAGTATAGTTTTCAAGATATTGAGCTTAACAGGTGCAAAATTTGCAAAAAATCCACAAAAAGGGCAATAACTCCTACATGGGTCGTTGGATTTTCTTCAAAATTTCAGGGTAGGTAGATCTTGAGGTGCTGATCACTTTTACCCTATGCCAGAATTTTGATATCTGTAGCCGTTTTTGAGTTATTTACAAAAAACTGCATTTTACCCCTATGTTCTATTTTTAGCCATGGCGGCCATGTTTTACGACGAATCAAAAATCCCCACATCAGTTCTAAGCACCGAATGCTAATGAACAACCCTACCAAGTTTGGTTGCAATTGGACTTATGGTGTCAGAGGAGTTAACGTTTTAAAAAGTTTACGGACGACAGACGACGGACGACGGACGCCAAGTGATGACAATAGCTCACATGACCCTTCGGGTCAGGTGAGCTAAAAAGGAGTGATGGGTAGGGACGGGAAATTTAGCCTCCTGCATGGGGATCCTACGGGTCCTACTCTTACCGAGACCTGCAGCAGGGTTCTTTAACGTGCGAGGAACGTGACACTCTAACCAACACGGTGCACCACTATGGTTTGCGGTCAGGTTTTCCGCATTATCGCCTGACGACCCCGCATCTCTCGATGTCAGGGCTGCCCCATTCAACCAAATGGAGCACATATCCCAGTCGCTTTGTGGGCAAAGCGGCATTACCCGATGTCAGGTTTTTGAGCGCTCTTCAGTGGACTTTTACCGACAAGCTTAGCGCTGCTGCGGGCCTATTCGCCACCCGGAACCCGCACGGGTGGCCACAGTTGAAGAGACAGTCTCTGTTTGATGGGTGGTCACAGTTGGAGAGGCGGTATCTTTTGGATGAGTCACAGTTGAAGATTCAGTCTCGGCTGACGAAGTAGCAGCAGGACCCACATGTTATGAGCAAAATGAATCTTCAAAAGTTTCACTCTCATGTTCTTGTAACTTTCTCTTTAATTGAAAATTCTCAGATTTGAGTCTTTTCGGGTTTTCTGGTCATTTTCTAGTTGGGTGTTGATTAAATCTTCACAGTTGTTAACTTCACCATCAAGTCAATAACGAAGCTGTTGTTTTCCATTTATTGTTTTTTTTTTTCTGAAAAACTATGCATGGTCAACGAGAACTTTGCAAATGCGCCTTCTAGCTGATATCCTTTGTCAATCATGTTCCTTGAAATATCCTGTAAGTTGTTAATTATTTTGTACTTGTTTGGAGCAGCCATTATTCTAGAAAATAAAGGATTGTATAAGCCAGTTGGTATAATAGTTACAATGGAATCATTATAATTTGTATGGATCAATGTACCTGATTTTTGTTGGTGGCAGTCAAGCACGAAAATAAGAATCAAGCAAACTGTTTAATTTGATAACAGGTGCACAGACTGAATGGGACAGACACTTATATTGTTAAATGGCTGCTTATAGAGCAAGCTTAAATGCAGCTACAGGTTTTTACCCCTAATATGATGATGCTTGGTCGTGAAGTCACCATTGACTTTGTTTTTTGGTCACAGACAGATAGACAGACCCCAAAACTATGGAAATTATGTTGCTCAATTGAGAGACACCTTACCTTGGCTCACGGAGTATGCCGTAGACACATGTTGAAAGTTAGTAAACGCAGGAAAGATTATTATGATGTTCAAACAAATTTGAACCTTTACAAAGGTGACCTTGTATGGTTGTTGAAAAACAAAGAAGTGTCGGTGTATGTACCAAATTACAGGCCCTGTATTTAGGCCCATGTGTTGTGTAGAAGAAATTCAAGAAAAAAAAAAGAAGATGGCCTATATAAAGTTATAAACCACGATAAGCTGAAACCCCACCAGGGAGATAACCCACCCAAATGGAGGCAATTAGCCCTCAGAAGATACCAGAAATTAAATGTTAAATAATCTGGCTGTATATGTAGTTTCATATGTATACTTATAGGTATATGTATAGACAGATGTCGCTGTTATTTACATATGTATTTATGTAAATCTTTATTTACCTGTACCTGTGTATGTATTGATGTGGACGGATATTTGATGTTGACATAGACGGAAGAGTGCCATTAGTGTTCAAACAAATCATTAAACTCAACAAAAATGCAAAAAAAAAAAATAAACAGTCGAACTTTAACAAAATGTTAATAATACCTATCCTTTTTCAAAAATGTCTGATGTCTTCAAGAACGACCGAGTGTATGAATGCACCAGGTGCGATTTCCTTGGAGAAAGGAAATCTACCATTTTTTCCAGCAGACATTTCGAAAGTTACGAACACAAGTATTCGTGTGACTTTTGCAAGCTCACCAGTAGCTATTTGAAGCAATTCAAACGCCATACATTTATGTATGCAGCCCATAACATCCGTGGTATGGCTGTTGGATTACAGAAAAATGATCCAAAACAAAAGGAGATCCGTACACTATTAATACAAAGGCCCGTGAAGTTGACCCTTATGTTGATTTACGTAGATGGGAGTCGCAACCCTCTGCACACCACTGGTCGCTCATGTCTAAATCTGTAAATAGTCCCAACCTGGTGTCGATCTCCGTCGCTTCGTTCAGTCCTGCTGTTGTCCTGATATTGTCTCCTGCCCCTACTACATGTTCTACAGTCGTTCAATATATTGTTGTGACAGAGCCATTATATACATATACGAATACTTCTATGCCTGTGATGTCTACTAACATTGTTTCTGCTACTGGTACATGTACAGTCACCTGTCCTGTACCGTCTATGTCTTCGTCAACTTGTAATGTACCGTAGAAGTAATTAAGACTCCCAGTTTGAGGTTTGTTGTTTCTTTACCCTCTGCTTTGAAGAGAGAGGATTCTTCTTTACTTTGACAAAATAATAGAGTTCTGATATTTTACATACTAATGTACGTTTTCATGGCTGTTAATGGTGATGCTCCTACAAACTTGCAAGAGTTACTGAACATGTATAGACCAGCTTGAACGTTACGATCAGAAAACAACATATTATTGCAAGTTCCAAAGTAGGTCCGGACGAAAACATATGGGAACCGGCGATTCGACTGTGCTACACCTTTTCTATGGAACAACTTACCAATGACATTGCGGAAATTAACATCTTAAGACGCTTTTAAAATGGGATCTTAAAACACATTTGTTCAGGAAAGCTATTTTTGATATTTAAGCTGTGCGTGATCTGTGTTTGCAAGTATGAATAGCTTTTCTTATTAACCACTGAATAGACATTTTTAAAAAGTCTCTTTGAGTGTCAAAAATCCGAAAGGGTAACGACGAAATAATCTAAATAAATATTCAATGATACATTTATGATAAGGGTTATTATAAAAACGTATAATTAGGGTTAGGGTTAGTGTAAAACATATGATTAGGGTTAAGGATAGTGTAAAACATATAATTAGGGTTAGGGTTAGTATAAAACACACTACTAGGTTTAGGGGTTTGCATATTAAGATACACTTAGGGTTAGGGTTACAAATCACACAGGGCTTTGACTACCTTTTTTATTGACCAGTTGCTGAGAATTGCCTATGGAAAAACTCGCTCAGTTCAATCATAAATTTATTTTAATTATCATTATTTTGGGGGGGGGGAGAATTATTTCTTTATTTGTGTTTAATATTGTTTTAAATTTTCCTTTTCGTTTTTAAATATGTATTTGATTTATTTAAGCTTCTTGTCGCTAAATAGGGAGACCGTATTGCACTGGTTCCTTGTCCGTGTTTATTTTATATATATGATCAGTCTAATATGGCTGGAGCACAAACCTTACCTACCTTACCTTACCTTTCGTACCTTTCATCTTGCAGCAGGTATAAGTTCTGAAACTTCTATAGCTGCCTCTCAATAGATTATGATTGGTTTACTTGTATAAATACTTTGTTTGCGCACGCTTCAGTTGAATAAGTTACACATTTTAGCAAACAATAGATAGTTCTAGATTGTGTTTGGTCCTGTGAATCTTATGAATTGTTGTAACAAAATCTTATCAAAATATTTTAAAAATATGGAATCGTTTCTGTCTTGTAAATCCCAAATGTTTTAAAATTCCATTACTGTTAATTAAGAAGTGTAGACTCTGTCATGTCTGTACCGGTTTTTTATTAAATGGCATAAAATATTATAAAAACGATATTGTGTATGTGGGTACGTCGTAGGCTACCAATTAAATAAGGCAGTGTCTCCCCGTCCCCGCATGCGGGAAAGCGTAGCCCCTAGAGTCTCCCCGTCCCCGCATGCGGGGAAGCGTAGCCCCTAGAGGCTCGCCGTCCCCGCATCCGGTTATCATAAAAATATAGACTATCCTGACCAGTGCTCGATAATTTGCTCTGAATAAAACACACTGGAGTTGGTTGCTGGAATTTTGGTTTAGTTTCTTAGCAATACATGTAATGTGCACATTTAACACATAACACATTTTGAAAAGCTTCATCAGGTTGTATTATAGAGGTTGACTTAATTTAGGATGTATTTTCTCTGAAATTCTACAAATTTGACGGTAGGGTCGTTCCCATCCCCAAATCTTGAGATCCTGTGGTTCGTTTGAACATTTGTTCATACATATGCAAAAACGAGGAGTGGAACTTCATATATATGTGATAAAAAATCTTGAGAAATCAAAATTGTCATCCTGTTACCCAATTATCGAGCACTGGTAGGGTTACATGGCATTTTTAGCTTTTTTGGCTCACTGACTTCCAGTAGCCACCATGTTCCAGCGAAATCATATTTGAAAATTCCTTTGTGATGATTTTGTCCCTTAAATGACTGACTAAGAGATACAAACTTGGTTTCAATTTAAAGCTGGGCAAAAATGAGAAATTTACGAAAATGTTGTCAAAACTATCGAGAACTGGTCAGGTGAGTCTAGATTAAAACATAACTATACTGACGGGAAATCAATACAAATATCGTATTTATTTTCAAAAAGTTTTTTCCGCATGTTTTGTATTTAAGAACAATCATGACTGATTCTGACATAAAAACTTAAAGTATATTCAGTAAAATTTGGAAAGTGATGTTTAAAAAAAATTGATGCCTCTAAATTTAGTTTTAAATGAAACTTTTGTACTCCTTAAATTATAATGAACAAGTAAAACGTAATACTCTTCATTTTAAACATTCAGTAACTTTGAATGAAAAAGCATTATTTTCATAATTTTGGGTTCATTTTACTCCTCTGGTCTCCTTACAAGGTTGCAACTTTTCCTGACGGGAAGTTTTTATTGAACAAGTTTATTTTTTAAGCATATTCCTACATGTAACTTGAATTACTTTTTGTTTTGGTTCATTTTTCATTGTACGTCTAGTTCTCTTCATTAAGTAGCACAATCAATTTAGAGTTCTTTTGTGCATATTCCAAGCTTCTATAAATTTCTCGATTTCTTGTCTGTTTTTTCATAGTGGTTTTTGTCCATTTCCGCTTGCTTATGCAGGATGTGTCCCGTACAAATTTAAAATATCTTTGAAAAAATTATCCGTAATTTTAATTTGATATTTGTATGGTGTGTTGTTCTTTTCAGCTTTAAACATATACAACTATATGTACACTAAGCTTTTTTCTAATACTTAAATTTGTAAGTCAGAATCATTGATTTAAAATACAAAACACAAAAACAAACTTTTCAAAAATAAAAGTTCTTTTAAAAAAACAATATTCTTATTGATTTCCCATCGGAATAGTTTCGTTAAAATCTATATTTTCATGATAACCGGATGTGGGGACGGCGAGCCTCTAGGGGCTACGCGTACGCGTCCCCGCATGCGGGGACGGGGAGACACTGCCATTAAATAAATAGACAATAGACAATATTTTATTTGCACAAACACATTTACAATAAATGGTGGCTTTCCTCTATTGAAAGAGAGTTTTGATCTGTGCAAGACATTAGATTCTGAGCATATCTACTCATGGGTTACTTATATAAAAGATATCATCTCTGACACTGATATTGATGTAAATAAAATTAATTCATGTAAAACATATAAAAAATTAAAATCATTCATAGCATATGTAAAAAGTGAAATTTCTAAATGTTACGATAATATGGCTAACATTAAGATTAAAAACTTAAATAAACAAAATAAATTATTCCTATATAGATCTTTAAAAACAGATTTTGGAAAAGAACACTATTTATCTCATTTTGACTTTGAAACACGCAAAAATTTAGCAAAATTTAGAATATCTGACCACTTTCTTGAAATTGAACAAGGATGATACAAAAAAATCCTAGAGATTAACGTTTTTGTAATTATTGTAAAAATCAAAATAGTATTGATGATGAGCTCCACTTTTTGCTTCATTGTGACCATAACAAAATTTATAGAAAAATTCTTTTTAAAGACTATGAAATAAATTTTGACCATTCTGAACAATAAAATTTAACCAAAATATTATCTCCAACAAATTTTAGGCAAACTCAGAGTCTTTCCTACTTTATAAAACAGTCATCAGAACTGAGGACAGGAGATTCAAACACTTGATGTTGTCTTTTTTTGTTTATTGTCATACATGTCAGTGTTCCAGCCAGGATTTGAAAAGGGCAGGGATGAATTTTAAAAAAGGGCACATTCATGCGTTGACTTCATCTTTCAAAAGGGCATATAAATGTAGCTAATAACAATCAAATACAGCATACATTCTTTTGAACAAAAAACATGCATTTTTAGGCTTAGGGGGAGCCTCTTGTTTCTATAACAAGACTCTAGGCTTTTCATTACATTCATACATTCTATCAGTGCTAAAAAGCTTGAATGTCAGCCCAAGAAAAAAATAAGAAATTCCATTTGATTTTTATTGAATTTGCTTGTAAAATCCGGAGATTAAGTACCATTCCGGTCAGAGTTTGTGTTTAGTTTAAAACTTCCGCTTCCTGTCATTATTTGTAAACAAATAAATATGATGGAGCATTTCACAAATCCATCAACATCGTTTCTATTTTTCAATAAAAGCGCACATTTAATGTTGTTTTTAATAGAAAACATCCAGATGGATTCAGATTCTGATTTGTGCACAATTATCATTACCGAGGCAGAGAAATTTACTGTGCAATTGGACAACTTACCTGTAATTGAAATTGAGTAATCAAAATAGATAACCTTAATTAATTGACTAGAGAACACATTTGTAAATATGCCATTCAATTATCCCAAATGGCTTCATTCTCAATACACAAACTATGTATGATTGACTGAAAAAGGCAAATGTACGATCAAAAAGGGCAGGGCGGAGATGAAAACCGGCAGGTATTCTGAAAAGGGCAATCGGGCGGATGCAAAGGCAGGCGGGCGGACCGCCCTTTGAAAACAGCCTAGCTGGAACACTGCATGTATATATGTCACAAATCATTTAAATGTTGATTTCTTGACAAATATAGATTATTATTATTATTATTATTATTATGGGCATGATACACAATACAATGACATTAACAATTCCCGGACTGGATTTGAATTATTATTAAGACCTTGGGCCAAGTGCAGAACTGCGAGCAGCCCCTACTGGACTTGATGAAGGCTGCTGGCAGTTTCCATAGTGGTTTATCTAAATTACCGCTTTTTATGCGAGTTGTGTCGCGTACATTTATTCCAAATCCAATTATTTTCCAAAACATCTTTCAAAGATAAAATTTGTTACACACTGGAACAAGTTTGCATTATGCTTGATTTCCTCATTGACAACATATTTGTCACCTTCGGAGGAGAGATTTTTCAACAACAAATCGGCATTCCAATGGGCACTAACTGTGCTCCTCTCCTCGCCGATTTGTTTTTATACTCTTACGAGACTGAATTTCTTCAGGGACTCGTAAAGAACAAGAAGATGAAAGAGGCAAGGTCATTTAATCTTACATTCAGATATATTGACGATGTCCTTTCTATCAATAACACTTCATTTGGTAGTTGGATTCCTTCAATATATCCTCCGGAATTGGAGATTAAAGAGACCACCGAATCTAATTGCTTCACGTCTTTCTTGGATTTGCACCTCGAATTTGACCCAGGTGGTCATCTCAGTACAAAAATTTACGATAAACGAGACGATTTTAATTTTCAAATTATTAATTTTCCTAATCTACAGAGCAATATACCTACTTCTCCTGCATACGGTGTTTATATTTCTCAACTTATTCGATATGCCAGGGCTTGCACACATTTCACAGATTTTTTGATCAGACACCGGTTTCTTCGTGACCGACTTTTGAAGCAGGGCTATAAGAAAATACGTCTCATACGATCACTAAAAAAATTCTTTCTTCGTAATCAGCCACTAGTAGAAAAGTTCAAAATCGAGTTAAAAGATATGATAGTTAATTGTTTTAATTAGTGTTTGACTGGTGTGCTGTACTGAGATGATCACCTCAATATCCCTATTGTGTCTCACAACTATGTTGTGTTCTATGGTCATTACCGGATCCTAAGATCGCAATGGAAGAGGGAGGTTTGGCGCCATAAAACCTGGTTTAACCCACCATTTCGTTTGAAATGCCTGTACCAAGTCAGGACCATTGCGATCCACCAGTTCTCCGGTATGACTGATTCGTTTTTGTCATTTTCTCTGGACTATGAGATTGATCGTTCAAGTTCGGTAGTTTTGTTATTACCTTTATTTAATATTTGTACTTTTATATAAAGTACATTGTAAAAGTTTGTTTCAAATTGTGTCATCGTAAAATAATGTCGTCATTAATTGCGCCAATCTGAAAGGCAGATTTTGATTGGAGGGTAGTAACCTTGAATATTTTAGGTGACCGCATCATCAACAAAAAAGAAAATGGAACACGTTAAGAGACGACATTTTTTTACCAATGGTCCGAACGACAGTGTGTTTGTAGGGAAAGAGTTTGAAGTTGTTGAAAAATTAATCAAGTAAGTAATATTTAAAATTTTTAAAATCAGGAAACACGTTTCGCTAGGAAAATCGCAAGAAATAAGACACAGACCATTTGATTTTCTGGGGAGGCCTGGGATTTTATCTTGAGCCGGGAAATTTGGCCAGATTGTTTTTTTTCGCACACATATTAAGCAAGGATATTTTGTTGGCAAGATTTTTTTTTTTTTCAACTGGCAAGATTGAAACCAGATTATTTTTTTCAACCTAGGTGCTGGCCAGATTATTTATTTGTACAAAAATCAGGGCCTGGATTTTTTTTTTCAAAAGAATCCTAGCCCCACCCCCCCCCCTTCCCCCAGAAAATCAAATGGTCCGTGCCCCAGTCTGTTTTGCCTTTTACGGGTATGCAGAACATTTAAATTTTGAAAAAGTCAGAAACGGGAGAGAATTTCATTAAAAGGGGACCTTTGGTCCAAACATTAGGCTAGAATTTGGGCCACTTTTGAAAGCATTTTGGCACTTCGGGATGATTTGGCAAAAGTGTAAAAATAGGGCATGTAATGGGACATTAAATGATACCTCGCCACGTTATAATATCAAAAGTTCATAAAATTTGATTTCCAAGTGGCCTATTTTGAAAACTGGTTTTCAGATCATGCTGAAGATTGAACTTGACCTGTATTTTATTGTACTCAATAGCTGTACAAATTATCATTTGAATCCCATGAAGCCATTTCATGTTATTGGTCGGAAACTCAAAATTTTATGAAATTTGATTTTTCAAAGTGGCCTATCTCGAAAACTATTTTTTGGATCATGCTGGAAATCGAACTTTTCATGCGACCAATGTTTTCTGGACGAAAATATGTACTGAAATCATTCAAAATTACAGATTTTCCTCATTTTGTCAAATAGGACTGCATAATGTGATGTCATTATTATGTCACAATGATTCAAATTTGCCTTATTTGATGTGTTTTATTTGTTACCACTTATAAGTTGTTATTTCTTATAAATATCATAATATTTGAACCAATTACATTTTCTTGGGTCAATAATGGGTCTTAATGCCCCTCATCCTTTTCATTGTGTAGTCTAGAAAGATAGAGTAAAGCTTGTTTTTTTCAAACTTTCAACAGGGAGAGCCTTTAATTCTGCCCTTGACACACAATTTGTGGAACATTTTTACCTGGCTAAGGTGAAAACAGATCTAGGAGTCCGGTCACTACGTCCGTCTGTATATCTGTCTGTCCGTCCTTAACGCTATAGAGTGTTTATCTTGTGTAATCTTAATCTCAGAAACGGAACACTAGATCTTTATGAAATTTTACACCAGTGATTGCAGATATATTGAAGATGTGCACCTCCGCTTTTGGGGTCATTTTATGACCAAATTATGACCTGATCCAAATGTTATGAAACTTAACATAAATGTTACTAACTTTAAAAGAAAGGATGGGGTGATTTTGGGTGTTCCCCTTTTTTCCCTTAAGAAATTAAGTTTCGTTTAAATTTAAAGTTTAAATTCGTTTAATCCAATCGACAGTATTTTTAAAAACACAGAATTTAAAGAAGTTGAGAGACTTATAAAGTAAGTATTTATCAATAAAATAAATTTAAGGTACCTTTTTTTCTAAATTCTTTTTTATCTCCTTGAACATGGATGCAAAAATGGCTGATCACATAAAAAAAATCAGTCAATGTTAAATTGAAATTTTCTATTTTTTTATTTCTTTCACAGTTGTTTAAATCAATTTGTACAAAGAGCCATATGTATTTGGTCTAATGTGACTGTAAAAATGAAAATTGCTCTATTTCTGTTGAATGGTGAATGGTTTCCTCGTGTTGTTTAAAAGATGACCTTTCCACACCAATAGTATTTTTGCAATTATTAAAGCCTCTTGTCCCGAATAGAGAAAAAAAAGTAATATTACAATATTCTTTATCTTGTTACTGCGAATATCGTAGCCATGGAAATTGTTTTCCCCACAAAGGTTGCTGATTATAAGGGGGCGACCATTGGATTTTCATGGGAGGGCTATAATTGTGAAATTAAAAATAAAAAGGCAGTATGTCAAAATTAAATAAAAAGACATGGTAAGATGTTGTTTTTGGCTGAAAATTTTATAGTTAGAAAAATATCCAGGCTCCAGTGTTCTCGAAAATAAAAGGCAGGACGAAGTGAAATATATATATCTAAAGCCCCTCCCTAAAAAAATCAAATATTATAACTTTCATACGAAACGCAAGATCTAAATTATTAATTTTGTATTGGCACTTTTATTTTTACTTTGGAACCGATCTGACATTTTAAATATTAGAAACGGGCGTCAGACAAAGTTTAGAGTTTTTTTACATTGATGTTGGTGTGGTTGTCTATCTTATGCCCCATCTACGATAGAAGGAGTAGGAGGACATATAGTGTCTGGTTTTGTACGTCCGTCCGTACGTCCTAATGTTTGAAGATCGGGCATTATGTCTTTTGGATATATTATTGTTTATGCTTCTTATGCAGAGAAAACCAAGTGATAAAATATGTATACGTTTTATAATCTTACGAACACAAGATTGGGGTGTATACTCATACAGCTGTCTAAATGAAGGTAACACGAAGCGTTTTCTGTATAGTGTGCTTTTTGTTTTACTTTTTAAAAGAGAAATGTAAAAAAAAACCTTAAAAAAAACACACTATTTTTACACAGATAAAGATGTCGAAAAATCAAACACACGAGTGATAAATTGTAGGTCTTCCGTTGTACTTTGTAATAAATAATTAACAGAAACAAATAATCTCTTTTTCTGTCATAAACCATTACACAACCACCTGTTAATTACCACCCCCGGGAAGTAAGTGATACCTGGGAGTGTCACAAGTTAAAATACGTTGCCCCCGACTGTGAATTACGGCTACCTTCATATAGGTAAAAATAATATTATCTTCTTTATAATGAACGTTTAAGAAATCCTTTAAAGATTAAAAAAATACATTTGCGCATTTTTAAGGAATAGATAAAGAAAAAATTGTTGTCTGTTTTAAAATGTATATTTACTAGTTATTAAAAAAATATTCTGTATAAATGCACAGTTATAACTGAAGTGTTAAAACGCTTATACAAAACAAAAAGATAAGTTTTATTCCGCTTTCGGTTATATTTTTAATTTTACGCACACCCGTTATAATTCTTTTTTTTTTAAACAAAACTGATATTTTTGTCTTGTGGATTTGTGGATTTTTATAGCAAAGATTCTGACCGTTACATACTAGCCCGGTCATTCTAGGTAATAATGTAACATGAAAGAAACGTTTGCCTAAAAAAAATAATGAAATTATTATTGACGAATATAGAAAGATATAAACATTTTTCATGGACAAAAGAACACTGCTTACTATTAAGTCACCCTCTAAAGATGTTGCTTCAAAATGGTCTTCACACACAAACTTGTATACTTGATATTGCTGATAGTGGATGGCAAATCTAAAGACTGGACCCTTTTAAGATGCAAGTCTGTCTTTTTCTTTAGGTCAGGAAAACGGAATAACACTTAACCGTTACTACTCTGAGTAGAAGAACCAAACTATCATCATGATCATGCAAGACATTTTTAAATGACGATAGAGTTGACCATTGCGTGTCGTTATCGTTTTGGTACTTTGTGGTTATTGGATATTAGGTGATGGTCACGTGACAATAGGGCCTACTGGCCGTACAAAATGGCCGCACCCATTGTTCTAATTTATCGATACAAAACGCTCTCATACTCGCTTATTAGTGAAGATTAAAGAGTTTTATATGTATATTAATGTTTAGTAAAATGTGATGAAAAACATATGTAAAAATTATTTTTTTGCGAATTTTCCCTTTAATTAGAGAAATGTTACAAAAACATATGCAAAACATGAACACTTTCAAAAGTTTTGAAAGGAAATTTCTATTTCTAATACCTTCCATCCAATTATGTTATATGCTGTTGCTTCACTGCGGTTCTTCTACAGAAACAATTAAAACAATAAGGGTGCCATTAATATTATTTTAATTGCTGTGGTGTATTCCCCGAACGGCTACTGGAAAAAAAGCCCACCTCATTAGGTAGGGGGGTTAAGGGGTCTAACAAGGAGAGTGTATTCATTATTTTACCTGTAATTACTTCAAAATTAGTCAAGTATAATAGATGTTCAGAAACTGCATGTGGAAAATAGTTAAATGTTTTGAAAAAACAAATATTTAAATTTAAAATGACTAAAAAGTTAAGAAATATATATTATTTGCAAATTAGATAACATAAATTTACATTAAATGTTAGTAAAAATGTATAATAAATGTACTGTATTTGCAAATAAAATAAACTTGTCTAATATGATTCAAGAAAATAAAACAAATGAAAAAAAAATGTTATAAAAAGGATGCTTTGGAAAAAAGTAAAATCTAAAAAAAATATGAAATTCACCTTATTAAAAGTTTAACTTAACTGAAATGCAAGTGACTGAAATATTTTATAAATAAAAACCAAACAATCCGTCTCTTATATATTATAATGCACATATAAAAGTTTTAATTGTAGAAATGTTTAGTTGAATCTTTAAATGATAATCTTAAAACAAGAGGCTCCCAGGAGCCCGAATTGCTCACCTGTCCTTAAGTCATAATGGTCTCTTATTGGGTCAACTCTCAACTTAGACACAGCAGAGACTTTCCTGAGGCTAAATGAGCTGAACATTTAAGCAAGCAACACTTTTTCTCTATCTGCAATAGTTTTTCATTCTATAGGGCAAAAACATGACAAAACGCAATTTTTTACCTTAAAAGGTCCGTAACTCCTATAAGGGCTCATCTGACAACTTCGAACCTATAGAGACTTTTGTAGAGCTTACCTCGCTGAACAATATGCAATTGAATTAACTTCAATATTTTATATAGTTCTTGAGATATAAGTCAAAATAAGTGCAAAATGCAGAAAAAAATCAAGAAAAAGGGGCAACAACTCCCACATTGTTTGTTGGAATTTTTTTTCGAAAATTCAGGGTAAGTAGATCTTAACATGCTGATCACTTTAACCAGAATTTTGATTTTGAAGAAGGCATTCGGGGAACAAACAGTTTATGGTCATTTATTATCCTGTAATTATATTTAATTACTCTACAAGCAGCAAACCCCATAAACGACTAGTGTTACCAATCAACCATTTGACACCTTTCTAGATGACTATCTTTTTTATTGACCAGTTGCTGAGAATTGCCTATGGAAAAACTCGCTCAGTTCAATCATAAATTTATTTTAATTATCATTATTTTTTGGGGGGGAATTATTTCTTTATTTGTGTTTAATATTGTTTTAAATTTTCCTTTTCGTTTTTAAATATGTATTTGATTTATTTAAGCTGCTTGTCGCTTCTTGACGCTTCTTGACGATTCTTGTCGCTAAATAGGGAGACCGTATTGCACTGGATCCTTGTCCGTGTTTATTTTATATATATGATCAGTCTAATATGGCTGGAGCACAAACCTTACCTACATTACCTTACCTTTCGTACCTTTCATCTTGCAGCAGGTATAAGTTCTGAAACTTCTATAGCTGCCTCTCAATGTGAGTGAGTGAGTTGGTGTTTTACGCCCGTGCAACGCTATATAGGTTATTTACAGGCGATGAACATGAAAAGGATGATAAAATGAACATGAAATGATGATGATAAATGAAATATGGAGATGGGGTTGGAAACAAAGGACCGGTAAATTTTGAAGAACCACAGGAAAAAGGGGAGAGGTGGGTAGGGGCGGAAAATTTAGCCTATGTGGTGCACTACTGGGGTCTTTTACGTGCATGAAGCGTGGCACTCTCCACACACGTTGGCCCACTATGGTCGGCGGTCAGGGTTTCCGTATTATAGACCTGACAACCCCCGCGGACGAGGGCTACCCTATTCAGCCACCTAGGGTACACACTTGGTCGCTCTGTGGGCTGAGTACTGACCCGACGTCAGAATCCCAAGACCCTTAGTCGCCTCTTACGACAAGCTATGCTCTGCTGCGGGCCTATTCGCCACCCGGGCCCCGCACGGGACGCTGCCTCTCAATAGATTATGATTGGTTTACTTGTATAAATACTTTGTTTGCGCACGCTTCAGTTGAATAAGTTACACATTTTAGCAAACAATAGATAGTTCTAGATTGTGTTTGGTTCTGTGAATCTTATGAATTGTTGTAACAAAATCTTATCAAAATGTTTTAAAAATATGGAATCGTTTCTGTCTTGTAAATCCCAAATGTTTTAAAATTCCATTACTGTTAATTAAGAAGTGTAGACTCTGTCATGTCTGTACCGGTTTTTTATTAAATGGCATTAAATATTATAAAAACGATATTGTATATGTGGGTATGTCGTAGGCTACCAATTAAATAAGGCAGTGTCTCCCCGTCCCTGCATGCGGGGAAGTGTAGCCCCTAGAGGCTCGCCGTCCCTGCATCCGGTTATCATAAAAATATAGACTATCCTGACCAGTGCTTGATAATTTGCTCTGAATAAAACACGCTGGAGTTGGTTGCTGGAATTTTGGTTTAGTTTCTTAGCAATACATGTAATGTGCACATTTAACACATAACACATTTTGAAAAGCTTCATCAGGTTGTATTTTAGAGGTTGACTTAATTTAGGATGTATTTTCTCTGAAATTCTACAAATTTGAACATTTGTTCATACATATGCAACAACGAGGAGTGGAACTTCATTTATATGTGATAAAAAATCTTGAGAAATCAAAATTGTCATCCTGTTACCCAATTATCGAGCACTGGTAGGGTTACATGGCATTTTTAGCTTTTTTGGCTCACTGACTTCCATTGGCTACCACGTTCCAGCGAAAACATATTTGAAAATTCCTTTGTGATGATTTTGTCCCTTAAATGACTGACTAAGAGATACAAACTTGGTTTCAATTTAAAGCTGGGCAAAAATGAGAAATTTACGAAAATGTTGTCAAAACTATCGAGAACTGGTCAGGTGAGTCTAGATTAAAACATAACTATACTGACGGGAAATCAATACAAATATCGTATTTATTTTCGAAAAGTTTTTTCCGCATGTTTTGTATTTAAGAACAATCATGACTGATTCTGACATAAAAACTTAAAGTATATTCAGTAAAATTTGGTTTAGTTTTAAATGAAACTTTTGTACTCCTTAAATTATAATGAACAAGTAAAACGTAATACTCTTCATTTTAAACATTCAGTAACTTTGAATGAAAATATTATTTTCATAATTTGGGGTTCATTTTACTCCTCTGGTCTCCTTACAAGGTTGCAACTTTTCCTAATGGAAAGTTTTTACTGAACAAGTTTTTTTAAGCATATTCCTACATGTAACTTGAATTACTTTTTGTTTTGGTTCATTTTTCAATTGTACGTCTAGTTCTCTTTATTAAGTAGCACAATCAATTTAGAGTTCTTTTGTGCATATTCCACGTTTTTATAAATTTCTCGATTTCTTGTCTGTTTTTTATACCCCGCCACACGAAGTGGCAGGGTATTATGTTATACCCTCAGTTTTTTTTCGGTGTCCGTCCGTCCGTCCGTCTGTCCGTCCCCCGAAGGTTTCCGACCAATAACTTGAAAACGCGTCAAAGGATTTGAATGATATTTTACACAGCTGTTTACTACAATAAAATACAGGTCAAGTTCGATTTCCAGCATGATCCAAAAAATAGTTTTCGAGATGGGCCACTTTGAAAAATCAAATTTCATGAAATTTTGAGTTTCCGACCAATAACTTGAAAACATGTCAAAGGATTTGAATGATATTTTGCACAGCTGTTAAGTACAATAAAGTACAGGTCAAGTTGATTTCCAGCATGATCCAAAAAATAGTTTCCGAGATGGGCCACTTTGAAAAATTAAATTTCATGAAATTTTGAGTTTCGGACCAATTAAGATTTTTTTAGGGATCGTATGAGACGTAGTTTCTTGTAGCCCTGCTCCAAAGGTCGGTCACGAAGAAATCGGTGTCGGATCAAAAAATCTGTGAAATGTGTGCAAGCTCTGGCATATCGAATAAGTCGTGAAATATTAACACCGTATGGAGGGGAAGTAGGTATATTGCTCTGTAGATTAGGAAAATTAAGAATTTGAAAATTAAAATCGTCTCGTTTATCGTAAATTTTAGTACTTTAATATTTTCAGTTATTATTCATCTTCCATAATATAAATATTTTCAAATTAAAAAAAAATTATTTTGAAGACCATATGAGCTTTTGCTTTGTTTGAAAGTTAGCTTTTATGTGAAATATTTTTTTCTAAATATTTTTTTATTTTCAGACGCCAAAAACCATGACACTGCCAACATGGACATGACCATCACAAGATTGAATACTGTCACTTACGCTCTTTCTTGTAAGTATATATTCAAGCAAAAGAATATTTTGTCTCGCAAAATAATTTTGTATATGGTTATGAAAAGAATAAATAAAATACATTATTTTATTATTACAGTCAGGGGACCAACTTGTCCAAGTCAGATTCAATCTTACTTGTGAAAGTCAGATTTAATTCAGTCAGAGTTATCTCTCTTTTTTCATTATTATTTTTCTGACTTGTACTAGTCAATTTGAAAAGTATCACATTTTTGGCTTGAATTATCTCTCTTATTGGTAAATAATTATTACTTGTTCAAGTCAGATTAAAATAAAGAACACAAGAGTAAATAACATAATTGTTTTATTAAGGTCAACATTATGAAAAGTTCAATAACAATTGACATTTACTTTTTACGAAAAAAAATGTAGTTAACAATATTATCTTACAAGACTATCTTAGGTGAAAATCTGTTTTAAATAATATAAATGAATCATCAATGCTTTAATAAATTCTGAAAGATATTGCTTAACTGACAATTTAATTTAATACAAGTTAACCTTTGAATCCAATTAAAACTGATAAAATTTTCAAACATAAATGATACAACTCAATGAGGCAATTTCTATTTCTAACATTTTGCAAAAAAAAAAAAAACCAAACAAATTGTTGATCGTATAAAAAAAGTTAAAACAATATGTAACAATATATACATAAAACAGGATTATATAAAACATTCACACAAAAAACCTGAGCTTATAAACAATCAACCTGAGTATTTTTATTTAACATGAGAATAAAAAATTTAAATCAAAACCTGAGCATATAAACTATCAACCTGAGTATTTTTATTGAACATGAGAATAAAAAAATTAAATCAAAACCTGAGCATATAAACTATCAACCTGAGTATTTTTATTTAACACGAGAATAAAAAATTTAAATCAAAGCCTGAGCATATAAACTATCAACCTGAGTATTTTTATTTAACATGTTTAACATGAGAATAAAAAATTTAAATCAAAACCTGAGCATATATACTATCAACCTGAGTATTTTTATTTAACATGCGAATAAAAAATTTAAATCAAAGCCTGAGCATATAAACTATCAACACAAATAATACCAATGCAAAACAACGTTACCACTGTTCATATCCAGTAAATGCTTTAGGTTTATAACCATAAAATAACAAAACATATTTTTGTCTTAAAAGATGTAAAGTGCACAAGTTATCATGAACAAGGAAAGATTTGAACCAATACAAGAAACTAGAGATTAGTTCTTTTACATAAAAATAATTTTAAAAACATTTTCCTTTCATTTCTGTTTTTTTTTCCCAAATGTTCGACATTAACAATGGTACATTTCTAATTATTTGACATTGAAAAGAAATTTTATTTTAGTGTATGATTAAATCATTTTTTTTTGTTAACCCAATGCACATAACTTAACGTGGATTTCACTTTAATAATCAAAACAAGTTTTACAGAGATCAATTGGACTATCACAATAGAGATTCAATACAAGTATGAGCTTGTTGAATCTGAACATTAAAATAGGTTTTAAACATGTTAAAAAACGTGTTTAAAAACTTGACTTAGTGAACATTTGACTAGATATTGAAAACTGATTTTTATACCCCGCCACACGAAGTGGCAGGGTATTATGTTATACCCTCAGTTTTTTCGGTGTCTGTCCGTCCGTCCGTCCGTCTGTCCGTCCCCCGAAGGTTTCCGACCAATAACTTGAAAACGCGTCAAAGGATTTGAATGATATTTTACACAGCTGTTTAGTACAATAAAATACAGGTCAAGTTCGATTTCCAGCATGACCCAAAAAACAGTTTTTGAGATAGGCCACTTTCAAAAATCAAATTTCATGAAATTTTGAGTTTCCGACCAATAACTTGAAAACGCGTCAAAGGATTTGAATGATATTTTGCACAGCTCTTTAGTACAATAAAATACAGGTCAAATTTAATTTCCAGCTTGATCCAAAAAATAGTTTTCGAGATAGGCCACTTTGAAAAATCAAATTTTATGAAATTTTGAGTTTCCGACCAATAACTTGAAAACGCGTCATGGGATTCAATTGATATTTTGTACAGCTATTGAGTACAATAAAATACAGGTCAACTTCGATTTCCAGCATGATCCAAAAAATAGTTTTTGAGATAAGCCACTTTGAAAAATCAAATTTCATGAAATTTCGAGTTTCCGACCAATAACTTGAAAACACGTCAAAGGATTTGAATGATATTTTGCACAGCTCTTTAGTACAATAAAATACAGGTCAAATTTAATTTCCAGCTTGATCCAAAAAATAGTTTTCGAGATAGGCCACTTTGAAAAATCAAATTTTATGAAATTTTGAGTTTCCGACCAATAACTTGAAAACGCGTCATGGGATTCAATTGATATTTTGTACAGCTTTTGAGTACAATAAAATACAGGTCAAGATCAATTTCCAGCATGATCCGAAAAACAGTTTTCGAGATAGGCCACTTTGAAATCAAATTTTATGAACTTTTGATATTATAACGTGGCAGGGTATCATTTAATGTCCCATTACATGCCCTATTTTTTTTATCTCCAAGAAACACAATTATAACTGTATAAATGAAAAATGAAAAATATGCTTAAAATTTTGGAGACAATTTCATAAACACAAGTAAAAAATGTTAGACATAAATATTTCAGATGTGAAAACTTCCTCATATTTCAATATTTTTGTCATGCATATGTCATATTTCACTTCTTTTTGGCCAAAAAATCTGATGTTTTCAAACAAAAGTATACTGTCTGTCTAAATTTACTTAACAAATGGTATAATACATGTAATAAATTTAAAAATATGACTTTGTTAAATGTATGAATACATGAAAACATAGAAAAATGTATGAATACCTGCAAGAAATATGAGAACAAATTTGCAAGATATAAATCATGTAAATACTGTTTGGTAATCTTCTTGTAAATAAATGTCAGCACTAAACAATAAACAAAGCACAATATGAAAATACATTTAACATGCTAAAGACATTTATGAGATAAAAAAAATAACAATATGGCAAAAATAAAATCAGCACTGATTTTAAAAATGTAACAACTATTTACAACCATAATATACATGATATATGATAAAACTAACTTTTGATTGTAGTATTCCAACAGTGAGTGAGTGAGTGAGTTGGTGTTTTACGCCCGTGCAACGCTATATAGGTTATTTACAGGCGATGAACATGAAAAGGATGATATAATGAACATGAAATAATGATGATGATAAATGAAATATGGGATGGGGTGGGAAACACAGTGACTGTAAATTTTGAAGAACCACAGGAAAATGGGGAGAAGTGGGTAGGTGCGGAAAATTTAGCCTATGTGGTGCACTACTTGGCGGTCCACAAAGGGGTCTTTTACGTGCATGAAGCGTGGCACTCTCCACACACGTTGGCCCACTATGGTCGGCGGTCAGGGTTTCCGTATTATAGACCTGACAACCCCCGAAGACGAGGGCCACCCTATTCAGCCACCTAGGGTACACACTTGGTCGCTCTGTGGGCTGAGCACTGACCCGACGTCAGAATCCCATGACCCTTAGTCGCCTCTTACGACAAGCTAGGCTCTGCTGCGGGCCTATTCGCCACCCGGGCCCCGCACGGGACAGTATTCCAACAGAATATCTGGTCAACAAGAACATTTTAAGAGTTTTACATTAGCAAAAGAAAAACAATGTTTGTAGATAAATTTTTAAAAAAGGAATTGACTAGACCATATGTGCATGATTGTCAAGTGATTGAGCGACTAGAAAACCAATACAAACTGTACATGATGTAAATGCATGTCAGCAAATAAAATGTTCAACCACAAACACAACTTTTTCATTTTTGTAAATCCAAAATAACTGGAAAGGGAATTAAAACAGTGAGATTTACATGAAAGATTTGCAAGCAAGAAATGTAAAACGACCTTACACATGTTACAAACAAAAATTAATTTTATGTGATGTCCAGTAATCATTTGTAAAATGTATAAGCTACTTTAAAATAAACTACACATCACTTATCAGGATTACAAACATACAATTATCTTAGGGCCGTTCTAGAAAAAAAAATCATTATATTTATTTCTATATGTGGAAGCCAAGGTGGATTTTCCATTTTGTTTTTATTATTAAAGCTACAGAGAATATTTCCATCTCCACTCAATGTTAACTTCAGAAGTCTTCATACTCCAAATTTCATTTTTTCCGAAACAGCCGTTTATAAAATTGTTACTCTGGGTGCACCACGATGAATATTAAATGTCAACAAAACATAACCACTAAAATATGTACATGTATATTATATGCTTCTACTTAATAACAATAATAATTTTCATCTAATGCTATTTAAAAAAAAACAACAGTTGGTCTTTCAAGGTATAATTGTTCCCAGTTAAATGTGCAGGAATCAAAAATTAAATACTTGTCTATGATGGAATTTTGAATTTCTAAATATTCACTAATATTAGCTGATTAATTTTATCATAACTGAAAACATGGAAAATAAAAATTTGAATAAAATAAATAGAAACAACCATTGAGCATGTTAAGTACATTGACTTTATACAATGAAAGACCTTTTAACATTTATACATCATGTACATTTTAGATGTACGAGTCAAAAATCAAAACCAGGACAAAGAAAACATGGAAAAAGAACCATGAAATAAAAAGTTGTTATTCCAACCCCACATAACAACTTTACAAGGAACCGCCATCAACAAAAGTTATTTAAATTCTAAAATATAATTCTTATAGGAACCGCCATCAACAAAAGTTATTTAAATCCTAAAATATAATTCTTATAGGAACCGCCATCAACAAAAGTTATTTAAATCCTAAAATATAATTCTTATAGGAACCGCCATCAACAAAGGTTATTTAAGTCTTAAAATATAATTCTTATAGGAACCGCCATCAACAAAAGTTATTCCAATCTCACATTGTAATTCTAAAAGGAACAGCCATCAACAAAAGTTATTCCAATCTCACATTGTAATTCTAAAAGGAACAGCCATCAACAAAAGTTATTCCAATCTCGCATTGTAAATCTAAAAGGAACCGCCATCAACAAAGGTTATTTAAGTCTTAAAATATAATTCTTATAGGAACCGCCATCAACAAAAGTTATTCCAATCTCACATTGTAATTCTAAAAGGAACAGCCATTAACAAAAGTTACTCCAATCTCACATTGTAATTCTAAAAGGAACAGCCATTAACAAAAGTTATTCCAATCTCACATTGTAATTCTAAAAGGAACAGCCATTAACAAAAGTTATTCCAATCTCACATTGTAATTCTAAAAGGAACAGCCATTAACAAAAGTTATTCCAACCTCACATTGTAATTCTAAAAGGAACAGCCATCAACAAAAAATATTCCCATTTCACATTGTAATTCTAAAAGGAACAGCCATCAACAAAAAATATTCCCATTTCACATTGTAATTCTAAAAGGAACAGCCATCAACAAAAGTTATTCCAATCTCACATTGTAATATTTAAAGGAAAAGCCATCAACCTAAGTTTTACAATTTTAAAGGGAACAGCTAACTAGACGAGTTTTTATACACCCGCAAAAAAATTGCGGACGTATAATGGTATGATGCTGTCGTCGTCGTCGTTGTCGTCGTTGTCGTTGTCGTTGTCGTCGTCGTCTGTTAACTTTAGTGTATACGCGATAACTTTAGTTCTAGTTATCTAAATGCAATGAAATTTGACAATGTTATTTCTTACCATTAAAGGATGACTGGGATTTATTTTGGAAGTCCCCCTTTTTTTCGTTTGGAAATTAAGGGCCAAAAGGGGCCAAAATTGTAACTTTTTTGTTTGTTCCTACAATACCTTTTTCAAAATCTTCTCCTCTGAAACTGCTGAACAGAATTCAATGAAACTTGGTATGATTGATCATTAGGGTGTCCTGCACTATAGTAATGTTTCAATTTCTGATTCGTCAAAAAACATGGCAGCCGTGGCTAAAAATAGACCAGGGGGGTCAGACTACTGTTTTTGGCTTGTAATTCAAAAAGTATAAATAAAGGTAATAACAAAACTTCCGAACTTGAATGATCAATCTCATAGTCCAGAGAAAATGACAAAAACGAATCAGTCATACCGGAGAACTGGTGGATCGCAATGGTCCTGACTTGGTACAGGTATTTCAAACAAAATGGTGGGTTAAACCAGGTTTTATGGCGCCAAACATCCCTCTTCCATTACGATCTTAGGATCCGGTAATGATCACAGAACACAACACAGCTGTGAGACACAATAGGGATATTGAGGTGATCATCTCAGTACAGCAGACCAGTCAAACACTAATTAAAACAATTAACTATCATATCTTTTAACTCAATTTTGAACTTTTCTACTAGTGGCTGATAACGAAGAAAGAATTTTTTTAGTGATCGTATGAGACGTATTTTCTTATAGCCCTGCTTCAAAAGTCGGTCACGAAGATACCGGTGTATGATCAAAAAATCTGTGAAATGTGTGCAAGCTCTGGCATATCGAATAAGTTGAGAAATATAAACACCGTATGCAGGAGAAGTAGGTATATTGCTCTGTAGATTAGGAAAATTAATAATTTGAAAATTAAAATCGTCTCGTTTATCGTAATTTTTTGTACTTAGATGACCACCTGGGTCAAATTCGAGGTGCAAATCCAAGAAAGACGTGAGGCAATTAGATTCGTTGGTCTCTTTAATCTCCAATTCCGGAGGATATATTGAAGGAATCCAACTACCAAATGAAGTGTTATTGACAGAAAGGACATCATCAATATATCTGAATGTAAGATTAAATGACCTTGCCTCTTTCACCTTCTTGTTCTTTACGAGTCCCTGAAGAAATTCAGTCTCGTGAGAGTTTAAAAACAAATCAGCGAGCGAGGAGAAGAGCACAGTTTGTGCCCATTGGAATGCCGATTTGTTGTTGAAAAATCTCTCCTCCGAAGGTGACAAATATGTTGTGAATGAGGAAATCAAGCATACTGCAAACTTGTTTCAGTGTGTAACAAATTTTATCTTTGAAAGATGTTTTGGAAAAGAATGTAGAATTATAACCCAAAACAACAAAATTCCTTGAGTTTGAAAAGGCTTTTTCGAGAAGTTTTTTCAGGCGACATTTTAGTTTTTCGTGTGGCAAGGTAGTGTATAAAATTGAAAAATCGAACGTTTTTAAAGAGTGAACCTCAGAAAATGATCTAGATTTAAAATGATCTAACAAATCTTTTGAGTTTTTCAAAATCCACATATGGTTAATTCCACTACGATTATAAATAGTATCGCAGTATGCTTGTTGACCTTCTTTGGCAGCAGAAAAGATTTTAGTTAAATGAACGGACAGCTCTGTAGTTGAACATGATGAAGATCCAGCTATATACCTTTCTTTGTACGGATTTTTGTGAAGTTTAGGTATCCAGTACAAATATGGTAACTCTTTATGTTCCTCTTTCATTGGAATATTGAAAGAGGACATAAAAGAGCTATGGTTGGCTATGATTTCATCTTTGTTAAATGTAGTCCGTGTGTATGTAGCACTAGCGGAAGTATTACCATCAATGCCTAGTTCTTTTATTAGACAATTGTAATAATGTGCTTTACATACAAAAACTATGTTATTGGAAGCCTTGTCTGCTGGCGTGACAACATACCTGTCATGTAAGGAAGAGAGACAATTGAGAGCTTCACGATCTCTAAATACAGAAGAAGGCCGGGGGTTCACACATTTGCGAAGTTTGTCTATTCGGCTTCGTACAAGAGATCGGATAGTCCTTACCCAGTCCGACAGTGATTCAAGCTCTGGTTCTTGGTCCTTTTCTCTCTTTATCCAGGCACTAGCATAGTCCTCCACAGCGTCCATGATGATCTTAAAGTTATGATTCCAATTTATACGTTGCGGTTCCCTGAATTTAGGTCCATGGGAAACCACATTACGTAATAAATCATTTTCAATTATCTTAAGATCACCCGTGATGACATGACCAGATGGACCATAGACAAAGGGAGAAGCATAGCAATCACATGTCAGAGGGGACTTTAGATATTCTTCAATATTTAGGTCCTGCAATGCCTTTTTGTGGTTGAAAATTTTACTACTTATGGTTTTAGTGTAGCGGTAGGAAACAATTGGTGTTGACTGATTTTTGAAATATTGAGGAATTTGAGATGTAACTTCCTTACGATTTAAAATATTGCTAATGTTTATAGCATCTATCCTTTTGTTCTTAAATGGAATATGGAGAAATTTCCTATCCTCAGTAGTAAGAGGCTCACTTCTTACAGGCTTAAAAAGACGGAAAAGAGCAACGTCGCAAATAATGCTAGTAAGCCTGTAAGAAGGAGTAAATGGATCAGTACCTGCTTATTCTAACCCAAGATCACGTAGGCCTTTAAGTGTCGTGACTCGTAGTGAGTAGAGAATGGTACGAACATGATGGACTCCCAATGGTTGTTGTAGACTTGTAACCAGATCATTAAACGTGTCTGAAAGAGATCTGTTGTTAGTTTGACTGGCACCAGATCTTGGTTTGTATCGTTTGTGACCATGACTACGTTTGTGTCTACCATTAGGGTCAAACAGTTTCATAACATTCACCTCACTACATTGAAGGCTAGAAAGATTTCCTACTCCTTTGATGTTATCATTACATCCATATGGCATTGCAGTACCTTAAGTTTTTATCCAGTGAAGCTCTCGTTTTTTACGGTGAGGTGTACTAAGATTTGGACTGTTGGTGTCGTGGTAAATCTTTTCGATAAACCGGACTTTCATGTTCAAACATTGGTCATGGTTAGGTTGATTAAAGTGGTTATACAAAACCCGATAATCAGAATTTTTGGTGTCATACCTATGACCATTCATGCGAGAACGCAATGAATTTTTGGTTTCACCGACATACAACAGTCCACATAAAGTACACTCAATTCCGTAAATGACATTTCCGGTAGAACAGTCCAGAGGGTCGTGAGAAAGGGTTTGGTAAACTTTACCGTTTAAGTTACTGGTAAATTCAGGAGAAATAATTAGCATATCATAGGTCTTGCAAGTTGATTTTTTGCCGGTTTTAGATCTGCATGTCGAAATAGTAGGAATAGGGGATGATTTTAGAACGTCATTGAGTTTAATAGAACATGGTTTGATAATTTGAAATGAATCTGATGTTTTGAAATAATAGTTACCCTCTGGCTGAACAAAAGTCAAATTGGTGGTATCCTTAAGGATATTCATAGGAACTACAACTTCATTTGCTACCTTGTTCCTAGAGGTAGCAAAGGAGGACCTTGGTAATCCGGGAGACGTCCTAGCCGGCATCGAGTTCTGAATTTTGTAATTTTTCATGATTGCTAAAAAAGCTACCAAGTTGCAATGCCCTCGAGGAATTTTCACTCCACCGGCAGCGACATTGGCTTGGTTGTAGTAAATAAAGGTAATAACAAAACTTCCGAACTTGAATGATCAATCTCATAGTCCAGAGAAAATGACAAAAACGAATCAGTCATACCGGAGAACTGGTGGATCGCAATGGTCCTGACTTGGTACAGGCATTTCAAACGAAATGGTGGGTTAAACCAGGTTTTATGGCGCCAAACCTCTGAGAACTGAGAACATTGAAAAAATGTTAAGTTTGCAAAAAAAAATGGGTATTTTAATTTGTCAGAGCTTCAATTTCAATCAACACAACAAAAGTCTTTCTTTAAAAACCATTTCCACAGATCGTCTTTTTTGTTTCAGTTCTGGGGGGTTCAATTTTTTTACAATTTGGTCCAAGTTGACAATGCTGGAATCTTCAATGAATGGCCAAACATAGGTTGCTGGTCCAACACTCTTCATAAAATTAACTTCAACTTCCCCTCCTTCAATGTTGGAAATGTCTACAACCTATAACATAAATGAATATGCTCTACATACATTGTTTAACATGTAAAACAATTGAGATGAACATGATATTGGGATAAGTATTGAATCTTATGAATTGTATTAATGCAAAACGGGAAGCAGCAACAGCTACTTTAGTTGAAGACTGCTTGCGGTCTTCCATTGTGGATTTTTAAAATATTCGTTTGTTTATGTAGGTTGTGTCACATACACTTATTCTACATCTCATTATCGTCTATGATAAAATAAGAGAATAAGAGATTTAAAATGTCATGTGATTTTACTAGTTCAGTAGATTGAAACTGGAAACTCATACTAAGTATGTGAAAAAAGAAATGATAAAGACCACCTTTTACTGTCCAATGTATATTTTGCTGACTTTCAACAAATGCCAGTAGACATGTTAATATCATGCTACATGGTTAACTTTGTAAAAGATGATCGCTGGACAATTTTTGGAGATTTCTGGTCAGATTTTCAGAATCCTCTGGATTTTACCATAATAGGAGGGATAATTGTTTTGCCCAGTAACCCCCTATTTTCGTTTTATAATTGGTTTATTGAGTCATAAAGAGCTAATTTACAAAATTTCTTGTTATATTTTCACATGCTTTTACAATACAAAATGTACAACAAGTCTAATGCTAATCATAGGAAGAAACCAGAGAAAACCTTTTGCCTTCAGATATTAAATGCTTATTATCTCAAAAACAAGTCCTGCAACATATGAATTTTTCAAGCCTATGGTCAATTCATCAAGTATATAAATTAAGATACCTAGTTATTTTCAAACTGACCAGCAAACATCCTTAATTACAGATATTTTTTTTACTTTTACATACCTTCCCTATGAATTCCCGTACTTTGTTAGATTTCTCCACTTTCAGTGCGACAACAACATAGTCTCCTGCAAAAGTAATCAAATGTTTCTTCTAAAACCATGAAAATAAACATTAAACAGGAAGTAGATAAGCGACAGATTTAAAACCCATCCCACCATATGGGACCCCTACCCAATGCTGCATTCCAAATATCGAAAGCCTATGATTAATAGTTGCCGAGAAAACAGTTACAAAAAGAAAGAAAAAAAACACAGATGGACACACAGACGGACACCAGCATTTCTATGTCCCAGCTTCGAGTTGCGGCAAGGGACAAAAATTATGCGTCCAACATGTCCAATAGACATAATGCCCCATCTCACAACATTTAGGACAGACAAACAAATTGACCTGAACACTATATGCCCCTAATTTTGTAGATTGGGTATAAAAAAAATGTTTCATTTGCATGCTTGATTTTTTTTTTATGAATGTAAGATGCATAACAGATACAATTTGTCTGTACAAACCTAATCTAATGAATATATCACAAACAACTTTCTGTTCCTCTAGTCTTTGAGTAAAAAAAGTTGTCTGATCTTTGTTATAATTTTAACTTTAATAAATAATTTGGATTTAGGTTTGTCTGAGGTTAACGTTCCACCAGTCATTATTAGCTTTAATTTCATATTAATGTTCATAATAATAAGAAGTCTTAAAAGTAACAGATTACAAGTTTCAGCTCTTACCATTGTTTACATCCTCTTTTGTTAATTCGGTGCATGTTTCATGTTCCTACAAATATGAAAAAAAAGTTATTTATCAGATACAAAATAACTGAATTATTTTTAATTGCAAGTCAATAATAATTCATGTAGTTATTGAACTTCCCTTTTTCATGTTTCATGTATATACGTTATTGAGATGTGGAATAAGTGTACGCGACACAACAAACATAAACAAACAGCAATTCAAAAAATCACAACGGAAAACAGCAAGCAGTCTTCAACATGACCATAGGTCACTGCTTACCGTCTTGCATTGGCCCAAGACTTATAATACAATACAAAAGTATCAAAACCAATCCCTAAATCATCAACGAAAGACTCAATAATATATATGTATTAATTACAAACTTGTCATGTGCTATTGTCCTTTAAGCAGGAATAGACTTCAAAATTTAATGTGGAATGGGCGTGCTATAGCAGGCAGGAACCCCTTACTCTTCCGAAGCACCGGAGTTCACTCGTTACATCTTGAGTTCGTGTTGTTGATTTCTGTTCAGTTGATTTTGCTTTTGCCAACATCTGAATCACGCAGTATCAAACATTCTTAGGTGAAATAATTTTCAAGTCCAAGTTAATCTTAACAAGAATACTAAATGCCCCCTACTTTTGTAGATGGGGCGTAGAAACAGGTTTATAAAAATAAAATATACCTCTGTGTTTTCTGCAGGTGACATTGCCATGCCTGTTGTTTCTAATTTAGTGATGTACATTTCCTACAAAATATATCAACAATTAATATTTTTCTTATATCATTGTTTAAAAAGCTGATGATGATAAGTTACTCATTGAAATCCATTCAGGGTTTTAGGAGTTTAGGATAAGAGAAAGGTAACCCCTGGTAGCAGACCTGTTTACCCCATTTTTGCCTTTCAGTAAGCTATATTTATTTGGATTTTGTTTGGTTTCTCATGTTTTATATATTTTAAAACTTTTGAAATTGCGTATTTCCTATGTTTGGTTTCTAGTGCTGCTGATGACGAATAAATTTCCGAAATGGCCATACAGCTCATAAAAATTAGTTGCAGTTGAAGTTAACATATGTGTTATAGTCTCATGTTCATTTACTCCATATCCTTTCATAAATAATTTAGTAAAACAAGAGGCTCCCAGGAGCCTGAATCGCTCACCTGGTCTTGATGTCGATCCTATAAAGACTTTTGTAGAGCTAAATGAGCTGAACATTTAAGCAAGCAACAGCTTTTCTCTATCTACTATAGTTTTCATTCTGTAGGCCCAAAACATGAAAAAAAACACATTATTTTAGAGCCCATAACACCTATAAGGGGTCATCTGACAACTTGGACCAAATGGAGACTTTTGTAGAGCTTTTGATGCTGAATCAGTATGGTGGCATCAGATTTCATCTATCTCTTATACTTCTTGATTTACAAGCCAAAAGCAGTAGTCTAACCCCCCTGGTCTATTTTTAGCAACAGTGGCCATGTTTTTTTGACAGATCAAAAATCAGGTTTTGTGCAGGACACACTAAGGATCAATCATACCAAGTTTCATTGAAATCTGTTCAGTAGTTTCAGAGAAGATTTTTGAAAAAAATGTTAACAGACAACGACGACAGACGCCAATTGATGGTAATAGCTCACGTGTCCAGGTGAGCTCAAAATGGCTGTTAGTGCCAGTATTATTAAAACGTTTTGAGTAATATCAACATCGAGTGCAAGAAAGCTAAAAAAAAATCTAATCTCATACCTCAATATCTTTTGCTGGTGACTCTACTTCTCTTAAATCTGTCATGTCTGTTTCCTACAAAATATGTCAGCATTATTTTTAATCTATCAATGGTGAAGTCAAATGTTGGAACAGATTATTTCACAAATGGAACACAAATGATGACTACTTGCGAAAATTTTTAGAAATAAGCATCCAGTTTACTTAGCATAAGGCAGTGCCCCAAGAATTTTCACCAGTTATCTGTGTAAACATATTGTACATGGTTATTAGATTTGGTCTCTATTTCCAGTAAGTATTAGGTAGTAACAAAAGTAGGCATGCCTGTTAGAGAATATTTATATATATACAAGCTGCTGCTAAATTGTAGTACATGCATGTACTTATTAGTATTTACTAGCAGCAGCTTGTATATATATTGATAACATTCTCTATAAATCACTCTTAACATGTATACCTACTTTTATTACTACCTACATTTGTATTTATATACATGTAACATTATATAAATTACCGTAACTTCTGTTGATACTTCAATGTCACCAACCGGAATGTCAACAACTGGAATGTTTATAAATTCTGCATACTCACTTCAAAAGAAAGAAAATTAAATTATAACTCCTCATTGTCTTACTGAAATTTTATCTATAATACTACCTTTGATTCCGGGTGGTTGTCACTCAAGTAATTTTATGGCAGACATCATCACTAAATTGATTGTTGACAACATGACCATTGTGTAAAAGCAAGGAGGAGGAGCACCTGATTTAACCCTAATTCATGTTGCTTATTCCCTCTTTTCAGTATACATAGGTTGTCTCCCATTTGCCTGAGTTATCTTTCTTTGGAGCAGGTATATTTTCTGAAACCCTTGGACTTTATCAGTATAAATAAATGAAAAAAATAGAGAGTTCCGAAAGCAATAAGGAATTTCCATGTTTTCAGATAGATTTATGATATTAAAGCTTAAAAACATTTATAATTTTAAATCAGACAACACAATTAATCATTTTATAAAAGAAAAAATTGTTAAACATCGATAGTGTCTTTAAAAATAGTGGGAAATCCCTTTCTCTTTCAGAACCCCTCTTATTTATCTTAAGCAATTGACAAAATCCTTTTCCTTTTGGTGTTCAAGGTTCCACAGGTCAAACATTTGATAAAAGCAGCTTTTTCTTTTTAAAGTTTTAATGCTGAATCAATTGTATCTTCGTTATGACCATTTTTATACGACCGCAAATTTTTTGCGATCGTATTATGTTATGGCGATGTCGTTGTCGTCGTTGTCGTCGTCGTCGTTGTCGTCTGTAGACACTTTGGTTTCCGTGCGATAACTTTAGTTGTAGATAACCAATTGTTATAAAATTTTGATATGATGTTTATAACCACTAAAGGAAGGTTGGTACTGCATTTGGGGTTTCTGGCCCCTACCGTTTAAGAAAAAAGGGCCAAAAGGGGCAAAAATGTGTATATTGACAAAACGTCTGTAGAATGTTTAATTTTCATCCAATTTTGATCATTCTTTTTTTATTGTATTCTTCAATAGATTCTGTCAACAAAATGTATCAACGGCATTGGTGTATCTTGTACCGTTATATTGCTACTGGGGGTCAAAAAGGGGCCACACCCCAAAAATTGACTTTTTTATTTGTGGTCCGATTTTCAAAATCTTTTTTTCATTGGAATCCCTGCGTGCATTTGTTAATCAGATTTGCAATATCTCTTACCGTTGTTGAGAATTTAGGGGTCAAAGGGGCCAAAAACGCCGTTTATAGCTCACCTGTTTGGTCCAGGTGAGCTATTGCCATCACTTGGCGTCCGTCGTCGTCGTCGTCAATATATTTAGTCATTTCAGTGTTTGCATGTCGAAGATTGAATATATTTAGCTTTTCTAGTATTTGCCGAGAATTGAATCTTGTTTGAATGTCGAAGATTGAATATATTTGGTTTTTCTAATATTTGCCGAGAATTCAATATAATTTGGATGTCGAAGATTGAATATATTTTTTTCAATGTTTGCCGAGGATTCAATATATTTAGTTTTTCTTGTATTTGCCGAGAATTGAATATTGTTTGAATGTCGAAGATTGAATTATTTTTTTTCAATGTTTGCCCCGAGGATTCAATTTATTTAGTCATTTCAGTGTTTGCATGTCAAAGATTAAATATATCTATTTTTTTTAGTATTTGCCGAGAATTGAATATTATTTGCATGTCGAAGATTGAAATTTTTTTTTCAGTGTTTGCCGAGGATTCAATATATTTAGTCATTTCTGTGTTTGCATGTCGAAGATTGAATATATTTAGCTTTTCTAGTATTTTCGAGAATTGAATATTGTTTGAATGTCGAAGATTGAATATATTTTTTTCAATGTTTGCCGAGGATTCAATATATTTGGTAATTTCAGTGTTTGTATGTCGAAGATTGAATATATTTAGTTTTTCTAGTATTTGCCGAGAATTGAATATATTTTGATGTCGAAAATTGAATATATTTTTTTTTCAATGTTTGCCGAGGATTCAATATAATTAGTTTTTCTAGTATTTGCCGAGAATTGAATATTGTTTGAATGTCGAAGATTGAATATATTTAGTTTTTTCTAGTATTTGCCAAGAATTGAATATTGTTTGGATATAGAAGATTGTAAATATTTTTTTTTTCAGTGTTTGCCGAGGATTCAATATATTTAGTAAATTCTGTGCTTGCATGTCGAAGATTGAATATATTTAGCTTTTCTAGTATTTTCTGAGAATTGAATATTGTTTGAATGTCGAAGATTGAATATATTTAGCTTTTCTAGTATTTGCCGAGAATTGAATCTTGTTTGAATGTCGAAGATTGAATATATATTTTTTTTTCAATGTTTGCCGAGGATTCAATATATTTAGTAATTTCAGTGTTTGCATGTCAAAGATTAAATATATATTTTTTTAGTAATTGCCGAGATTTGAATATTATTTGCATGTCGAAGATTGAAAATATTTTTTTTTCAGTGTTTGCCGAGGATTCAATATATTTAGTCATTTCTGTGTTTGCATGTCGAAGATTGAATATATTTAGCTTTTCTAGTATTTTCCGAGAATTGAATATTGTTTGAATGTAGAAATAAAAATACAAGTACCAAAACGGGTATAAACGGTTAATTTGGTTATGCTATATATCGATATTTCAAGGAGTAACCTCTCATCAGTAGCATTTGAATCAAAACATTGGAAGGTCAAAAACCAAAATAGTTGAAAACGAAAAGTACTCAAAACCAAAATGTTCGAACAAGGAAGCCAAATCCAGCACCGAGGATATCGACCATGTGCATTACAAGGAAAGAAACCTGGTGTTTTAAACAATTTTGAATTTAACAATCGGAAATTTCAGCGACAAAATATTAGAAGTTTAATGGTAAATTCGTGTCAGACAAGTCTGACGACCAGGCTTGTGATTACCCTCGGGGACCTCTGGTCCACCAGCAGCGGTTATCGCCTAGTGATTTCAAAATACAAGTACCAAAACGGGTATAAACGGTTAATTTGGTTATGCTATATATCGATATTTCAAGGAGTAACCTCTCATCAGTAGCATTTGAATCAAAACATTGGAAGGTCAAAAACCAAAATAGTTGAAAACGAAAAGTACTCAAAACCAAAATGTTCGAACAAGGAAGCCAAATCCAGCACCGAGGATATCGACCATGTGCATTACAAGGAAAGAAACCTGGTGTTTTAAACAATTTTGAATTTAACAATCGGAAATTTCAGCGACAAAATATTAGAAGTTTAATGGTAAATTCGTGTCAGACAAGTCTGACGACCAGGCTTGTGATTACCCTCGGGGACCTCTGGTCCACCAGCAGCGGTTATCGCCTAGTGATTTCAAAATACAAGTACCAAAACGGGTATAAACGGTTAATTTGGTTATGCTATATATCGATATTTCAAGGAGTAACCTCTCATCAGTAGCATTTGAATCAAAACATTGGAAGGTCAAAAACCAAAATAGTTGAAAACGAAAAGTACTCAAAACCAAAATGTTCGAACAAGGAAGCCAAATCCAGCACCGAGGATATCGACCATGTGCATTACAAGGAAAGAAACCTGGTGTTTTAAACAATTTTGAATTTAACAATCGGAAATTTCAGCGACAAAATATTAGAAGTTTAATGGTAAATTCGTGTCAGACAAGTCTGACGACCAGGCTTGTGATTACCCTCGGGGACCTCTGGTCCACCAGCAGCGGTTATCGCCTAGTGATTTCAAAATACAAGTACCAAAACGGGTATAAACGGTTAATTTGGTTATGCTATATATCGATATTTCAAGGAGTAACCTCTCATCAGTAGCATTTGAATCAAAACATTGGAAGGTCAAAAACCAAAATAGTTGAAAACGAAAAGTACTCAAAACCAAAATGTTCGAACAAGGAAGCCAAATCCAGCACCGAGGATATCGACCATGTGCATTACAAGGAAAGAAACCTGGTGTTTTAAACAATTTTGAATTTAACAATCGGAAATTTCAGCGACAAAATATTAGAAGTTTAATGGTAAATTCGTGTCAGACAAGTCTGACGACCAGGCTTGTGATTACCCTCGGGGACCTCTGGTCCACCAGCAGCGGTTATCGCCTAGTGATTTCAAAATACAAGTACCAAAACGGGTATAAACGGTTAATTTGGTTATGCTATATATCGATATTTCAAGGAGTAACCTCTCATCAGTAGCATTTGAATCAAAACATTGGAAGGTCAAAAACCAAAATAGTTGAAAACGAAAAGTACTCAAAACCAAAATGTTCGAACAAGGAAGCCAAATCCAGCACCGAGGATATCGACCATGTGCATTACAAGGAAAGAAACCTGGTGTTTTAAACAATTTTGAATTTAACAATCGGAAATTTCAGCGACAAAATATTAGAAGTTTAATGGTAAATTCGTGTCAGACAAGTCTGACGACCAGGCTTGTGATTACCCTCGGGGACCTCTGGTCCACCAGCAGCGGTTATCGCCTAGTGATTTCAAAATACAAGTACCAAAACGGGTATAAACGGTTAATTTGGTTATGCTATATATCGATATTTCAAGGAGTAACCTCTCATCAGTAGCATTTGAATCAAAACATTGGAAGGTCAAAAACCAAAATAGTTGAAAACGAAAAGTACTCAAAACCAAAATGTTCGAACAAGGAAGCCAAATCCAGCACCGAGGATATCGACCATGTGCATTACAAGGAAAGAAACCTGGTGTTTTAAACAATTTTGAATTTAACAATCGGAAATTTCAGCGACAAAATATTAGAAGTTTAATGGTAAATTCGTGTCAGACAAGTCTGACGACCAGGCTTGTGATTACCCTCGGGGACCTCTGGTCCACCAGCAGCGGTTATCGCCTAGTGATTTCAAAATACAAGTACCAAAACGGGTATAAACGGTTAATTTGGTTATGCTATATATCGATATTTCAAGGAGTAACCTCTCATCAGTAGCATTTGAATCAAAACATTGGAAGGTCAAAAACCAAAATAGTTGAAAACGAAAAGTACTCAAAACCAAAATGTTCGAACAAGGAAGCCAAATCCAGCACCGAGGATATCGACCATGTGCATTACAAGGAAAGAAACCTGGTGTTTTAAACAATTTTGAATTTAACAATCGGAAATTTCAGCGACAAAATATTAGAAGTTTAATGGTAAATTCGTGTCAGACAAGTCTGACGACCAGGCTTGTGATTACCCTCGGGGACCTCTGGTCCACCAGCAGCGGTTATCGCCTAGTGATTTCAAAATACAAGTACCAAAACGGGTATAAACGGTTAATTTGGTTATGCTATATATCGATATTTCAAGGAGTAACCTCTCATCAGTAGCATTTGAATCAAAACATTGGAAGGTCAAAAACCAAAATAGTTGAAAACGAAAAGTACTCAAAACCAAAATGTTCGAACAAGGAAGCCAAATCCAGCACCGAGGATATCGACCATGTGCATTACAAGGAAAGAAACCTGGTGTTTTAAACAATTTTGAATTTAACAATCGGAAATTTCAGCGACAAAATATTAGAAGTTTAATGGTAAATTCGTGTCAGACAAGTCTGACGACCAGGCTTGTGATTACCCTCGGGGACCTCTGGTCCACCAGCAGCGGTTATCGCCTAGTGATTTCAAAATACAAGTACCAAAACGGGTATAAACGGTTAATTTGGTTATGCTATATATCGATATTTCAAGGAGTAACCTCTCATCAGTAGCATTTGAATCAAAACATTGGAAGGTCAAAAACCAAAATAGTTGAAAACGAAAAGTACTCAAAACCAAAATGTTCGAACAAGGAAGCCAAATCCAGCACCGAGGATATCGACCATGTGCATTACAAGGAAAGAAACCTGGTGTTTTAAACAATTTTGAATTTAACAATCGGAAATTTCAGCGACAAAATATTAGAAGTTTAATGGTAAATTCGTGTCAGACAAGTCTGACGACCAGGCTTGTGATTACCCTCGGGGACCTCTGGTCCACCAGCAGCGGTTATCGCCTAGTGATTTCAAAATACAAGTACCAAAACGGGTATAAACGGTTAATTTGGTTATGCTATATATCGATATTTCAAGGAGTAACCTCTCATCAGTAGCATTTGAATCAAAACATTGGAAGGTCAAAAACCAAAATAGTTGAAAACGAAAAGTACTCAAAACCAAAATGTTCGAACAAGGAAGCCAAATCCAGCACCGAGGATATCGACCATGTGCATTACAAGGAAAGAAACCTGGTGTTTTAAACAATTTTGAATTTAACAATCGGAAATTTCAGCGACAAAATATTAGAAGTTTAATGGTAAATTCGTGTCAGACAAGTCTGACGACCAGGCTTGTGATTACCCTCGGGGACCTCTGGTCCACCAGCAGCGGTTATCGCCTAGTGATTTCAAAATACAAGTACCAAAACGGGTATAAACGGTTAATTTGGTTATGCTATATATCGATATTTCAAGGAGTAACCTCTCATCAGTAGCATTTGAATCAAAACATTGGAAGGTCAAAAACCAAAATAGTTGAAAACGAAAAGTACTCAAAACCAAAATGTTCGAACAAGGAAGCCAAATCCAGCACCGAGGATATCGACCATGTGCATTACAAGGAAAGAAACCTGGTGTTTTAAACAATTTTGAATTTAACAATCGGAAATTTCAGCGACAAAATATTAGAAGTTTAATGGTAAATTCGTGTCAGACAAGTCTGACGACCAGGCTTGTGATTACCCTCGGGGACCTCTGGTCCACCAGCAGCGGTTATCGCCTAGTGATTTCAAAATACAAGTACCAAAACGGGTATAAACGGTTAATTTGGTTATGCTATATATCGATATTTCAAGGAGTAACCTCTCATCAGTAGCATTTGAATCAAAACATTGGAAGGTCAAAAACCAAAATAGTTGAAAACGAAAAGTACTCAAAACCAAAATGTTCGAACAAGGAAGCCAAATCCAGCACCGAGGATATCGACCATGTGCATTACAAGGAAAGAAACCTGGTGTTTTAAACAATTTTGAATTTAACAATCGGAAATTTCAGCGACAAAATATTAGAAGTTTAATGGTAAATTCGTGTCAGACAAGTCTGACGACCAGGCTTGTGATTACCCTCGGGGACCTCTGGTCCACCAGCAGCGGTTATCGCCTAGTGATTTCAAAATACAAGTACCAAAACGGGTATAAACGGTTAATTTGGTTATGCTATATATCGATATTTCAAGGAGTAACCTCTCATCAGTAGCATTTGAATCAAAACATTGGAAGGTCAAAAACCAAAATAGTTGAAAACGAAAAGTACTCAAAACCAAAATGTTCGAACAAGGAAGCCAAATCCAGCACCGAGGATATCGACCATGTGCATTACAAGGAAAGAAACCTGGTGTTTTAAACAATTTTGAATTTAACAATCGGAAATTTCAGCGACAAAATATTAGAAGTTTAATGGTAAATTCGTGTCAGACAAGTCTGACGACCAGGCTTGTGATTACCCTCGGGGACCTCTGGTCCACCAGCAGCGGTTATCGCCTAGTGATTTCAAAATACAAGTACCAAAACGGGTATAAACGGTTAATTTGGTTATGCTATATATCGATATTTCAAGGAGTAACCTCTCATCAGTAGCATTTGAATCAAAACATTGGAAGGTCAAAAACCAAAATAGTTGAAAACGAAAAGTACTCAAAACCAAAATGTTCGAACAAGGAAGCCAAATCCAGCACCGAGGATATCGACCATGTGCATTACAAGGAAAGAAACCTGGTGTTTTAAACAATTTTGAATTTAACAATCGGAAATTTCAGCGACAAAATATTAGAAGTTTAATGGTAAATTCGTGTCAGACAAGTCTGACGACCAGGCTTGTGATTACCCTCGGGGACCTCTGGTCCACCAGCAGCGGTTATCGCCTAGTGATTTCAAAATACAAGTACCAAAACGGGTATAAACGGTTAATTTGGTTATGCTATATATCGATATTTCAAGGAGTAACCTCTCATCAGTAGCATTTGAATCAAAACATTGGAAGGTCAAAAACCAAAATAGTTGAAAACGAAAAGTACTCAAAACCAAAATGTTCGAACAAGGAAGCCAAATCCAGCACCGAGGATATCGACCATGTGCATTACAAGGAAAGAAACCTGGTGTTTTAAACAATTTTGAATTTAACAATCGGAAATTTCAGCGACAAAATATTAGAAGTTTAATGGTAAATTCGTGTCAGACAAGTCTGACGACCAGGCTTGTGATTACCCTCGGGGACCTCTGGTCCACCAGCAGCGGTTATCGCCTAGTGATTTCAAAATACAAGTACCAAAACGGGTATAAACGGTTAATTTGGTTATGCTATATATCGATATTTCAAGGAGTAACCTCTCATCAGTAGCATTTGAATCAAAACATTGGAAGGTCAAAAACCAAAATAGTTGAAAACGAAAAGTACTCAAAACCAAAATGTTCGAACAAGGAAGCCAAATCCAGCACCGAGGATATCGACCATGTGCATTACAAGGAAAGAAACCTGGTGTTTTAAACAATTTTGAATTTAACAATCGGAAATTTCAGCGACAAAATATTAGAAGTTTAATGGTAAATTCGTGTCAGACAAGTCTGACGACCAGGCTTGTGATTACCCTCGGGGACCTCTGGTCCACCAGCAGCGGTTATCGCCTAGTGATTTCAAAATACAAGTACCAAAACGGGTATAAACGGTTAATTTGGTTATGCTATATATCGATATTTCAAGGAGTAACCTCTCATCAGTAGCATTTGAATCAAAACATTGGAAGGTCAAAAACCAAAATAGTTGAAAACGAAAAGTACTCAAAACCAAAATGTTCGAACAAGGAAGCCAAATCCAGCACCGAGGATATCGACCATGTGCATTACAAGGAAAGAAACCTGGTGTTTTAAACAATTTTGAATTTAACAATCGGAAATTTCAGCGACAAAATATTAGAAGTTTAATGGTAAATTCGTGTCAGACAAGTCTGACGACCAGGCTTGTGATTACCCTCGGGGACCTCTGGTCCACCAGCAGCGGTTATCGCCTAGTGATTTCAAAATACAAGTACCAAAACGGGTATAAACGGTTAATTTGGTTATGCTATATATCGATATTTCAAGGAGTAACCTCTCATCAGTAGCATTTGAATCAAAACATTGGAAGGTCAAAAACCAAAATAGTTGAAAACGAAAAGTACTCAAAACCAAAATGTTCGAACAAGGAAGCCAAATCCAGCACCGAGGATATCGACCATGTGCATTACAAGGAAAGAAACCTGGTGTTTTAAACAATTTTGAATTTAACAATCGGAAATTTCAGCGACAAAATATTAGAAGTTTAATGGTAAATTCGTGTCAGACAAGTCTGACGACCAGGCTTGTGATTACCCTCGGGGACCTCTGGTCCACCAGCAGCGGTTATCGCCTAGTGATTTCAAAATACAAGTACCAAAACGGGTATAAACGGTTAATTTGGTTATGCTATATATCGATATTTCAAGGAGTAACCTCTCATCAGTAGCATTTGAATCAAAACATTGGAAGGTCAAAAACCAAAATAGTTGAAAACGAAAATTGAAGAAGATTGAATATATTTTTTTCAATGTTTGCCGAGGATTCAATATATTTGGTAATTTCAGTGTTTGTATGTCGAAGATTAAATATATTTAGTTTTTCTAGTATTTGCCGAGAATTGAATATATTTGGATGCCGAAGATTGAATATATTTTTTTTCAATGTTTGCCGAGGATTCAATATAATTAGTTTTTCTAGTATTTGCCGAGAATTGAATATTGTTTGAATGTCGAAGATTAAATATATTTAGTTTTTCTAGTATTTGCAGATAATTGAATATATTTGGATATCGAAGAGTGAAAATATTTTTTTTCAATATTTGCCGAGGATTCAATATATTTAGTCATTTTAGTGTTTGCATGTCAAAGATTAAATTTTTTTTTAGTATTTGCCGAGAATTGAATATTATTTGCACGTCGAAGATTGAATATATTTAGTTTTTGTAGTATTTGCCGAGAATTGAATATATTTGGATGTCGAAGATTGAATATATTTTTTTTCATGTTCGCCGAGGATTCAATATATTTAGTCATTTCAGTGTTTCAATGTCGAAGAATGAATATATTTAGCTTTTCTAGTATTTGCCGAGAATTGAATATTATTTGCATGGCAAAGATTGAAAATATTTTTTTCAGTGTTTTCCGAGGATTTAATATATTTAGTCATTCCTGTGTTTGCATGTCGAAGATTGAATATATTTAGTTTTTCTAGTATTTGCCGAGAATTGAATATATATGGATGTCGAAGATTGAATATATTTTTTTTTCAATGTTTGCCGAGGATTCAATATATTTAGTCATTTCTGTGTTTGCATGTCGAGGATTGAATATATTTAGCTTTTCTAGTATTTTCCGAGGATTGAATATTGTTTGAATGTCGAAGATTGAATATATTTAGTTTTTCTAATATTTGCCGAGAATTGAATATGATTTGCATGTCGAAGATTGAATAAATTTTTTTCAATGTTTCCCGAGGATTCAATATATTTAGTTTTTCTTGTATTTGCCGAGAATTGAATATTGTTTGAATGTCGAAGATTGAATAAAATTTTTTCAATGTTTGCCGAGGATTCAATATATTAAGTTTTTCTTGTATTTGCCGAGAATTGAATATTGTTTGAATGTCGAAGATTCAATATATTTTTTTTCAATGTTTGCCGAGGATTCAATATAATTAGTTTTTCTAGTATTTGCCGAGAATTAAATATTGTTTGAATGTCGAAGATTGAATATATTTAGTTTTTCTTGTATTTGCCAAGAATTGAATATTGTTTGGATATCGAAGATTGAAAATATTTTTTTTTTCAGTGTTTGCCGAGGATTCAATATATTTAAAAATTTTGTGCTTGCATGTCGAAGATTGAATATATTTTGCTTTTCTAGTATTTTTTGAGAATTGAATCTTGTTTGAATGTCGAAGATTGAATATATTTAGTTTTTCTAGTATTTGCCGAGAATTGAATATATTTGGATGTCGAAGATTGAATATATTTTTTTTCAATGTTTGCCGAGGATTCAATATAATAGTTTTTCTAGTATTTGCCGAGAATTGAATATTGTTTGAATGTCGAAGATTGAATTTTTTTTTCAATGTTTGCCGAGGATTCAATATATTTAGTCATTTCAGTGTTTGCATGTCGAAGATTGAATATATTTAGCTTTTCTAGTATTTGCCGAGAATTGAATCTTGTTTGAATGTCGAAGATTGAATATATTTAGTTTTTCTAATATTTGCCGAGAATTGAATATTATTTGGATGTCGAAGATTGAAAATATTTTTTTCAATGTTTGCCGAGGTTTCAATTTATTAAGTCATTTCAGTGTTTGCATGTCAAAGATTAAATATATTTTTTTTTAGTATTTGCCGAGAATTGAATATTATTTGCATGTCGAAGATTGAAAATATTTTTTTCAGTGTTTGCCGAGGATCCAATATATTTAGTCATTTATGTGTTTGCATGTCGAAGATTGAATATATTTAGCTTTTCTAGTATTTTCCGAGAATTGAATATTGTTTGAATGTCGAAGATTGAATATATTTTTTTCAATGTTTGCCGAGGATTCAATATATTTGGTAATTTCAGTGTTTGTATGTCGAAGATTGAATATATTTAGTTTTTCTAGTATTTGCCGAGAATTGAATATATTTGGATGTCGAAGATTGAATATATTTTTTTTTTCAATGTTTGCCGAGGATTCAATATAATTAGTTTTTCTAGTATTTGCCGAGAATTCAATATTGTTTGAATGTCGAAGATTGAATATATTTAGCTTTTTTAGTATTTGCCGAGAATTGAATATTATTTGCATGTCAAAGATTGAAAATATTTTTTTTTCAGTGTTTGCCGAGGATTCAATATATTAAGTCATTCCTGTGTTTGCATGTCGAAGATTGAATATATTTAGTTTTTCTAGTATTTGCCGAGAATCGAATATATTTGGATGTCGAAGATTGAATATATTTTTTTCAGTGTTTGCCGAGGATTTAATATATTTAGTCATTTCTGTGTTTGCATGTCGAGGATTGAATATATTTAGCTTTTCTAATATTTCCCGAGGATTGAATATTGTTCAAATGTCGAAGATTGAATATATTTTTTTCAATGTTTGCCGAGGATTCAATATATTTAGTCATTTCAGTGTTTGCATGTCGAAGATTGAATATATTTAGCTTTTCTAGTATTTGCCGAGAATTGAATCTTGTTTGAATGTCGAAGATTGAATATATTTAGTTTTTCTAATATTTGCCGAGAATTCAATATAATTTGGATGTCGAAAATTAAATATATTTTTTTTTCAATGTTTGCCGAGGATTCAATATATTTAGTTTTTCTTGTATTTGCCGAGAATTGAATATTGTTTGAATGTCGAAGATTGAATAAATTTTTTTCAGTGTTTGCCGAGGATTCAATATATTTAGTCATTTCTGTGTTTGCATGTCGAAGATTGAATATATTTAGCTTTTCTAGTATTTTCCGAGAATTGAATATTGTTTGAATGTCGAAGATTTAATATATTTTTTTCAATGTTTGCCGAGGATTCAATATATTTGGTAATTTCAGTGTTTGTATGTCGAAGATTGAATATATTTAGTTTTTCTAGTATTTGCCGAGAATTGAATATATTTTGATGTCGAAGATTGAATATATTTTTTTTCAATGTTTGCCGAGGATTCAATATAATTAGTTTTTCTAGTATTTGCCGATAATTGAATATTGTTTGAATGTCGAAGATTGAATATATTTAGTTTTTTCTAGTATTTGCCAAGAATTGAATATTGTTTGGATATAGAAGATTGTAAATATTTTTTTTTCAGTGTTTGCCGAGGATTCAATATATTTAGTAAATTCTGTGCTTGCATGTCGAAGATTGAATATATTTAGCTTTTCTAGTATTTTCTGAGAATTGAATATTGTTTGAATGTCGAAGTTTGAATATATTTAGCTTTTCTAGTATTTGCCGAGAATTGAATCTTGTTTGAATGTCGAAGATTGAATATTTTTAGTTTTTCTAATATTTGCCGAGAATTGAATATAATTTGGATGTCGAAGATTGAATATATTTTTTCAATGTTTGCCGAGGATTCAATATATTTAGTTTTTCTTGTACTTGCCGAGAATTGAATATTGTTTGAATGTCGAAGATTGAATATATATTTTTTTCAATGTTTGCCGAGGATTCAATATAATTAGTTTTTCTAGTATCTGCCGAGAATTAAATATTGTTTGAATGTCGAAGATTCAATATATTTTGTTTTTCTAGTATTTGCCAAAAATTGAATATTGTTTGGATATCGAAGATTGAAAATATTTTTTTCAATATTTGCCGAGGATTCAATATATTTAGTCATTTCAGTGTTTGCATGTCAAAGATTAAATATTTTTTTTTAGTATTTGCCGAGAATTGAATATTATTTGCATGTCAAAGATTGAAAATATTTTTTTTTCAGTGTTTGCCGAGGATTCAATATATTTAGTCATTCATGTGTTTGCATGTCGAAGATTGAATATATTTAGTTTTTGCTAGTATTTGCCGAGAATTGAATATATTTGGATGTCGAAGATTGAAAATATTTTTTTCAGTGTTTGCCGAGGATTAAATATATTTAGTCATTTCTGTGTTTGCATGTCGAGGATTGAATATATTTAGCTTTTCTAATATTTTCCGAGGAATGAATATTGTTTAAATGTCGAAGATTGAATATATTTTTTTCACTGTTTGCCGAGGATTCAATATATTTAGTCATTTCAGTGTTTGCATGTCGAAGATTGAATATATTTATTTTTTTTAGTATTTGCCGAGAATTAAATATTATTTGCATGTCGAAGATTGAAATTTTTTTTTCAGTGTTTGCCGAGGATTCAATATATTTAGTCATTTCTGTGTTTGCATGTCGAAGATTGAATATATTAAGCTTTTCTAGTATTTTCGAGAATTGAATATTGTTTGAATGTCGAAGATTGAATATATTTTTTTCAATGTTTGCCGAGGATTCAATATATTTGGTAATTTCAGTGCTTGTATGTCGAAGATTGAATATATTTAGTTTTTCTAGTATTTGCCGAGAATTGAATATATTTTGATGTCGAAAATTGAATATATTTTTTTTCAATGTTTGCCGAGGATTCAATATAATTAGTTTTTTCTAGTATTTGCCGAGAATTGAATATTGTTTGAATGTCGAAGATTGAATATATTTAGTTTTTTCTAGTATTTGCCAAGAATTCAATATTGTTTGGATATAGAAGATTGTAAATATTTTTTTTCAGTGTTTGCCGAGGATTCAATATATTTAGTAAATTCTGTGCTTGCATGTCGAAGATTGAATATATTTAGCTTTTCTAGTATTTTCTGAGAATTGAATATTGTTTGAATGTCGAAGATTGAATATATTTAGCTTTTCTAGTTTTTGCCGAGAATTGAATCTTGTTTGAATGTCGAAGATTGAATATATTTTTTTTTCAATGTTTGCCGAGGATTCAATATAATTAGTTTTTCTAGTATTTGCCGATAATTGAATATTGTTTGAATGTCGAAGATTGAATATATTTAGTTTTTTCTAGTATTTGCCAAGAATTGAATATTGTTTTGATATAGAAGATTGTAAATATTTTTTTTTCAGTGTTTGCCGAGGATTCAATATATTTAGTAAATTCTGTGCTTGCATGTCGAAGATTGAATATATTTAGCTTTTCTAGTATTTTCTGAGAATTGAATATTGTTTGAATGTCGAAGTTTGAATATATTTAGCTTTTCTAGTATTTGCCGAGAATTGAATCTTGTTTGAATGTCGAAGATTGAATATTTTTAGCTTTTCTAGTATTTGCCGAGAATTGAATCTTGTTTGAATGTCGAAGATTGAATATATTTAGTTTTTCTAATATTTGCCGAGAATTCAATATAATTTGGATGTCGAAGATTAAATATATTTTTTTCAATGTTTGCCGAGGATTCAATATATTTAGTTTTTCTTGTATTTGCCGAGAATTGAATATTGTTTGAATGTCGAAGATTGAATAAATTTTTTTCAATGTTTGCCGAGGATTCAATTTATTTAGTCATTTCAGTGTTTGCATGTCAAAGATTAAAAATATTTTTTTTTTTAGTATTTGCCGAGAATTGAATATTATTTGCATGTCGAAGATTGAAAATATTTTTTTTCAGTGTTTGCCGAGGATTCAATATATTTAGCCATTTCTGTGTTTGCATGTCGAAGATTGAATATATTTAGCTTTTCTAGTATTTTCCGAGAATTGAATATTGTTTGAATGTCGAAGATTTAATATATTTTTTTCAATGTTTGCCGAGGATTCAATATATTTGGTAATTTCAGTGTTTGTATGTCGAAGATTGAATATATTTAGTTTTTCTAGTATTTGCTATGGCACGCGACAGTCACAAAAACCCCATAAACTGAGTTTATCGACCGTAAACTATAGTTAGCGGTCGATAAACTGGGTTTATCACTCGCTAACTATAGTTTGCTGATGCTAATGATAATTTCAGTTGTTTGAAATTTATCATTAGCGGTCGATAATGGGGGTTTCAAATGCTAATTAGGGTTTCTCGGTGATAAACCGAATTTATCGGTGATAAACTAAGTTTATCGGCGATAAACTGAGTTTACCGATGATAAACTGAGTTTATCGGCGATAAACTCAGTTTATCAACCGCAAACTATAGTTTACGGTCGATAAATGCTGTTTTGCGTTGATAAAGTAGCATTTGCGCCGCGCAAACTAAAGTAACCGAGTGAACTATGGTTTACGTTCTATGATTAGTTTATTATGCGGTTGCTATTGCATGCTATGAATATGTCATGTGGTTTGGAAAGTATCAATAACAGAAACTAAGTAAGCGTGCTTTCATACCCTACGAGTACAATTAATATCATCCCTGAGGAATACCTATTGAGGTACAACAAGCATTGTAAAGATAATTTGCATGTATCTGAATGCCATAACAAGATTCCGTTAAACTTAGAAATATGAAATGCAGAATTCAAGATTTTCTTAGTCAAAAGGGTCGCACCTTTTATAAAAAAAAAACACAGAAAAAAAATTCCTAATTATATACACAACTTTACGAAGTGTACTTCTTGCATACCAAGTTTCATTTATTTCCGCTAAGTAGTTTCAGAGGATTTGCGTCCATAAAATATGATTACAGACGGGTGGGATGGGCTGACGCTCGAGTCAGTCAAAAACAACTTTGCATTGTAGGTTATAAAACCCTGATAAACCAAGTTTGTTTAATTAACATTAGCTGTCGACTATGGAAAATTTCAATGCTAATTAGGGTTCCTGGGTGCTGAACTGCATGGCATGCGACAGTCACAAAACCCCATAAACTGAGTTTATCGACCGTAAACTGTAGTTAGCGGTCTATAAACTGGGTTTATCACTCACAAACTATAGTTTGCTGATACTAATGATAATTTCAGTAGTTTGAAATTTATCATTAGCGGTCGATAATTGGGTTTTCAAATGCTAATTAGGGTTTCTCGGTGATAAACTAAATTTATCGGTGATAACCTGAGTTTATCGGCGATAAACTGAGTTTATCAACCGCAAACTATAGTTTACGGTCGATAAATGGTGTTTTGGGTCGATAAAATAGCATTTGCACCGCGCAAACTAACGTTATCGCTGATAAACTTGGTTTCACGAACGTAAACTATAGTTGGCGTGCGATCAACCCAGTTTATCAACAGCAAACTATAGTTTACGGTCGATAAATGTGGTTTATCAGGTTTTTGTTATTATCGCGTGCCATAATTTGCCGAGAATTGAATATATTTTGATGTCGAAGATTGAATATATTTTTTTTTCAATGTTTGCCGAGGATTCAATATAATTAGTTTTTCTAGTATTTGCCGATAATTGAATATTGTTTGAATGTCGAAGATTGAATATATTTAGTTTTTTCTAGTATTTGCCAAGAATTGAATATTGTTTTGATATAGAAGATTGTAAATATTTTTTTTTCAGTGTTTGCCGAGGATTCAATATATTTAGTAAATTCTGTGCTTGCATGTCGAAGATTGAATATATTTAGCTTTTCTAGTATTTTCTGAGAATTGAATATTGTTTGAATGTCGAAGTTTGAATATATTTAGCTTTTCTAGTATTTGCCGAGAATTGAATCTTGTTTGAATGTCGAAGATTGAATATTTTTAGTTTTTCTAATATTTGCCGAGAATTGAATATAATTTGGATGTCGAAGATTGAATATATTTTTTCAATGTTTGCCGAGGATTCAATATATTTAGTTTTTCTTGTACTTGCCGAGAATTGAATATTGTTTGAATGTCGAAGATTGAATATATATTTTTTTCAATGTTTGCCGAGGATTCAATATATTTAGTAATTTCAGTGTTTGCATGTCAAAGATTAAATATATTTTTTTTTAGTATTTGCCGAGAATTGAATATTATTTGCATGTCGAAGATTGAAAATATTTGTTTTTCAGTGTTTGCCGAGGATTCAATATATTTGGTTATTTCAGTGTTTGTATGTCGAAGATTAAATATATTTAGTTTTTCTAGTATTTGCCGAGAATTGAATATATTTGGATGTCGAAGATTGAATATATTTCTTTTCAATGTTTGCCGAGGATTCAATATAATTAGTTTTTCTAGTATCTGCCGAGAATTAAATATTGTTTGAATGTCGAAGATTGAATATATTTTGTTTTTCTAGTATTTGCCAAAAATTTAATATTGTTTGGATATCGAAGATTGAAAATATTTTTTTCAATATTTGCCGAGGATTCAATATATTTAGTCATTTCAGTGTTTGCATGTCAAATATTAAATATTTTTTTTTAGTATTTGCCGAGAATTGAATATTATTTGCATGTCAAAGATTGAAAATATTTTTTTTTCAGTGTTTGCCGAGGATTCAATATATTTAGTCATTCATGTGTTTGCAGGTCGAAGATTGAATATATTTAGTTTTTCTAGTATTTGCCGAGAATTGAATATATTTGGATAATCGAAGATTGAAAATATTTTTTTCAGTGTTTGCCGAGGATTAAATATATTTAGTCATTTCTGTGTTTGCATGTCGAGGATTGAATATATTTAGCTTTTCTAATATTTTCCGAGGAATGAATATTGTTTAAATGTCGAAGATTGAATATATTTTTTTCAATGTTTGCCGAGGATTCAATATATTTAGTCATTTCAGTGTTTGCATGTCGAAGATTGAATATATTTAGCTTTTCTAGTATTTGCCGAGAATTGAATCTTGTTTGAATGTCGAAGATTGAATATATTTAGTTTTTCTAATATTTGCCGAGAATTCAATATAATTTGGATGTCGAAGATTAAATATATTTTTTTCAATGTTTGCCGAGGATTCAATATATTTAGTTTTTCTTGTATTTGCCGAGAATTAAATATTGTTTGAATGTCGAAGATTGAATTAATTTTTTTTCAATGTTTGCCGAGGATTCAATTTATTTAGTCATTTCAGTGTTTGCATGTCAAAGATTAAATATATTTATTTTTTTTAGTATTTGCCGAGAATTAAATATTATTTGCATGTCGAAGATTGAATTTTTTTTTCAGTGTTTGCCGAGGATTCAATATATTTAGTCATTTCTGTGTTTGCATGTCGAAGATTGAATATATTTAGCTTTTCTAGTATTTTCGAGAATTGAATATTGTTTGAATGTCGAAGATTGAATATATTTTTTCCAATGTTTGCCGAGGATTCAATATATTTGGTAATTTCAGTGCTTGTATGTCGAAGATTGAATATATTTAGTTTTTCTAGTATTTGCCGAGAATTGAATATATTTTGATGTCGAAAATTGAATATATTTTTTTTCAATGTTTGCAGAGGATTCAATATAATTAGTTTTTTCTAGTATTTGCCGAGAATTGAATATTGTTTGAATGTCGAAGATTGAATATATTTAGTTTTTTCTAGTATTTGCCAAGAATTCAATATTGTTTGGATATAGAAGATTGTAAATATTTTTTTTCAGTGGTTGCCGAGGATTCAATATATTTAGTAAATTCTGTGCTTGCATGTCGAAGATTGAATATATTTAGGTTTTCTAGTATTTTCTGGGAATTGAATATTGTTTGAATGTCGAAGATTGAAGATATTAAGCTTTTCTAGTATTTGCCGAGAATTGAATCTTGTTTGAATGTCGAAGATTGAATATATTTTTTTTTCAATGTTTGCCGAGGATTCAATATAATTAGTTTTTCTAGTATTTGCCGATAATTGAATATTGTTTGAATGTCGAAGATTGAATATATTTAGTTTTTTCTAGTATTTGCCAAGAATTGAATATTGTTTGGATATATAAGATTGTAAATATTTTTTTTTTCAGTGTTTGCCGAGGATTCAATATATTTAGTAAATTCTGTGCTTGCATGTCGAAGATTGAATATATTTAGCTTTTCTAGTATTTTCTGAGAATTGAATATTGTTTGAATGTCGAAGTTTGAATATATTTAGCTTTTCTAGTATTTGCCGAGAATTGAATCTTGTTTGAATGTCGAAGATTGAATATTTTTTGTTTTTCTAATATTTGCCGAGAATTGAATATAATTTGGATGTCGAAGATTGAATATATTTTTTCAATGTTTGCCGAGGATTCAATATATTTAGTTTTTCTTGTACTTGCCGAGAATTGAATATTGTTTGAATGTCGAAGATTGAATATATATTTTTTTCAATGTTTGCCGAGGATTCAATATATTTAGTAATTTCAGTGTTTGCATGTCAAAGATTAAATATATTTTTTTTTAGTATTTGCCGAGAATTGAATATTATTTGCATGTCGAAGATTGAAAATATTTTTTTTTTCAGTGTTTGCCGAGGATTCAATATATTTGGTTATTTCAGTGTTTGTATGTCGAAGATTAAATATATTTAGTTTTTCTAGTATTTTCCGAGAATTGAATATATTTGGATGTCGAAGATTGAATATATTTCTTTTCAATGTTTGCCGAGGATTCAATATAATTAGTTTTTCTAGTATCTGCCGAGAATTAAATATTGTTTGAATGTCGAAGATTAAATATATTTTGTTTTTCTAGTATTTGCCAAAAATTGAATATTGTTTGGATATCGAAGATTGAAAATATTTTTTTCAATATTTGCCGAGAATTCAATATATTTAGTCATTTCAGTGTTTGCATGTCAAAGATTAAATATTTTTTTTTTAGTATTTGCCGAGAATTGAATATTATTTGCATGTCAAAGATTGAAAATATTTTTTTTTCAGTGTTTGCCGAGGATTAAATATATTTAGTCATTTCTGTGTTTGCATGTCGAGGATTGAATATATTTAGCTTTTCTAATATTTTCCGAGGAATGAATATTGTTTAAATGTCGAAGATTGAATATATTTTTTTCAATGTTTGCCGAGGATTCAATATATTTAGTCATTTCAGTGTTTGCATGTCGAAGATTGAATATATTTAGCTTTTCTAGTATTTGCCGAGAATTGAATCTTGTTTGAATGTCGAAGATTGAATATATTTAGTTTTTCTAATATTTGCCGAGAATTCAATATAATTTGGATGTCGAAGATTAAATATTTTTTTTTCAATGTTTGCCGAGGATTCAATATATTTAGTTTTTCTTGTATTTGCCGAGAATTGAATATTGTTTGAATGTCGAAGATTGAATTAATTTTTTTTCAATGTTTGCCGAGGATTCAATTTATTTAGTCATTTCAGTGTTTGCATGTCAAAGATTAAACATATTTATTTTTTTTAGTATTTGCCGAGAATTAAATATTATTTGCATGTCGAAGATTGAAATTTTTTTTTCAGTGTTTGCCGAGGATTCAATATATTTAGTCATTTCTGTGTTTGCATGTCGAAGATTGAATATATTTAGCTTTTCTAGTATTTTCGAGAATTGAATATTGTTTGAATGTCGAAGATTGAATATATTTTTTTCAATGTTTGCCGAGGATTCAATATATTTGGTAATTTCAGTGCTTGTATGTCGAAGATTGAATATATTTAGTTTTTCTAGTATTTGCCGAGAATTGAATATATTTTGATATCGAAAATTGAATATATTTTTTTTCAATGTTTGCCGAGGATTCAATATAATTAGTTTTTCTAGTATTTGCCGAGAATTGAATATTGTTTGAATGTCGAAGATTGAATATATTTAGTTTTTTCTAGTATTTGCCAAGAATTGAATATTGTTTGGATATAGAAGATTGTAAATATTTGTTTTCAGTGTTTGCCGAGGATTCAATATATTTAGTAAATTCTGTGCTTGCATGTCGAAGATTGAATATATTTAGCTTTTCTAGTATTTTCTGAGAATTGAATATTGTTTGAATGTCGAAGATTGAATATATTTAGCTTTTCTAGTATTTGCCGAGAATTGAATCTTGTTTGAATGTCGAAGATTGAATATATATTTTTTCACTGTTTGCCGAGGATTCAATATATTAAGTAATTTCAGTGTTTGCATGTCAAAGATTAAATATATTTTTTTTTTTAGTAATTGCCGAGAATTGAATATTATTTGCATGTCGAAGATTGAAAATATTTTTTTTCAGTGTTTGCCGAGGATTCAATATATTTAGTCATTTCTGTGTTTGCATGTCGAAGATTGAATATATTTAGCTTTTCTAGTATTTTCCGAGAATTGAATATTGTTTGAAAGTAGAAGATTGAATATTTTTTTTTCAATGTTTGCCGAGGATTCAATATATTTAGTCATTTCTGTGTTTGCATGTCGAGGATTGAATATATTTAGCTTTTCTAGTATTTTCCGAGGATTGAATATTGTTTGAATGTCGAAGATTGAATATATTTAGTTTTTCTAATATTTGCCGAGAATTGAATATAATTTGGATGTCGAAGATTGAATAAATTTTTTTCAATGTTTGCCGAGGATTCAATATATTAAGTTTTTCTTGTATTTGCCGAGAATTGAATATTGTTTGAATGTCGAAGATTGAATAAATTTTTTTCAATGTTTGCCGAGGATTCAATATATTAAGTTTTTCTTGTATTTGCCGAGAATTGAATATTGTTTGAATGTCGAAGATTGAATATATTTTTTTTCAATGTTTGCCGAGGATTCAATATAATTAGTTTTTCTAGTATTTGCCGAGAATTGAATATTGTTTGAATGTCGAAGATTGAATATATTTAGTTTTTCTTGTATTTGCCAAGAATTGAATATTATTTGGATATCGAAGATTGAAAATATTTTTTTTTCAGTGTTTGCCGAGGATTCAATATATTTAAAAATTTTGTGCTTGCATGTCGAAGATTGAATATATTTTGCTTTTCTAGTATTTTTTGAGAATTGAATCTTGTTTGAATGTCGAAGATTGAATATTTTTAGTTTTTCTAATATTTGCCGAGAATTGAATATAATTTGGATGTCGAAGATTGAATATATTTTTTTCAATGTTTCCCGAGGATTCAATATATTTAGTTTTTCTTGTATTTGCCGAGAATTGAATATTGTTTGAATGTCGAAGATTGAATATATATTTTTTTCAATGTTTGCCGAGGATTCAATATATTTGGTAATTTCAGTGTTTGTATGTCGAAGATTGAATATATTTAGTTTTTCTAGTATTTGCCGAGAATTGAATATATTTGGATGTCGAAGATTGAATATATTTTTTTCAATGTTTGCCGAGGATTCAATATATTTAGTAATTTCAGTGTTTGCATGTCAAAGATTAAATATATTTTTTTTTAGTATTTGCCGAAAATTGAATATTATTTGCATGTCGAAGATTGAAAATATTTTTTTTTTCAGTGTTTGCCGAGGATTCAATATATTTGGTTATTTCAGTGTTTGTATGTCGAAGATTAAATATATTTAGTTTTTCTAGTATTTTCCGAGAATTGAATATATTTGGATGTCGAAGATTGAATATATTTCTTTTCAATGTTTGCCGAGGATTCAATATAATTAGTTTTTCTAGTATCTGCCGAGAATTAAATATTGTTTGAATGTCGAAGATTAAATATATTTTGTTTTTCTAGTATTTGCCAAAAATTGAATATTGTTTGGATATCGAAGATTGAAAATATTTTTTTCAATATTTGCCGAGAATTCAATATATTTAGTCATTTCAGTGTTTGCATGTCAAAGATTAAATATTTTTTTTTTTAGTATTTGCCGAGAATTGAATATTATTTGCATGTCAAAGATTGAAAATATTTTTTTTCAGTGTTTGCCGAGGATTAAATATATTTAGTCATTTCTGTGTTTGCATGTCGAGGATTGAATATATTTAGCTTTTCTAATATTTTCCGAGGAATGAATATTGTTTAAATGTCGAAGATTGAATATATTTTTTTCAATGTTTGCCGAGGATTCAATATATTTAGTCATTTCAGTGTTTGCATGTCGAAGATTGAATATATTTAGCTTTTCTAGTATTTGCCGAGAATTGAATCTTGTTTGAATGTCGAAGATTGAATATATTTAGTTTTTCTAATATTTGCCGAGAATTCAATATAATTTGGATGTCGAAGATTAAATATATTTTTTTCAATGTTTGCCGAGGATTCAATATATTTAGTTTTTCTTGTATTTGCCGAGAATTGAATATTGTTTGAATGTCGAAGATTGAATTAATTTTTTTTCAATGTTTGCCGAGGATTCAATTTATTTAGTCATTTCAGTGTTTGCATGTCAAAGATTAAACATATTTATTTTTTTTAGTATTTGCCGAGAATTAAATATTATTTGCATGTCGAAGATTGAAATTTTTTTTTTCAGTGTTTGCCGAGGATTCAATATATTTAGTAATTTCAGTGTTTGCATGTCGAAGATTGAATATATTTAGCTTTTCTAGTATTTGCCGAGAATTAAATATTGGTTGAATGTCGAAGATTGAATATATTTAGTTTTTCTAGTATTTGCCGAGAATGGAATATAATTTGGATATCGAAGATTGAAAATATTTTTTTTCATATTTGCCGAGGATTCAATATATTTAGTCATTTCAGTGTTTGCATGTCAAAGATTAAATATTTTTTTTAGTATTTGCCGAGAATTGAATATTATTTGCATGTCAAAGATTGAAAATATTTTTTTTTAGTGTTTGCCGAGGATTCAATATATTTAGTCATTCCTGTGTTTGCATGTCGAAGATTGAATATATTTAGTTTTTCTAGTATTTACCGAGAATTGAATATATTTGGATGTCGAAGATTGAATATATATTTTTTTCAATGTTTGCCGAGGATTCAATATAATTAGTTTTTCTAGTATTTGCCGAGAATTGAATATTGTTTGAATGTCGAAGATTGAATATATTTAGTTTTTCTAGTATTTGCCAAGAATTGATTATTGTTTGGATATCGAAGATTGAAATTTTTTTTTTCAATATTTGCCGAGGATTCAATATATTTAGTCATTTCAGTGTTTGCATGTCAAAGATTAAATATTTTTTTTAGTGTTTGCCAAGAATTGAATTTTGTTTGGATATCAAAGATTGAAAAATAATTTTTTTCAGTGTTTGCCGAGGATTCAATATATTTAGTCATTCCTGTGTTTGCATGTCGAAGATTGAATATATTTAGTTTTTCTAGTATTTGCCGAGAATCGAATATATTTGGATGTCGAAGATTGAATATTATTTTTTCAATCTTCGCCGAGGATTCAATATATTTAGTCATTTCGGTGTTTGCATGTCGAAGATTGAATATTATTTTTTCAATCTTCGCCGAGGATTCAATATATTTAGTCATTTCAGTGTTTGCATGTCGAAGATTGAATATATTTAGCTTTTCTAGTATTTGCCGAGAATAGAATATTGTTTGAATTTCGAAGATTGAATATATTTAGTTTTTCTAGTATTTGCCGAGAATTGAATACAATTTGAATGTCGAAGATTGAATATATTTAGTTTTTCTAGTATTTGCCGAGAATTGAATATTGTTTGGATATCGAAGATTGAATATACTTCTTTTCAATGTTTGCCGAGGATTCAATATATTTAGTCATTTCAGTTTCTGTATGTCGAAGATTGAATGTATTTAGTTTTTCTAGTATTCGCCGAGAATTAAATATATTTGGATGTCGAAGATTGAATATATTTTTTTCAATGTTCGCCGAGGATTCAATATATTTAGTCATTTCAGTGTTTGCATGTCGAAGATTGAAGTTTTTTTTTCACTGTTTGCCGAGGATTCAATATATTTAGTCATTTCTGTGTTTGCATGTCGAAGATTGAATATATTTAGCTTTTCTAGTATTTGCCGAGAATTGAATATATGTGGATATCGAAGATTGAATATATTTAGCTTTTCTAGTATTTGCCGAGAATTGAATATTGTTTGGATATCGAAGATTGAATATACTTCTTTTCAATGTTTGCCGAGGATTCAATATATTTAGTCATTTCAGTGTTTGCATGTCAAAGATTAAATATATTTATTTTTTTAGTATTTGCCGAGAATTGAATATTCTTTGCATGTCGAAGATTGAAAATATTTTTTTCAGTGTTTGCCGAGGATTCAATATATTTAGTCATTTCTGTGTTTGCATGTCGAAGATTGAAGTTTTTTTTTCACTGTTTGCCGAGGATTCAATATATTTAGTCATTTCTGTGTTTGCATGTCGAAGATTGAATATATTTAGCTTTTCTAGTATTTGCCGAGAATTGAAAATATGTGGATGTCGAAGATTGAATATATTTAGCTTTTCTAGTATTCTTGTATTTGCCGAGAATTGAATATTGTTTGAATGTCGAAGATTGAAGATATATTTTTTCAATGTTTGCCGAGGATTCAATATATTTAGTCATTTCAGTGTTTGCATGTCGAAGATTGAATATATTTAGCTTTTCTAGTATTTGCCGAGAATTGAATATTATTTGGATGTCGAAGATTGAATATATTTTTTTTGTTTTTGCCGAGAATTGAATATTATTTGCATATCGAACATTGATTTTTTTTTCAGTGTTTACCGAGGATTCAATATATTTAGCCATTTCAGTGTTTGTATGTCAAAGATTAAATATATTTTTTTTGTATTTGCCGAGAATTGAATATTATTTGGATATCGAACATTGAATTTTTTTTCAGTGTTTACCGAGGATTCAATATATTTAGCCATTTCAGTGTTTGTATGTCAAAGATTAAATATATTTTTCTAGTATTTTCCGAGAACTGAATATTGTTTTAATGTCGAAGATTGAATATATTTTTTTTTCAATTTTCAATGTTTGCCGAGGATTCGATATATTTAGTCATGTCAGTGTTTGTGTGCCGAAGATTGAATATATTTAGTTTTTCTAGTATTTGCTGAGAATTGAATATATTTGAATGTCGAAGATTGAATATATTTTTTTCAATGTTCGCCGAGGATTCAATATATTTAGTCATTTCAGTGTTTGCATGTCGAAGATTGAATATATTTAGCTTTTCTAGTATTTGCCGAGAATTGAATATTGTTTGAATGTCGAAGATTGAATATATTAAGTTTTTCTAGTATTTGCCTAGAATTGAATATAATTTGAATGTCGAAGATTGAATATATTTAGTTTTTCTAGTATTTGCCGAGAACTGAATATTGTTTGGATATCTAAGATTGAATATACTTCTTTTCAATGTTTGCCGAGGATTCAATATATTTAGTCATTTCAGTGTTTGCATGTCAAAGATTAAATATATTTATTTTTTTAGTATTTGCCGAGAATTGAATATTCTTTGCATGTCGAAGATTGAAAATATTTTTTTTTCAGTGTTTGCCGAGGATTCAATATATTTAGTCATTTCTGTGTTTGCATGTCGAAGATTGAAGTTTTTTTTCAGTGTTTGCCGAGGATTCAATATATTTAGTCATTTCTGTGTTTGCATGTCGAAGATTGAATATATTTAGCTTTTCTAGTATTTGCCCAGAATTGAATATATTTGGATGTCGAAGATTGAATATATTTAGCTTTTCTAGTATTTGCCGACAATTGAATATTGTTCAATATATTTAGCCATTTCAGTGTTTGCATGTCAAAGATTAAATATATTTATTTTTTTTGTATTTGCCGAGAATTGAATTTTATTTGCATGTCGAAGATTGAAAATATTTTTTTTCAGTGTTTGCCGAGGATTCAATATATTTAGTCATGTCTGTGTTTGCATGTCGAAGATTGAAGTTTTTTTCAGTGTTTGCCGAGGATTCAATATATTTAGTCATTTCTGTGTTTGCATGTCGAAGATTGAATATATTTAGCTTTTCTAGTATTTGCCGAGAATTGAATATATTTGGATGTCGAAGATTTAATATATTTAGCTTTTCTAGTATTTGCCGAGAATTGAATATCGTTCAATATAATTAGCCATTTCAGTGTTTGCATGTCAAAGATTAAATATATTTATTTTTTTTGTATTTGCCGAGAATTGAATATTATTTGCATATCGAAGATTGATTTTTTTTTCAGTGTTTGCCGAGGATTCAATATATTTAGTCATTTCAGTGTTTGCATGTCAAAGATTAAATATATTTAATTTTTTAGTATTTGCGGAGAATTGAATATTATTTGCATGTCGAATCGAAGATTGAAAATATTTTTTTTCAGTGTTTTCCGAGGATTCAATATATTTAGTATATATATCTTTACTCTCTAAAAACCATTACATAGGTACAGAGAAACAAAAACACAAAAAAACACAAAAAAATCATAAAGTAATACAGGAAAAAAAGAAAGAAAGAAAGAGGAGTAATGTTATACATGTAGTTGTAAAAACACTACAAATACTACAATAGTTATAATGTCTGTAATAATATAATACAATAACGGAGGTATAGGAGGTACACATGTAAATATATAATATGAAACGTTTACCCAAGAGATTCTATTTTCTTATTAATAATATTTATAAATTTGCACAGTTTAACGAGATCTGGTGGATGGTTACTATTCATTAATTCATTAAGTTTTAGGATATTTGGGTGTGCATAAAAAATGTGTTTGATATATATCTTTCTATCATCATTGAGTGCAGGACAGACGAGTAGGTAGTGGAATTCGTCTCCAATGTCTTGGTTTTGGCATAATGTGCAGTATCTATTCTCTCTAGGAATATTAAGCCATCTACCAGTCTCTATAGGAAGTTTGTGGTTCATCGTACGGAACTTACATAGTGTGAAAGCATATTTATCATTAAGAATATTGAAGTAATTCTCAAACTCTATTTTGTCTTTATAAATTCTATAGTTTAGAGATTTTGGAGATTCATGTACCTTAGAAAGCCAGTTTTGTTTAAATTGATCTAAAAGCGTTTGTTTAATATATGAACATAGCCATGAAATGCTCGTAAAAGATTGTTCGGTCCATACATGTGATTTTCCACAATCATCTAAAATAGACTTAACATATTTGAGCCATGGTGTATTTGCAAAATTCTTGTGCGCTAGACGATATAAAATGAATGGCAGTTTTTCTACTTTCCCACCTATAAGCTTTGCCCAATATTTGAGTATACGGAGCTTAATACAGATATCCAGAGGATGACGTCCTAGTTCACCATAGATCATATAATCTGGTGTAGACTTTTTAACACGCATAAGTAATTTACAGAATTTTATATGTACCCTTTCTATGACTGAATTATTTCCTATTCCCCAAACTTCACAACCATATAATAAGATAGGCTGAACCATCTTATCAAATAAGTCTAACTGACATTCTATGGAAAGATTGTGTAACCTTCCATTTCGTATGATGTCATACATAGCACGCGTTGCTTTCTCTGTGTTATATTTTTTCGCTCTGACAAAACTGCCTGTTCTCGTAAAAAATACTCCAAGGTACATAAACTCATTAACAATATCTATTTCATTTCTATTATATTTAAAGCTAAAATTATTTTGAGGTCTCCCCTTAGAAAAAATAACAATTTGGCTTTTATCAACATTGACTTTTAGTTTCCACCTAGTACAATAGTCATGTAATGAATCTAGTTGATTTTGGAGATCAATTGCAGATTCAGACAGAAGCACAGTGTCATCTGCATATAATATAAGAAAGAGCTTAATAAAATTATCAAGTTCTGATTCTATATCGTTTGAAATACTTTGTAAACCACAAATGTTTCTATCTATCATAAAAGATTCTAAATCATTTACATACAAGGAAAATAATAAAGGGGAAAGGTTTTCCCCTTGTCTGACTCCAATGTTACAAGGAAAAAAGTTGGAATACTCATTACCATTGAATATTCTTGACTTTATATTACTATACATATTAACAATAACATTATACATTTTCCCATCAATTGAAGTGTCTAGTAATTTAGCCCATAGACCTGGACGCCAAACTGTATCAAAAGCCTTAGCAAAATCAATAAACGCGCAAAATAGTTTTTTCTTTTTCTGTCTAAGTAATTCAAAAAGTAAATGTAATGAAAAAATACTGTCAATAGTAGAGTAGCCATGTCGGAAGCCAAATTGATTTTCATTTAGCAAAGAAAAATCTTCTAAAAAAGATGATAATAGTCATTTTTGTGTTTGCATGTCGAAGATTGAATATATTTAGCTTTTCTAGTATTTTCCGAGAACTGAATATTGTTTGAATGTCGAAGATTGAATATATTTTTTTTCAATTTTCAATGTTTGCCGAGGATTCGATATATTTAGTCATGTCAGTGTTTGTATGTCGAAGATTTAATATATTTAGTTTTTCTAGTATTTGCCAAGAATTTAATATAATTTGGATGTCGAAGATTGAATATGTATTTTTTTCAATGTTTGCCGAGGTTTCAATATATTTAGTAATTTCAGTGTTTGCATGTCGAATATTGAATATATTTAGCTTTTCTAGTATTTGCCGAGAATTAAATATTGGTTGAATGTCGAAGATTGAATATATTTAGTTTTTCCAGTATTTGCCGAGAATGGAATATAATTTGAATGTCGAAGATTGAATATATTTAGTTTTTCTAGTATTTGTCGAGAATTGAATATTGTTTGGATATCGAAGATTGAATATACTTCTTTTCAATGTTTGCCGAGGATTCAATATATTTAGTCATTTCAGTGTTTGCATGTCAAAGAAAAAAATATATTTATATTTTTTTTTAGAATTTGCCGAGAATTGAATATTATTTGCATGTCGAAGATTGAAAATATTTTTTTTCAGTGTTTGCCGAGGATTCAATATATTTAGTCATTACTGTGTTTGCATGTCGAAGATTGAATATATTAAGCTTTTCTAGTATTTTCCGAGAACTTAATATTGTTTGAATGTCGAAGATTGAATATATTTTTTTCAAAGTTTGCCGAGGATTCAATATATTTAGTCATTTCAGTGTCTGTATGTCGAAGATTGAATATATTTAGTTTTTTTAGTATTTTTTTGCCGAGAATTGAATAAGATTGGATGTCGAAGATTGAATATATTTAGCTTTTCTAGTATTTGCCGAGAATTGAATATAATTTGAATGTCGAAGATTGAATATATTAAGTTTTTCTAGTATTTGCCGAGAATTGAATATTGTTTGGATATCGAAGATAAATGTAATTGTTTCAATGTTTGCCGAGGATTCAATATATTTAGTCATTTCAGTGTTTGCATGTCAAAGATTAAATATATTTAGTTTTTCTAGTATTTGCCGAGAATTGAATATTGTTTGGATATCGAAGATTGAATATATTTTTTTCAATTTTTGCCGAGGATTCAATATATTTAGTCATTTCAGTGTTTGCATGTCGAAGATTGAATATTTTTAGTTTTTCTAATATTTGCCGAGAATTGAATATAATTTGGATGTCGAAGATTGAATATATTTTTTCAATGTTTGCCGAGGATTCAATATATTTAGTTTTTCTTGTTTATGCCGAGAATTGAATATTGTTTGAATGTCGAAGATTGAATATATATTTTTTTTTTCAATGTTTGCCGAGGATTCAATATATTTAGTAATTGCAGTGTTTGGATGTCAAAGATTAAATATATTTATTTTTTTTTAGTATTTGCCGAGAATTGAATATTATTTGCATGTCGAAGATTGAAAATATTTTTTTTTCAGTGTTTGCCGAGGATTCAATATGATTAGTCATTTCTGTGTTTGCATGTCGAAGATTGAATATATTTAGCTTTTCTAGTATTTTCCGAGAATTGAATATTGTTTGAATGTAGAAGAATGAATATATTTTTTTTAAATGTTTGCCGAGGATTCAAGATATTTGGTAATTTCAGTGTTTGTATGTCGAAAATAAAATATATTTAGTTTTTCTTGTATTTGCCGAGAATTGAATATATTTGGATGTCGAAGATTGAATATATTTTTTTTCAATGTTTGCCGAGGATTCAATATAATTAGTTTTTCTAGTATTTTCCGAGAATTGAATATTGTTTGAATGTCGAAGATTGAATATATTTAGTTTTTCTAGTATTTGCCAAGAATTGAATATTGTTTGGATATCGAAGATTGAAAATATTTTTTTCAATATTTGCCGAGGATTCAATATATTTAGTCATTTCAGTGTTTGCATGTCAAAGATTAATTTTTTTTTAGTATTTGCCGAGAATTGAATATTATTTGCATGTCAAAGATTGAAAATATTTTTTTCAGTGTTTGCCGAGGATTCAATATATTTAGTCATTCCTGTGTTTGCATGTCGAGGATTGAATATATTTAGCTTTTCTAGTATTTTTCCGAGGATTGAATATTGTTTGAATGTCGAAGATTGAATATATTTTTTTTCAATGTTTGCCGAGGATTCAATATATTTAGTCATTTCAGTGTTTGCATGTCGAAGATTGAATATATTTAGCTTTTCTAGTATTTGCCGAGAATTGAATCTTGTTTGAATGTCGAAGATTGAATATATTTAGTTTTTCTAATATTTGCCGAGAATTGAATATAATTTGGATGTCGAAGATTGAATATATTTTTTCAATGTTTGTCGAGGATTCAATATATTTAGTTTTTCTTGTATTTGCCGAGAATTGAATATTGTTTGAATGTCGAAGATTGAATATATTTTTTTTCAATGTTTGCCGAGGATTCAATTTATTTAGTCATTTCAGTGTTTGCTTGTCAAAGATTAAATATATTTTTTCTTTAGTATTTGCCGAGAATTGAATATCATTTGCATGTCGAAGATTGAAAATATTTTTTTTCAGTGTTTGCCGAGGATTCAATATATTTAGTCATTTCTGTGTTTGCATGTCGAAGATTGAATATATTTTGCTTTTCTAGTATTTGCCGAGAATTGAATATTGTATGAATGTCGAAGATTGAATATATTTAGTTTTTCTAGTATTTGCCAAGAATTGAATATTGTTTGGATATCGAAGATTGAAAATATTTTTTTTTCAATATTTGCCGATGATTCAATATATACTCTGCAAAAAAAGTTACGCATAGATAGAAAATTCCCCGTAGGTTTAATGCAAATCGAAACAATTTCAAAACATTATTGGCGAGCTGTTCTTCAACCGATTTTCACGAAATAAAATCCAGTAAAAAGAAAACAAAATGAAGATTGTTTGATAAATTTAGACCAAAATCCTAACTTCAATGGTTTTTAAGAAATTGGGAGTAGAACACGACTAATGTTTTTCACGGAACATTTTGCATTGATTTAAACGGGAAATTGAATCGTAAAATGTACACTTGAGTTCCACTTGCAATATCTTAAAAAGCAGCGATGTTACGATTTTACTCAAAATTAAACAAACAATCTCTATTTTGTTTTCTTTTTACTGGATTTTATTTCGTGAAAATCGGTTGTAGAACAGCTCGGCAATAATGTTTTGATATTGTTTCGATTTGCATTAAACCTACGGGGAATTTTCTATCTATGCGTAACTTTTTTTGAAGAGTATATTTAGTCATTTCAGTGTTTGCATGTCAAAGATTAATATTTTTTTTAGTATTTGCCGAAAATTGAATATTATTTGCATGTCAAAGATTGAAAATATTTTTTTCAGTGTTTGTCGAGGATTCAATATATTTAGTCATTCCTGTGTTTGCATGTCGAAGATTGAATATATTTAGTTTTTCTAGTATTTGCCGAGAATTGAATATATTTGGATGTCGAAGATTGAATATATTTTTTTCAATGTTCGCCGAGGATTCAATATATTTAGTCATTTCAGTGTTTGCATGTCGAAGATTGAATATATTTAGCTTTTCTAGTATTTGCCAAGAATTGAATATTGTTTGAATGGCGAAGATTGAATATATTTAGTTTTTCTAATATTTGTCGAGAATTGAATATAATTTGGATGTCGAAGATTGAATATATTTTTTTCAATGTTTGCCAAGGATTCAATATATTTAGTTTTTCTTGTATTTGCCGAGAATTGAATATTGTTTGAATGTCGAAGATTGAATATATTTTTTTCAATGTTTGCCGAGGATTCAATTTATTTAGTCATTTCAGTGTTTGCATGTCAAAGATTAAATATATATTTTTTTAGTATTTGCCGAGAATTGAATATCATTTGCATGTCGAAGATTGAAAATATTTTTTTTTCAGTGTTTGCCGAGGATTCAATATATTTAGTCATTTCTGTGTTTGCATGTCGAAGATTGAATATATTTAGCTTTTCTAGTATTTTCAGAGAATTGAATATTGTTTGAATGTCGAAGATTGAATATATTTTTTCAATGTTTGCCGAGGATTCAATATATTTGGTAATTTCAGTGTTTGTATGTCGAAGATTGAATATATTTAGTTTTTCTAGTATTGGCAGAGAATTTAATATATTTGGATGTCGAAGATTGAATATATTTTTTTTCAATGTTTGCCGAGGATTCAATATAATTAGTTTTTCTAGTATTTGGCGAGAACTGAATATTGTTTGAATGTCGAAGATTGAATATATTGAGTTTTTCTAGTATTTGCCAAGAATTGAATATTGTTTGGATATCGAATATTGAAAAAAAAAAAATTCAATATTTGCCGAGGATTCAATATAATTAGTCATTTCAGTGTTTGCATGTCAAAGATTAAATATTTTTTTTTAGTATTTGCCGAGAATTGAATATTATTTGCATGTCAAAGATTGAAAATATTTTTTTCAGTGTTTGCCGAGGATTCAATATATTTAGTCATTCCTGTGTTTGCATGTCGAAGATTGAATATATTTAGTTTTTCTAGTATTCGCCGAGAATTGAATATATTTGGATGTCGAAGATTGAATATATTTTTTTCAATGTTCGCCGAGGATTCAATATATTTAGTCATTTCAGTGTTTGCATGTCGAAGATTGAATATATTTAGCTTTTCTAGTATTTGCCGAGAATTGAATATTGTTTGAATGTCGAAGATTGAATATATTTAGTTTTTTTAGTATTTGCCGAGAATTGAATATAATTTGAATGTCGAAGATTGAATATATTTAGTTTTTCTAGTATTTGTCGAGAATTGAATATTGTTTGGATGTCGAAGATTGAATATATTTTTTTCAATGTTCGCCGAGGATTCAATATATTTATTCATTTCAGTGTTTGCATGTCGAAGATTGAATATATTTAGCTTTTCTAGTATTTGGCGAGAATTGAATATTGTTTGAATGTCGAAAATTGAATATATTTAGTTTTTCTAGTATTTGCCGAGAATTGAATATAATTTGAATGTCGAAGATTGAATATATTTAGTTTTTCTAGTATTTGCCGAGAACTGACTATAATTTGGATATCGAAGATTGAATATACTTCTTTTCAATGTTTGCCGAGGATTCAATATATTTAGTCATTTCAGTGTCTGTATGTCGAAGATTGAATATATTTAGTTTTTCTATTATTCGCCGAGAATTGAATATATTTGGATGTCGAAGATTGAATATATTTTTTTCAATGTTCGCCGAGGATTCAATATATTTAGTCATTTCAGTGTTTGCATATCGAAGATTGAATATATTTAGCTTTTGTAGTATTTGCCGAGAATTGAATATTGTTTGAATGTCGAAGATTGAATATATTTAGTTTTTGTTTCTCTAGTGTTTGCCAAAAATTGAATATAATTTGAATGTCGAAGATTGAATATATTTAGTTTTTCTAGTATTTGCCGAGAATTGAATATTGTTTGGATATCGAAGATTGTATATACTTCTTTTCAATGTTTGCCGAGGATTCAATATATTTAGTCATTTTTGTGTTTGCATGTCGAAGATTGAATATATTTAGCTTTTCTAGTATTTTCCGAGAACTGAATATTGTTTGAATGTCGAAGATTGAATATATTTTTTTTCAATTTTCAATGTTTGCCGAGAATTCGATATATTTAGTCATGTCAGTGTTTGTATGTCGAAGATTGAAGATTGAATATTTTTAGTTTTTCTAGTATTTGCCGAGAATTTAATATAATTTGGATGTCGAAGATTAATTATATTTTTTTTTTCAATGTTTGCCGAGGATTCAATATATTTAGTAATTTCAGTGTTTGCATGTCGAAGATTGAATATATTTAGCTTTTCTAGTATTTGCCGAGAATTAATTATTGGTTGAATGTCGAAGATTGAATATATTTAGTTTTTCTAGTATTTGCCGAGAATGGAATATAATTTGAAAGTCGAAAATTGAATATATTTAGTTTTTCTAGTATTTGCCAAGAATTGAATATTGTTTGGATATCGAAGATTGAAAATATTTTTTTCATATTTGCCGAGGATTCAATATATTTAGTCATTTCAGTGTTTGCATGTCAAAGATTAAATATTTTTTTTTAGTATTTGCCGAGAATTGAATATTATTTGCATGTCAAAGATTGAAAATATTTTTTTTTCAGTGTTTGCCGAGGATTCAATATATTTAGTCATTCCTGTGTTTGCATGTCGAGGATTGAATATATTTAGTTTTTCTAGTATTTGCCGAGAATTGAATATATTTGGATGTCGAAGATTGAATATATTTTTTTTTCAATGTTTGCCGAGGATTCAATATAATTACTTTTTCTAGTATTTGCCGAGAATTGAATATTGTTTGAATGTCGAAGATTGAATATATTTAGTTTTTTCTAGTATTTGCCAAGAATTGAATACTGTTTGGATAACGAAAATTGAATTTTTTTTTCAATATTTGCCGAGGATTCAATATATTTAGTCATGTCAGTGTTTGCATGTCAAAGATTAAATATTTTTTTTTAGTATTTGCCAAGAATTGAATTTTGTTTGGATATCAAAGATTGAAAATATTTATTTTCAGTGTTTGCCGAGGATTCAATATATTTAGTCATTCCTGTGTTTGCATGTCGAAGATTGAATATATTTAGTTTTTCTAGTATTTGCCGAGAATTGAATATATTTGGATGTCGAAGATTGAATATATTTTTTTCAATGTTCGCCGAGGATTCAATATATTTAGTCATTTCAGTGTTTGCATGTCGAAGATTGAATATATTTAGCTTTTCTAGTATTTGCCAAGAATTGAATATTGTTTGAATGGCGAAGATTGAATATATTTAGTTTTTCTAATATTTGTCGAGAATTGAATATAATTTGGATGTCGAAGATTGAATATATTTTTTTCCATGTTTGCCGAGGATTCAATATATTTAGTTTTTCTTGTATTTGCCGAGAATTGAATATTGTTTGAATGTCGAAGATTGAATATATTTTTTTCAATGTTTGCCGAGGATTCAATTTATTTAGTCATTTCAGTGTTTGCATGTCAAAGATTTAATATATATTTTTTTAGTATTTGCCGAGAATTGAATATCATTTGCATATCGAAGATTGAAAATATATTTTTTTTCAGTGTTTGCCGAGGATTCAATATATTTAGTCATTCCTGTGTTTGCATGTCGAAGATTGAATATATTTAGTTTTTCTAGTATTTGCCGAGATTTGAATATATTTGGATGTCGAAGATTGAATATATTTTTTTCAATGTTCGCCGAGGATTCAATATATTTAGTCATTTCAGTGTTTGCATGTCGAAGATTGAATATATTTAGCTTTTCTAGTATTTGCCGAAAATTGAATATTGTTTGAATGTCGAAGATTGAATATATTTAGTTGTTCTAGTATTTGCCGAGAATTGAATATAATTTGAATGTCGAAGATTGAATATATTTAGTTTTTCTAGTATTTGCCGAGAATTGAATATTGTTTGGATATCGAAGATTGAATATACTTCTTTTCAATGTTTGCCGAGGATTCAATATATTTAGTCATTTCAGTGTCTGTATGTCGAAGATTGAATATATTTAGTTTTTCTAGTATTCGCCGAGAATTGAATATATTTGGATGTCGAAGATTGAATATATTTTTTTCAATGTTCGCCGAGGATTCAATATATTTAGTCATTTCAGTGTTTGCATGTCGAAGATTGAATATATTTAGCTTTTCTAGTATTTGCCGAGAATTGAATATTATTTGCATATCGAAGATTGATTTTTTTTCAGTGTTTGCCGAGGATTCAATATATTTAGTCATTTCAGTGTTTGCATGTCAAAGATTTAATATATTTATTTTTTTTTAATTTTGCCGAGAATTGAATATTATTTGCATGTCGAAGATTGAAAATATTTTTTTTCAGTGTTTGCCGAGGATTCAATATATTTAGTCATTCCTGTGTTTGCATGTCGAAGATTGAATATATTTAGTTTTTTTCTATTATTTGCCGAGAATTGAATATATTTGGATGTCGAAGATTGAATATATTTTTTTTTCAATGTTTGCCGAGGATTCAATATAATTAGTTTTTCTAGTATTTGCCGAGAATTGAATATTGTTTGAATGTCGAAGATTGAATATATTTAGTTTTTCTAGTATTTGCCAAGAATTGAATATTGTTTGGATATCGAAAATTGAATATTTTTTTTTCAATATTTGCCCAGGATTTAATATATTTAGTCATTTCAGTGTTTGCATGTCAAAGATTAAATATTTTTTTTAGTATTTGCCAAGAATTGAATTTTGTTTGGATATCGAAGATTGAAAATATTTTTTTTTAGTGTTTTCCGAGGATTCAATATATTTAGTCATTCCTGTGTTTGCATGTCGAAGATTGAATATATTTAGTTTTTCTAGTATTTGCCGAGAATTGAATATATTTGAATGTCGAAGATTGAATATATTTAGTTTTTCTAGTATTTGCCGAGAATTGAATATTGTTTGGATATCGAAGACTGAATATACTTCTTTTCAATGTTTGCCGAGGATTCAATATATTTAGTCATTTCAGTGTCTGTATGTCGAAGATTGAATATATTTAGTTTTTCTAGTATTCGCCGAGAATTGAATATATTTGGATGTCGAAGATTGAATATATTTTTTTCAATGTTCGCCGATGATTCAATATATTTAGTCATTTCAGTGTTTGCATGTCGAAGATTGAATATATTTAGCTTTTCTAGTATTTGCCGAGAATTGAATATTGTTTGAATGTCGAAGATTGAATATATTTAGTTTTTGTTTTTCTAGTAATTGCCGAGAATTGAATATAATTTGAATGTCGAAGATTGAATATATTCAGTTTTTCTAGTATTTGCCGAGAATTGAATATTGTTTTAATATCGAAGATTGAATATACTTCTTTTCAATGTTTGCCAAGGATTCAATATATTAAGTCATTTCAGTGTTTGCATGTCAAAGATTAAATATATCTATTTTTGTAGTATTTGCCGAGAATTGAATATTCTTTGCATGTCGAAGATTGAAAATATTTTTTTTCAGTGTTTGCCGAGGATTCAATATATTTAGTCATTTCTGTGTTTGCATGTCAAAGATTAAATATTTTTTTTCAATATTTGCCCAGGATTCAATATATTTAGTCATTTCAGTGTTTGCATGTCAAAGATTAAATATTTTTTTTAGTATTTGCCAAGAATTGAATTTTGTTTGGATATCGAAGATTGAAAATATTTTTTTTCAGTGTTTGCCGAGGATTCAATATATTTAGTCATTCCTGTGTTTGCATGTCTAAGATTGAATATATTTAGTTTTTCTAGTATTTGCCGAGAATTGAATATATTTGGATGTCGAAGATTGAATATATTTTTTTCAATGTTCGCCGAGGATTCAATATATTTAGTCATTTCAGTGTTTGCATGTCGAAGATTGAATATATTTAGCTTTTCTAGTATTTGCCGAGAATTGAATATTGTTTGAATGTCGAAGATTGAATATATTTAGTTTTTCTAGTATTTGCGGAGAATTGAATATATTTGGATGTCGAAGATTGAATATATTTTTTTCAATGTTCGCCGAGGATTCAATATATTTAGTCATTTCAGTGTTTGTATGTCGAAGATTGAATATACTTAGCTTTTCTAGTATTTGCCGAGAATTGAATATTGTTTGAATGTCGAAGATTGAATATATTTAGTTTTTGTTTTTCTAGTAATTGCCGAGAATTGAATATAATTTGAATGTCGAAGATTGAATATATTTAGTTTTTCTAGTATTTGCCGAGAATTGAATATTGTTTGGATATCGAAGATTGAATATACTTCTTTTCAATGTTTGCCGAGGATTCAATATATTTAGTCATTTCAGTGTTTGCATGTCAAAGATTAAATATATTTATTTTTGTAGTATTTGCCGAGAATTGAATATTCTTTGCATGTCGAAGATTGAAAATATTTTTTTTCAGTGTTTGCCGAGGATTCAATATATTTAGTCATTTCTGTGTTTGCATGTCGAAGATTGAATATATTTAGCTTTTCTAGTATTTGCCGAGAATTGAATATATGTGGATGTCGAAGATTGAATATATTTAGCTTTTCTAGTATTTGCCGAGAATTGAATATTGTTTGGATGTCGAAGATTGAATATATTTTTTTCAATGTTTACCGAGGATTCAATATATTTAGCCATTTCAGTGTTTGCATGTCAAAGATTAAATTAATTTTTTTTTGTATTTGCCGAGAATTGAATATTATTTGCATATCGAAGATTGAAAATATTTTGTTCAGTGTTTGCCGAGGATTCAATATATTTAGTCATTTCAGTGTTTGCATGTCAAAGATTTAATATATTTAATTTTTTAGTATTTGCCGAAAATTGAATATTATTTGCATGTCGAAGATTGAAAATATTTTTTTTCAGTGTTTGCCGAGGATTCAATATATTTAGTCATTTTTGTGTTTGCATGTCGAACGAAGATTGAATATATTTAGCTTTTCTAGTATTTTCCGAGAATTGAATATTGTTTGAATGTCGAAGATTGAATATATTTTTTTTCAATTTTCAATGTTTGCCGAGGATTCGATATATCTAGTCATGTCAGTGTTTGTGTGTCGAAGATTGAATATATTTAGTTTTTCTAGTATTTGCCGAGAATTTAATATAATTTGGATGTCGAATTTTGAATATATTTTTTTTCAATGTTTGCCGAGGATTCAATATATTTAGTAATTTCAGTGTTTGCATGTCGAAGATTGAATATATTTAGCTTTTCTAGTATTTGCCGAGAATGGAATATAATTTGAATGTCAAAGATTGAATATATTTAGTCTTTCTAGTATTTGCCAAGAATTGAATATTGTTTGGATATCGAAGATTGAAAATATATTTTTTTTCATATTTGCCGAGGATTCAATATATTTAGTCATTTCAGTGTTTGCATGTCAAAGATTAAATATTTTTTTTTAGTATTTGCCGAGAATTGAATATTATTTGCATGTCAAAGATTGATTTTTTTTTTCAGTGTTTGCCGAGGAATCAATATATTTAGTCATTCCTGTGTTTGCATGTCGAAGATTGAATATATTTAGTTTTTCTAGTATTTGCCGAGAATTGAATATATTTGAATGTCGAAGATTGAATATATTTTTTTCAATGTTCGCCGAGGATTCAATATATTTAGTCATTTCAGTGTTTGCATGTCGAAGATTGAGTATATTTAGCTTTTCTAGTACTTGCCGAGAATTGAATATTGTTTGAATGTCGAAGATTGAATATATTTAGTTTTTCTAGGATTTGCCGAGAATAGAATATAATTTGAATGTCGAAGATTGAATATATTTAGTTTTTCTAGTATTTGCCGAGAATTGAATATTGTTTGGATATCGAAGATTGAATATACTTCTTTTCAATGTTTGCCGAGGATTCAATATATTTAGTCATTTCAGTGTCTGTATATCGAAGATTGAATATATTTAGTTTTACTAATATTCGCCGAGAATTGAATATATTTGGATGTCGAAGATTGAATATATTTTTTTCAATGTTCGCCGAGGATGCTATATATTTAGTCATTTCAGTGTTTGCATGTCGAAGATTGAATATATTTAGCTTTTCTAGTATTTGCCGAGATTGAATATTGTTTGAATGTCGAAGATTGAATATATTTAGTTTTTCTAGTATTTGCCGAGAATTGAATATAATTTGAATGTCGAAGATTGAATATATTTAGTTTTTCTAGTATTTGCCGAGAATTGAATATTGTTTGGATATCTAAGATTGAATATACTTCTTTTCAATGTTTGCCGAGGATTCAATATATTTAGTCATTTCAGTGTTTGCATGTCAATGATTAAATATATTTATTTTTTTAATTTTGCCGAGAATTGAATATTCTTTGCATGTCGAAGATTGAAATATTTTTTTTCAGTGTTTGCCGAGGATTCAATATATTTAGTCATTTCTGTGTTCGCATGTCGAAGATTGAAGTTTTTTTTCATTGTTTGCCGAGGATTCAATATATTTAGTCATTTCTGTGATTGCATGTCGAAGATTGAATATATTTAGCTTTTCTTGTATTTGCCGAGAATTGAATATATTTGGATGTCGAAGATTGAATATATTTAGCTTTTCTAGTATTTGCCGAGAATTGAATATTGTTTGGATGTCGAAGATTGAATATATTTTTTTCAATGTTTACCGAGGATTCAATATATTTAGCCATTTCAGTGTTTGCATGTCAAAGATTAAATATATATATATTTTTTTGTATTTGCCGAGAATTGAATATTATTTGCATGTCGAAGATTGAATTTTTTTTCAGTGTTTGCCGAGGATTCAATATATTTAGTCATTTCAGTGTTTGCATGTCAAAGATTAAATATATTTAATTTTTAGTATTTGCCGAGAATTGAATATTATTTGCATGTCGAAGATTGAAAATATTTTTTTTTCAGTGTTTGCCGAGGATTCAATATATTTAGTCATTTTTGTGTTTGCATGTCGAAGATTGAATATATTTAGCTTTTCTAGTATTTGCCGAGAATTGAATATATGTGGATGTCGAAGATTGAATATATTTAGCTTTTCTAGTATTTGCCGAGAATTGAATATTGTTTGGATGTCGAAGATTGAATATATTTTTTTCAATGTTTACCGAGGATTCAATATATTTAGCCATTTCAGTGTTTGCATGTCAAAGATTAAATTATTTTTTTTTGTATTTGCCGAGAATTGAATATTATTTGCATATCGAAGATTGATTTTTTTTTCAGTGTTTGCCGAGGATTCAATTTATTTAGTCATTTCAGTGTTTGCATGTCAAAGATTTAATATATTTATTTTTTTAGTATTTGCCGAAAATTGAATATTATTTGCATGTCGAAGATTGAAAATATTTTTTTCAGTGTTTGCCGAGGATTCAATATATTTAGTCATTTTTGTGTTTGCATGTCGAAGATTGAATATATTTAGCTTTTCTAGTATTTTCCGAGAATTGAATATTGTTTGAATGTCGAAGATTGAATATATTTTTTTTCAATTTTCAATGTTTGCCGAGGATTCGATATATTTAGTCATGTCAGTGTTTGTGTGTCGAAGATTGAATATATTTAGTTTTTCTAGTATTTGCCGAGAATTTAATATAATTTGGATGTCGAAGATTGAATATATTTTTTTTTCAATGTTTGCCGAGGATTCAATATATTTAGTAATTTCAGTGTTTGCATGTCGAAGATTGAATATATTTAGCTTTTTTAGTATTTGCCGAGAATGGAATATAATTTGAATGTCAAAGATTGAATATATTTAGTCTTTCTAGTATTTGCCAAGAATTGAATATTGTTTGGATATCGAAGATTGAAAATATATTTTTTTTTCATATTTGCCGAGGATTCAATATATTTAGTCATTTCAGTGTTTGCATGTCAAAGATTAATTTTTTTTTTAAGTATTTGCCGAGAATTGAATATTATTTGCATGTCAAAGATTGAAATTTTTTTTTCAGTGTTTGCCGAGGATTCAATATATTTAGTCATTCCTGTGTTTGCATGTCGAAGATTGAATATATTTAGTTTTTCTAGTATTTGCCGAGAATGGAATATATTTGAATGTCGAAGATTGAATATATTTTTTTCAATGTTCGCCGAGGATTCAATATATTTAGTCATTTCAGTGTTTGCATGTCGAAGATTGAGTATATTTAGCTTTTCTAGTATTTGCCAAGAATTGAATATTGTTTGAATGTCGAAGATTGAATATATTTAGTTTTTCTAGGATTTGCCGAGAATTGAATATTGTTTGGATATCGAAGATTGAATATACTTCTTTTCAATGTTTGCCGAGGATTCAATATATTTAGTCATTTCAGTGTCTGTATATCGAAGATTGAATATATTTAGTTTTACTAGTATTCGCCGAGAATTGAATATATTTGGATGTCGAAGATTGAATATATTTTTTTCAATGTTCGCCGAGGATGCAATATATTTAGTCATTTCAGTGTTTGCATGTCGAAGATTTAATATATTTAGCTTTTCTAGTATTTGCCGAGATTGAATATTGTTTGAATGTCGAAGATTGAATATATTTAGTTTTTCTAGTATTTGCAGAGAATTGAATATAATTTGAATGTCGAAGATTGAATATATTTAGTTTTTCTAGTATTTGCCGAGAATTGAATATTGTTTGGATATCTAAGATTGAATATACTTCTTTTCAATGTTTGCCGAGGATTCAATATATTTAGTCATTTTAGTGTTTGCATGTCAATGATTAAATATATTTATTTTTTTAGTATTTGCCGAGAATTGAATATTCTTTGCATGTCGAAGATTGAAAATATTTTTTTTCAGTGTTTGCCGAGGATTCAATATATTTAGTCATTTCTGTGTTTGCATGTCGAAGATTGAAGTTTTTTTTCATTGTTTGCCGAGGATTCAATATATTTAGTCATTTCTGTGTTTGCATATCGAAGATTGAATATATTTAGCTTTTCTAGTATTTGCCGAGAATTGAATATTCTTTGCATGTCGAAGATTGAAAATATTTTTTTTCAGTGTTTGCCGAGGATTCAATATATTTAGTCATTTCTGTGTTTGCATATCGAAGATTGAATATATTAAGCTTTTCTAGTATTTGCCGAGAATTGAATATATTTGGATGTCGAAGATTGAATATATTTAGCTTTTCTAGTATTTGCCGAGAATTGAATATTGTTTGGATGTCGAAGATTGAATATATTTTTTTCAATGTTTACCGAGGATTCAATATATTTAGCCATTTCAGTGTTTGCATGTCAAAGATTAAATTATTTTTTTTGTATTTGCGGAGAATTGAATATTATTTGCATATCGAAGATTGAATTTTTTTTCAGTGTTTGCTGAGGATTCAATATATTTAGTCATTTCAGTGTTTGCATGTCAAAGATTTAATATATTTATTTTTTTAGTATTTGCCGAAAATTGAATATTATTTGCATGTCGAAGATTGAAAATATTTTTTTTCAGTGTTTGCCGAGGATTCAATATATATAGTCATTTTTGTGTTTGCATGTCGAAGATTGAATATATTTAGCTTTTCTAGTATTTTCCGAGAATTGAATATTGTTTGAATGTCGAAGATTGAATATTTTTTTTTTCAATTTTCAATGTTTGCCGAGGATTTGATATATTTAGTCATGTCAGTGTTTGTGTGTCGAAGATTGAATATATTTAGTTTTTCTAGTATTTGCCGAGAATTTAATATAATTTGGATGTCGAAGATTGAATATATTTTTTTTTCAATGTTTGCCGAGGATTCAATATATTTAGTAATTTCAGTGTTTGCATGTCGAAGATTGAATATATTTAGCTTTTCTAGTATTTGCCGAGAATGGAATATAATTTGAATGTCAAAGATTGAATATATTTAGTCTTTCTAGTATTTGCCAAGAATTGAATATTGTTTGGATATCGAAGATTGAAAATATATTTTTTTTCATATTTGCCGAGGATTCAATATATTTAGTCATTTCAGTGTTTGCATGTCAAAGATTAAATATTTTTTTTAGTATTTGCCGAGAATTGAATATTATTTGCATGTCAAAGATTGAAATTTTTTTTTCAGTGTTTGCCGAGGATTCAATATATTTAGTCATTCCTGTGTTTGCATGTCGAAGATTGAATATATTTAGTTTTTCTAGTATTTGCCGAGAATGGAATATATTTGAATGTCGAAGATTGAATATATTTTTTTCAATGTTCGCCGAGGATTCAATATATTTAGTCATTTCAGTGTTTGCATGTCGAAGATTGAGTATATTTAGCTTTTCTAGTATTTGCCAAGAATTGAATATTGTTTGAATGTCGAAGATTGAATATATTTAGTTTTTCTAGGATTTGCCGAGAATTGAATATTGTTTGGATATCGAAGATTGAATATACTTCTTTTCAATGTTTGCCGAGGATTCAATATATTTAGTCATTTCAGTGTCTGTATATCGAAGATTGAATATATTTAGTTTTACTAGTATTCGCCGAGAATTGAATATATTTGGATGTCGAAGATTGAATATATTTTTTTCAATGTTCGCCGAGGATGCAATATATTTAGTCATTTCAGTGTTTGCATGTCGAAGATTTAATATATTTAGCTTTTCTAGTATTTGCCGAGATTGAATATTGTTTGAATGTCGAAGATTGAATATATTTAGTTTTTCTAGTATTTGCCGAGAATTGAATATAATTTGAATGTCGAAGATTGAATATATTTAGTTTTTCTAGTATTTGCCGAGAATTGAATATTGTTTGGATATCTAAGATTGAATATACTTCTTTTCAATGTTTGCCGAGGATTCAATATATTTAGTCATTTTAGTGTTTGCATGTCAATGATTAAATATATTTATTTTTTTAGTATTTGCCGAGAATTGAATATTCTTTGCATGTCGAAGATTGAAAATATTTTTTTTCAGTGTTTGCCGAGGATTCAATATATTTAGTCATTTCTGTGTTTGCATGTCGAAGATTGAAGTTTTTTTTCATTGTTTGCCGAGGATTCAATATATTTAGTCATTTCTGTGTTTGCATGTCGAAGATTGAATATATTTAGCTTTTCTAGTATTTGCCGAGAATTGAATATATTTGGATGTCGAAGATTGAATATATTTAGCTTTTCTAGTATTTGCCGAGAATTGAATATTGTTTGGATGTCGAAGATTGAATATATTTTTTTCAATGTTAACCGAGGATTCAATATATTTAGCCATTTCAGTGTTTGCATGTCAAAGATTAAATATATATTTTTTTTTTGTATTTGCCGAGAACTGAATATTATTTGCATGTCGAAGATTGAATTTGTTTTCAGTGTTTGCCGAGGATTCAATATATTTAGTCATTTCAGTGTTTGCATGTCAAAGATTAAATATATTTAATTTTTAGTATTTGCCGAGAATTGAATATTATTTGCATGTCGAAGATTGAAAATATTTTTTTTTCAGTGTTTGCCGAGGATTCAATATATTTAGTCATTTTTGTGCTTGCATGTCGAAGATTGAATATATTTAGCTTTTCTAGTATTTTCCGAGAATTGAATATTGTTTGAATGTCGAAGATTGAATATATTTTTTTTTCAATTTTCAATGTTTGCCGAGGATTTGATATATTTAGTCATGTCAGTGTTTGTGTGTCGAAGATTGAATATATTTAGTTTTTCTAGTATTTGCCGAGAATTTAATATAATTTGGATGTCGAAGATTGAATATATTTTTTTTCAATGTTTGCCGAGGATTCAATATATTTAGTAAATTCAGTGTTTGCATGTCGAAGATTGAATATATTTAGCTTTTCTAGTATTTGCCGAGAATGGAATATAATTTGAATGTCAAAGATTGAATATATTTAGTCTTTCTAGTATTTGCCAAGAATTGAATATTGTTTGGATATCGAAGATTGAAAATATATTTTTTTTTCATATTTGCCGAGGATTCAATATATTTAGTCATTTCAGTGTTTGCATGTCAAAGATTAAATATTTTTTTTAGTATTTGCCGAGAATTGAATATTATTTGCATGTCAAAGATTGAAAATTTTTTTTCAGTGTTTGCCGAGGATTCAATATATTTAGTCATTCCTGTGTTTGCATGTCGAAGATTGAATATATTTAGTTTTTCTAGTATTTGCCGAGAATGGAATATATTTGAATGTCGAAGATTGAATATATTTTTTTCAATGTTCGCCGAGGATTCAATATATTTAGTCATTTCAGTGTTTGCATGTCGAAGATTGAGTATATTTAGCTTTTCTAGTATTTGCCAAGAATTGAATATTGTTTGAATGTCGAAGATTGAATATATTTAGTTTTTCTAGGATTTGCCGAGAATTGAATATTGTTTGGATATCGAAGATTGAATATACTTCTTTTCAATGTTTGCCGAGGATTCAATATATTTAGTCATTTCAGTGTCTGTATATCGAAGATTGAATATATTTAGTTTTACTAGTATTCGCCGAGAATTGAATATATTTGGATGTCGAAGATTGAATATATTTTTTTCAATGTTCGCCGAGGATGCAATATATTTAGTCATTTCAGTGTTTGCATGTCGAAGATTTAATATATTTAGCTTTTCTAGTATTTGCCGAGATTGAATATTGTTTGAATGTCGAAGATTGAATATATTTAGTTTTTCTAGTATTTGCCGAGAATTGAATATAATTTGAATGTCGAAGATTGAATATATTTAGTTTTTCTAGTATTTGCCGAGAATTGAATATTGTTTGGATATCTAAGATTGAATATACTTCTTTTCAATGTTTGCCGAGGTTTCAATATATTTAGTAATTTCAGTGTTTGCATGTCGAAGATTGAATATATTTAGCTTTTTCTAGTATTTGCCGAGAATTAAATATTGGTTGAATGTCGAAGATTGAATATATTTAGTTTTTCCAGCATTTGCCTAGAATGGAATATAATTTGAATGTCGAAGATTGAATATATTTAGTTTTTCTAGTATTTGTCGAGAATTGGATATTGTTTGGATATCGAAGATTGAATATACTTCTTTTTAATGTTTGCCGAGGATTCAATATATTTAGTCATTTCAGTGTTTGCATGTCAAAGAAAAAAAATATATTTATATTTTTTTTTTAGAATTTGCCGAGAATTGAATATTATTTGCATGTCGAAGATTGAAAATATTTTTTTCAGTGTTTGCCGAGGATTCAATATATTTAGTCATTACTGTGTTTGCATGTCGAAGATTGAATATATTAAGCTTTTCTAGTATTTTCCGAGAACTTAATATTGTTTGAATGTCGAAGATTGAATATATTTTTTTCAAAGTTTGCTGAGGATTCAATAATATTTAGTCATTTCAGTGTCTGTATGTCGAAGATTGAATATATTTAGTTTTTTTAGTATTTTTTTGCCAAGAATTGAATAAGATTGGATGTCGAAGATTGAATATATTTAGCTTTTCTAGTATTTGCCGAGAATTGAATATGATTTGAATGTCGAAGATTGAATATGTTAAGTTTTTCTAGTATTTGCCAAGAATTGAATATTGTTTGGATATCGAAGATAAATGTAATTTTTTCAATGTTTGCCGAGGATTCAATATATTTAGTCATTTCAGTGTTTGTATGTCGAAGATTGAATATATTTAGTTTTTCTAGTATTTGCCGAGAATTGAATATTGTTTGGATATCGAAGATTGAATATATTTTTTTCAATGTTTGCCGAGGATTCAATATATTTAGTCATTTCAGTGTTTGCATGTCGAAGATTGAATATTTTTAGTTTTTCTAATATTTGCAGAGAATTGAATATAATTTGGATGTCGAAGATTGAATATATTTTTTCAATGTTTGCCGAGGATTCAATATATTTAGTTTTTCTTGTTTTTGCCGAGCATTGAATATTGTTTGAATGTCGAAGATTGAATATATATTTTTTTTCAATGTTTGCCGAGGATTCAATATATTTAGTAATTTCAGTGTTTGCATGTCAAAGATTAAATATATTTATTTTTTTTTAGTATTTGCCGAGAATTGAATATTATTTGCATGTCGAAGATTGAAAATATTTTTTTTTTCAGTGTTTGCCGAGGATTCAATATGTTTAGTCATTTCAGTGTTTGCATGTCAAAGATTGAATATATTAAGCTTTTCTAGTATTTTCCGAGAATTGAATATTGTTTGAATGTAGAAGATTGAATATATATTTTTTAAATGTTTGCCGAGGATTCAATATATTTAGTCATTTCAGTGTTTGCATGTCAAAGAAAAAAATATATTTATATTTTTTTTTTTTAAGAATTTGCCGAGAATTGAATATTATTTGCATGTCGAAGATTGAAAATATTTTTTTCAGTGTTTGCCGAGGATTCAATATATTTAGTCAATACTGTGTTTGTATGTCGAAGATTGAATATATTTAGTTTTTCTAGTATTTGCCGAGAATTGAATATTGTTTGGATATCGAAGATTGAATATATTTTTTTCAATGTTTGCCGAGGATTCAATATATTTAGTCATTTCAGTGTTTGCATGTCGAAGATTGAATATTTTTAGTTTTTCTAATATTTGCCGAGAATTGAATATAATTTGGATGTCGAAGATTGAATATATTTTTTCAATGTTTGCCGAGGATTCAGTATATTTAGTTTTTCTTGTTTTTGCCGAGCATTGAATATTGTTTGAATGTCGAAGATTGAATTTATTTTTTTTTCAATGTTTGCCGAGGATTCAATATATTTAGTAATTTCAGTGTTTGCATGTCAAAGATTAAATATATTTTTTTTTTAGTATTTGCCGAGAATTGAATATTCTTTGCATGTCGAAGATTGAAAATATTTTTTTCAGTGTTTGCCGAGGATTCAATATATTTAGTCATTTCTGTGTTTGCATGTCGAAGATTGAAGTTTTTTTCATTGTTTGCCGAGGATTCAATATATTTAGTCATTTCTGTGTTTGCATGTCGAAGATTGAATATATTTAGCTTTTATAGTATTTGCCGAGAATTGAATATATTTGGATGTCGAAAATTGAATACATTTAGCTTTTCTAGTATTTTCCGAGAATTGAATATTGTTTGGATGTCGAAGATTGAATATATTTTTTTCAATGTTTACCGAGGATTCAATATATTAAGCCATTTCAGTGTTTGCATGTCAAAGATTAAATATATATATTTTTTTTTGTATTTGCCGAGAATTGAATATAATTTGCATGTCGAAGATTGAATTTTTTTTCAGTGTTTGCCGAGGATTCAATATATTTAGTCATTTTTTGTGTTTGCATGTCGAAGATTGAATATATTTAGCTTTTCTAGTATTTTCCGAGAACTGAATATTGTTTGAATGTCAAAGATTGAATATATTTTTTTTCAATTTTCAAGGTTTGCCGAGGATTCGATATATTTAGTCATGTCAGTGTTTGTATGTCGAAGATTGAATATATTTAGTTTTTCTAGTATTTGCCAAGAATTTAATATAATTTGGATGTCGAAGATTGAATATATATTTTTTTCAATGTTTGCCGAGGTTTCAATATATTTAGTAATTTCAGTGTTTGCATGTCGAAGATTGAATATATTTAGCTTTTCTAGTATTTGCCGAGAATTAAATATTGGTTGAATGTCGAAGATCTAATATATTTAGTTTTTCCAGTATTTGCCGAGAATGGAATATAATTTGAATGTCGAAGATTGAATATATTTAGTTTTTCTAGTATTTGTCGAGATTTGGATATTGTTTGGATATCGAAGATTGAAAATACTTCTTTTCAATGTTTGCCGAGGATTCAATATATTTAGTCATTTCAGTGTTTGCATGTCTAAGAAAAAAATATATTTATATTTTTTTTAGAATTTGCCGAGAATTAGATATTATTTGCATGTCGAAGATTGAAAATATCTTTATTCAGTGTTTGCCGAGGATTCAATATATTTAGTCATTACTGTGTTTGCATGTCGAAGATTGAATATATTAAGCTTTTCTAGTATTTTCCGAGAACTTAATATTGTTTGAATGTCGAAGATTGAATATATTTTTTTTCAAAGTTTGCTGAGGATTCAATATATTTAGTCATTTCAGTGTCTGTATGTCCATGATTGAATATATTTAGTTTTTTAGTATTTTTTTTGCCGAGAATTGAATAAGATTGGATGTCGAAGATTGAATATTTAGCTTTTCTAGTATTTGCCGAGAATCGAATATAATTTGAATGTCGAAGATTGAATATGTTAAGTTTTTCTAGTATTTGCCGAGAATTGAATATTGTTTGGATATCGAAGATAAATGTAATTTTTTCAATGTTTGCCGAGGATTCAATATATTTAGTCATTTCAGTGTTTGTATGTCGAAGATTGAATATATTTAGTTTTTCTAGTATTTGCCGTGAATTGAATATTGTTTGGATATCGAAGATTGAATATATTTTTTTCAATGTCTGCCGAGGATTCAATATATTTAGTCATTTCAGTGTTTGCATGTCGAAGATTGAATATTTTTAGTTTTTCTAATATTTGCCGAGAATTGAATATAATTTGGATGTCGAAGATTGAATATATTTTTTCAATGCTTGCCGAGGATTCAATATATTTAGTTTTTCTTGTTTTTGCCGTGCATTGAATATTGTTTGAATGTCGAAGATTGAATATATATTTTTTTTCAATGTTTGCCGAGGATTCAATATATTTAGTAATTTCAGTGTTTGCATGTCAAAGATTAAATCTATTTATTTTTTTTTAGTATTTGCCGAGAATTGAATATTATTTGCATGTCGAAGATTGAAAATATTTTTTTTTTTCAGTGTTTGCCGAGGATTCAATATGTTTAGTCATTTCTGTGTTTGCATGTCGAAGATTGAATAAATTTAGCTTTTCTAGTATTTTCCGAGAATTGAATATTGTTTGAATGTAGAAGATTGAATATATTTTTTTTAAATGTTTGCCGAGGATTCAATATATTTAGTCATTTCAGTGTTTGCATGTCAAAGAAAAAAATATATTTATATTTTTTTTTTAGAATTTGCCGAGAATTGAATATTATTTCATGTCGAAGATTGAAAATACTTTTTTCAGTGTTTGCCGAGGATTCAATATATTTAGTCAATACTGTGTTTGCATGTCGAAGATTGAATATATTAAGCTTTTTTAGTATTTTCCGAGAACTTAATATTGTTTGAATATCGAAGATTGAATATATTTTTTTCAATGTTTGCTGAGGATTCAATATATTTAGTCATTTCAGTGTCTGTATGTCGAAGATTGAATATATTTATTTTTTTTAGTATTTTTTTGCCGAGAATTGAATAAGATTGGATGTCGAAGATTGAATATATTTAGCTTTTCTAGTATTTGCCGAGAATTGAATATAATTTGAATGTCGAAGATTGAATATGTTAAGTTTTTCTAGTATTTGCCGAGAATTGAATATTGTTTGGATATCGAAGATAAATGTAATTTTTTCAATGTTTGCCGAGGATTCAATATATTTAGTCATTTCAGTGTTTGTATGTCGAAGATTGAATATATTTAGTTTTTCTAGTATTTGCCGAGAATTGAATATTGTTTGGATATCGAAGATTGAATATATTTTTTTCAATGTTTGCCGAGGATTCAATATATTTAGTCATTTCAGTGTTTGCATGTCGAAGATTGAATATTTTTAGTTTTTCTAATATTTGCCGAGAATTGAATATAATTTGGATATCGAAGATTGAATATATTTTTTCAATGTTTGCCGAGGATTCAATATATTTAGTTTTTCTTGTTTTTGCCGAGCATTGAATATTGTTTGAATGTCGAAGATTGAATATATATTTTTTTTTCAATGTTTGCCGAGGATTCAATATATTTAGTAATTTCAGTGTTTGCATGTCAAAGATTAAATATATTTATTTTTTTTTAGTATTTGCCGAGAATTGAATATTATTTGCATGTCCAAGATTGAAAATATTTTTTTTTCAGTGTTTGGCGAGGATTCAATATGTTTAGTCATTTCTGTGTTTGCATGTCGAAGATTGAATATATTTAGCTTTTCTAGTATTTTCCGAGAATTGAATATTATTTGAATGTAGAAGATTGAATATTTTTTTTTTAAATGTTTGCCGAGGATTCAAGATATTTGGTAATTTCAGTGTTTGTATGTCGAAGATAAAATATATTTAGTTTTTCTTGTATTTGCCGAGAATTGAATATATTTGGATGTCGAAGATTGAATATATTTTTTTTCAATGTTTGCCGAGGATTGAATATATTTTTTTTCAATGTTTGCCGAGGATTCAATATAATTAGTTTTTCTAGTATTTGCCGAGAATTAAATATTGTTTGAATGTCGAAGATTGAATATGTTTAGTTTTTTTCTAGTATTTGCCAAGAATTGAATATTGTTTGGATATCGAAGATTCAAAATATTTTTTTTCAATATTTGCCGAGGATTCAATATATTTAGTCATTTCAGTGTTTGCATGTCAAAGATTAAATTTTTTTTAGTATTTGCTGAGAATTGAATATTATTTGCATGTCAAAGATTGAAAATATTTTTTTCAGTGTTTGCCGAGGATTCAATATATTTAGTCATTCCTGTGTTTGCATGTCGAAGATTGAATATATTTAGCTTTTCTAGTATTTTCCGAGAATTGAATATTGTTTAAATGTCGAAGATTGAATATGTTTAGCTTTTCTAGTATTTGCCGAGAATTGAATATAATTTGGATGTCGAAGATTGAATAAATTTTTTTCAATGTTTGCCGAGGATTCAATATATTAAGTTTTTCTAGTATTAGCCGAGAATTGAATATATTTGGATGTCGAAGATTGAATATATTTTTTTCAATGTTCGCCGAGGATTCAATATATTTAGTCATTTCAGTGTTTCAATGTCGAAGAATGAATATATTTAGCTTTTCTAGTATTTGCCGAGAATTGAATATTATTTGCATGGCAAAGATTGAAAATATTTTTTTCAGTGTTTGCCGAGGATTCAATATATTTAGTCATTCCTGTGTTTGCATGTCGAAGATTGAATATATTTAGCTTTTCTAGTATTTTCCGAGAATTGAATATTGTTTAAATGTCGAAGATTGAATATGTTTAGCTTTTCTAGTATTTGCCGAGAATTGAATCTTGTTTGAATGTCGAAGATTGAATATTTTTAGTTTTTCTAATATTTGCCGAGAATTGAATATAATTTGGATGTCGAAGATTGAATATATTTTTTTTAATGTTTGCCTAGGATTCAAAATATTTAGTCATTTCAGTGTTTGTATGTCGAAGATTGAATAAATTTATTTTTTTTAGTATTTTTTTGCCGAGAATTGAATAAGATTGGATGTCGAAGATTGAATATATTTAGCTTTTCTAGTATTTGCCGAGAATTGAATATAATTTGAATGTCGAAGATTGAATATGTTAAGTTTTTCTAGTATTTGCCGAGAATTGAATATTGTTTGGATATCGAAGATAAATGTAATTTTTTCAATGTTTGCCGAGGATTCAATATATTTAGTCATTTCAGTGTTTGTATGTCGAAGATTGAATATATTTAGTTTTTCTAGTATTTGCCGAGAATTGAATATTGTTTGGATATCGAAGATTGAATATATTTTTTTTCAATGTTTGCCGAGGATTCAATATATTTAGTCATTTCAGTGTTTGCATGTCGAAGATTGAATATTTTTAGTTTTTCTAATATTTGCCGAGAATTGAATATAATTTGGATATCGAAGATTGAATATATTTTTTCAATGTTTGCCGAGGATTCAATATATTTAGTTTTTTCTTGTTTTTGCCGAGCATTGAATATTGTTTGAATGTCGAAGATTGAATATATATTTTTTTTCAATGTTTGCCGAGGATTCAATATATTTAGTAATTTCAGTGTTTGCATGTCAAAGATTAAATATATTTATTTTTTTTTAGTATTTGCCGAGAATTGAATATTATTTGCATGTCCAAGATTGAAAATATTTTTTTTTCAGTGTTTGCCGAGGATTCAATATGTTTAGTCATTTCTGTGTTTGCATGTCGAAGATTGAATATATTTAGCTTTTCTAGTATTTTCCGAGAATTGAATATTATTTGAATGTAGAAGATTGAATATTTTTTTTTTAAATGTTTGCCGAGGATTCAAGATATTTGGTAATTTCAGTGTTTGTATGTCGAAGATAAAATATATTTAGTTTTTCTTGTATTTGCCGAGAATTGAATATATTTGGATGTCGAAGATTGAATATATTTTTTTTCAATGTTTGCCGAGGATTGAATATATTTTTTTTCAATGTTTGCCGAGGATTCAATATAATTAGTTTTTCTAGTATTTGCCGAGAATTGAATATTGTTTGAATGTCGAAGATTGAATATGTTTAGTTTTTTCTAGTATTTGCCAAGAATTGAATATTGTTTGGATATCGAAGATTCAAAATATTTTTTTTTCAATATTTGCCGAGGATTCAATATATTTAGTCATTTCAGTGTTTGCATGTCAAAGATTAAATTTTTTTTAGTATTTGCTGAGAATTGAATATTATTTGCATGTCAAAGATTGAAAATATTTTTTTCAGTGTTTGCCGAGGATTCAATATATTTAGTCATTCCTGTGTTTGCATGTCGAAGATAAAATATATTTAGTTTTTCTTGTATTTGCCGAGAATTGAATATATTTGGATGTCGAAGATTGAATATATTTTTTTTCAATGTTTGCCGAGGATTGAATATATTTTTTTTCAATGTTTGCCGAGGATTCAATATAATTAGTTTTTCTAGTATTTGCCGAGAATTGAATATTGTTTGAATGTCGAAGATTGAATATGTTTAGTTTTTTCTAGTATTTGCCAAGAATTGAATATTGTTTGGATATCGAAGATTCAAAATATTTTTTTTCAATATTTGCCGAGGATTCAATATATTTAGTCATTTCAGTGTTTGCATGTCAAAGATTAAATTTTTTTTAGTATTTGCTGAGAATTGAATATTATTTGCATGTCAAAGATTGAAAATATTTTTTTCAGTGTTTGCCGAGGATTCAATATATTTAGTCATTCCTGTGTTTGCATGTCGAAGATAAAATATATTTAGTTTTTCTTGTATTTGCCGAGAATTGAATATATTTGGATGTCGAAGATTGAATATATTTTTTTTCAATGTTTGCCGAGGATTGAATATATTTTTTTTCAATGTTTGCCGAGGATTCAATATAATTAGTTTTTCTAGTATTTGCCGAGAATTGAATATTGTTTGAATGTCGAAGATTGAATATGTTTAGTTTTTTCTAGTATTTGCCAAGAATTGAATATTGTTTGGATATCGAAGATTCAAAATATTTTTTTTCAATATTTGCCGAGGATTCAATATATTTAGTCATTTCAGTGTTTGCATGTCAAAGATTAAATTTTTTTTAGTATTTGCTGAGAATTGAATATTATTTGCATGTCAAAGATTGAAAATATTTTTTTCAGTGTTTGCCGAGGATTCAATATATTTAGTCATTCCTGTGTTTGCATGTCGAAGATTGAATATATTTAGTTTTTCTAGTATTAGCCGAGAATTGAATATATTTGGATGTCGAAGATTGAATATATTTTTTTCAATGTTCGCCGAGGATTCAATATATTTAGTCATTTCAGTGTTTCAATGTCGAAGAATGAATATATTTAGCTTTTCTAGTATTTGCCGAGAATTGAATATTATTTGCATGGCAAAGATTGAAAATATTTTTTTCAGTGTTTGCCGAGGATTCAATATATTTAGTCATTCCTGTGTTTGCATGTCGAAGATTGAATATATTTAGCTTTTCTAGTATTTTCCGAGAATTGAATATTGTTTAAATGTCGAAGATTGAATATGTTTAGCTTTTCTAGTATTTGCCGAGAATTGAATCTTGTTTGAATGTCGAAGATTGAATATTTTTAGTTTTTCTAATATTTGCCGAGAATTGAATATAATTTGGATGTCGAAGATTGAATATATTTTTTTTAATGTTTGCCTAGGATTCAAAATATTTAGTCATTTCAGTGTTTGTATGTCGAGGATTGAATATATTTAGCTTTTCTAGTATTTTCCGAGGATTGAATATTGTTTGAATGTCGAAGATTGAATATATTTTTTTCACTGTTTGCCGAGGATTCAATATATTTAGTTTTTCTTGTTTTTGCCGAGCATTGAATATTGTTTGAATGTCGAAGATTGAATATATATTTTTTTCAATGTTTGCCGAGGATTCAATATATTTAGTAATTTCAGTGTTTGCATGTCAAAGATTAAATATATTTATTTTTTTTTAGTATTTGCCGAGAATTGAATATTATTTGCATGTCCAAGATTGAAAATATTTTTTTTTTCAGTGTTTGCCGAGGATTCAATATGTTTAGTCATTTCTGTGTTTGCATGTCTAAGATTGAATATATTTAGCTTTTCTAGTATTTTCCGAGAATTGAATATTATTTGAATGTAGAAGATTGAATATATTTTTTTTAAATGTTTGCCGAGGATTCAAGATATTTGGTAATTTCAGTGTTTGTATGTCGAAGATAAAATATATTTAGTTTTTCTTGTATTTGCCGAGAATTGAATATATATGGATGTCGAAGATTGAATATATTTTTTTTCAATGTTTGCCGAGGATTCAATATAATTAGTTTTTCTAGCATTTGCCGAGAATTAAATATTGTTTGAATGTCGAAGATTGAATATATTTAGTTTTTCTAGTATTTGCCAAGAATTGAATATTGTTTGGGTATCGAAAATTCAAAATATTTTTTTTCAATATTTGCCGAGGATTCAATATATTTAGTCATTTCAGTGTTTGCATGTCAAAGATTAAATATATTTTTTATAGTATTTGCCGAGAATTGAATATCATTTGCATGTCGAAGATTGAAAATATTTTTTTTCAGTGTTTGCCGAGGATTCAATATATTTAGTCATTTCTGTGTTTGCATGTCGAAGATTGAATATATTTAGCTTTTCTAGTATTTTCTGAGAATTGAATATTGTTTGAATGTCGAAGATTGAATATATTTTTTTTCAATGTTTGCCGAGGATTCAATATATTTGGTAATTTCAGTGTTTGTATGTCGAAGATTGAATATATTAAGTTTTTCTAGTATTTGCTGAGAATTGAATATATTTGGATGTCGAAGATTGAATATATATTTTTTTCAATGTTTGCCGAGGATTCAATATAATTAGTTTTTCTAGTATTTGCCGAGAATTGAATATTGTTTGAATGTCGAAGATTGAATATATTTAGTTTTTCTAGTATTTGCCAAGAATTGAATATTGTTTGGATATCGAAGATTGAATTTGTTTTTCAATATTTGCCGAGGATTCAATATAATTAGTCCTTTCAGTGTTTGCATATCAAAGATTAAATATTTTATTTAGTATTTGCCGAGAATAAAATATTATTTGCATGTCAAAGATTGAAAATATTTTTTTCAGTGTTTGCCGAGGATTCAATATATTTAGTCATTCCTGTGTTTGCATGTCGAAGATTGAATATATTTAGTTTTTCTAGTATTTGCCGAGAATTGAATATATTTGGATGTCGAAAATTGAATATATTTTTTTCAATGTTCGCCGAGGATTCAATATATTTAGTCATTTCAGTGTTTGCACGTCGAAGATTGAATATATTTAGCTTTTCTAGTATTTGCCGAGAATTGAATATTGTTTGAATGTCGAAGACTGAATATATTTAGTTTTTCTAATGTTTTTCTAATATTTGTCGAGAATTGAATATAATTTGGATGTCGAAGATTGAGTATATTTTTTTCAATGTTTGCCGAGGATTCAATATATTTAGTTTTTCTTGTATTTGCCGAGAATTGAATATTGTTTGAATGTCGAAGATTGAAGATATTTTTTTTTCAATGTTTGCCGAGAATTGAATATAATTTGGATGTCGAAGATTGAATATATTTTTTTCAATGTTTGCCGAGGATTCAATATATTTAGTTTTTCTTGTATTTGCCGAGAATTGAATATTGTTTGAATGTCGAAGATTGAATATATTTAGTTTTTCTAATATTTGTCGAGAATTGAATATAATTTGGATGTCGAAGATTGAATATATTTTTTTTCAATGTTTGCCGAGGATTCAATATATTTAGTTTTTCTTGTATTTGCCGAGAATTGAATATTGTTTGAATGTCGAAGATTGAATATATTTAGTTTTTTTTAATATTTGTCGAGAATTGAATATAATTTGGATGTCGAAGATTGAATATATTTTTTTCAATGTTTGCCGAGGATTCAATATATTTAGTTTTTCTTGTATTTGCCGAGAATTGAATATTGTTTGAATGTCGAAGATTGAATATATTTAGTTTTTCTAATATTTGTCGAGAATTGAATATAATTTGGATGTCGAAGATTGAATATATTTTTTTCAATGTTTGCCGAGGATTCAATATATTTAGTTTTTCTTGTATTTGCCGAGAATTGAATATTGTTTGAATGTCGAAGATTGAATATATTTTTTCTTCAATGTTTGCCGAGGATTCAATTTATTTGGTCATTTCAGTGTTTGCATGTCAAAGATTAAATATATTTTTTAGAGTATTTGCCGAGAATTGAATATCATTTGCATGTCGAAGATTGAAAATATTTTTTTTCAGTGTTTGCCGAGGATTCAATATATTTAGTCATTTCTGTGTTTGCATGTCGAAGATTGAATATATTTAGCTTTTCTAGTATTTTCTGAGAATTGAATATTGTTTGAATGTCGAAGATTGAATATATTTTTTTCAATGTTTGCCGAGGATTCAATATATTTGGTAATTTCAGTGTTTGTATGTCGAAGATTGAATATATTTAGTTTTTCTAGTATTTGCTGAGAATTGAATATATTTGGATGTCGAAGATTGAATATATATTTTTTTCAATGTTTGCCGAGGATTCAATATAATTAGTTTTTCTAGTATTTGCCGAGAATTGAATATTGTTTGAATGTCGAAGATTGAATATATTTAGTTTTTCTAGTATTTGCCAAGAATTGAATATTGTTTGGATATCGAAGATTGAATTTTTTTTTCAATATTTGCCGAGGATTCAATATAATTAGTCCTTTCAGTGTTTGCATGTCAAAGATTAAATATTTTATTTAGTATTTGCCGAGAATAAAATATTATTTGCATGTCAAAGATTGAAAATATTTTTTTCAGTGTTTGCCGAGGATTCAATATATTTAGTCATTTCAGTGTTTGCATGTCGAAGATTGAATATATTTAGCTTTTCTAGTATTTGCCGAGAATTGAATCTTGTTTGAATGTCGAAGATTGAATATATTTAGTTTTTCTAATATTTGTCGAGAATTGAATATAATTTGGATGTCGAAGATTGAATATATTTTTTTCAATGTTTGCCGAGGATTCAATATATCTAGTTTTTCTTGTATTTGCCGAGAATTGAATCTTGTTTGAATGTCGAAGATTGAATATATTTAGTTTTTCTAATATTTGTCGAGAATTGAATATAATTTGGATGTCGAAGATTGAATATATTTTTTAATGTTTGCCGAGGATTCAATTTATTTAGTCATTTCAGTGTTTGCATGTCAAAGATTAAATATTTTTTTTTTAGTATTGGCCGAGAATTGAATATCATTTGCATGTCGAAGATTGAAAATATTTTGTTTTCAGTGTTTGCCGAGGATTCAATATATTTAGTCATTTCAGTGTTTGCATGTCGAAGATTGAATATATTTAGCTTTTCTAGTATTTTCTGAGAATTGAATATTGTTTGAATGTCGAAGATTGAATATATTTTTTCAATGTTTGCCGAGGATTCAATATATTTGGTAATTTCAGTGTTTGTATGTCGAAGATTGAATATATTTAGTTTTTCTAGTATTTGCCGAGAATTGAATATATTTGGATGTCGAAGGTTGAATATATTTAGTTTTTCTAGTATTTGCCGAGAATTGAATATATTTGGATGTCGAAGATTGAATATATTTTTTTTCAATGTTTGCCCAGGATTCAATATAATTAGTTTTTCTAGTGTTTGCCAAGAATTGAATATTGTTTGGATATCGAAGATTGAAAAAATTTTTTTCAATATTTGCCGAGGATTCAATATAATTAGTCATTTCAGTGTTTGCATGTCAAAGATTAAATATTTTTTTTTAGTATTTGCCGAGAATTGAATATTATTTGCATGTCAAAGATTGAAAATATTTTTTTCAGTGTTTGCCGCGGATTCAATATATTTAGTCATTCCTGTGTTTGCATGTCGAAGATTGAATATATATAGCTTTTCTAGTATTTGCCGAGAATTGAATATTGTTTGAATGTCGAAGATTGAATAAATTTAGTTTTTCTAGTATTTGCCGAGAATTGAATATTGTTTGGATATCGAAGATTGAATATACTTCTTTTCAATGTTTGCCGAGGATTCAATATATTTAGTCATTTCAGTGTCTGTATGTCGAAGATTGAATATATTTAGTTTTTTCTAGTATTCGCCGAGAATTGAATATATTTGGATGTCGAAGATTGAATATATTTTTTCAATGTTCGCCGAGGATTCAATATATTTAGTCATTTCAGTGTTTGCATGTCGAAGATTGAATATATTTAGCTTTTCTAGTATTTGCCGAGAATTGAATATTGTTTGAATGTCGACGATTGAATATATTTAGTTTTTCTAGTATTTGCCGAGAATTGAATATAATTTGAATGTCGAAGATTGAATATATTTAGTTTTTTTAGTATTTGCCGAGAATTGAATATTGTTTGGATATCGAAGATTGAATATACTTCTTTTCAATGTTTGCCGAGGATTCAATATATTTAGTCATTTCAGTGTTTGCATGTCAAAGATTAAATATTTTTTTTTAGTATTTGCCGAGAATTGAATATTATTTGCATGTCAAAGATTGAAAATATTTTTTTCAGTGTTTGCCGCGGATTCAATATATTTAGTCATTCCTGTGTTTGCATGTCGAAGATTGAATATATTTATTTTTTTCTAGTATTTGCCGAGAATTGAATATATTTGGATGTCGAAGATTATATATATTCAGTTTTTCTAGTATTTGCCGAGAATTGAATATATTTGGATGTCGAAGATTGAATATATTTTTTTTCAATGTTTGCCCAGGATTCAATATAATTAGTTTTTCTAGTATTTGCCGAGAATTGAATATTGTTTGAATGTCGAAGATTGAATATATTTAGTTTTTCTAGTATTTGCCAAGAATTGAATATTGTTTGGATATCGAAGATTGAAAATTTTTTTTTCAATATTTGCCGAGGATTCAATATAATTAGTCATTTCAGTGTTTGCATGTCAAAGATTAAATATTTTTTTTTAGTATTTGCCGAGAATTGAATATTATTTGCATGTCAAAGATTGAAAATATTTTTTTCAGTGTTTGCCGCGGATTCAATATATTTAGTCATTCCTGTGTTTGCATGTCGAAGATTGAATATATTTATTTTTTTCTAGTATTTGCCGAGAATTGAATATATTTGGATGTCGAAGATTGAATATATTTTTTTCAATGTTCGCCGAGGATTCAATATATTTAGTCATTTCAGTGTTTGCATGTCGAAGATTGAATATATATAGCTTTTCTAGTATTTGCCGAGAATTGAATATTGTTTGAATGTCGAAGATTGAATATATTTAGTTTTTCTAGTATTTGCCGAGAATTGAATATTGTTTGGATATCGAAGATTGAATATACTTCTTTTCAATGTTTGCCGAGGATTCAATATATTTAGTCATTTCAGTGTCTGTATGTCGAAGATTGAATATATTTAGTTTTTTCTAGTATTCGCCGAGAATTGAATATATTTGGATGTCGAAGATTGAATATATTTTTTCAATGTTCGCCGAGGATTCAATATATTTAGTCATTTCAGTGTTTGCATGTCGAAGATTGAATATATTTAGCTTTTCTAGTATTTGCCGAGAATTGAATATTGTTTGAATGTCGACGATTGAATATATTTAGTTTTTCTAGTATTTGCCGAGAATTGAATATAATTTGAATGTCGAAGATTGAATATATTTAGTTTTTTTAGTATTTGCCGAGAATTGAATATTGTTTGGATATCGAAGATTGAATATACTTCTTTTCAATGTTTGCCGAGGATTCAATATATTTAGTCATTTCAGTGTTTGCATGTCAAAGATTAAATATATTTATTTTTTTAGTATTTGCCGAGAATTGAATATTCTTTGCATGTCGAAGATTGAAAATATTTTTTTTCAGTGTTTGCCGAGGATTCAATATATTTAGTCATTTCTGTGTTTGCATGTCGATGATTGAATATATTTAGCTTTTCTAGTATTTGCCGAGAATTGAATATATTTGGATGTCGAAGATTGAATATATTTAGCTTTTCTAGTATTTGCCGAGAATTGAATATTGTTTGGATGTCGAAAAATGAATATATTTTTTCAATGTTTACCGAGGATTCAATATATTTAGCCATTTCAGTGTTTGCATGTCAAAGATTAAATATATTTATTTTTTTGTATTTGCCGAGAATTGAATATTATTTGCATGTCGAAGATTGAATTTTTTTTCAGTGTTTGCCGAGGATTCAATATATTTAGTCATTTCAGTGTTTGCATGTCAAAGATTAAATATATTTAATTTTTCTGTATTTGCCGAGAATTTAATATTATTTGCATGTCGAAGATTAAAATATTTTTTTTCAGTGTTTGCCGGGGATTCAATATATTTAGTCATTTTTGTGTTTGCATGTCGAAGATTGAATATATTTAGCTTTTCTAGTATTTTCCGAGAACTGAATATTGTTTGAATGTCGAAGATTGAATATATTTTTTTTCAATTTTCAATGTTTGCCGAGGATTCGATATATTTAGTCTTGTCAGTGTTTGCATGTCAAAGATTAAATATATTTAATTTTTCTGTATTTGCCGAGAATTTAATATAATTTGGATGTCGAAGATTGAATATAATTTTTTTCAATGTTTGCCGAGGATTCATTATATTTAGTAATTTCAGTGTTTGCATGTCGAAGATTGAATATATTTAGCTTTTCTAGTATTTGCCGAGAATTAAATATTGGTTGAATGTCGAAGATTGAATATATTTAGTTTTTCTAGTATTTGCCGAGAATGGAATATAATTTGAATGTCGAAGATTGAATAGATTTAGTATTTCTAGTATTTGCCAAGAATTGAATATTGTTTGGATATCGAAGATTGAAAATATTTTTTTTCATATTTGCCGAGGATTCAATATATTTAGTCATTTCAGTGTTTGCATGTCAAAGATTAAATATTTTTTTTTAGTATTTGCCGAGAATTGAATATTATTTGCATGTCAAAGATTGAAAATATTTTTTTTCAGTGTTTGCCGAGGATTCAATATATTTAGTCATTCCTGTGTTTGCATGTCGAAGATTGAATATATTTAGTTTTTCTAGTGTTTGCCGAGAATTGAATATATTTGGATGTCGAAGATTGAATATATTTTTTTTCAATGTTTGCTGAGGATTCAATACAATTAGTTTTTCTAGTATTTGCCGAGAATTGAATATTGTTTGAATGTCGAAGATTGAATATATTTAGTTTTTCTAGTATTTGCCAAGAATTGAATATTGTTTGGATATCGAAGATTGAATATACTTCTTTTCAATGTTTGCCGAGGATTCAATATATTTAGTCATTTCAGTGTTTGCATGTCAAAAAATAAAATATATATTTTTTTAGTATTTGCCAAGAATTGAATATTTTTGCATGTCGAAGATTGAAAATATTTTTTTTTCAGTGTTTGCCGAGGATTCAATATATTTAGTCATTTCTGTGTTTGCATGTCGAAGATTAAAGTTTTTTTTCACTGTTTGCCGAGGATTCAATATATGTAGTCATTTCTGTGTTTGCATGTCGATGATTGAATATATTTAGCTTTTCTAGTATTTGCCGAGAATTGAATATATTTGGATGTCGAAGATTGAATATATTTAGCTTTTCTAGTATTTGCCGAGAATTGAATATTGTTTGGATGTCGAAGATTGAATATATTTTTTTCAATGTTTACCGAGGATTCAATATATTTAGCCATTTCAGTGTTTGCATGTCAAAGATTAAATATATTTTTTTTTTGTATTTGCCGAGAATTGAATATTATTTGCATGTCGAAGATTGAATTTTTTTTCAGTGTTTGCCGAGGATTCAATATATTTAGTCATTTCAGTGTTTGCATGTCACAGATTAAATATATTTAATTTTTCTGTATTTGCCGAGAATTGAATATTATTTGCATGTCGAAGATTGAAAATATTTTTTTCAGTGTTTGCCGAGGATTCAATATATTTAGTAATTTTTGTGTTTGCATGTCGAAGATTGAATATATTTAGCTTTTCTAGTATTTTCCGAGAACTGAATATTGTTTGAATGTCGAAGATTGAATATATTTTTTTTCAATTTTCAATGTTTGCCGAGGATTCGATACATTTAGTCTTGTCAGTGTTTGTATGTCGAAAATTGAATATAATTAGTTTTTCTAGTATTTGCCGAGAATTTAATATAATTTGGATGTCTTCATATTTCTATAAATGGCAGTAAAATGTTATAATTTCATATAGAAAACATGAACTTTTTGATGATTAATTGAGATAAATGTCAAAAGTATTGTCACTTATATCTGTCAATATCTTTATTTGCATTTTTCAAAATTGTACTGTAAATTTTTATGCAGCCATACCCACTTCTTTGTTCAAATAACTGTTTATATTTGAATGTTGCTATGTATCAATTATTAATGTGTTTTATAATGTAAAGTAGATGTAACATGTACCTTACTGAGCTACAGGGTTTGACACTTCATGTTATGAAGGGCTGTTAAAAAAATTCTTGTGTAAAGGAGGTATTAGGTAGTTTATAAAACTTAAATTTAATAGTCTCTGCAATGAAAGTTATTCAAAAGTATCAACAAAACTAGCCTTGATGGACTACTGCTTTTCAGATTCTACTAGTCCTCTCTGATTTTCTGGCACTATTAGTGTCAAACCTTGAGCCTTGGCTGTCACAATAAACAATTTTATTTTTATTTTTTAGAATCAATGTACATTTGTAGGTTTATTATACAGGGTTTTTATTGTCAGGTCACAATACTTGTTCATTTTTCATAAGTTCCTCAAAAATACAAATTCAATGAATGTTTCACACACAAAACAGATTAGCCCCCCCCAAAAGTATGTGTGTTTCTGCCTTTCAGGTTTCATGCCTGAAAAAAATGGGGTCGGTAGGTAGGCATTTATTTTTTTTATTTTAATTTTCTACTTTGAGTTAATGGGAAGCAGATTTCAAGTTTAACGACGCTTAAGCAAATATGGCAATAAAAATGTCCGCAGGAAACACTAAGAGTACTAGGTAGGTAGGGAAACACATATTTTTTATTTAGCCTTATGTATTGCACATAATTATGGTAATGTTTAAAATTTTCTCATAGTAAAACTGCAAAAGTCTTACTTCTGACCTATGTCAGGTTACTCTCCTTTATTTTTCATGTATTTTTTACTTCTGTTTAAAATTGTATTGCTTTGGTTTGTATTTTAATTTCATATTCTGTATTTTTTTAAATATCACATCTAGTATTTTGTAGATAAAGGATTTCAAAATCTCTGGTATGGTTTATTGCCCTTGATGAATTAATTAGTTTTAATATCTAAAGGGAAAAAACTCTTGCTGTCATAGATAATTGTTTTTTTGTCAAGGAGGGGGTCTTGATTGATACTTTGGGATTTGGCTTGAATCATGTGTGTTTTGTTTTCAGTCCAGGGCCAATTGCAAAACAGCGAACATCGACTGTTGGTCACATTGAAGGCTTTTTGCCGTTTTACGTTGTGGATTTTTCTAAATTGTTGTCGGTATTGTAGGTTGTGTTGCGTACCCTTATTCCATATCTTATTATCTTGTATTATCTGGTGTCTGCCATGCAAGGGTTGATCTAGCCATAGGTTAAGTTATAATATATAACCCTACGCCGAAAATATGAAGTGCCCTCCCCCCCTTGTGGGCAAAGGGTAGTCTAGAGATGAAAAATAAATAAAAATCATTTTCTTCATTTACATAATCTCCACTAATAAAACATTTTTTCCTTATTTATAATTTTGTTAAAAATTATTTAATTAATACACCATCTCCAGGGTACCCTTTGCATGTTTCATGAAACAGAGATGTTTAGTACTTTAATGTGTCAAGGTTGAAACCCTGGGGAACTCTTGATGCCAACAAATGATGAATAAATTCATATGTAATTGGCAGATTTGAATTGAAGAATAAAATTCGTATTCTCTTTTGTTGATGTGGAATTTAAAAAAAATGAGTTCATCAAAGTTGAATTATTTGGTGTATTTACCTTTCTGTAAGTATTTTCTTTTCAGAATCTTTAGTCGAATATGAGTTTCAACTGGTCACTTGTATCAGTTGGATATTTTGGTTAAACAAAGTATTGAATATTTAAAATCTAGTTTGGATATGAGCCTGTTTTTTCCTTGGGGAAAGAATATATATTGGAATATTCCATTAAATGAACTTATTCAGGGGGTATAAGATTATTAAAATAAGAATCACTTTCTTGTCTTTCATTCTATGTGAAGCTTTGTGAGAACAAAATGTCACTATAATAGCAAATTGTGTCTGGGGTTTATTTTTTTCTGATTCTGGGTAAATGGTGTGGATTAAATATTTGCAGTACAATCCTGGTTACACCATGGAATCCACCACTTAGAATAATCCTGGAAATATATTTTATAACATTTTTATTTTTTATTCAAAGGATAATAAAACGTCAAATTAACTCAAAATTACATATAAAAAAGAATAAAAACATTTTTTAATAGCAGGAAAGTAAAAAAGATTTAGGCGCAAATCGTATTTTGACGGTAAAAAACTTCTCTGTATTATCCTCCTATAAATAGGAGCACCTCCATTACAGCGGAGTAAAGTGGTTAAATGGATTGCGGTTTTAATAGTTCTGAAGATTGATTTGAATTGTGAATTTTGTTCAAAATTTTGTTTTGATTTTATACCCCTCGTATTTTGGCGGTAAAAAACTTCTCTGTATTATCCTCCTTTAAATAGGAGCACCTCCATTACAGCGGAGTAAAGTGGTTAAATGGATTGCGGTTTTAATAGTTCTGAAGATTGATTTGAATTGACGTCGGGTTGGTGCGGAGGCCACAGAGCGACCAAGTGTGTACCCTAGGTGATTGAATAGGGTGGCCCTCGTCCGCGGGGGTTGTCATGTCTATAATACGGAAACCCTGACCGCAGACCATAATGGGCCAACGTGTGTGGAGAGTGCCACGCTTCATGCATGTAAAAGACCCCTTGGTGGACCACAAAGTAGTGCACCACCTAGGCTGAATTTTCCGCCCCAAACCCACCTCTCCCCTTTTCCTGTGATTCTTCAAAATTTACCCCTCCTTTGTTTCCCATCCATCCCAATATTTCATCTATCCTCATCATTTCATGTTCAATTTATCATCATTTTCATGTTAATAACTTAATGGCGTTGCACGGGCGTTAAACACCAACTAACTCACTCACCATATTCATAATCATATTCTGCAGGAATGTTGCTGTTGCTCTCCTTCAGCAGAATATATGCCATTTAAAAAGTCTTCTGCAATGAATAATAATGATCATGATGCATTTCTGTTTAATTGTAACTTTTAAATTTGATAAAAAGTCACGTTTTTGTCATTTCTATATAAAATAAAAATGAAATTGCAAATATGTTACGGTATAGTGCGCCTTCTTCATCATCTGTTAACTTTTATGTTCTCACAATAATAATTTTCGTTATGTTAATCCAATTGCATTTAAATTGAATGTTGTTCCTTACCATGAAAGGATAGATGGTATAAATTTTAAATAAGGGACTCTCTTCATTTTTTTAACGATTAATTTAGGGCAGCCCTGACATCGAGAGATGCGGGGTCGTCAGACGATAATGCGGAAAACCTGACCGCAAACCATAGTGGTGCACCGTGTTGGGAAAAATGTCACGTTCCTCGCACGTTAAAGAACCCTGCTGCAGGCCTCGGTAAGAGTAGGACCCGTAGGATCCCCGTGCAGGAGGCTAAATTTCCCGTCCCTACCCATCGCCCTTTTTTCCAGTGACAGTCAAAAAGGCTTTGTGTCCCCATTTCCTCCACTTCATCATCATTTCATGTTCATCTCCCGGATATAGCCGAAATCGTGCTGCTTGGGAGTAAACATTGGGGAGTAAAGCAATAACTAACTAACTAACTAATCTCAATTAATTAAAACTCCGAAACAATATAAAGGTTATGATAAAATTACCAAACTTGGAGTGTACATGAGAAAAGACAAACATGGAAGGCATACTTTAATACTTCCTTTTAAACAAATCCAGCATACGTTCAAAAGTCGAATGTACAAATAATACCTTTATTTTACAACGATTCACTAAACAAATATGCAAAACTCATATAAATATTTTATTTTACAAATGATACAATGGTTATAGCATATCAATATCAATCACATCAAGCATGAAAACGTTAGGAAGTAAATACCATACAAACCATTCACTTGCTAGATAAAACATTTTACTTGTTCCTCGCCGCATTGCGACAAAGGAACCTAGTAATGGTCTTTTGCCCGTCCTTTTTTGCGCCCGTCAAACATTTGTTGACACAATCCCAAGCTGAGACAGCAAAAGGGATTATGATGAAATTTTAAGGTATGTTACACTGGAAGGCCATTTTTATCGAACAAAATCTAAAGGAGTTTTTAACTTAATTTCACCTTTATTCATTTTAGGTAATAGAATACCTTTTGTAGACGCAACTCCTCCGAGATGGCTAAACCGAAATTTCCAAACGATGGTAACGTAATGATCAAGTCACATATAATGGTGAAATATCATTAACCTTAAACCCAAATAATAATCAAGATGTGAAATTTCTGGGATCCTTTTTAAAACAGTCAATGACACTGAGGACAGGAGACACTTAAGTTTCATTTGTACATGATATTATTATTTGGTGTATTTTTGTCAATTTGGCGTTTTTCACTCCAACAAGACATGTTAAAACTGTTAAAACTTATAAGGACGATGATCATGAGAAGGAAGTTAAAATGATCACTGTGTCAGCGGTGCACTCTTGACAAGTTATATTCAAATGTGATTTATTTTGTACCCGATTTTGTATTATCAATAATCTTCGTTTATTATTTCAAGCCCAGCGTATCTGAAAGATCCCAAATGCGATGTGCATGCTATAAAGTCGATCCTAAGGTCTAAATCAAAGCGCTACAGGCGTGAGCTATAGATATATAATCACTAAAATAAAGATCGAACGAAGTTAATTCATAAACTTGAAACATGTTTGTTTGCTTCGCACACTTACACATTTGAAAGCTGTAATTTGACCCTGCCCATTCGATCAAAGGTCAAATGTCAAGAATACTTAAGTGGTTCACGATTAGCTACAATAATGTAGCTCCTTTGAAATATTTGATTAGGCGTCTAATCAAAGATGTCAAAGGAGCTACATTATTGTAGCTAGTTCACGATATGTACACATAATGTAGTGCACATTTATACGGCAATTATGTTGGAGTGTAAAGATGTAACAATCTGTATAATTAACATTTAAAATACATTGAAACAATAAAAATACACGATTAATGTTCTGTAATCATGTGGTAGGAATATTGGCTGACCAATTTACTCTGTCTAGACGAAAAAAAAACCGCGAAAATCAGATAGCTATATGACTACATAGGGCTCTGCCGAAAAATGCATATACGTCATTCAGTTACCGACATCATCGTATCCAGTTACCGACCATCATCAAGCGAAAAAGAATTGCCGATAACGGCTTAAATATGCATTATTTTGATATACTTCCGCATTCAACTTTGTTCCTTTATAAAAAAAGAAAACTGATGGTTACATTTGCTTTAAAGTATAATCGAGAGTTTATTGGAAATCGAGTTTGTCAGTTCTGACGTCCATATTGTGATGTCGGTAACTGCAGTGAGACATGTCAGACCCCAAGTTTTTATTTGGGACAAGCGGGGGCATTCGTGTCCCATGGACACATTCTTTCTTTATTAATGCTTGCAATGTCGAACAATCTCTTGTTAAATTCCCATTATACATTCAACTAAAGATTATTTGGAAAAAAATTAAACTTCCACTATGACATTGCTAAAAATACCCATGTTACAATTTATGATTTTATTTAGGAATTTGTGTAGGGTTAAGATTTTAAACCCATGGATAGTAGGGAAATGGCATCATCTGAGGCATTGGCGGCATTTGTGACATCAAAGTTTTTCCCAAAAGTCAGATTTGCACGAAATTTTAATATGAACTTTGCATGCTACCTAGCAGATGTAGTAATCTACCATTATGTTGCTTCTTTGGAGTAGTCCGAGATTGCTCTGACGTTCTCGGCATTTTTCCAGCAAGCTCGTGCCGTGGGACGTCAGAGCTCCTCCCATATCAAAAACACGGGATTTAGCACAACAGTTTTGTTGTGCAATTCCGAGATAAATTTTGGTCAAAATGAAACATTTTGTTACACTGTTAAGAATCAAAACACAACATATTTTAAAGAAAAATATCTTGAATATGTAAACTAATATAATTTTGCTGATCTTGAACTTGATGAATTATCCGTTTAAATAATTTCAAAATTGTCATAAGCCTATGTTTCTTCCTAGCCGAGATATAGGATGGCCTTAGTCATAATTTCGTTTCCAGTTTTCGGATTATTTTGGTATAATTGTTATAAGCTCTTCATATTCTTTTAGTGTTGGAGAACAGCACATAAAATATTTAATTTTATACTGTAAAATGTACATAAACTTTGAACACTGGTGCAAATCCCACACTTAGTGCGTTATTTTGAGGCGACTGCTCCATTAACATTAATGTGACCCCTTCAAGCTCGACACCAGTATCCAACCGACTGAACATAACATGTTCAATGTTTTCACCAAAATAGCGATTTTTCATGTTTTTGTCCTACAGAATGAAAATTATTGCAGATAGAGATTAGCTGTTGCTTGCTTAAATGTTCAGCTCATTTAGCTCTACAAAATTCTCCATAGGGTTGAAGTTGTCAGATGACCCCTTATAGGGGTTACAGCCCCTGAAAAATAAAGATTTTTCATGTTTTTGGCCTACAGAATGAAAACTATTGCAGATAGAGATTAGCTGTTGCTTGCTTAAATGTTCAGCTCAATTAGCTCTACAAAATTCTCCATAGGGTCGAAGTTGTCAGATGACCCCTTATAGGGGTTACGGCCCTTGAAAAAAGCGATTTTTCATGTTTTTGGCCTACAGAATGAAAACTATTGCAGATAGAGATTAGCTGTTGCTTGCTTAAATGTTCAGCTCATTTAGCTCTACAAAAGTCTCCATAGGGTCGAAGTTGTCAGATGACTCCTTATAGGGGTTATGGCCCCTTATAGGTGAAAAATGTTGTTTTTGGCCTATAGAATGAAAACTATTGCAGGTAGAGAAAAGCTGTTGCTTGCTTAAATGTTCAGCTCATTTAGCTCTACAAAAGTATAGGGTCAACATCAAGACCAGGTGAGCGATTCAGGCTCCTGGGAGCCTCTTGTTTTAGTCCCCTACCAGCAAAAGCCGAAGGGGACTATTGGTTTGCGCTCTGTCTGTCCCGCCTCAGTTTTCCACACTTTTTTTCTAAACGCTTATAAATAATGAACTGATTTTTGGTATGTGAGTTAACCTTGATTAGTTACAGATCAAATTTGAGTTTCGTACTGGTCCACAAATTTTTATGGGAGTTATGGTCCTTTGAACTTTGAAAATTCACTAAAATTTCAGTTTTCCTCACTTTTTTTCTAAAAGCTTATAGATAATGAACTGATTTTATGTATGTGAGTTAACCATGATGAGTTACAGATTAGGTTTGAGTTTCATACCGGTCCACAAATTTTTATGGGAGTTATGGCCTATTGTTACCAGTGACTGAAATATGAGGCCGGTAGGGGACTATGTATTGTTTTGCAATACTCTCAGAATGCTTGTTGTAAATATTCTGAAGATCAATTCCCGCTATTATTTTTTTTTCTTGAGAGAATAGTGAGGAATGCATAATTTACCATTCATACATGTATAAAAATCAAGACTCAAGGAAGAGTTTGAACCCTAAACTCTGTAATTGCCGAAAATTTTCTTTTAACACAAAGTATGTTTACCTAAAATCAAATGAAGCAAAGGTGTACCAATGTGACAATCCAATGTTGTTAATTGGAAAAAAAACATGGAGAAAATCTGTTGACATAAATTTATTAAAACAAAACAAACAAAAACATGTCACAACCAAACTGCAATCAGCAGTGTAAACTCATGTGGACACGAGAGAAACTAATGTGCTTTGGAAGAGTTGGCAGTTCCTTCTTGATATGACACACCCCTAGCGTTTCCAAAGATGGATTTAGTGTGGGTCACATCCAGTAACCAATGACAATATTAAATCTTTATGTGAAACCAATATCTGCACTCATCAGAAAATCTCCATGATGATGTTGCATACAAAATATTAAAGGCTGTGATTAATTGTCGATGAGAAAACAGTAAAGAAAATTATTTCCCAGACTGACATTCACTATTTTATAACTACGGAAATCTACTCCATGAAATCCTGTCATAAATAATTCAAGCTATTACATCAAATTATTTCAATCCAAATATTTTCAAGTAATTAACAAAATTTAATATATTTTTTTATTCAAATATTCACAATATTTTGAAACATTGTCCTAAATTTACAAATCTAATTCCACAGAAATGTGAACGTAACGACTAAATATACATGTAGAAGTAAGACCAATTGAATTCAACATCATGAAAGATACAAACCAATAAAGATGTATTTATAATGCCTTACAACTTGTATTAACAAACAAAACTGTAAATTTTGTAATATACTAAACAACTCAAGAACACCACTTCCATTCATTTTCCTTGAAATTAAAGTTTAATCATGTTATTAGCAAATATCTCTTAAAGTACTTGTCTGAATGGTCTGAGATTTTAGCAAAGCATGTTTGGGTCCATAACTGCAATGGCTGAAAGTTTTGAGAAATTCTGATTTTTCGTTTCTAAATTTCTAAAAAACACGTTTTTTAACCCAAAAATGAAAAAAAAAATCATCAATTTTAAGAAAATTTGATGACGTGTAACAAGAAAAAGAGGGAAAAAACTTTATTTTCACAAAAAAAATGCTCAAACTTTTTGGAAACATGCATTTTCAAATTGATCAATCTTAGACTTCGTCTTTTCCACTTGGTTATCAAAATTTCATGCTGTTAACACACTGGTGCGGATCGCAAAAATAAAGGATTGGGTTTTTATTGAATTTGGTTTGATTTATCATTTAGCATATTAAAATATTAAATTTTTTTTTCAAAAGTTTTAAAGAACTCTGGAAGAGAAGAAGTGGTGTGTTATTTGTGTTGCTCAGAATACAAAAAATATATATATTAAAGCAAATCATAAAAACACAACAACACTCTTCTTTCATGTGAATAATTTCTCTTTCTACTCAGCATGCTTAATATATACATGCACATCCAGGATCCACAATGCATAAAAAAGATAAAAAACTTCTTTAAATGACAACCTTTTACTCATGTTACTATTACTTAGTAAAGCCATCAAATGTTGAGTACATACATGACATATGAATCTTAAAGTTATGGCAATGACAAAAAGAAAGATGATTTGTGATGGTTCTGGATTTTGCATTTTTTTAGATATATTTCCACCTTACTTTGTAAGTTTAAATAAAGAAAATGACTTTTTCCCCCTATATTATCTATTGGATAAAACTTTACCACATCAACTTTTCAAAGTCATAAACCTGTACTTTTGTCTATTTTTTTCGAAGTTAAATAATTGTTTATGTACAATGTTTTAAAAAATCTCACAATTTTTTTTTATACCCTTAAACGTCCCGTGCGGGTCCCGGGTGGCGAATAGGCCCGCAGCAGAGCCTAGCTTGTCGTAAAAGGCGACTAAGGGTCTTGGAATTCTGACGTCGGGTCAGTGCTCAGCCCACAGAGCGACCAAGTGTGTACCCTAGGTGGCTGAATAGGGTAGCCCTCGTCCGCGGGGGTTGTCAGGTCTATAATACGGAAACCCTGACCGCCGACCATAGTGGGCCAACGTGTGTGAAGAGTGCCACGCTTCATGCACGTAAAAGACCCCTTTGTGGACCGCCAAGTAGTGCACCACATAGGCTAAATTTTTCGCCCCTACCCACCTCTCCCCTTTTCCTGTGGTTCTTCTAAATTTACCGGTCCTTTGTTTCCCATCCCATCCCCATATTTCATTTATCATCATCATTTCATGTTCATTTTATCATCCTTTTCATGTTCATCGCCTGTAAATAACCTATATAGCGTTGCACGGGCGTAAAACACCAACTCACTCACATTTATACCCTTAAACCATCTCTACAATGGCAACTGTTAATATGAAAAAGAAATACATTAAATATACAAATATACAAAACAATCAAAGTCTTCACTAACATGAATGCAAAACATCTTAGCAGGTTCACCAATGTCTTAGTACCCAGACGCAGCTCCCTCTCTTTCTGCTACAGCTGGTATAACCTTGTACAGGTGGTCAATGTACCGTCCACACAGCTGGTCATTGTTGCCCATGCTTCACCTATTCCTTCCAACAGCTCTTGTTGGTTCATTGGCTTCTTCCTTCGACGAATGTGGTACTTTGTCTGTGCCCATACCTATAAAACAGAATATAATTTTAGCATAATAAATTGAATACAAAAACATAAGTTATGCCATCAAAAACATACATTTTGTGAAAAGTACTTATTTGGTTAAAAAATTATTCTTTTCAACTAAATCAATCAAACTACTAAAGGCTATATTCATGATATTTTTTGTATATATGTTTTATGTACATGAACCTTTATATGCAGGTGAATTATTTGTAAACGACAATACAGACATGTTTTAAAATACAATCATTTTTTATGCATGTCAATCTTTATGCTAAAATCTACCAGACAATGGGTCCAGTAAGTATGTTTAAAATGCCGGACCTGCTTAAATTTTATCAATAAGGTCTGACAGGTGTGACACATTTCGCGAACTCATCAAGCATATGAAAATTTAATTATGGAGTACAACATGGTGATCACGAATCGCGTAGTGAGTGAGTGAGTTGGTGTTTTACGCCCGTGCAACGCTATATAGGTTATTTACAGGCGATGAACATGAAAAGGATGATAAAATGAACATGAAATGATGATGATAAATGAAATATGGAGATGGGGTGGGAAACAAAGGACAGGTAAATTTTGAAGAACCACAGGAAAAAGGGGAGAGGTGGGTAGGGGCGGAAAATTTAGCCTATGTGGTGCACTACTGGGCGGTCCACAAAGGGGTCTTTTACGTGCATGAAGCGTGGCACTCTCCACACACGTTGGCCCACTATGGTCGGCGGTCAGGGTTTCCGTATTATAGACCTGACAACCCCCGCGGACGAGGGCTACACACTTGGTCGCTCTGTGGGCTGAGCACTGACCCGACGTCAGAATTCCAAGACCCTTAGTCGCCTCTTACGACAAGCTAGGCTCTGCTGCGGGCCTATTCGCCACCCGGGCCCCGCACGGGACCGAATCGCGTAGAGTGAGTGAGTGAGTGAGTGAGTTGGTGTTTTACGCCCGTGCAACGCTATATAGGTTATTTAATCAACCTCTCAGGTGAAGACCTTTGAATGTGAGTAATCACTAGCAATTGTCAAAGATGTTTGTTCTTTGTCTCAGTAACTTTGGTGACGGACGCCAAGTGATGGCAATAGCTCACATGGCCTTTGGCTAGGTGAGCAAAAAAAGGAAGACAACAAAATTATTAAATTCAAGGGCTCTGTATACGTTTTGCAGTAAGGTGAAAGTGTTGGTGTATTGGGTGATGATATAGGTTTTTTGAGTGAGTGAATGAGTGAGTTGGTGCTTTACGCCCGTGCAAAACTATATAGGTTATTTACAGGCGATGAACATGAAATGATGATGATAAATGAAATATGGGAATGAGGTGGGACACAAAGGACCGGTAAATTTAGAAGAACCACAGGAAAAGGGGAGAGGTGGGTAGGGGCAAAAAAATTTAGCCTATGTGGTGCACTACTTGGCGGTCCACAAAGGGGTCTTTTACGTGCATGAACCGTGGCACTCTTCACACACGTTGGCCCACTATGGTCGGCGGTCAGGGTTTCCGTATTATAGACCTGACAACCCCCGCGGGGCCCGGGTGGCGAATAGGCCCGCAGCAGAGCCTAGCTTGTCGTAAAAGGCGACTAAGGGTCTTGGGATTCTGACGTCGGGTCAGTGCTCAGCCCACAGAGCGACCAAGTGTGTACCCTAGGTGGCTGAATAGGGTAGCCCTCGTCCGCGGGGGTTGTCAGGTCTATAATACGGAAACCCTGACCGCCGACCATAGTGGGCCAACGTGTGTGGAGAGTGCCACGCTTCATGCACGTAAAAGACCCCTTTGTGGACCGCCCAGTAGTGCACCACATAGGCTAAATTTCCCGCCCCTTCCCACCTCTCCCCTTTTTCCTGTGGTTCTTCAAAATTTACCGGTCCTTTGTTTCCCACCCCATCTCCATATTTCATTTATCATCATCATCATTTCATGTTCATTTTATCATCCTTTTCATGTCCATCGCCTGTAAATAACCTATATAGCGTTGCACGGGCGTAAAACACCAACTCACTCACTCACTCTTCACACACGTTGGCCCACTATGGTCGGCGGTCAGGGTTTCCGTATTATAGACCTGACAACCCCCGCGAGGGCTACCCTATTCAGCCACCTAGGGTACACACTTGTGGGCTGAGCATTGACCCGACGTCAGAATCCCAATACCCTTAGTCGCCTCTTACGATAAGCTAGGCTCTGCTGCGGGCCTTTTCGCCACCCGGGCCCCGCTCGGGACTAGGTTTTTTGATGTTGAATTATCCCTTGGTACCACTTAAAGATGACAAATGCTACTAAGTGTTCACACTCCCTTTTCAAGAACTCCCAGTGGCGTTGAAAGGAGAGTTCCTGGTCTCGAGGGCTGACTACTAGTATTTGCTTTCACAAGAACAAAGGTCGTTGTAAAATAAATCATTGTGTTATACAAGATGTGTTCACAATGTTTATAATAGTCAAACTGAAACGCAGATCAGTAATATTAAACGGACTGAATCTTAGCAATTATCAGTTTAAAAAAAAAATTTAAATTCGGACTTTTGGGGATACCCCATTTAAGAAACGTTCTGATGAAGGGTCCCTTTCGATTCCAAGGTATCCCGATGGTATTCTTAGGTATAGGACTCCCGGGACGCAAGTATCCCTAAAGGGTCCCTTAAGTCTGGGAGTCCTACATAACCTAATTCAAAAGCACACGTGGCACATACATACTTAAGTCTGGTTAAAAAAATGAAATGACTAAGAGTTCACGTGAAGTTACACTTAATATATCTTTACAAATATAAATGATGAAATTATCATACTCTTAGCTACCCTGAGTAAAAATGTATAAAAGGGGTTTAACAAAAATAACTACACAGCCCCCTACTTAGCCCTGAACTTCCACTGTTGTTTGAAATGATAACAATAAAAATATATGTATAAAAAAACAAATTCAACACTAATGAGCTTTGAGCATTAACAAGAGGCTCCCAGGAGACTGAATCGCTCACTTGATGTAAACCCTATGAAGACTTTTGTATAGCTAAATGAGCTGAATGTTTATAAGCATGAAAAATCTTTTCTCTATTTGCAATTGCTTTCATTCTAAATTATCAAAAAACACTAAGGGGCTCAGTGTTCTAGCTAGGATTTTGTCAAGGCAGGGTGCTGCTCCCAAAAAGGGTAATTTTATTCGCAAACGACACTACATAGAAGGGCATTTGGTTAGCGAACGACACTATATAAAATAACATTTTTCTCATACCATACCTCACATATTTAACTAAAAGGTATGTGGAATAACTTAATTAAAATTCAATCATTTCATAATCACTTCACAACATTTACATAAAAATTCCATATTACATGTATCTATGAAAACGCTTGCCTATAAACAGTGTTCTAGCTAGGATCTGAAAATAAAGGGGCACAGGAAGAGGGCACTTAAGCATGCATTTCTGTATGAAGGGCCTCTATAAATGTCTTTTTCTAGTAAACAGAATTCATAATCAAATCTAAAGTACTGTTATTGATTTCTTAATGATGTTAATATTTAGCAGGAAATACTGTGTAACTTTGTGTAAATCTTGCTCTTTATTTAAAAATTATTAGTGCTCTAATCACTTAAATTCGTCATAATCATTGTATCCTCTGCATTGAAGTCATTAATTGCATTGAATGAGTGTTGATTTAAAAAAAACAGCCATCAATTTTAACAGGCTAAAATAATAAAATTTATCAAATAAGGTGAATCTATAAAAGCAAAATGACAAATAAAAAAATAATTGTACAAAATAATACTAAAACTTTATATATTTCAATGAGCAATCTTTTAAGTAATCCACTGGTGAATATAAAGTAAAATAAATCATAAAGTTACGATTTTTTGAAAAAAAAATATAATTTTGAAAGGGGCATAACTCTGTACATTAGTTAAACAAAGTGCCAGCAAGGCAGCATTGCCGACGGGGATGAAAAGATTGATCAATATTGATTAAAAACTTGTATTAACAAATAAGACTGATTGACAGAAATAGCTTGATACTAATCACAGTCAATTACCTATAGTTCTCACCTGGGGCCATTAATTAGACAGAATGTTTGGTAGATAATGCAGCCATATACGATCACACTTACTAATTGGCTTGGGTCAGACAGCTGTAATTAAATGACCCAAAAGACATCACATAAATATGATGTTTTCAGCTATTTCAGGGCATTTATTTCAGTTCAATAAAGGCAACATAGGGGCAGGGCAGGGCGCCAGGTGGGAAGGCAAGGGTGCGGCCTATACAGCGGCGGGCGCCAGCGCCCTTTGAAAACGGCTTAGCTAGAACACTGCGGCTATAACCCCTTTAAGGGGTTATCAGACAACTTCAACCCTATGGAGACCCTATGGAGACTTTTGTAGAGCTAAATGAGCTGAACATTTAAGCAAGCAACAGCTTTTCTCTATCTGCAATAGTTTTCATTCTTAAAGCCAAAAATATTATTTTTGCCTTTAAGGGGCTGTAAGCCCTATAAGGGGTCATCTGACAACTTTGACGTGATTTTTAGTAACGGTGGCCATGTTTTTTGACGGATCAAAAATTGAAACAAGTTTGGTGCAGGACACCCTAAGGATCATTCATACCAAAGTTCATTAAATTCTGTTCAGTAGTTTCAGAGAAGATTTTTGAAAAATTGTTAACAGACGTCGACGACGACGACAGATGCCAAGTGATGGTCATAGCTCACCTGGACCTTCGGTCCAGGTGAGCTAGAAAAATGAAAATACAGCAATATGGAAATACCAATGACAACACAAAGTTCCAGACAATAAATTTTGCTACGCCTGACGAGCGTTTCGTCTATTCAAGACTCATCAGAGGCGCTCTACCAAAACTATTGAAAATGCCAAACACTATTAGAATATGAAGAGCATAGAACAGTAAAACCAAAAATACCAAATTTGGGAACTGCTTACAAATAATAAATCAACTGAAAATAGTTAAATAGTTTTGTATTGTTTTATGTAATATTATAAAAATTAACTCGTTTGTATACTTTCAGAATATACTAAGAAGAACAGTCTTCAATTTGGCTAAAGTGTCCAGAATGTCTGATGATGGAGTCCAGATGCTGATCAATGCCCCCCTCCTCAATGTGCCAACTATGACAGTCTGAAGGCCAGTGTAGCTCTGGTTCTGGTCAGGATATGCGTTCCTAATCTTAATTATGGCACAAGATGGCAAGACTCTAACATGCTTTCCTTGGTAGCCCCTATTCCACATCACAAACTGGCGATATGCAGTGTAACGCTTTCTTCTAAAAGACAAAAGTGCTATAAAAGGCTATGAATTTAAATCATTAATGTAAGTTTCAGAACTGTATTATTAACAGTTTTTGAGTTTTAACGTTCACAAAGTCCAATTCCCAAAATCTGTGATTTTCGATAAAAAAAAAAAACACTTATTTGTGTGTTAAGATAGTTTTGTGCCTCTTTTATACACATGCCCATCAGTTGTATCAATGATTAAACAGGCTAATTATCAACTTTTGATTTTCTTTTATTATTTTTTTTTAAATTGACATATTATTGTATTTTTAGGTTCTCTTTTATAGTTGTATTTGGTTTATTATTTGTATGACAACTAGTGTTGTTGTGTGAACATATTACAATGTGCATTAAATATGAATTGATTGTGTATGTGTGCGTGTGCATTTATTTAGCCATGGGACAGACAAGGTGGTGATGATTTTCCTTGCTAGTAGGTGATCAAGGAAGAATAAAATTATTTTTATAGTATTTTGTTAAATATATGATGACACAGAGTTTTATTTGAATATCAATTGACATGTACAGCTCTTTCTGTCAATGATGTCAGGCTCAGCAAAATATATCATAATAATACCTTCCCCCTTGTCTAAGCACTTTTACGCATACAGTACCAGATGCAAGAACATGTAATTTCATGTGAATTCAGTCTATAATTGGACTTTATTTCTATCAAAATCTGTTTCTTAAATGTCGCCCCATTCTTATTTTAAAAGTGTCTATAAATAGAGAACTAAATTTCACCTAATAAATATTCATGAAGTGTGAATACTAGTAAGCAGACGTAAAAAACAATGTCGGCCGCAAAAGGTCTGGGATAATGGCAAACAATATTGAATGGTGAAGTATCATCAGAAGATACGCTATCCGACGAAGATGTCAACAATGTGGAGGATAATGAGGATAGTGAATCCTATGTTGAAGTGCCTGAAATCGCATCAGACGAGGATGAATTGGCCGATCATTTTAACCCAGAACAGGAGTTACTTCTTAAAACCTGTTGTGATGAACTTGAATCTCTGCTTAGGAGAAAACACCTAGTATCTACAGTGATGCAGAATCAGTGAGTGAGTGAGTGAGTTGGTGTTTTACGCCCGTGCAACGCTATATAGGTTATTTACAGGCGATGAACATGAAAAGGGTGATAAAATGAACATGAAACGATGATGATAAATGAAATATGGGGGTGGGATGGGAAACAAAGGACCGGTAAATTTTGAAGAACCACAGGAAAAGGGGAGAAGTGGGTAGGGGCGGAAAATTTAGCCTATGTGGTGCACTACTGGGCGGTCCACAAAGGGGTCTTTTACGTGCATGAAGCGTGGCACTCTCCACACACGTTGGCCCACTATGGTCGGCGGTCAGGGTTTCCGTATTATAGACCTGACAACCCCCGCGGACGAGGGCCACCCTATTCAGCCACCTAGGGTACACACTTGGTCGCTCTGTGGGCTGAGCACTGACCCGACGTCAGAATCCCAAGCAGCAAACACCTCCTACATGAAACTGAAAAATAAAACGTGTAAGTAAAGGTAATAACAAAACTACCGAACTTGAATGATCAATCTCATAGTCCAGAGAAAATGACAAAAACGAATCATTTATACCGGAGAATTCGTGGATCGCAATGGTCCTGACTTGGTACAGGCATTCCAAACGAAATGGTGGGTTAAACCAGGTTTTATGGCGCCAAACCTCCCTCTTCCATTGCGATCTTAGGATCCGGTTATGACCATAGAACACAACATAGTTGTGAGACACAATAGGGATGTTAAGGTGATCCTCTCAGTAGATCAGTATATATAAGTATGTATGATGAAAAACAAGAAATATAAAAAGTCATTTTACTTTTAAACTTTTTGGACAAAAAGCATGTAATAATAAGGTTACAGGCTTTGGCATAACAGATCAGGTGAGCGATTCAGGTTCCTGGGAGCCTCTTGTTCTTTAAGTCATTGATTCACCAACCCCAAACCAGACTCACATACCACCAACTCCGAGACACATACCGTTAACTCTGAACCAGACTCTCATACCACCAACTCCGAGACACATATCGTTTACTCTGAACCAGACACTTATACCACCAACTCTGAGACACGTACCGTTAACTCTGAACCAGACTCTCATACCACCTACTTTGAGACACGTGCCGTTAACTCAGAATCAGACTCTCATACCACCAACCCTGTGACACGTACCGTTAACTCTGAACCAGACTCACATTCCACCAACTCCGAGACACATACCGTTAACTCTGAACCAGGCTCTCATACCACCAACTCCGATACAGACCACATACTCATCGAACACGGACGTTCACGAATACCTGGAATAAGTTGTAGACCATTAAAATGGGGTAAACGATGTGAGAACGAGAATAAAGAGAATATTTAGAAGTTTATTGCTAGAATGAGATTATATAGTAATAATAAATAAATAAATTTAATAACCCATGGAAGTTATATGATTTCTCTTTAGGACACAGAATAATATAATGGAATAAAGTTTCCGTCCACTATCATACAAAACCTTATCCAAAGATTATTGCCAATGTGTACATCTAATATATCACCAACAATAACTCAAAACCACATCATTATCTGTAACCGATCTCTGAAAGATAGTAACTGTACCTCATACTTGTTGTTTTAGTAGACTTTCGGTCCAGGTGAGCTAGTTCCATCAATTGGCGTCTGTCGTCGGTTAACAATTTTTCTAACATCTTTTTTTTTCTCTGAAACTACCGAACAGAATATTATGAAAGATGGTAAGATTGATATTAAAGGTGATCTACACATAAGTTATTTCGATTTTTGATTCGTCAAAAAAACATGGCCGCCGTTGCTAGACTAGGGGTCAGACTACTGTTTCTGGCTTGTAAATAAAGAAAAAGTAGAGTAGAATGCAACCCTCCATCTTCAGCATCAAAAGATCAACAAAAGTATCCATTCGTTCGAAGTAGTGAGATGACCTTTTATAGGGGTTTTGACCCTTTGAAGGTCAGAAATAGCGTTTTTTTCCCCATATTTTAGTCTTATAAAATGAAAACTTTGGCAAAAAGAGAAAAGCTGTTGCTGGCTCAAACCTACTGTCAGATGACCCCTTATCGGGGTAATGGCCCTTTAAAGGTAAAAGTTGTTTTTCATGTGTTTGCTGTCCTTATCGGGGTAATGGCCCTTTAAAGGTAAAAGTTGTTTTTCATGTGTTTGCTGTATAGAATGAAAACATTAACATGAGGCCGTTTTCATGTTATAAGTGCTACTTTCAATCCATTAAAACAATTGAAGGAACCTTTCCCAAATATGAAAAATTTTCACGGAAACATTATGCTGTTCAATTACCTTCTACTATTGAAAGATATTGAGCACTGACTAATGTATAGGGAATGCGATTTGATGGGAAGCATCAGTTGGTGAAACAAAAGTTGTCATGTAGTCATTGTTTCAAAAATAGTTGATCGTTGCGCAAGGGTCCCGTGCGGGGCCCGGGTGGCGAATAGGCCCGCAGCAGAGCCTAGCTTGTCGTAAGAGGCGACTAAGGGTCTTGGGATTCCGACGTCGGGTCGGTGCTCAGCCCACAGAGCGACCAAGTGTGTACCCTAGGTGGCTGAATAGGGTAGCCCTCGTCCGCGGGGGTTGTCAGGTCTATAATACGGAAACCCTGACCGCCGACCATAGTGGGCCAACGTGTGTGGAGAGTGCCACGCTTCATGCACGTAAAAGACCCCTTTGTGGACCGCCCAGTAGTGCACCACATAGGCTAAATTTTCCGACCCTACCCACCTCTCCCCTTTTTCCTGTGGTTCTTCAAAATTTACCGGTCCTTTGTTTCCCACCCCATCCCCATATTTCATTCATCATCATTTCATGTTCATTTTATCATCCTTTTCATGTTCATCGCCTGTAAATAACCTATATAGCGTTGCACGGGCGTAAAACACCAACTCACTCACTCACTCACTCGTTGCGCAAGGTATGAATGTTCGTTAAATACATTATCAGAACATCCATTATTAAAGAATGACCTTCTGCTTGTGAAGAAAAATAGAATTCGAAATCTTGATCACGGCAAGTGTTTACTTGATAACCGATTGAAAATAAAAAAATCTGTTGTTGAACTGAGTTGGGTAATTCATAATGGACATAAAATTAATACCTGACAAATTTAAACTTTAATTAGAAGAAAGCAACGGAATACTAGAATTCGGTCCTCTTACAAAAAAGTATGTTTTTAAGACACAATGAATGCACACAATGAATTACCACACTCGGGAAAAAATACCACCCTCGACTACATCTCAGGTGGTATACTTCCCTCGTGTGCTAATCTAGTAAACCACCCTCAGTTGCAGGCAGTATGTGTATAGTACTACATATATACTTACCAGGAACAAGAGGCTCCCAGGAGCCTGAATCGCTCACCTGGTCTTAATGTCAACCCTTTGAAGACTTTTGTATAGATAAATGGTGAGTGAGTGAGTTGGTGTTTTACGCCCGTGCAACGCTATATAGGTTATTTACAGGCGATGAACATGAAAAGGATGATAAAATGAACATGAAATGATGATGATAAATGAAATATGGAGATGTGGTGGGAAACAAAGGACCGGTAAATTTTGAAGAACCACAGAAAAAAGGGGAGAGGTGGGTAGGGGCGGAAAATTAAGCCTATGTGGTGCACTACTGGGCGGTCCACAAAGGGGTCTTTTACGTGCATGAAGCGTGGCACTCTCCACACACGTTGGCCCACTATGGTCGGCGGTCAGGGTTTCCGTATTATAGACCTGACAACCCCCGCGGACGAGGGCTACCCTATTCAGCCACCTAGGGTACACACTTGGTCGCTCTGTGGGCTGAGCACTGACCCGACGTCAGAATCCCAAGACCCTTAGTCGCCTCTTACGACAAGCTAGGCTCTGCTGCGGGCCTATTCGCCACCCGGGCCCCGCACGGGACTATAGATAAATGAGCTGAATGTTTAAGCAATAAAAAGCTTTTCTCCATCTGCAATAGTTTTCATTCCAAAGCAAAAAAACACTATTTTCACATTTAAAGGGCCATAACCCCTTAAAGGGGTCATCTGACAACTTCGACCGTAAAAAGACTTTTGTAGAGCTAATTAAGCCAAACATTTGAGCAAGCAACACCTTTTCTCTATCTGCATAAGTTTTCTTTCTTTAGGCCAAAAACACTATTTTTGTCTTTAAGGGACCATAACCACTATAAGGGATCATCTGGCAACTTTGACCCTATGGAAACTTTTGTAGAGCTAAATGAGCTGAACATTTAAGCAAGCAACAACTTTTCTCTATCTGCAATAGTTTTCATTCCATAGGCCAAAAACACTATTTTTTGCCTTTAAGGGGCTGTAACCCCGATAAGGGGTCATCTGACAACTTCGACCATATGGAGACTTGTGTAGAGCTAAATGAGCTGAACATTTAAGCAAGCAACAGCTTTTCTCTATCTGCAAGTGCAATAGTTTTCATTCTATAGGCCAAAAACTCTATTTTTTGCCTTTAAGGGGCCATAACCCCTATAAGGGGTCATCTGACAACTTTGACCCTATGGAGACTTTTGTAGAGCTAAATGAGCTGAACATTTAAGCAAGCAACAGCTTTTCATTATCTGCATAAGTTTTCATTCTATAGGCCAAAACACTATTTTTGCCTTTAAGGGGTCGTAACCCCTATAAGGGGTCATCTGACAACTTCGACCCTATGGAGGCTTGTGTAGAGCTAAACGAGCTGAACATTTAAGCAAGCAACAGCTTTTCTCTATCTGCAATAGTTTTCATTCTATAGGCCAAAAACTCTATTTTTTGCCTTTAAGGGGCCATAACCCCTATAAGGGGTCATCTGACAACTTTGACCTTATGGAGACTTTTGTAGAGCTAAATGAGCTGAACATTTAAGCAAGCAACAGCTTCTCTCTATCTGCAATAGTTTTCATTCTATAGGCCAAAAACATGAAAAAATGCTATTTTTCACCTTTAAGGGGCCGTAACTCCCATAAGGGGTCATCTGACAACTTCGACTCAATGGAGACTTTTGAAGAGCTTTTGATGCTGAAGCAGTAGCGTGGCATCAGATTTCATCTATCTCTTATACTTTTTGATTTACAAGCCAAAAACAGTTGTCTGACCCCCCTGGTCTATTTTTAGCAACGGCGGCCATGTTTTTCGACGAATCAAAAATCCCCACATAAGTTCTGTGGGTAATACCCTAAAGTACCACCAGACCAAATTTGGTTTGAATCTGTGCAGCCGTTTCAGAAGAGAAGAAGTTTGAAGAAAAGTTAACGACGACGGACGACGACGACGACGACGACGGACGCCAAGTGATGGCAATAGCTCACATGGCCTTTGGCCAGGTGAGCTAAAAACAGATTCAATAGCATTGATTTCTTCGGTGGCGTAGTCGCACATAAAGAAAGAGGGATTCCACTCTGGATTCCATTTTCTCAACTCCTGTAGCACCTTTACCAGGGACTGAGTGCCCTCTGTTTCGGTAATGAAAGTGGCTACAGTGATGTAGTGCGGGTTCCGGGTGGCGAATAGGCCCGCAGCAGCGCTAAGCTTGTCGGTAAAAGTCCACTAAAGAGCGCTCAGAAACCTGACATCGGGTCAGGCCGCTTTTCCCACAAAGCGACTGGGATGTGTGCCCCAGGTGGTTGAATGGGGCAGCCCCGACATTGAGAGATGTGGGGTCGTCAGGCGATAATGCGGTAAACCTGACCGCAAACCATAGTGGTGCATCGTGTTGGGAAAAATGTCACTTTCCTCGCACGTTAAAGAACCCTGCTGCAGGTCTAGGTAAGAGTAGGACCCGTAGGATCCCCATGCAGGAGGCTAAATTTCCCGTGCCTACCCATCACTCCTTTTTCAAGTGGCAGTCAAAACTCTCCTACCCGATTTGCCTTGTATCCCCATTTCCTCCACTTCATCATCATTTCATGTTCATTGTATCATCACTTTCCTGTTCATCTCCCGGATATAGCCGAAATCGTGCTGCTTGGGAGTAAAGCAAAATTTAACTAACTGAAGTTAATTATCAATTATTTAAATGCAATTGGTTCCTTCTTAATGGGTCAAAGGTTTTCAAATAAGCTGATCATTTACCCTACACAGCATAATCCAACACATTGAATGTGGCAGTTGAGTATTAAAATTTGTCCTACTGAGTTCAGGTTGGACTTACAAGACAGATTTAACAACAGTGGCTCATAGAGGACCAGTTCTGTTTATCCCCCAAAATTCTAGTTTGTGGGTGTGGGAGTATAGAAGAAACCGCCAAAACTTACAAAATACATTAAATTATGAAGGTATTTAAAATCAATAGTTTCTTTCCTGTGGAAAATAATAATAAAGTAAACAAGTAAATCTGTGAGCTAATGCTCACTAGTGATACCCCCGCTCCCCAAACTAAGCCATGCATACAAGTTTAAATACTCTGTAAACAGGAAGTAGACTACGTAGGAACATAAACTCGGTATACACCATATGGGACTATAAGATAAAGCTGTATACAAAATATCAGACCTCTATCTCATGTAGTTGCTTGGGAAACTGTGACGGAAATTTTGCATTTATGTCTATTATGTGTTAAAACCTAAGTATTCGGTAAACAGGAAGTAGACTACGTAGGAATATAAAATCGGTATACACCATATGGGACTATAAGATAAAGCTGTATACAAAATATCAGACCTCTATCTCATGTAGTTGCTTGGGAAACTGTGACGGAAATTTTGCATTTATGTCTATTATGTGTTAAAACTTAAGTATTTGGTAAACAGGAAGTAGACTACGTAGGAACATAAAATCGGTATACACCATATGGGACTATAAGATAAAGCTGTATACAAAATATCAGACCTCTATCTCATGCAGTTGCTTGGGAAACTGTGACGAAAATTTTGCATTTATGTCTATTATGTGTTAAAACCTAAGTATTCGGTAAACAGGAAGTAGACTACGTAGGAACATAAAATCGGTATACACCATATGATAAAGCTGTATACAAAATATCAGATCTCTATTTCATGTAGTTGCTTAGAAAACTGTGACGGAAGTTTTGTTACGGACGGACGGACGGACGGACGAACGGACGGACAAGGGTAAAACAGTATACCCCCCTCTTCTTCGAAGCGGGGGTATAATAAGGAAATGGAGCAGTCGCCCACGACAGCAAATCCCCTCGCACATTATCGATATATTAGTCGAAAAGCAACATAAGTCTCTCAAGAGGAAAAAAACAAATATTACCGAAATGTGAATAACTGTAAATTTAGGTATGCTGTTGGTCACTTACCAAGATATATCTACTGACCAAATATCACCCCTCAACCACTTATGGCTGCTGAGATATGAACCTCAACTGGAACTTTAACCTGAATCGTTAAAGCAAAAAATGTTGGTCAAGGTGATCTAATTTCAGCATGGATATTGGTTGCTACCCAAGATGTATCCACTAAATATCATCCCCTTACCACTTAATAAATTGGTATATTACCGATAGTCGTCTCCTCTTCCTCAATTCGTTTGGTTCTTAGTAGAAACATGTCCTCGGGGTATTCAGTCCTCCATGACTCCACCATTGTAATAATAACAGCCTGTAAAAGAAAACCAATAAATGTTATCACAGAAGTGCTGTGTCTCGCCTTGGGGTCCCCCGGTGCATCTACATACCAAATATCAATTGCCTGGATTAAGTAGTTCATGTTCAACAGACCCAAGAAAAAACGGTTTCAATTGTGGACGTCGCCGGAATCGGCATAGCTATGTCTCGCTTTCCACGACTTTCGTCTCATTAGGTGGTGAAATAAAGAAGAAATAAAGAAAGAGTGTGTCCATGGGACACGGATGCCCCGCACATACCTTACATAAATATATATTCAGGTCTTTCATTAGGAAAAATGACAAGCTCTTCAAATTGGATTCTGATCATGATGTACCATCTTGGTAATAAGAGTCAAGTGGAAATTTCATAGATATTGATAATTTTCCTAAAACTTCTATTCTATTTTGAAAAGTTCAAACTTTGTTGTATAATAAACTCAGCATTAAGGTACCTGATCAACATTGGTATTCCCAAGTCTGAGGAGAGCAAAGGCCATTTGTTATTTTTATATCTTTAACCGATGGCCAGAATCTTTTATTTAATCTTGATGGTACAGCTTCTCCTGGATGATGATGATGGGTATTTATAGTCGCGACTAGGGGAAAGCCCCTCTGCGTCGACTATTAGACTCGCTATGTGCCATGGGTCGTCCAGCCCATGACACACCACCGCCAGTGTTAGCTGCTCCAGAGTATCCTTTGTTATCGCTGGAGCAGGGCCCGTCTTCCACCACGGGGAGGTACTGGTCGGAATTCTGGAAGACTGATAACTGGAAAACGCACCTGCTTTACACACACCTCCAACAGAAGCTCCATATGGAATGTGTTAGAAACTTGATGTTGACTAACTGTAGTGATTATGTAATTCTTTAATTCGGCATCAATGGGTTGAATAAGTGATGCATCCTGAAATACAAATAAATAATTCAATGGTATTGAAGAGGCTTCAAATTATTTTTGTATTATTAGGGCCCCGCATCAAAGATGCGGACGCCCTATAGTTTTCACTTTGTCCGTCTGTCCGTCCGTCCGTCCGTCAACAATTCTTGTGAACACTAAAACTCAAAAACTATTAACACCACAATTCTGAAACTTTGTACAGCTGCTAAGTAGCATGTCATGATTTGCATATTAAAATTTCGTGCAAATCGGTTAAATATTTTTGGAAAAAAACTTCATTTTTTATCTTAAATCCCAGATTTTGAGAATTGGACTTTGTGAACACGTAAACTCAAGAACTGTTAACAGTACAGTTCTGAAACTTTGCACAGCTGCTAAGTAGCATTTCATGACTTGCATATTAAAATTTTGTTCAAATCGGTTAAATATTTTTGGGAAAAACTTCATTTTATATCGAAAATCACAGATTTTGAGAATTGGACTTTGTGAACACTAAAACTCAAAAACTGTTAACAATACAGTTCTGAAACTTCGTACAGCTGCTAAGTAGCATGTCAAGATTTGCATATTACATTTTTGTGCAAATCTGTTAAATATTTTTGGAAAAAACTTTTTTTATCTAAAATCACAGATTTTGAGAATTGGACTTTGTGAACACTAAAACTCAACAACTGTTTACAGTACAGTTCTGAAACTTTGCACAGCTGCTAAGTAGCATGTCATGATTTGCATATTTAAATTTCGTGCAAATCTGTTTAATTATTTTTGAAAAAAATCAGATTTTGAGAATTGGATTTTTTTAACAATAAAACTCAAAGGCTATTAACAATACAGCTCTGAAGTTTCATACACATTCCATGGATCATGCCTTAGTGGTTATAATCATAGTAAATATAATTTTGAAAACGTTTTTTTTGCCGCGGGGTCCTTTCTGACTGTGTCAGTAATCTAGTATTATGTGGTACCCGCAGGGTTAAAAACGACCTGCGACCTGAGGGCCATTTATGGGCGACCTTAGCTACAATAATGTAGCTCCTTTGTCATCTTTGATTGGGCGGAGCTACATTGCGGTCCCATTACTCGTAACGGAGCAACGCCGAAAGTGAAATAACACCGGGCGCAATTCAATCCATTAGACGTCAAATTTGGTATTAAAACATCGCATACAGTATTTGAATGACGAATTCGGTTTGAATTTTCTAACAATCAGCACAGTTTAAAAAATTTTCGTGAAAATATAAATTTTTGAAGGATCTAGATCCTGAACTTTATAATGAAGTTCAGGATCAGAATTTTGAAAATGTTGGTTTTCTAACAAATTATTATTTACCTAAGACTTTTGACCAAAATTTGTATTATCTCAATGTTAATCAGAGTGTTATTGGTATTTTCGAACCATCTTTAAGCTTTGTTTGAATCGGAGAAAGAAATTCGATTTGCTCCATTACGAGTAATGGGACCGCATTGTAGCTCCGCCCAATCAAAGATGACATAGGAGCTACATTATTGTAGCTAGGGCGACCTACACTTCATAAAATCGACCTATGCCAAAAAACGACCTGCGACCTCCGCCAAAATATGCATTTTAAAAGCGACCTTGCGACCTCACGCCCCCTTTAAATACAAATGACAACAAAGTTCCAGACAATAAATTTTGCTACGCCTGACGCGCGTTTCGTCTATTCAAGACTCATCAGAGGCGCTCTACCAAAAATATTGAAAATGCCAAACACTGTATGAATATGAAGAGCATAAAACAGTATAACCAAAAATACCAAACTGGGGAACCAAATTATTACTAAGATATTCAACCTATGTCTGGGGTAGGAAGAACCTTAGGATTTAGACAATGCGACCTTGCGACCTGAGGGGGAACCCTGTGGGAGCCCCATATTATGAGGTAATCGGAAAGAAAGTCACAGGAAAAAAAGTCACAGGAAAAAAGGTCACAGTTTTGATAGGGAAAAAAGTCACAGGAAAAAAAGTCACAGGAAATAAAGTCACAATGTATTTTCAAGTCCATATTGAACTAAAAGTTATTATTTTTATGTTTAAACTATTCTTCTTTATCTTCTTTTTAATATACCCCACCACACGAAGTGGCAGGGTATTATGTTATACCCTCAGTTTTTTTTTGTGTCTGTCCGTCCGTCCCCCGTAGGTTTCCACCCAATAACTTGAAAACGCGTCAAAGGATTTGAATGATATTTTGCACAGCTGTTAAGTACAATAAAATGCAGGTCAAGTTCGATTTCCAGTATGATCCAAAAAATAGTTTTCGAGATAGGCCACTTTGAAAAATCAAATTTCATGAAATTTTGAGTTTCCGAAGAATCTCGGAGAAAAGTGCAAGAAATGAATAAAACTCATTTGATGTTATTGACCATAATGAAAATTACCAGTAATTTTACTTACAAATTACTCATTTCTATATAATGATATTAAAACATTTTTATCTATGTAGTTTTGTATTAAGTCTTGCTTACTTTCACTTTTTCAAAACTTTGAATAGTAATTTTTTTTCATTTAAGAGACAAACAGAAAATTCTAAATTGTTTGCTGGTGACTTTTGTAGTCTTGTTATTTTTATTTTTCATGTATTATTAATTTACATTTGTTTAATCATTCAAATATTATATGTATACATTGTGACTTTATTTCCTGTGACTTTTTTTCTTGTGACCTTTTTTCCTGTGACTTTTCTTCCGTGACTTTTTTCCGTGACTTTTTTTCCTACATTCTATTATGACTCCCCATTAACGTAATGGAATATAAGTGATGTTATAGCGCGGAGCTACAAAGCGGTCCCATAGCTCGTAACGGAGCAACGCCGAAAGCGAAATCACACCGGGCGCAATTCATTCTATTAGACATCAAATTTGGTTAGACCTATAACATTACCTACAATAATGTAGCTCCTTTGACATCTTTGATTAGGCGGAGCTACAATTCTGTCCCATTCCTTATAACGGAGCAACCACACCGGGCGCAATTCAATCCATTAGACGTCAAATTAGGTATTAAAATATCGCTTATAGTATTTTAATGAGGAATTGAGTTTAAATTTTCCGACTTTCAGCGCAGTTTGCTAGATTTTACTAAAAATATCCATTTTTGAAGGATCTTGATCCTGAACTTTATAATGAAGTTCAGGATCAGAATTTTGAAAATGTTGGATTTTTAACAAATTGTAACCTTATCCAAGCATCATCATGAGAAGGATAAGGTTCATTACATGAAGAAGCCTAAGGGCTTCGAGGGTTAATAGCTGAACCTTTACTTCAAGTCAAGGCCGCACGCCTATTTTCACAGTTGAGTGATTTTAATGGACAGTGGTATATAAACAGGTGCTCCACGTGTAAACAGCCTCTTTTTACAGTAAAGGGCATACATAAAGCATTTATTGATGATTAAAACAAAGACTGGGAGGGACTTCCATACCAAGTTATTATCAAAACAAAGGGAGTATATTTATCTGGATATTTCTATTTCATGTCTGTATGCTTCGGTGAGGTTAGTCATTATTGCATGCCTAATAGTATTGCTAATATTTTCGTCATTTGATATATTTTACCCGGAATAGATGTAGTATGCGATTTTCTATTTGATGCATGTAGTATGCAAGTTGTGCACGCGTATAGTAAATATGAAACTTATCTTTCTGAGTAAAATGCTTCGCTTAGCCAGTTAAAAGATATCTTTGCCTATTTTTGTATATAAATAAGAATTGGGTTAAAATCCACTAAATAGGCCAAATATAAAAATAGCACCGAACACGTCGAAGTGCAACTATCCATGTCCAAGCATAAAAACAGCTCCGAAGACGTCTTATGTTATAAGACTACAAATTTGGTATTAAATTATCGCTTTTGTATTTTAATGACGAATTTACTTTTAATTTTCCGACTTTTGTTAAAATATCGGTTTTTGAAGTAGATTGATCCTGAACTTTATAATGAAATTCAGGGTCAGAATTTTGAAAATGTTGGTTTTCTTACAAATTATTAGTTCCCTATGATTTTCGACCAAAATATTTAATGACTCGATATAAATAAGATTAAAGTGTTATTAGTCATTACAAACCATCTTGAAGCTTTGATTGAGTTGGAGTAAGAAAGTCGATTTGTTCCATTACGAGTAATGGGACCGCATTGTAGAAAAATGTCAAAGGAGCAACATTGTTGTAGCTACATTGATCCTGAACTTAATAATGAAACAAATTAATAGTTACCTATTATTTTCGACCACATTTTTTTTATTAACCCAATCTTATTCAGAGTGTGACTAGTCTTGAAGTTTTGTTTGAATTCGATTTGCACAAAGGAGCTATGAGCGACCTTGCTACAATAATCTAGCTTCTTAGACATCTTTGATGGAAACTTTTCTACAATTAAATAGTGTCCTAAGCCTAAGGTAAACATTTCTCCGAATAGAACTTAGGTCGGATAGTACGCCACCTTTAAATGCTCTGACTGATGGGTATTTATAGTCGCGACTAGGGGAAAGCCCCTCTGCGTCGACTTATACCTCTACAGGTATAGACTCGCTATGTGCCATGGGTCGTCCAGCCCATGACACACCACCGCCAGTGTTAGCTGCTCCAGAGTATCCTTTGTTATCGCTGGAACAGTGCCCGTCTTGCACCACGGGCAGGTACTGGTCGGAATTTGCAAGACTTTAAAATGCTCACGATCGATGATTATGACGTATATTCTTTTGGTGACACATTCTATATACTTAACGATGTTCATATCAAACACAATCAAAATTCCGTTATTACCTTGGCTTTCCAAGTTGATCTAAATCTTCAAATGCAGGTAAATATTACCGTTTCAACTTTGAGTTGTCAAAAGAAAGTGCATTTTGTCTCCCTTTCAAGCTTTCTCCGCCTAAATCAAAGATGTCAAAGGAGCTACATTATTGTAGCTACTTTTAATCCAGCGCATAAAATCTGGTAAGGGATCTTTTTCAAATCTAACTACAGTGGAAGCTGGGTTACTTGTCTATATTGTAGCTTGATAATCTGATAGCCAAGAAGTTCTTCTGTCATCCGAAAAAAGAGTTGCAAAGTTGATTATAATCATCTATATATTTGCCTTCAAAACTTTCTTGAAGGTGCCAGGTGTTGCTTATATCACCAAGTAGATATGATGGGTTTGGACTGTACTCAATGATACAATCATCCTTGCCTTGCTCTGATAATTTCAAGAAACTTCTTAGGGTGTCTTCATCATCAAACTCAAAGTTATCTTTCACTCCACGAAAACAGAAAAAAATCATTTTTACTTTGCTTGTTTTCAACAGGATATTATTTCATTTGCCATAAGCTCCGTGTTTTGAAAATGCTCTGAACTTCCTGGTTTGGCATGTAAAGAATATCTCTTTACTTTTTAAAGGACCATGACGACTTAGAACATAGTTTTCTGGTGCATGTGGCCGTTCAGCTGGATTATCGTTGGAATTTATTTTTTTTTCGAATGAAATCTGAGAAAACTTTAAATAGTCGTAGAAAATTTACCAGGCGGTTTAATAACATTCGAACAAGACAGCCTGCTGGAGCTTCTGAAGGTCCATTATCGACTATGAATATCCAATTTTTTCTTCAGATTGCCAGTAGAGCTGTCTCTGAAGAAAGAGTCAAATTCAGGTATTGACAAAAGAAAGAAAAGTTAATTAAAGCTACGGAAAACAATCTCAGGTTCAAAAAAGGACAAAATTATAAGGGTTACAGGTTGACCAGTTCTGGTTTCAGATAATTGTCTGATTCTACCACAGTATTACTAGAAACTGTTTCCAAAAGTAAATGGGTGTGCATGCATTCGTTCTAGATTGGTCAAATTGATGGTCAAGCCCTGCAACATCCCACCAACTTTTACCCATGCTTTGAACTGGGTCAATATCAGAGCAAACAATCCCTTTGGCATCTTTGGCGTCTACAAAGTAATTAGTTTTGTCCGATGCTGCTTTTTCGAGATGAAAATTAACAAGTGACCGACAATAGTGTGCATTTATCCTATCCTCAATCATGCCAATTCTTGGAAGTTTTTTGAATGAAATATTCGCATTTATATTTTGTTCGAAATGATGACGTTCTGCCTGCTCTGATTTTTACGAAAATTTTGTGTATAGGTGTAACATGTTGACAATGCAATATTTGGAATTTTGTCTGAAGATGCTGCTAATAAAATTTCTCTGGCCTTGTGCATAGTTAAAGCAATATTTGGGTCTTTTTATCGAGTTTCTGTGGTAAGTCTTGGGTGTATCTTCGCCCCCTTTCCAAAGGCTAATTCAAGTACCTCAGATATTTGAGGGAACATGTCAATGATCTTCTGCCTCCCAGCACCTTTTGCTCTCATTTTGAAGGCTTTCCCTTTTGCTTTTGAAATTAATCTTTGGTGTAATAAATGTTGTTGATGATTTGGCATGTCATTGCGCACTGGAAGACAGTTTTTCTTTAGATCTTTGTACTGCCCAATTTTCGATGGTATTTCATCTCTAGATCTCTGTAAAGTGGCTTTGTGTTTTGTCCCAGGCAGACGACTAACAACATTGACTGAATACAAATTCACAAGAATGGATCTTATAATAGCTTTATCAAGTTCTGTATCGGTGAAATCTAGATAGTCTTGTATGTTGTGCAATGAGTCTTCGAGATTCTGGTTATCTGCTTCTCTCAAGTTCTTGTTACCGGGTATTTGATATGGTGTTGACAAAATTTTGAATGTTTCCACTTCGATGTTCCATAATGTAGTCAGTTCCATTTAAGTATATTTGCATCACTGGGAGACTTTTAGATAAGATTTCAAGGAGTTCAATTGAAAGTTTCTGTTTTTTTTCTGTGTTGAATGAACCTTTGTAAATAATTTTAGAGTCATGGTAAACACTACACAATGTCTGAGTCTTCACTAAGAAATTTATGAAAATTAAATATTTCTACAATCAATGATCATTTGCTACAGTATATTTACATTATTAGATGTATCTGAATATTTGACCCATTCTCCAGCATGAACAAGGCCATTCTGGTGACAAGCCACAGCTTTTCCTCTTCTGAGCTGATACTGTCTCAGGTCCTGGTCACATCTATTTAATTCCACTAGGGCTTGGAGGATAACATCCTCATCACAGGATTCAGTAATAACATTTCCTGTGGCTGACCTCTGCATCAAAGAAACTTTCCCCGATGATCTTTTGGTAGTGTCCTGTATTCCTAAATATTTTTTTAATGGAACTACGTTCTCCCACCTTTATAACATTGGGTGATGACTGTTTCCTAAAAAGGGAGGATAATGACTGAATTATAGAAAATTAAAAAAAAACTGTCAGTCAAAAAAGTACAGATTCTATTAAACAGGAAGAAGGTGAGTTGAAAACCTCAAATTAAATTTGGGACCCGATCATGCTGATAATGCATACCACACATCATGAGGCTATAATAATTAAGTAATATAAGATAATTAAAGTGATGTTTTTTTTCAAACTTTAATAATTTCGGGTATGCCAAAAATAAACTTCCTGCATACCAACTAATTTATTTTTTCAACATTTTTGGTATGATGTAGAAAACTTCAGGTACCTGCATTTTTCTATTACTATAGTTTAATGTCTTTTATTGCAAGTACAAAATGTACTTCCTACTTAGTCATGTTAGCGACTTCAGATATTTGTTAAATATTATTAATTGGTAACAAGATTTCCCAAAAACATTTACATTGTGGGTACAGATAATTCATTTCAAATTGAGTTCATGTTGCTGATTATGGTTTAGTTGTAATATGTGTTTTGTTGTGATGAAATTAAATCTACCAATTTTGTCTTTTTGGATTTACAACATTTGATTGCCGCATTGGTACATGCACCTTTGCTTCGGTAATAAAGTTACAGCTGTAAATATTATGATTTATCATACATTTAGCTTTGATACCTTTAAATTTGTACGTGTGTAACAGCCGTAAATTTACAAGCCATATCTTGACAAGGGACTTTTTTTGCCATATCAAGCCCTGGCGTGCACAAAGTGGGCAAATATGGCCATATCAAGACCTCGCGTGCACAAAAGTGGGCTAAAATGCCATATCAAGGTCTAGAGCCTCACTTTGAAATTTGACGTCACAGTATATTTCTATCTTTATTTTGTTTGCTGAAAATGTATGATAAAAAGTTTATGACACAGGGTTTTCCATATCAGGTCCCATATCATTCCTCGACCCATATTAGGTCTCGGAATGATATGGGACTTGATATGGAAAACCCTGTGTAATAATCTATATTTATTCCAGTTATGATTCAGAGAATTCTCATAATTAAACTCCAAGTAAATAGTAAAAACTGGTAAAGACTGTCTCTATAAAATCCCAAGTATATCTATGAATATGGAAAATGATTGCAAACACTCCAATCTTACCAAGTCTTGTTATCTTTAACATATCCACCAGATATAACATGAAGACAAAGAAAACCCTTGGCAAACTTCATGCTTGTATCACGACTCCTTGCCTTTTGATTCTGTTTAAAAATCATATCCCTAACTCTGCCATGATTGCTTTCGAACTGGTCTTCTTCAAAATATCTTGGAGGCCCATGTCTTTCAATATCTTCCACCTATATAAAAATTAATTTCATTTGGTTATTCATAAAAGTTTTATTTGATATGTGTCTTAAAATATTTTAAAACAGGTAAAGATACTTTAAGAACCGATAGATATTAAAAATGTACTGGTATTTTACACTGTCATGATGATTGTGGACATAAATCATGCTCTGAAGGGGTTTATTTAAGTAATATATTTATTAAGCTTTATTTTTTCAAATATTTTTGGCATTTGGTGTGTTTTTCTTGGAATAAATTCTGTATTGATTTTTTTCGTTCAATTAGAACAAGATTAATGTCCATAAGACATAATACCCCATCTCGCAATTGATGAAGAACAGAGCTGTGACCCATGCAATGCTCACTAGGGATACACTCACTTTCGCAACTACTACTAGTATATGCAATGTGTGCAAACAATAAGGAAATGTTTGATGGATTCAAAAATGTATCCCAGAATACATCATGTCCATATCTAGCTTGTTACCAAATATCAGCAACCTAGGAGTAATAGTTGCTGAATCCAACCATGCATCATGTCCATATAAAGACTGTCATCAAATAATATCAAACTAGAATAGTTAATGAGTTATGAGTAAAAAGAAAATGAGCCAGAATGCAGGTAAAACAGTATATCCACCTCTTCTTCAAAGAGGGGGTATTAATATTGTATAAATTAAGGATAACTTTCCTATTCATACTTCAAAGCTATCTAGGTGAGTTTCATTCATAATCACTTACAATATGCAAAAGAAGATTGACGTTCAATTTTTTCTTGAATTCTGGCAGTATCCAATAAATCAACTGGTGGAATGTTTTGATATCCTCCCTTAAATCATCAATGCTTTTCTCAGAAAAGCTCGTCTGTAGAAGACTTCTCTAAATCTACAAATAGTTAATTTGTTAAGTAACAAGCATTTTGATTGGTTGAAATCAACACCAGCATCACTCTGTTACTTATGAAACCGAAATCACTGTTAAACATTTTTGCATCTGTTTATTTAGTAAAACATATATGATTACCAACAATGAGCCCTTAATAATTAAAACAGATATTTATTCTCATTAATTTTTGGTTAATTTATAGTATTTTTTAAAAATTTTAAATACACTACAATGATCATGAAATGCTAAATGAGAAATCCGTTCCAAAATTGTATTATTGCAATTCTTGATTGTTTAAATAAAATGAAGAATACCAGAACAAAAATTATTGTAATTATATCTTTTGACAGGAAAAGTTTTAAGTCATGCAAAATAGAGATAAAGTAGATATACAGCAAGTAAAAATATTATAATGAAAAATACCCCATCAAATCTTTATATGTAAATCAATATACCATATTGAAAAATATAACTGCAGATTGCAAAATTTAAAATGTTTTACCATGTAATTGTACATCTGAAATTTATTATCTTCTATCCTGTAAAAATTAGTTCTACATAACGAGTCTCAAATCAGTCAAATCAGTATGATATACATGGTGATAATGTTTCATTGTTCAATTAATTCAGTTAATTCAGAATTCTGAATTTGGAAGATGTTGAACTAGCTGTTCGGAATGCTGAAGTACCTCGCCAACAAACACCTTATGACTGTGGTGCATTTGTTGCATCATATATGACATGTCTATTTGAGGTAAGGTTTTAAAATTACAAATACCAAAAAAAAAAAAAACAGTGCATTCATACTATTTTCATACTATTAAAACCTAACAACCAAAAAAGTTTATATATATATATACATATATCCAAGAATAAAAGACAAAACAGGGCAAAAACATGCTAAAGAAATTGAAGATAATGGTTTTTACTTGGTAAAGGCATTTTAAAAGAAATGGTGGGTAAACCAGGTTTTATGGCGCCAAATCTCCCTCATCCATTGCTATGGTCTGGAAACACAAAACACAACACGATTGAAAGACATAAAGAGGAATAAACATACCAAATATGAAGCAAGGAATATTCAAAGTTTGATAAAGGTTACCTTACCGGAACTCATGTTATTAATATTATTGATTCGATCATAGATATTGTATTTTTCCAGGTATTTCAAGCAACAGACAGGCCAACTACAAAGTTAGTGGAATGGGATTCATTTTAAAAATCATTAATTTATTTTAAAACAAGAGGCTCCCAGGAGCCTGAATCGCTCACCTGGTCTTGATGTTGACCCTATACTTTTGTAGAGGTAAATGAGCTGAACATTTAAGCAAGCAACAGCTTTTCTCTACCTGCAATAGTTTTCATTCTATAGGCCAAAAACACCATTTTTCACCTATAAGGAGTCATCTGACAACTTCGACCCTATGGAGACTTTTGTAGAGCTAAATGAGATGAACATTTAAGCAAGCAACAGCTAATCTCTATCTGCAATAGTTTTCATTCTGTAGGCCAAAAACATGAAAAATCGCTTTTTTCAGAGGCCATAACCCCTGTAAGGGGTCACCTGACAACTTTGACCCTATGGAGAATTTTGTAGAGCTAAATGAGCTGAACATTTAAGCAAGCAACAGCTAATCTCTATCTGCAATAGTTTTCATTCTGTAGGCCAAAAACATGAAAAATGGCTATTTTTCAGGGGCCGTAACCCCTATAAAGGGTCATCTGACAACTTCGACCCTATGGAAAATTTTGTAGAGCTAAATGAGCTGAACATTTTAGCAAGCAACAGCTAATCTCTATCTGCAATAGTTTTCATTTTGTAGGACAAAAACATGAAAAATCGCTATTTTTCAGAGGCTGCAACCCCTATAAGGGGTCATCTGACAACTTCGACCCTATGGAAAATTTTGTAGAGCTAAATGAGCTGAACATTTATGCAAGCAACAGCTAATCTCTATCTGCAACAGTTTTTATTCTGTAGGCCAAAAACATGAAAAAACACTATTTTTCAGGGGCTGTAACCCCTATAAGGGGTCATCTGACAACTTCGACCCTATGGAGAATTTTGTAGAGCTAAATCAGCTGAACATTTAAGCAAGCAACAGCTAATCTCTATCTGCAATAGTTTTCATTTTGTAGGACAAAAACATGAAAAATCGCTATTTTTCAGGGGCCGTAATCCCTATAAGGCGTCATCTGACAACTTTGACCCTATGGAGAATTTTGTAAAGCTAAATGAGCTAAACATTTAAGCAAGCAACAGCTAATCTCTATCTGCAATAGTTTTCATTCTGTAGGCCAAAAACATGAAAAATCGCTATTTTTCAGGGGCCGTAACCCCTATAAGGGGTCATCTGACAACTTCGACCCTATGGAAAATTTTGTAGAGCTAAATGAGCTGAACATTTATGCAAGCAACAGCTAATCTCTATCTGCAATAGTTTTCATTATGTAGACCAAAAACATGAAAAAATGCTATTTTTCACCTTCAAGGGGCCGTAACCCCTATAAGGGGTCATCTGACAACTTTGACCAAATGGAGACTTTGGTAGAAGTAGTATAATGGGACTATGGCCCCCAGACCCCAAAAGGCTGGGACTACGACCCCCAGGCCTCCAAAGGCTGGTTCTAGGACCCCCAAGTCTCCAAAGGCTGGCTCTACGACCCCCAGGCCTCCAAAGGATGACTCTACGACCCCCAAGCCTCCAATTGATGACTCTAAGACCCCCAAATTCTAATGGGGCGGGAAATTCCATAATGACATCAAAAGGATCCTCAATCGCTCAGGAATGTGCAATCCCATTATTGTTTTATGGACATCAAAAGGCCTGTTTTCACATAAATCATCAAAGAAGATGGGTTTGTTTTTCTCACGCAAATCATCAAAGGAAGATGCGTTTTTACATCCACTTCCTCTATAATAGACGGGTAATACATCAAAAGATAATCATCTTCAAAGAAATATGAACGAGGAAATTTGTAATTCCCACGCCCAATATAGCCTTGTTTTGGGGAATGGATATAAAACCCAGACCCCAAAAGGCTGGGACTACGACCCCCAGGCCTCCAAAGGCTGGCTCTACGACCCCCATGCCTCCAAAGGATGACTCTACGACCCCCAAGCCTCCATATGATGACTCTTTGTCCCCCAGACTCCAATATGATGACAATGACCTCAGACCTTCATATGATGACTCTTTACCTCAAGGTCCAGATATAATGACTCTATGACCCCCTAGACTGCAATATTATGATTCCATCCCTTAATCTCTATCATTCTCAAACTGTAACAGGTGAGAAACACCTTCAAAAGATCTTTTCAAACCCTTTCAGGAAATATTTTATAAATGCCAAAGTTATAGAAATGTCCAACATTCTTTAAAAGGAAATGAAAAAGGTAAGGGGAAAAAAATATTTTAAAAATATAAGTTTGACCTCCAATCCTTTCACTAAATGATATGTGTTAACATGTTTGTATGCCTATTTGCAGGTTCACTTTGATGAAGGGGTGCCAAAGACCCATCTGATGATAGCTTTGTATCATGCCTACCGAGAAGCAAGGAAAGGTTGTTGGATGCAATACGCAATTGATAATCACCGGTTTAAACGGCGTATAGAAACGATAAGCATAGTATTATCACCTATCTTATCAAGGGAGCACAGAGAATTATCTTACAAACGACTTTTTAAAGATGACAGTATTTAATCCCACAATAAAAATTATGACCCCCCTCCCCAAATTGTACGACTTTAAAGGATATTTTAAAAGTTTATGACCCCCAAATTTCATGACCTTTCAGGATATTCAAAAATTCCCACGCCCACAAAGGCACAAATTTTATGACCCCCATATTGTCTGACCTTTTAAGATATTTAAGAAGAAAATTTCCACTAAATTTTAGTAGAAATTCAACAGTCAACCTTTTGAATTTTATCACTTCTATTACAACACGTCTACTGTAAAGATGCAACAAGAACACAGAGACATCCTTCGTCGTAATTACGTGACGTTAATTAAAGAAACGCCAGTCGAAGTTGTTGTAGATCATTTATACCAGAACGGGACATTAACAGATGAATTGAGGGAAGACATTCTACAGAACAACAATTCATATTCAAAAGTAAGACAACTGATTTCTACACTCCATAGAAGAGGAAATAAAGCCTTTGGAAATTTTTGTTTAGCACTGAAAGCTGCGGGAAAAGCTTCTTTGGTTAATTTGTTAGACCCTGAAATGGAAACCAAGACTTCAAAAAATCTCTGTATGTTACCAGTTGGAGGTGACATATTCGTAGTTGCTTGTGAGTGGCGTGATACAATCTCCATTCATATTCGTAAATATGAAAAGAATTCTTCCGATTGCTATATTCCAACTAAGAAAGGAATCACCCTATCCATGATCCAGTGGTCATTGTTAGAAATGTATGCCAAAGAGATAGATGAGGCCATTGGAAAAATAATTGATGATGAAAATGGTTTATCTGAAACGACATCGCACTTAGGAAAAGGAGTTTATGTAACTGTCAATAAATTGTATCCAACTGTTGACGTAAGACGACGCTGGAAAATACCAGACACCGGTGCTGTAGTTCCGACTAAAAAAGGTATATCACTGACATACGATAAATGGGAAGCTTTAAAGGAGACTTTTTCTGAAGTTAGACAATCAGTTCCAGATTTAGAGAAGTGCGTTCCATGTATTTACGACGATGATCACCAGAATCAAGAAGGAATGATGAGATGTACATTCTGTAACCCATTTGGTGATCTGCTCTAAACAATTTTCGTATAAAAAGAGGTGACTATTGAGTTTATTTGTCAGTGTATAACTATTTTATTTGAAGATGGTAGCAGAAACAATAACGTGTGAAACTGTCATGTTAGAGCGAGACCCTCAGTTGGCACTTACAACAGGAAGTGAATTCCACACGCAAACCAGTATTGTCTCGTCAATTTATGAAAATTATGCAGCTCATGCTCCATTATTCAAATGGATAGGAGTGTTGACACTACTTGTTTTGACATCAGCAAGTGTTGCATTGACTAGTGAAATGAACAGGAGTGAAAAAATGCATCAAACAGACTGCATCAATTTAATACCACATTATCAGAACACGAACAACACAATTTGTGATTATAATAAACAGTTTGATTTACCCGACCAGTATTCGGTGGCAGTGTGTTTATTTGAAAAACATGTCAAGATTGCTATTCAACATTCGACATTCAAGGAAAAACGAAATGGTATAACTCTAAATAAAAGGCAATGGACCAACCTCCTGAGACTACAGAAGAAAATAAACCGTGCTATATCAAAAGCTGACAATTCAATGATATCATAACATACAATGTCTATGGACAGTTACTGTGTTTTGTATTAAGCTTGTATTTTATTTTGTAAATATAATATACGTATACCATATTTACTGTGTCCTGGATTATATAGAAACCACACACACACACACACACACACACACACACACACACACACACACACCCACACACACAATCTGATCAAGTTCCAAAATTATATTCAATGACATTTAAATGTAAGATTTTTCTAAACCTTTCTTAGTCAACATGAATCCTTCAAACTATGAGGACTATCTACAATCAATCTGGCACGACCCCAAACATCCTGCATCGTTTACCGGCTCGGACAAATTATACCAAATAGTCAAAAAAGAGGGAAAATTTAAAATTGGGAGGTACAAAATAAAACAATGGTTACAAGACCAGGATTCGCATAGTGTATCAAGAAATATAGTTCGGAAGTTTAAAAGGAACAGATATATTGTGAACACAATTGACAGTTTATGGGAAATAGATCTCGCACAATTAGACAATATTCAGAGTGAGAATACAGGCTTTAGATTTTTGTTGTTTGTTATCGATGTCTTTTCCAAATACTTATGGATAGAACCATTGAAAGACAAGACACACACAAGTGTTCTAAAAGCTTTAAAGAAGATTTTAAATGGTAAACGAAAACCTGTTTCTATTCGTTCAGACTTGGGCAAAGAGTTTGTCAACAAGTATGTGCGTGACTATTTAGCAAAGAATGGGATTCACACTTACTACTCTCAGAATGAGACCAAGTCAGCTGTGGTTGAAAGAAGTATAAGAACAATTAAAAACGTTATGTACACATATTTCAGACATAAACAAACGTACAAGTACACGGATGTTCTGCAAGATATGGTTAAAAGTTTCAACAAACGGCCCCATCGTTCACTGGGGAGTTACGCGCCCGTTCAAGTAAACAAAGAAAATGCAGACGAAGTCAGACTGAGTGCGTATCTGAAAAGAAATCCTATCAAAAAGGAATCTAAGAAAATTAAAATAAAAAAATCTTTGCTCAAACAACCAAAAACAAAGCCAAAGAAATTCAGATTTAAGCTAAACGATCTTGTAAGGATCACATACAAGCGTCATCCTTTCCAACGTGGGTATCAACAAAAATGGACCGAAGAGTTATTCAAGATACGAAGACGATATATGAGGGATAGCCTTCCCGTATATTTACTGAAAGATTTGATGAATGAAGATATTCAGGGTTCGTTCTATCAACCTGAGCTACAAAAAGTAAGAAAGGACGAGAAAAACACGATGTGGAAAATAGAGAAAATTATCAACAAAAGAAAGAAAAATGGAGTACAGCAGGGTTTAGTTCGCTGGTTAGGGTATCCTAAAAAGTTTGATTCTTGGGTACCCCTTTCAGACATTCAGAATGAATAAATTGAATTGACATCGTAAACTATCATCATAAGATACCAAGATGAGTGTGCGTATGGTCCTAAGGTCAACCGACTGCATTTCCATGTTCGAAAACAATGTACCCAACAACTTCACCGTGCAACTCAACAAAGAAGTAGATCTTGAGGGATATTGGGTTGTGGCTTTAACAGAAATAACTATTGTATATCAGACGTCTTCGAGGATGAGTGGTGATATTTACATTTTTTCAAACATTTGTGTCGACAGCTTTGTTGGAGCGTCAGAAAAACCACTTCTTCGAAAAGTTCACATTGGTAAAGATGGGACTGAAGGATTCGCAAAGAATAAAAAGAAATACTTCACGTCAACTTTGATATTTGACACACCTTATTATATCCCCGTGCGGTCGGGTTTATTGAATCAGATCAACATCTATATAAATGATGCCTTTGGGAATGCAAGCTCATTTACCAACGAAGAGACGTGTGTAACACTTCATCTAAAAAAATACCCTTTTCTGCAGTAATGACAAATACACCTTATGTGAGCAATGTACTGGCATGGGAGGATGCATTAAAAAAGCAAGACAGAGGAAACGATCACAGAAGGGAGGTGGATTGAGTCGTCGTTTTAAAAAACGTCGTTTTGTATTTCCAAGTTCTAAACTTTCAAATAAAGAAGTAAAGATTCAACAAGTGGCGCCAACTGTCGCAGTTGCAAACCGTGCAGAATCTGACTTGCAACAACAAAAGGAAGATAGAATTCCATACGTTAAACCTACCAGGAGCCCGAAAAGCAGATCTGCCAGTATAAAAACAAAAAAGCATAAGAAAAAATCCATTCAATCAAAAGCATCCAAAGGACAAAGACCAAAGGCTTTTAGCGTTAACCGGAAACCGAAAAAGAGCAGCAGAAAACTCAGAGTGGATCTCTTTCCAGGGTCAACCATTTTTAACAGGAAAAAGTAGAATTGAAATGTCTTACTTAAATGATGAAAACAAGGACATTAGCATTCCTATGGAGCTGGATTTGTTTGATGAACCCAAAAATCAGGTGGCAATAGACAGGATATATTATGCTGAGACGCGACCTCTTTCAAACTTTTCTTCACCGGATGTTTCCACTGTAGAGTTTTGTATCCCTGGACAAGGACCAGAATACCTAGATCTCAGAAGAAGTAGATTGTATGTTCGTGCACAACTCTTAAAAGGTGACGGATCTGCCTTTGATGATAAAGATACCTCAAGCATTGTAAATTTACCTCTACAATCCATGTGGTCTCAAATTGATGTATACATGAATAATAAACTTGTTTCCGCCAATACATCCAACTACCCCTGGAAAGCTTATATCAAGACGATACTCAACAGTGGTGTAGATGAACAGAAATCACAACTTCAATCACAACTGTTTATGAAGGATTCAGGAAATCTGTCAGCTACCGATGGGAAGGGTGGAGAAAACACCGGATTAGTTTTAAGGCGGGATTATATGAAAAACAGCAGGGAGTTTGAAATGGAAGGCCCGCTGTTAGAAGACGTATTTTTGCTGGATCACCACTTAATTCAAGGCGTGAACATCTCTATAAAACTTTATCGAAATACCACCCAATTTTTCACCATATCGGGAGAGGAAAATGCCTCATACCAGTTGAAGATAAAAGAATGTGTGTTTAAGGCCTGTAAAATAAAGGTGGATCCAGGCCTGTTAGTCAACCACATGAAACAGATAGAGACAAGACCTGCTCGTTACTATTTTCAGAAGACTGAAGTAAAACGAAACACTATCAACAAGGGATCAAGTGAATTTATCTGGGATAATATTTACACTCTTCGTCCAAACATTTTGGTAGTTGGTTTGATTTCTCAGGAAATCGGAAACGGCACTTATGGTTCTAACCCTTTCAATTTTACTCATTGCGATGCCACTGACGTGGGATTGTATTTAAACGGTGAAAGTGTACCTGGTAGACCATTGAAGTTAGACTTTGGAGAAAACGGACAGTTTACCTCTGCATATACGAATTTATTTGAAGCCTGTGAAAAGCTCAGCAGAGACTCGGGATTGACCATTTCCCGGAAGGATTTCGCTAATGGTTACACACTGTATGCTTTTATCCTATCTCCGAATGGATTGGCTGTCTGCGACTATATAAACTTGGTTCAGCACGGAAACCTGAGACTAGAAATGAAATTCAGCAAAGGTCTCCCAACTGCCACCACTTGCATTGCTTTTGGAGCATTCGATTCTTATCTGGAAATAGACCATTCACGCAACGTTCGATACGTTCAACCATGAATGGATACGAGCTAGAGTGTGCCATCGAATCGAATCTTTGTACTTTTAAATCATTCTCAGGAATCTATTCTAGAAATAATCTACCTAACCATTCGATAAAATATCCAAGTGTCCTCATTGTAAATACTGATACAGACGATGGGCCTGGTGAACACTGGGTAGCTATAGTGCTGAAGAGTAAAACCCATGGTTTATTTTTTGACAGTTTCGGAAAACACCTGCCTATTATGGAGAGGAGATGTACAGATTTTTAGATACCAACGTAAAACATTTCACACACATGACTTGTCAGGTCCAGTCAAACACCTCTCGACTTTGTGGATATTTTGTGTTAACTTTTGTTATGCTTTCTGTATGTTTAGAATGTTCTTTAAATTCTATTGTGCAGTTTTTTGATACAAATTTAATGATTAACGATCGTATTGTAACAAATTTTGTAAATACATATTACAATTTGTGTGATTAAACTATGGGTATAAAGTAATAAAACTATTTTAATCATTTAGTTGTTGTTATAACGTCAAGATGAACACATCTTCCACAGTAGTACCCTTTCCTAGCCCATGCACTGTGATGATATCGGGAGCCACACAGAGTGGAAAAACAACTTTCGTAATGAATTTACTTCAACACTCTTCAATAATGTTCAAAATTCCACCAGAGAAAATGGTGTATTGTTATACAGCATTCCAGCCTGCATTAGAAAAAGCTGAACAAGAACTATCAAATTTTACATTACATGAGGGTTTACCTAGTCGACAGGACATAATGGATTGGACTTCTCCTGGAACTCATACACTCATAGTTTTAGATGACATGATGAGATTAATTGGAAAAAGTGAAGAATCATTAGATCTTTTCACAGTCCTTTCACACCACCGTACCTGTTCGATTTTATACATTTCACACAACCTTTACGACAGATCTCCCTACTTTAGATCGATAAGTTTGAATGTTCATATTTTTGTTCTAATGGCAAATAACAGGGACAAAAAACAGCTTCTTGCTTTTGCAAGTCAGGTCTTTCCAGGCCAGGGAAAATATTTCATGGACGCTTACGATAAAGCTTTAAGCCGTACACAGCTTGGTGGTTATCTTTTATGCGATCTATCGCCCTATACAGATAAGAAATATCGTCTTCGAACATCGATATTTCCCAATGATGACGTCACGATTGTGTACGCTCCAAAGTAATAAAAGGAGGAGATCAATGAAAGGTCTTTCATAGTTGATTATGACGTCGAGGATTACGACACAGAGTGCATTTTTAAAATACTTGTATGCTGCCGAGCCACGTCAACGTAAAGTATTGATTCAGTCTGCCTCCAACAATCAAATTGACGTTTTGTCAGAAATTGCATTAAACGTATATAGAGGAGTGTTGGAATTAACCAGTCATCAAATAAGAAGGTTGCGCCCATACGAGTTCAACATCCGTGCTTTGGCTTCTAGAACAGTGGCACATAAAAGGAAAAAGAACATACTGATAAAAAACCACATACTTGTGTCACTTCTGATCAAACCAATTTTGAACCTTTTGGACGAACAATAATGGCTCAAGAACTTGTGTTGATATCGAAAGAACGTTACGAGCGTTTTGTTCAACAAATAAAAACGATTGAGAATCTTGAGGATAAATCCACCAACACCGATCAGACTGAACAACCACAAAAGGTATCAAAACATGAACTATTAACTCAAAGTACCACAGTCAAAAAACGGAAAACTCCAGCAAGTCAGACGGGAGGTTTATTCGTAATTCGAAATGGAAAACGTGACGTCTTGCCCGGCATGGAAAATAAGTTACATGGTTCTTGGATAAAATATTAACATTTAATAGAGTACAAATTTTATTTAGATGTAATTTGTTTTATGTACAAGGTAATAATAATAAAAAACATATAATTTGCATTATTGTTCTTGTCATTTATCAATATCCATACGGTACGGTGTCAAAATTGTCTAGAACGACACGCTTGTCATAGTTAAAAGTGTATTTCTTTTCCTCCATTCTGCTGTAAATTTTTCTCTGGTGAGGTAGACGACAAATTTTATTTGGATTCGTCAATGTTCTAGTTGTAGACATGTCACTCGTAATCATGTCTTTGACAGCCTGAAAGTTAATTATATTCGAATTTTTATAATTCAAGGTAAAACCTTTAACTTTACACGTTTCAGAAGATGCCAGTGTCCTATATGCATAATTCTTTGGTCCGCCTGACACAAACTCTGTGATATATCCTTCGTCGGGTGGAATTTCGGATGTTAGCTCACCCAAGTAATTCCCTAGAGAGGGCTCCGGTTCATTGTCACGACTAACATATATACAGCTATCTGTATCTGTATAGATGACTCGATCACCTAACATGTCCAATATGTCATACAGTTTTAACCGAGCCCACATTGTGGTGAATATAGCAATGAAAATGTTGGTTTTAACATCAACTGGCGGAAAGGCTGTATTTTGTGTCCAAACCAATTGAACTGTATCTTCAGAGATGATGTGGAAATTTTCTACTACTTTAGTAGGATCCGAGAGTGTCTGAAAGAACTTTTCAACTTCCGTGTCGTGAAAAAAACTATGTTTTTTTCAAAATGAGTCGTTGTCCAAACTTTCCCCAGAAGCTGTTCAGACACAACTTAGCAATACTACGCAAACCATGGTTAGGTTTTATATTGTAGTACTGAAGGTCGATTCCCTCGTTTTCTTTGTAAAGCTGAATATAGATTCCCCCGTGCGGGAACCGGGTGTGAAAAGAATAGTCCCGCAGCTGCCCGTAAAGCTTGTCGTAAGAAGCGACTAAACGGGTCAACATGTTTGCCGTGTGTTGCGACCTGTGTCGGGGGAGGACGGGATCCTGGTCCACGTATGTGGGCTTTGGCCCTTACTTCTCCTAGACAGGCGGTCAGATTTGGCTCGGTCTGATCAATCGGCTGGTCACGCCAAGCCCTGTGAAGCATCTTCTCATTTTATTTCAAATTTACTGTTTTTGACTTTTGAAAATATTGATTTGATTCCATTTATGCTTTACAGAAGGCGGTGGCTCATGGGTCAATCGTGTGGATGTTATTCTGGAGAGTTGTATCGCCGGGTAACCCCTGGCACGATGCTTGTCTCCCTAAAGGAATACTCTGTGCGAGTATACTGTCCTTGTAGCCCTGGTGCTTTCAACAGGAGACCCGTTGTACAACAGCATCGCCCTTGTTGGCGCTCCGTGGCGGGCGGGGAGCAAGGCAGTGAAACTCTTTTCTATCATCATGGGTTCCCCTAAAAAACAACAAGCAACAAGTTCTAATGAAAATTTAAAACGTAATATTTCTTTGAGTGACAGTGAAGATCAAGACGTATCAGCTTCATCCAAACGTCAAAATACAACAAATGATAGTTGGCCTAAATTCATTGTTATTTCAAGCAAAGATACCACTCGTCCTTTGTCAAAGGTTTCGCCCTTTGTCATTGCAAAAACGATCAAAGGCGTTACCGGAAGTGATGTTCCAAAGGTTACGAAACTCCGATCCGGTAATCTTCTAGTCGAGTGTACAAAGCAACAACAAGCCAAAAACATTATGACCATTTCACGTATTTTAGAATTACCTGTTTCAGCTGAAGCTCATCGATCATTGAATCGATCTCAAGGTATCATTCGAGATAGAGATCGAAACCTTACCGATTTGTCAGAGCAAGAAATCTGCTCTGAACTTTCATCACAGGGTGTTTTACAAGTTAAAAGGTTTACAAAAAAGGAAGACAACAACATTATTAAATTAAATACTTACCTTATAACATTCAATTCTGCAGCTCCACCAAGTCACATTCATCTGGGTCTTTTCAGAGTGTCCGTAGACATATTTATTCCGAATCCTCTCCGTTGTTTTAAATGCCAACGTTTTGGCCACGGGAAGGCCACCTGTAACGGGAAGGAAAAATGTGTCAAGTGTGCTCAGGAAGGCCACTCGGATTTCAACTGTACTAAAAGTCCAAAATGTGTAAACTGCAGTGGTGATCATTTTTCTTCTTCAAAACAATGTCCAACTCTTCTACGTGAAAAAGAAATCCAAAAACTGAAAGCCGAAAAGAACATTTCCTACCAAGAAGCTCGTCGTCAAGTCTCTATCTCGAGTGATACAGCACCATCCATGTCTTACGCAGAGGCTGCTAAACCCTCTAGGACATATGGTTGGCAAACCATGTACACTTGGCCTGAGGGTGAAATTAAGCCCCGTACTTGCAACACCAATGGATGGATGTTTGGTGCTGACTGTTTTGTGGATGATATCCCCAAAAGCAATATAAAATACGCGAGGCCTTGGAAAGAGTTGTGTGATAATCATCCCCCGCCACGTAAGTCCACAGCAGGTCCAGATAATGATTCAATGGTCGATGAGGAACTGTTTAAAATTCCACGTAAATCATCTTGGGCTGGATTTGGAGCTCCAACCAAAGCTTCTAATCCTCAACCCCCATCAATTTCTGTTTCTTCCAAACAGAGTCAATCGTCTTCCTCAAGGTCGTCATCTGCTGCTCAACCTGGAAATAGACAGCAGCGACCCTCACAGCCAGGAAGACGCCAGAGTTCATCGCAGCAGACGTCACCGCTTAAAATGCGTAGATCAAAGAAGGCCGAACGAGATGCTATTTATATGCATAATCGTTTCGGCTCTCTTGGTGACGACATGGAGTCTGATATGGATCTATCGGAAACACCTGTCGACCGTTCACAGAGCCAGTCTCCACAGAGGAGACGTAGGCGATCACTCGGTAGACTTTCTGATCCCATACAGACTCCAAAATGAGTACCATCATTCAATGGAATTGCCGAGGCCTTAAGGCCAACTTTCTTGAATTACAACTTTTAGTGCAGTCTTTTAATCCAACTGTCTTTTGTCTTCAGGAAACACACCTCAAGGAAACTGACACCATTTCCTTGAAAGGTTTTTCTATGTACAGTACGTTTTCTAATACTGAGCGAGCTGCAGGCGGATCCTCCATTTTAGTTAAGGACAGAGTTCTTCATAGTTCGATTCCTTTAACTACAGATCTGCAGGCAGTTGCCGTTCGGATTTCATTACATCAAACAGTCACATTATGCTCAGTTTACGTACCACCCAATAATAATTTAACATTAGTACAACTTAAGCAATTAACGGACCAGCTTCCTGCTCCATATATGGTATTGGGAGACTTTAATGCTCACAATCCATTGTGGGGTAGCGTTAACATTAATGATAAGGGTAAAAAGATTGAAGACTTTTTGTCAAAAGAATCTCTTTGTATCTTCAATGACGGCTCCTCTACTTTTTTACACTCTGGTAATGGAACATATTCATCGATTGATCTTTCCATTTGTGATCCTTCTCTTTTAACAGACTTCTCATGGCAAGTCCATGATGATCTCTGCGGAGGTGATCACTTTCCTATCATTTTAAAAGATCTTTTTGGTGAACCTGAGCAAAGAATTCCTCGTTATAAATTAGAAAAAGCCGATTGGCAAAAATTTTCAATTCTCTGTTCAGAAAAATTAAGACCAGAACTTTTTACTGAATTTAAAGAACCAATTTCTGTATTCAATGAAACCCTTATCTCTATAGCTGATGAAACAATCCCTAAGACCTCGGCATTTCCAAAAAAACTTAATAAACCCTGGTTTACCGACGAGTGTGGCAAGGCTATCGGCGATAGAAACAAAGCTCAAAATCATTTTAAAAACCATCAAACTAAAGAAAATTTAAGTAATTTTAGAATATTTCGGGCAAAGGCAAGACGAACATGCAAACAAACAAGAAGAACATCCTGGAAACAATTCGTATCTGGTTTAACCTCTCGAACTCCCATGAATAAAATTTGGAACTTCATTCAGAAAATGAAAGGTAAAAACTCAAAATCATCTGTTAAGCATCTTAATGTTGGCAATTCCACTTTAACATCTGAAAAAGATATTGCCAACAAATTAGCTGAGACCTTTGCAAAACATTCATCTTCATCAAATTACAAGCCTGATTTTCAAAAATTTAAACAAACAGCTGAGAAAACCAAATTAAACTTTAATTCTGACAACTCCGAAAGCTACAACTCTCCTTTTTCTTTGGATGAACTCAAAACTTCTTTAAGTAAAGCACACGATACGGCCTGTGGCCCTGACAATATCCACTATCAGCTTCTAAAATATCTTCCTGATATATCGATGAATACTCTTTTAAATTTAATGAACGATGTTTGGATAAATGGTAAATTGCCCGAAATATGGAAGCTTGCCACTGTTGTTCCTATCCCTAAACCAGGGAAGGATCATACAGATGCTTCAAACTATCGTCCGATAGCATTGACAAGCTGCGTCTGCAAGACTCTTGAACGTATGATCAATGATCGGCTTGTTTGGTTCCTGGAGTCCAATGGACTTATTTCGAATATCCAGTGTGGTTTTCGCCAAGGCAGGAGAACACAAGATCATTTGGTCCGTTTCGAGTCATTTCTTCGGAACGCTTTCGCGAAGAACGAACATGTGGTGTCTATCTTTTTCGATCTCGAAAAAGCTTATGACACCACATGGAAGTATGGCATTTTAAAAGATATTTCTGATATGGGGTTGAAAGGAAGGTTGCCGAATTTTTTGGCTGACTTCCTGTCTGATAGACATTTTAATGTTAAAGTAAATAGAACAATGTCTGAAGAGTTTAATCAGGAAATGGGCGTTCCTCAGGGAAGCATCCTTTCTGTCACTCTCTTTAGTATCAAAATAAATAGTATTGCCAAAGTGTTGAAAGATAATATTGAAGGTTCCTTATATGTTGATGATTTTTTAATATGCTACAGTGCCAAAAACATGAACACTATTGAAAGGCAATTGCAACTGTGCCTTAATCGAATTGAAAAATGGGCCTCTGTAAACGGTTTTAAGTTTTCAGAGAGTAAAACCGTGGCTATGCATTTTTGTAAAAAGAGAAAACTCCATCCTGACCCAGATCTTTATTTATATAACAAAAAAATTAAAATGGTTGAAGAAGCGAAATTCCTTGGCGTTCTTTTTGATAAAAAACTGTCCTTTCTACCCCATATCAAAATGCTAAAATCAAGATGCATCAAGGCTCTTGATATTTTAAAAGTTGTCTCCAGTACTGACTGGGGAGCTGATAAATCTGTTCTTTTAAATTTATACAGGTCCCTTGTAAGATCGAAATTGGATTATGGTTCTATTGTATATGGATCAGCTAAAAAGTCTTATTTGCAAATTTTAGATGCTGTTCATCATCAGGGATTGCGACTTTGCCTCGGTGCATACAGGACATCTCCTATTGAGAGCCTGTATGCGGAGGCAAATGAACCATCCCTGAAACATCGTAGAATAAAACTCGGTCTCCAATATGCTACGAAGCTGAAAGCTTTCCCAGGTAACCCTGCCTACGACTGTGTTTTTAACCCACCTCTAAAAACTGTTTATGAAAAACACGAAAACAAAACTCCTCCATTTGGCATTCGTATTGCACCACATTTAGCTAATCTTAATATTGATTTGGAAACGATAAAACCTGTTACATCTTTAAAAGTTCCACCCTGGGAACTTCTAAAACCTGAATTTAATTTTGATCTTCGAAAACATAAAAAGACTGAAACAAATCATTTGCTCATTCAACAGGACTATTGTGAAATTAAATCTAAATACCCTGATTTTCTGACTGTTTATACAGATGGTTCTAAAGATGGTGATAGCGTTGCGTCTGCTGCTATCTTGGGTAATAGCACTTCCACCCAACGCCTCCCATCTTCTGCTTCCATTTTTACAGCTGAAGCAAGAGCCATCATTTTAGCCCTTCGTTTAATTGATGCTTCAGAGCACGCACAATTCTTTATCTGTTCTGATTCTCTCGCTTGTCTTTTGGCAATTGAGAACTGCAAACTAAAACATCCATTAATTAGTAAAATTGTTTACATGATTCACCAATTGATGAGAGGTGGTGCAGAATTGATTTTCCTATGGGTACCCAGTCGTACTGGTATTCATGGGAATTCAGTCGTGGACAGGGTTGCGAAGGAAGCCCTTCGCAAACCAATTTCTAAATGTTTAATTCCCTATTCGGACTGCAGAAATGCAATCCGTATATATGTTCAAAGTTTATGGGATGAGGTTTGGGCTGCCGCTGAGCACAACAAACTTCATGAGTTAAAACCACAGCTTGGGGAGAATCATGCTTCATTCCGATGCCGTCGAGACCAAGTGGTCATCACTAGATGTCGTATTGGACATTCTAGAGTCACTCATGGCCACTTGATGACACAAGAGAAGGAGGCACCTGTGTGCATCCCTTGTGACTCTCCGTATTCGGTGAAGCATGTTCTCCTTGACTGTGTTGATGTAGCTCCAATACGTGTGAAGTATTTCACCTGTGCTTCTATGCACGATTTGTTCAGCGGCACTCCAAACGATGCCATCATCCACTTCCTTAAGGAAGTTGGATTGTATGCAAAATTATAGTTTTGTTGTTTTTTAAATATTTTACTATTTATAAACATTTAATTTGTTTCACCTGATAATTTTGTATGTTCTATTTACAATTGTCGTTTGATAATATTAGTTTTAGCTTTTACTTAAATTATTTTAAGTGTTTACTTTTATTTATTTATTAGCAATAACAATTTGTTTTAGTCTCGGTCTTTTGACTTAGTTTTACTTTAAAGATTTATTAAGTTATAACATGTTTTTGTCCCGATGATGGCTGCAATATCGCCGACGGGACATAAAGCAGATACCAATCAATCAATCAATCAATCAATCTGAATATAGATTTGTTTATCCGTTTCAGAAACACAATCGGATGGAAACCCGCTCGCCTCTTGTTTCAGTTTTAGAAACATTTGTACGTAGTCTGCAAACAATCCACCAGAATTACATGTTTTGTCGTACTGTGTACTTTCGCTGAAGTGCCACACTTCGTACACTTTAAGGATCTGGTAGCCCTTTTCTCTTGCTTTGTGAATCTCTGGTGTGGCATAAGTACCGATGATACATCTTTGTTCAGTATTATGGGTACATTGACCTTGATGTGTTGTTTCGACACATGTTCTACACAAGGGAAATGTGAGTTTACCATTGCAGCGGTATCCAAGAACTGCATGGTATAGGTTTCTGGGTGGCAGGATTTTCAACCGACAAAGTCCAAAGTATTGACTCAGATCTTTGAAATTATCGGTGATAATTTCTGGATGATAAAGTGGATACCTGCAGTATTTATTCGTCCAAGGATACAAGGAAGTGAAATCCACATATTTTATTTTTTCGTCATCTTTTACCTTGTAGTATAGCTTGGAAGCATCTGTGCGCCCACCCTGCAAAATAACAAAGAAAACTGTTTTTGCAATATGTTTAAAAATAAGTATGCAACCTCTTACAATTATAATAAAATTGAATATTAATGAAGTGCTAAAAATAAATTCATCATTCTAATAATTTTCGTGATAGAGCCGTATTAAAGAAATTATCATTCTTGCTGTAATTTGCATATTTAAAATTCACCAGCAGATTTTTTAAGTACCTGAAAGGCATCCCGTGGATCTAGCCGTTCTTGAATATCCTGGTGTTCACAAAACAGCTTGAGAATTGGATTTTTCAACCGTTGTGAATTGAAATCGTGTTCCCATATCTTTCTGTATCCGTACCCAAGTTGTCTAATGGTGTTTTCTCTCTTTTTTGTGATGACATACAATTCATCCATGGACTGTTTGGTCAGTTGTGTTTTAGTATTTCCTCTATCATTTGGAAAACAAACTTTACAACCATGCCAAACGCACTGAAAAAAATACACAACACTTAAAATTTTAAACGTTATATCACAATGTTTTTTGTTTTTTTTTTGTTTTTTTGGCTTTTTTTTTTGACGCGAAAAATAGAATTATATGAATCTTATGGTTAATATCACGAGATAACGTAACGCGTCATGATTAGTATCGCGTGATTCAGTAACACGAAATGATATAAGGATCGCGTAATTATGTAACGCGTTATAATTAGTACCGCGTGATTCATTAACGCGTTATTATTAGGATTGCGTTTTTCTGTACCGCGCGGCGGTGGCGGCGGCGGCGGCGGTGCCATTGGTTATTCAAAATAAATGTAATAAACATACCCCTAAAAATTCAAACACTTCATTGTTCCTGGAACAAAAGCCATCCACATGGAATTGTGTACCAGGAATTCGATATTCTCCTCCATTAAGGGCATGCTGAATTGAGGTTTTTTCATTCTTCATGATCCATTCCAGCCATGCAATTGAACTCCAGCTGTGATTATATCGTTTGATATATCCATCGGATGGAACGTGGGCTAAAGGACTCTTGACGAATTTTCTTTTACCAAATTTGGTCTGTGGATGTTCTGATAAAAAATCTTCTGAAGATTTCCATTCATTATCTTCTTAAACCGCAAATCCCGGCTTTGTCGATTTTATTGGTTTAAGTTGTATTTGGCCGTACTGGTCCAATACTTCGATTTCGTATTGCTCTTCCAGAAATTTAGATTTATAGATTCCCATACACACACTGGCTATGGTGATATAATCCAGCACGTCAACACCAGGAGTGTCTTTCCCCGTCACTTCCAATACCAGGTCTCGAAAACGAAGTATGCCTTCTCTTAATATCGACGTGTCGCTGCAGCAATACTCTCTCATTTCATTATCAAAATCAAACAGCTGGTCTTTGTTCTCGTCATACCATTTCAGGAAGTCTGTCCGATCTTCTTTACTCATGTAATCACAACCGTAATAAGATATATCGGGATATGGGCCTTTATAATGCTGATTTTCATCACGGTTGAAAAAATGTGGGAAATACCCCTTCTTCAGCTCCTTCAGTCCAAATGGACAGCTTCATGGGTAAAAAATTCAGGGAGTCCAATACTTTAATATTTAAACCCCGTCCTATCAGCATGTACATGATTTTTGTCCCATTGAAAATCACTTCAGGACGGATGGAGTTGGAGATCAGCCAGTTAATGAGAAAATAATTATCGTAACCAGATCCATTATGAGATAACACCACAGCATTTTTGAATTGTTCAGAAAACACTGTTCTACAGAATGCATCAGTGGCAGTATCACCTCGAAATAATTGTTCTCTTAATCCACAGGTGTTCTGGCAAGGATCATTTTTAAATTTGTTCTTCTCCTTTTGATTGCAAGTTGAGCAACGAGGACCGCATTAGTTGCATTTTGGTTCTGTGGCTAAAGGTTTGTGTTTGCATTGACCACAAGCTGTTTGCATACAGATAAAATTTACTTTGTGTTCCTTTGATCCACACCATGATTTGTGGCAGTTTGAACATGGTAGACATGTTCCTGTACTTGTAGTACATGCTTGTGGACAATACCCCTCGTTACATTCTAAGAGCGAATCTTGTTTTGTTTCACAATCAAAAAAGATCATGACCTTCTCTGTGTTTTCTTTATGAATGGTCCTCTGATAGCATAGATGATCCTCGGGACAGTATTCTTGACAACAAGGGCATTTCCATTCTCCACATTGATGAAGTTCGGGTGGACGCTCACATCTTGGTATTGTTTTTTTACACGTTTTACACTGGTATCGTTTCTCGCATTCTGAGGAAAGTACTCTTTTCTTACTTATATTTTGCTTGATATGTCTCTGAAAACATTTGTGAGATCTGCATATTCTGTAACAACTACGACATGACATTCCTATGTTAGTGAGTGGGCATGTTTTGCTACAACAGACGTTGCAGTATGTCTCGCAATTATGCCTTTCTTTGTTGCTGAATGCCTTTAAACAACTAGTGCAAAAATAACTGCAACAAAAAAACCCAGTTATACTAACGATGGCTGCAAAATGGTAGTCTGCGTCGTCCAAGTCTATCAAGTACAGAAAGGCATTTTTTCTTTCTGATCCGTTTTCACCGATTCGAATGAATTTATTACCTAGTTTTGCCGAAATAACAAGTATGTTCATATCTAAGATTTGCTCGAAGTGGGTAATTTCACTGATGTTACATTTCTTATCTGTTCTGACTGAGGCGAGTTTACAAAGTCGATTGGCAAACGTTAGGCATTCGTTTCTTTTTTTATCCATAAAATGTTTATAGAACCATTTCGGTGTTGCTTTGTGCTTCAATATTTTATCAAACATATCTCCTGTATCAGCAATTGTCAGAGTGTTCCATTCTTCTGGGGAAACTTTACGGCAAGACTTCAGAAAACAAATGGAAATTGCCATTGGCATACACATTGTTTTACTTGGTCGACTAACAATAGAACGCTTTTGTAGTAAACTGTTGTTTTCCCCGAACAGTTTAGAAATGGGTTTTCTGCCTCCACCTGAAGGTAGATCTATGCGCCCAATAGTCAGTGAAAAGCTATCATCTACAGAGAGTTCATCGTTACTTTGTAGAACCTTTTCTATTTCTCCCATAACAGTAGAGCTGTTCATCTTGCCTAGTTCCTGAAGAGGGACGACAATGGGGTCTGTCAGGCCATTATGTTCAATGATGATTCGTGCAAGAGTATTATCTTTAGACCCTTCCCTGACTCCATCGAGAACTTGATCAAAAATATTATGGAGATCTTTTGATATTTCTGTCAGCTTTTTGTTTTTCAGTTGCTCGGACAGTGTTACTTCAAATGTAGTATCAATGGCTGCATTTTTAGCATAAGTTCGCTCCCTTGTTTTAAGCAAAGTATGCATACTTCCATTTCCTGTGCCTAGCTGATTCAAGGTATCACTATTTGCTCGTGCCTTTTTACCTTGAGGTTGGTTCATTGAAATATCGTCTTTATTTAAAACTATGTTTCTTTTCAAGGTCTGATTTTCATGATTAGACGTTGTTGCAACGTCAAAGAAACTCAAGTCAAAATCCATGATGGTCTCGTGAGTCATTTGGTGTAGCTCATATTGTTCGCCGGCAGCAAACGAGTTGTTGCACACAGGACATTTTACTTGTGCTAAGATGTTCATTCTAAATTTAACATATGGATCCTCCTCCAATCCATACGATCGTGCAAAATCTAATAGCTGCTCCACAGATGTAAAACAATTTATGATTTCTTGAAGAACATTTGTGTCATCCATCTGTAAAATTGTAAAAAGAAACTATTTTACAAAATGTTTACATTAGACCAATTCAGATAAATATTGCAAAAAAATATATATATTATTTTCTGTTTTTTTTTCTTTTTTTTTCATTTAACTTTACGTTTTTTCATATTTTGATTTAATGTTTTGTATCTTTTTTATTTTGTTTGTTAAGTTTTTTTTTCTTTTCTTCCGAATCAGTGTTTGTGTTTTTATTATTTTTTTAGTTTTATTTTTTTTCGATTTTTTTTTACTTTCTTACCTTTAGTTTTTGTTTGGTTTTTTGTTTGTTTGTTTGTTGTTTTTTTGTTTGTTTGTTTTTTTTCTTTTATTATTTTTTATTATTTTTTATTTTGAAGTTTCTTTTTTAAAATCTTTTTTTTTCATTCCTTTTTTTCTTTTTTTTTATTGTTTTTGTTTTTTGTTTTCGTTTTTTTTTTCTTTATTTTTCGTTTTTTTTCATTTCATTGTATGTTTTTTGTTTTTAATTTTTTGATTTTATTTATTTGTTTCTGTTGTTTCAGCGGTTTTTTTTTGTGTGTGTATTTGTTTTGTTAGTTTAGGGAGTGTTGTTTGTCTGTTTTTTGTAACGTTTAATTTTTGTCATAAAATAATTCTTTTTAGAAATTTCAATTTCCTAATTAAGTTTTAATTTTTTTTAATTTATTATTTTCGATTTTTTTTTTACTTTTTTAACTTTAGTTTTTTTGTTTGTTTGTTTTTTCTTTTTTTTTGTTGTTCTTTTCTATTTTTTCTTTTAGTTTTTATCTTTTTTATAATTTTACGTTTCTTTTTTTCTTTTTTTTTTTCTATTGTTTTGGCTTTTTTCGTTTTTTTTTCTTTATTTTTTCTTTTTTTTAATTTCATTGTACGTTATTTTTAATATTTGATTTTATTTATTTGTTTCGGTTGTTTTTTTTTTGTGTTATGTTTTATTTTTGACATAAAATAATTTGTTTTTAGAAATTTCAATTTCCTTATTATTTTCTTTTTATTCCCATTTTATGTACCTTTTTTCATATTAAGATTTTATTTATTGTTTCTTTTGTTTTGATAAACTAAAAAATTATTAATAAAAATTTTATAAAAATCAAGTCAACTTTAATTCTAAAGTTTGTGTTGATGATAACAACATATTTAGCTAGACGTAAATTAGTTATATTATAAATACATTTATTCACAGAAAATGTTTGCATGCATACATTCATGACAGGATAATGACTCATATGTAATTAATGATCTATATTTTATTACATTTTACATTCAATAAGAATGTTAAAAACTGGCGAAAAACAAGATTTATAGATAAGAAAAGATAGCAGGCTTTGTTTGGTGTCACAGGTAGAAAATGCACTGAATGCTTTTAACACCTAAAAGTTCTATAACCTTGGCTTTTCTATTGATTGATATGACATTGTGCACAACAATTTGCATAATCTTTTTTTCTCTCTTTTATGGTTTTGATTCAATTGACTTTGTCATGTTTTATGGAAATACGATTTTCGATGAGTTATAATGATAACCCTTACTTTAAACAATAACTTGTAAACATAGTCATAATTAAAATCGACAGCGATACTTTATTTTTATTTGAATAAATTAAATCAAACTATATTAACAAGGAGTAATATATCATATCATAGACCTGTATAACATACAGGTCTATGATTATATCAAAATTCCTTGATACTAAAAATAAGTAAATTAATGCATCAAGTAGGCCTTAATACATACAAATAAATAAACTCTAAGCTGATGATCCCCCCTATTTGTATTACTTTTGCCACATTGAGATAATGAACTATTAAATGGTTACTTACATTCGCTGTCTTGTTCTTGAAGGAATTACTGGAAGACCTAGGTACCGCCTTTTATACCCCACACAACCCATTAGGTTTCACACGTAGGCGTTGGAATTTAAAAATAAATCATTCATAATTAATCTATCATTTTTATTACCCGAAAACTGTAAAATTTGGGGGCAATAAAATTTAAAAGATCAAAGGGTTTTATATCCATTCCCCAAAACAAGGCTATATTGGGCGTGGGAATTACAAATTTCCTCGTTCATATTTCTTTGAAGATGATTATCTTTTGATGTATTACCCGTCTATTATAGAGGAAGTGGATGTAAAAACGCATCTTCCTTTGATGATTTGCGTGAGAAAAACAAACCCATCTTCTTTGATGATTTATGTGAAAACAGGCCTTTTGATGTCCATAAAACAATAATGGGATTGCACATTCCTGAGCGATTGAGGATCCTTTTGATGTCATTATGGAATTTCCCGCCCCATTAGAATTTGGGGGTCTTAGAGTCATCAATTGGAGGCTTGGGGGTCGTAGAGTCATCCTTTGGAGGCCTGGGGGTCGTAGAGCCAGCCTTTGGAGACTTGGGGGTCCTAGAACCAGCCTTTGGAGGCCTGGGGGTCGTAGTCCCAGGCTTTTGGGGTCTGGGGGCCATAGTCCCATTATACTACTGGTAGAGCTTTTGATGCTGAATCAGTAGCGTGGCCTCAGATTTCCTCTATCTCTTATACTTTTTGATTTATAAGCCAATAAAAAGCTTCGCCGAGCGCAGCATGATACGACCGCAACATGTTGAACCCTGTACGTTTTAGGCCTAATATGGATAGTCTATTGTTCTGGACACATGCAGCCCATGGTGGACTGACAAAGGTTTTTGACACATGCTTCTCTGATGGACTTTCAACCCAGGGGCTAAAAATATAAATTTTGAATGTTGTATTCTACTCTTTAAAAGAATAATGTTTGGGGAAAAAATAAAAAATCGAACCAGATTTTTTTTTTAAATTATGATTACAGCCCCAAAAATTTATTCTTAAATTTAGAATCGCTACCTGACAAGAATAAATTTGCAAAAAAAATTTTCAAAATCGGACCACAAATAAAAAAGCCCCATTTGGCCCCTAATTACGTAATAGGGGGAAAAAGGGGGGTCGCAAAAATTAATTCTTAATTTTGTATTCGCTATTTGACAAGAACAAACATGCAAACAAAATTTTCAAAATCGGACCAGAAATAAAAAAGTTTCAATTTCGGCCCCATTTGGCCCCTATTTACGTAATAAGGGGAAAAAGGGGGGGTCGCAAAAATTAATTCTTAATTTTGTATCCGCTATTTGACAAGAACAAACATGCAAAAAAAAAATTTCAAAATCGGACCAGAAATAAAAAAGTTTCAATTTCGGCCCCTTTTGGCCCCTTATTATGTAACAGGTGAAAAAGGGGTGGGGGTCGCAAAAATAAATTCTCAAATTTGGATTCGCTACTTGACAAAAATAAACTTGCAAAAAAAAAATTTCAAAATCGGACCACAAATAAAAAAGTTTCGATTTTGGCCCCATTTGGCCCCTAATTACGTAATAGGGGGAAAAAGGGGGGGTCGCAAAAATTAATTCTTAATTTTGTATCCGCTATTTGACAAGAACAAACATGTAAAAAAAAATTTCGAAATCGGACCACAAATAAAAAAGTTTTTATTTTGGCCCCTTTTGGCCCCTAATTACACAACGGAGAAAAAGGGGGGCACAAAAATTCATCAGGTTCATTATTTTATTGTAAGACACATTCTTGACAAATTTCACAGCAATAGGCCAACTAGGACCAAAGTTATGGTGGAAACAAGTAAAATATTTGAATTTTTTCCCCCTTTTGGGCCCCTAATTTCGAAACAAAAAAAGGGGGGACCCCCAAAATCAATCCCATTCATCCTTGTATGGTAAGGAACATCAATGTCAAATTTCATAGCAATTGGATAACTAGAACTAAAGTTATTGTGGAAACAAACAAAAAAGTAGTATTTTTGGCCCTTTTTTGGCCCCTAATTTCTAAACGAAAAATGGGGGGACCCCCAAAATCAATCCCATGCATCCTTTTATGGTAAGGAACATCATTGTAAAGTTTCATAGCAATCGGATAACTGGAACTAAAGTTATTGTGGAAACACTAAAAAGTTAACAGACATCGACGACAACGACGACGACGACAACGACGACGACGACGACAGCATCATACCATAATACGTCCGCAAATTTTTTGCGGTCGTATAAAAACAGTAGTCTGACCCCCCTAGTCTATTTTTAGTAACGACGGCCATGTTTTTTAACGGATCAAAAATCAAAACACAAGTTTGGTGCTGGACACCCTAAGGATCATTCATACCAAGTTTCATTAAATTCTGTTTGGTAGTTTCAGAGGAGAAGATTTTTGAAAAATTGTTAACAGACGACGACGACGACGACGACAGACGACGACAGACGACGACGACGACGGACGCCAAGTGATGGTAATAGCTCACATGGACCTTCGGTCCAGGTGAGCTAAAAAAAGGACACAATTGAATAAAAGCAATTACATTACCAAGTCATCTAACAAATAACTTGATAGGCACTGTCAATGTTCCTGTTTTTATTGTATCTGTGTATTAAATTTGCATGTGGTAGTCAGGCAACATATGAAATTAAGGTTTCTTTGCCAGATTTGAACGTAATATTTAATGATTACCCTGCACAACACACTTGTGAAGCGTTTTCTAAATTTAGCAAGGAACGTCACTTAACCAAGTGCTAGGATTGGTATTTACTTGAAGTAAGGTGCATGCATAGGCTTCATGTTAAAAAACTCTATGTGACTTTAGGATGAAAAACAACAATAAAGCGCTGTTCCTTTCTTTGTGTCATTTTAATACTTATAATGTGATTTTGTGTCATGTTAATATAAATACCTATACTTATTTACCTGTATGGTTATCCCAATGAAGACCATCAACAACAAATAGAGTGTCTGAGAAATATCCTGGGTCTCTATTAAGACAATAATTGTGTAGATTGCACGAATTGTCATAAATTATAACTTCAGGTGCTTCTAAAAGAAAACAAAAAAAATCATATGCATACATGTAATTACAAGAAGGGAATATAGTTTAGCCTTTAGAATGACTTTCTTTGGGTGTTACCCTAGGATATAGGATATGCTATGGGAAACCCCAAAAATCAATCAAATCAAATATTAACATAGTAGGTGCACATCTATATTAAATCACAAAGATTGTGTGAAAGTTTCATGAAAATCTATTGAGGGGTTTAGGAGGAGTTGCGGATAAGAGATGGGTACGTACCCTTAGATGTAACAGAAGGATGCCTATTACTGTATACCTCCCTCTTTTCAAAGGAAGGTAATAAAAGGTTATATAATTAGGTCAAATTTTTAAAGTCCAACTTTTCATGGACTAAATTTTTCCATGTTTCTCAGCCAACAGATTTTGTCGATGAATCTTTATCAGCATATAAACTTTTGGCTAGAGCGTCAACTCTGATTAGTCTTTAATGGAATATATAGTGTAAAATAATATGTTCTTTATACATGAAAAGAGTATCCATAGATTTTAACAAAGTTCAATGCAAATAAGTGAAATTTCTAACTGTGTCAGAAGCACTCAAGCCCAAACTAGAAAATAAAGAGTGACTTATAAAACCAAAATGACTTACTGTGAATACGAGTTCTTAAGAAAGTAAAAGGTCTGTTTGGGGACTCTGCACATTCCATTACCTCAAACCCATAACAAATTCCTATAAGTAGAAAAGAAATACACATCAATAATCACTATAAATCATTTAAAATATATTACACTTCATAACAGAATTATCTTATTAACCTAAGTTTATGACCCCTTTACTAGAAGAAATCATTCAAAGGTCAAAGACCCCATTTCAGTGTAAACCACATGACCGTGTTAACACATGTGATGAGGATTATTTGGCCTTTTTTCCAAACCTACCAAAAATTTATGAAAGAGGGAGTTTCAAAATGGACAGAATTAAAAACAGCCAGATATGCAACAAGAAAGGGTCAAGACATCCATCTCTGCTGCCAGGCATTTTTACTGTCTTTTGTGAACATGGTAAGCTGTGTAAATCTCTATTCTTTTAGACTGCTCAATCATGTAAGACTTGTTTTCATGCAAACTGTTATCAAAATTATTTGGTTAAATTTCTTTGAAAGAATTTAAAGTAATTTTTTATAAAGAAATAACACAACTGTGAACAGCAGTGGAATATGACTTTGAAGATCTTTAAGAAGATCTTCACTTTCCATAATATTTGTAGAATCAATCTGCACCAACTGTTCAACCAAATGGATGTATTTAACAGGAAATGTTCCACATACTGGTGAATTTGATCACAAAGCTTTAAGTAATTCTCTATATTCCTCAGGGCATTTGTCCATACAACCTGAAAAAATTGTTAAATAAAATTAGAACATCTGATTTAAAATTTACGATGTGAAGTAATTTGCAAATAGTACATGAGGGTTGTGTGGTTAGGAACCTATGCTGTTAAAATGCTCAATTTTGCAAAATTTAAAAAAAAATACTGGACCGAATAAATTTTTACCCGACATTGTATTGACTATTCGGTTTTGATCTACTGCTATTTTGGTTCAAATACCGTGCTGAGTAGAGGTTACTCTTTAGTGTATGGATAAACATGTACAACACAGCATAATCGAGTTTACTGTTTTATACATGTACTCGTTTGGTATTATATCATAATGTGTAAAACAATAAGCCATTTTGAATCTTCATAGTATTATGTGCATGTACATGTATATACATCTACACATACATGTACGTGTATTATATCATAAATTAGGTCCCGTGCGGGGCCCGGGTGGCGAATAGGCCCGCAGCAGAGCCTAGCTTGTCGTAAGAGGCGACTAAGGGTCTTGGGATTCTGACGTCGGGTCAGTGCTCAGCCCACAGAGCGACCAAGTGTGTACCCTAGGTGGCTGAATAGGGTGGCCCTCGTCCGCGGGGGTTGTCAGGTCTATAATACGGAAACCCTGACCGCCGACCATAGTGGGCCAACGTGTGTGGAGAGTGCCACGCTTCATGCACGTAAAAGACCCCTTTGTGGACCGTCAAGTAGTGCACCACATAGGCTAAATTTTCCGCCCATACCCACCTCTCCCCTTTTTCCTGTGGTTCTTCAAAATTTACCGATCCTTTGTGTCCCACCCCATCCCCATATTTCATTTATCATCATCATTTCATGTTCATTTTATCATCCTTTTCATGTTCATCGCCTGTAGATAACCTATATAGCGTTGCACGGGCGTAAAACACCAACTCACTCACTCACTATCATAAATTACCTCTAGTTCAGGTTCATTAATTGGCCCAGCAGTATAGAGGAAACCAAACTCTTCCGTGTCATCAGACGGCTTTACTTTTTTGGGAAAAGGGGAGACGTTTTCTAGGTGACTTTCTCTTTGAACTGTTACTAAATCCATCAAATAAAAATGGCTCAACCTCTGGTTTTAAACTCCATCTTTTGTTACCAATAGAAACTTTAATATCTTCACTTTTGAAATGCTTTTCACATATTACTGTGTGTTGGTTCATGGAGAACCCATCACGGTCATCTTGTCTCTTGATAAGTTGACACCACCGGTCTTTCTTCCGTCTCTCAGCCAATACTTGTTTAGGAATGTGGAAAAAATGTATGCCTGAAGGTGTGCCATTTGGTAAAAAAAAACTGAAACACCCATACACTGCACACTGTTTACCCCTGGATTTTTTACTGGTGGAAGGCACGGCATCCATTCTCCTGTAAAAATTTAATTACATGTACATGTACAATGTACCAGTATTTGTATGCAAAAAAAACAAACAAAAAAAAAGATAAAAACTTGTAGATATTATACAAACAGGATCTATTAACATGCGTAGTTTTAATAAATGGTTTCACAATATATATATACATGTAGTAAACTTGTACATTGTAGTTCTATTATGTATATGTATGGCTTCTGACACAATGACATAATGCTTGCATGTAAGCATCTTCAGTTAAATATCAATAAAATAAATAAATAAATTACAATGTATAGATACATTTTAAAGAAGAAAAACTTGGGTATTTGTAACTGTATAAACGTAGACGATATTGAGATGTGGAATAAGTGTACGCGACACAACAAACATAAACAAACAGCAATTCAAAGGGCAACAAAAATATGCAAGTTTAAGGTAAATGGAAGGGAGATTCAAATATGAAAGCTATCTCGTGAACAAGTATACAATCATGAAAATATATGAGTCTCCTTCCCATTACATTCCACGGGCACGCTTTCAAACCACGTATTGACACTGTTGATCATTGTTTCATTGTTTACGAGTTGCACACACAGATCAATGTACATAATGTCCGTAATTAATCGGCGATTACTCTAAAATATTTAATTAATATTTATATCTGAAGAGCCAATATAGCTCAAAAAAGGACGAGGTGCAATTTATGATTTGTCATCAGGAACTTTTTGCAATATGTCCAGATTCAAATTATTTCCAACACGCAAAACATGATTTGGAAAAGTCTGAAAAGAATTATAAATAAATCAAAAGAATTTTGTTAAAACTATATTTCAACTATCAGAAATTCTTTAGATTGGGCATGCCAATTTTCATTCTTTTCCGTAAAACGGTTTAGATCGTTGGCGTTGCCGCTTTCACGGCGACAATTTGTGACGCAGCAAGTGCACGAAATAGTGCCGACGACGCGGAAGGTCACTGATCAGAGACGGATCACATTTTGACCAAAAATGCACTTCCGGTTACCCAACTGTCTATCTATACTAGCTCTGGGAAGAATTCAGATTTAAATGGGTTAGTATTCCGTTGGTTTAAAGGTGCACGAGAAAAAAAAACTATTCCGATCAGTAAATATATTTACCAGACATTGCCTTGGATCAGACAAATTTCGAAGTGTCTTACAAACCTCTGCATTGCTCAGTATCACTGTGAATGACCATTTGAAAAAAATCCTTCCCCATCCTTGTACTATTTTCTAGTATTATAAATGATACATGTAACTTGTATGATATAGACAGGATATTCAGTAAACACTAGTTTTAATGTAAGTTATTTATATATTTATGATATAGGATTCACAAGAAGACAGCCGAACAGATCTATTTCCGCCTGAGCCCCCTGAACCAGCTAAGCTAGAACAAGAAATTTCAAATGCAAAAATATGTGAGCAATTTAAAAATATTTTTTATGATTTTATTTTAAGAATTATAATTTTGAGTACTGACCAATTTCTTTTGAAAATGATAAAATGACATCAGCTGGGATGTCGCTGATCAAATAGTGCATGGATGCACAGTTAAAATACTTCATACGAATTAGAGCAAGATCACCTTCGGAGGTTAAGGAAAACAAGTTAAGGAAAACAAGCCTCAAAGAACACCGCGAGCCACAAAGGATGCACATCGGAACCTCCTTCTCTTGTGTCATCAAGTAGCCATGAGTGACTCTAGAATGACTGATACGGCATCTAGTGATGACCACCCGGTCTCAAAATAATGTTGATAAATCGATGTGTAAAGCTATAATTCATAGGTAAGAGTGTTCAAATATCGATAAGAAAGACTTATATTTAAATTACTTCTTATTTGGAATAAATCTGCAAATGCATCTGCATTGTTTTTATTTTGTTTCTGATTATTATCTTTTTGCACATGGAACAATGGTAGTGTCAAACATTATCATTAGTAGAAATAAAACATATATTAAGAAAATGAAAATATACACGTGAAATATACATTTCATTTGGCGCCATCACACCGGTCTTCCAGTGGATGCTAACGTGTTGTTTCACCTTTGCTATGTCCTTCGGCTTGTACAAGGGACATAGCTGGCAGTGATATGACAGATACCCCCCTTTACAGCGCTGTGTACATTTATCCAGTTCCTTCACCATGTCGTCAATTGTTTTATAGTTGGCAGACACTTAAAAAATATAAATCGTAATATTCGAGAGAAAAGTTGCACAATTCGCTGTGCTAATTTACAGTAAAAGTATACACCTGTGAAACATGACAATATAAAATGTTGTTTCGAGTCGCCCAACAACCTCTGCATTGACTGGCAACTTGTAAGGTGGTGTTGCTATATCATGTTTTAGTTTTGCTAAGTGCAGCATTATCTAAAAAGTAATGCAAGTGATCAATAACGAGAGACATTTTTTTATATTGAGTGAACTGTCAGAGCAGCCATACCAAACCCAGTTTATGTATACACTGTTTATGTACATGTTTTATAAAATGGTAGAATCTTAAGTATTATTTTAATATTCTATGAAGATATTAACAATTTTACAATAATAAATGTCGTTTATCTGCGGATTTATAGGCCTCTAGGGATTCTGACGTCGGTTCAGTGCTCAGCCCACAGAGCGACCAGGGTAGCCCTCGTCCGCGGGGGTTTTCAGGTCTGAAAATACAGAAGCCGTGACCGCTGACCATAGTGGGCCAACGTGTGTTGAGAGTGCCACGCTCAAGTGCGGGGCCCGGGTGGCGAATAGGCCCGCAGCAGAGCCTAGCTTGTCGTAAGAGGCGACTAAGGGGTTTGGGATTCTGACGTCGGGTCAGTGCTCAGCCAACAGAGCGACCAAGTGTGTACCCTAGGTGGCTGAATAGGGTAGCCCTCGTCCTCGGGGGTTGTCAGGTCTATAATACGGAAACCCTGACCGCCGACCATAGTGGGCCAACGTGTGTCGAGAGTGCCACGCTTCATGCACGTAAAAGACCCCTCTGTGGACCGCCAAGTAGTGCACCACATAGGCTTAATTTTTCGTCCCTACCCACCTCTCCCCTTTTTCCTGTGGTTCTTCTAAATTTACCGGTCCTTTGTTTCCCATCCAAGCCCCATTTTGCATTCATCATCATCATTTCATGTTAATTTTGTCACCTATTTCATGTTCATCGCCTGTACATAACCTATATAGCGTTGCACGGGCGTAAAACACCAACTCACTCACTCACTCACTCACTCACGCTTCATGCACTTAAAAGAACCCTTTGTGGAGCGATGAGTGCAGATGTTAGTTTGTCATAGAGTTTTGTTTCGTCTTCCTTTATCGGATTTGACACACTGAATTGACTGTTGGCAACGCGACGGGTTTGCTATAGCAAGTAGGAACTGCTTACTCTTTGGAGCACCGCACCTGAGTTCACTCTCGTTTCAACAGGAGTTCGTGTTTGTGATTGACATTCAGTTTATTTTGTTTCCGTGTTTCACATGTCTGTTATTGCCCCGTTATTTTTGTTGTATACTTGTTTTGGGTCGGTCCTTTTGGACTATTGACATTCGTATACCCCATTGGTACCTCTGTGTCTTTCTTAGGAACATAACGTCATTATAATTCCACATAGTTATAAGTAGTTAATGTTGTTATATCACTTATACTAGATAGGTTATTCCAATCTATATAGCGTTGCACGGGCGTAAACAAAAACTCGCTTACTTCCACATCGTCATTTTTTGGTCATTGTATCGATACACCCAGGAACATGAAAGAAACCTGCACCAGCCGACTGATAACCTGCACCAGCTGACTGATGGTAACCTGCACCAGCTGACTTATGAAAACCTGCACCAGCCGACTGATGATAACCTGCACCAGCTGACTGATGGTAACCTGCACCAGCTGACTTGTGATAACCTGCACCAGCTGACTGATGGTAACCTGAACCAGCCGACTGATTAAAAGGTCAACCAGCAGATTGACTGTAGCAGCAACAAGCACAGGCAATAGTGTCTCGTTTTAAATCTTGTCAGAAAGCTATATTAATATACTATTAAGCCTAAATATCATATTTTTAAAATTTCTTATAGTATGGTTTTGGTCTTAACATTTCTATAATGGAAATAAAGTAATTATGAACCTTATTTTTGAAGTCAAAGATATGAAGTTATGCAAGTTTTCAGCATATTATAGCAGGTATATGTCAAATCTGATTGTTTCACAAATAATTTTTAGCTCACCTGGACCGAAGGTTTACTCCCAAGCAGCACGATTTCGGCTATATCCGGGAGATGAACATGAAAGTGGTGATACAATGAACATGAAATGATGATGAAGTGGAGGAAATGGGGACATAAGGCCAATCGGGTAGGATAGTTTTGACTGCCACTGAAAAAAGGAGTAATGGGTAGGGACGGGAAATTTCTTGCATGGGGATCCTACGGGTCCTACTCTTACCGAGACCTGCAGCAGGGTTCTTTAACGTGCGAGGAACGTGACATTTTTCCCAACACGATGCACCACTATGGTTTGCGGTCAGGTTTTCCGCATTATCGCCTGACGACCCCGCATCTCTCGATGTCAGGGCTGCCCTATTCAACCACCTAGGGCACACATCCCAGTCGCTTTGTGGGCAAAGCGGCCTGGCCCGATGTCAGGTTTTTTGAGCGCTCTTTAGTGGACTTTTACCGACAAGCTTAGCGCTGCTACGGGCCTATTCGCCACCCGGAACCCGCACGGGTTGATTTTATTCGGAAAAGTGTCATATTGTGCATGCACGTAGGGATGGTGAGGACATGCATTCATGCTTAATTGTTATATCTTTGTGTTGAACTTGTATTAATATAGGTGTTTATTTGTGCTATTGAGTCTATACTAATAGAAAGAAGTTATATGTTAACTTTCCTTTTGCATTTACTTTTAGCAGTTAAAATGATAAACAAGATGCACGCTTACATGTATAAGGGACCGGACCGTCACTGACCTTTTAACTTGAGTTTTAGTGAGTGAGTGAGTGAGTTGGTGTTTTACGCCCGTGCAACGCTATATAGGTTATTTACAGGCGATGAACATGAAAAGGATGATAAAATGAACATGAAATGATGATGATAAATGAAATATGGAGATGGGGTGGGAAACAAAGGACCGGTAAATTTTGAGTATTACAAATCTGAGTTTGATGACAAATATTTTGGCATCAGATGTTACGCAAAAAATATCTGATGGAGCATTTCTGCCATACAAAGAAAAGCTTCTAGTAATTAAAACATTTTGCCTCAACACAATAAATGTTTGTTTGTTCCGAGTAATTTTTTTTTTCTGACAAGAACAAAGACCAAGCCCCCTTTCAAATCAAATGATCGGTCCCTATATAATTGATTTATAAGGAAAGGTTTTGTGAACTTACATTTCTACTAGTAACTCTGTAAACACTGCCTATATGTCATCAGTGCTCATCTGGTTAGGCTGTTTATTCAGTACTTCTAATACTTCATTGAAAAATTCTAAGTGAACAGATTTTTTCTTCCGAAAAACTTCTGACTTGAAATAGTCCTGATATGTTTTTGTTGTGTGTTCATCCTTGAATCCCTCAATCATTTCAATGATGAATCTGTCTATCACCTCTATGGTTTGGTTTTCTAGTGACTGGTAATGATTTGCTTCATCAGGTGTCACAAACACAGGATGGTTTAGAGAGAAGCCTTCTGGTAATTCTTGCTGTAGAAAGAAATCCATCAGCCTATAATCTCTTTTCCGTTTACTTTCTTGTGTAAAGTTGATTAACGTTTGATGCAAAGGTTTTGAATCTGTTGATTCATCAAGTACCCCGCCCTTTGTTAGGTACTGCTTTTCTCTCAGGAAGACTCTCAGCATCATCCAAATCAAGTTTTCTGACAAAGTCCCCTCCTTTGTCAATGTTAAGCAAGCTGCAAATTTTTAAACGCAATTCATTCAAAACATCAAAATTTCGACCGATAGTTAGCCACATTTCATCTGAAGCGACACCTTGTCTAATCCATGATTTTATCCCTTTATTAACCTCTTCTAAAATAAAGTCATATCCCTGTCCTTTTGATTTTTCATTTGTTTTTGACTTGGATTCATGCTTGTCAATAAAACTGGCCAATTCTTTCGGTATAAGTTTGCGTTGAATCATGTCAATCATTTCAATCTGTTGATATCTAGGATGAGGTCTGCCGTGAAAGAGCTCCTTCGACATAAACTTTGCTGACTTTATTAGTATGGAGTTGTTTCTTCTAACCCCCATTCTTAGGTTGATGCTTGGGATATTTAAAAAAAAACTATTTAATCAGTTTTAGTTCAGAAAGAAAAAGAAGCTAAACAGGACCATAGAGCAAAGCCAGGTGTGTTACAGAAAGAAAAAGAAGCGAAACAGGACAAAAGGTCAAAGCCAGGTGTTCTTGAAGTAGAAAAGGTTGCAAAGAGAACTGAAAGAATGAACAAGAAACCAAAAGATTTAGATTCTCTTATTGTAAATTTCCATGGGAAAATTAAAGAGGGACCTGTATTTGTATGCACATGCTGCAATCAATTGATGTACAAACACTCTGTTCAGCAGGCAAATAAAGAAAACATCAAGACATACTCAAAGAAAGCTGAAGACTTAGCCATTAAATGCTTCACTGGAAGGAAAAGTGTAAATGACAAAGAGTGGATTTGTAAGACATGCTTTCGTTACATCAAAAAGGGGAAAATGCCTCCATCTGCAGTTGCAAACAAGATGGTGTTTACAGAGCAGGGACCATTGAAAGACCTGAACCCGCTAGAGCTAACTTTGTTATCCCCTCTTTTGCCTTTCATGAAAATACACCAAGCACCAACTGGTAAGCAGTTCAAGATTCATGGTAATATGGTTGTTGTTCCTGCAGATACTGTAAGTACAGTGCAGTCACTTCCTCGTCTCTCCAGTGATACTTCTTCAATAAAAGCACAGTTAAAGAGAAGACTCAGATATCAACACCATGTTTATAGCTTGAACATCAGACCAGAAAAGATTCGAACTGCTGCAAAATATTTATCTGAAACAGGAGAGCTGTATAAATCTCTTAACATCACCTATGACTTAGGATGGTCTGACACTCAAGAGAGTACAACTGATGATACAAGTTTTGATGTATTTGACTCATCCTCTGCACCTTCAGCGAATTATTCAATAACACCCGATGATGGGGATGATGACCAGACTGCCCAAGTTGACAGTGATGATGAATGGAATGAAGTAGATGAAAATGATACTGTTGCAGGAGTTACAGATACACTTCTAACGCCATCAGACTTTATAGAATCAGGCGAAAGAGACATGGTCTACAGTTATGCTCCATCAGAAAACAGAAAACCAGTCAGTATTTTTACAGAAAAAAAACTCCGAAGAGCAGGCCTATCCTGGAATTTTTTGTGGGCAGTCCCGTGTATCCAATGAAAAAAGAGAACTGTACCAGTCACATATGGAGAGATAGTTAAGTCTGAACTTAGAAACAGTGACAGAAGATGTGCAAAAAATGTAGAAAATATTTTTTAAGACAAAGAATCTCCAGATGAAGTTCTTAATAGACCAGACAAACATTGCATTAAGAAAAATCAAAACAGGTGGCCAACAGCTCACAGCCAAAGATGTACGAAAAGAAATTGCCCAGAATCTAATCCATTTAGACCAACGGTACAAAGTCCTGCGAACACTTCGTGGATCACCACCGTACTTACAAGCTGTATCTAAAGAATTGTTTGCTTCAATAAGACAACTTGGACCAGCAACATTTTTCCTAACTTTGTCAGCTGCTGAGACGCATTGGAACCATTTACTTAGAATACTTGGAAATCTTATTGACAACAAGAACTACACAGATGAAGAAGTAGAAAATTTTACCTGGCAAGACAAGACCCGATTGATTCAGTCATATCCTGTAACCTGCACAAGACATTTTGACTTTTCTCTTCATATCTTTATGAACCAGTTCTTATTGTCAAATCTGAACCCCATTGGAAAAGTTACAGATTGGTTTTACAGAATAGAGTTCCAGCAAAGAGGCTCTCCCCATGTTCACATGATGTTGTGGTGTGCTGATGCTCCTAATATTAACAAAAACTCATATGATGACATCTGTAACTACATCGACAAGTACATAACCTGTTCTTTGCCAACAGATGATGATGAGTTGAAGAACCTAGTAAAATTACAAACAAACAAACATAGTCGAACATGTAAAGGAAAAAAGAAAAAACAGTGCAGATTTGGCTTTCCTAAACCTCCAATGAATAAGACTCAAATATTGATGCCTTTTGATGCTGACAAAGACGCAGAAGAGAAGACTTAATATCAAAACATGTGGAAGAGGATACATGAAGAATTGGTATCAATGTCAGATGGTGCTGATATGTCCCACAAAGATTTCTTGAAGATGATGAACATTACTGAAGATGATTACATCATGGCTATTAGAACTTCAATATCAACAGCTACTGTATTTTTAAGGCGTTCACCTTTAGAAATCAGAGTTAACAACTACAACCCTCACTGCTTAAAGGCATGGAGAGCAAACCTTGACCTACAGTTTATATTAGATGTTTATGCCTGTGCCATTTACATTGCCTCATATGTAACCAAAGTTCAAAGAGGGATGAGTGAACTCCTGAGAAATGCATGCAAAGAAGCCAATGCTGGCAACAAAACTATTAAAGAGCAAGTACGTTTGATTGGTAATAAGTTCCTGAATGCAGTAGAAATCAGTGCACAGGAGGCTTGCTATCTGTCACTTCAACTTCCACTTAAGAGGTCATCAAGGCAAACCATCTTCATCAAAATCTTTTTTTCATTAGAATCCTTGTAAAAATCCCTGCCTGCATTTTTCAATCATATTTGCAATATCTCTTACCGTTTTTGAGAAATTAGGGGTCAAAGGGGCCAAAAACGCCAATTTAAATTGTTCCTTTGAACGTGCGATTAAACTTTTAAGTTGTAGTTTTGCTATTAAAACATGTACAAATAGTTGGTATACAATTGAAAAATGGATGGAACAACATTGTGAAATTCATAATTACAAAAAAGGGACTTGTCCACCACCATTTACACTTATACCGTTTCCAACTGAACGCAAAGATCCAGAGGGAAGGAAAAAATGGACAATTATTGTAAATAGAAAAAATGGCAACATCAATTGACTTGTTTGTTTGTTTGTTGTTTGTTTTATGCCCAGTCAACAATATTTCAGTCATAATCAGGACAGTGAGTGAGTGAGTTGGTGTTTTACGCCCGTGCAACGCTATATAGGTTATTTACAGGCGATGAACATGAAAAGGATGATAAAATGAACATGAAATGATGATGATAATGAAATATGGGGATGGGGTGGGACACAAATGAACGGTAAATTTTGAAGAACCACAGGAAAAGGGGAGAGATGGGTAGGGGCGGAAAATTTAGCCTATGTGGTGCACTACTGGGCGGTCCACAAAGGGGTCTTTTACGTGCATTACGGGCACTCTCCACACACGTTGGCCCACTATGGTCGGCGGTCAGGGTTTCCGTATTATAGACCTGACAACCCCCGCGGACGAGGGCTACCCTATTCAGCCACCTAGGGTACACACTTGGTCGCTCTGTGGGCTGAGCACTGACCCGACGTCAGAATCCCAAGACCCTTAGTCGCCTCTTACGACAAGCTAGGCTCTGCTGCGGGCCTATTCGCCACCCGGGTCCCGCACGGGGGCATAATAATCAGGACAAGAACTAATTGAAACCACAAATTGAACTGTGTATACCCACCAAGGAAACAGCACCCATAACACAGACCCATTCATGTCATGCAAAAAAGGGCAAATGTACGACCACAAACCAGAAGGAAAACGAACCAACTCACAAGACAGGCCAATGTACCCTCAACGGACCATAAGCCAATGTACCCAGAAAGCGACGAATTCTCTCCCCCCCAAAAAACTGGAACCCTTACCTATGGTGACCAACAATGGAGAACACTTACCTGAAATGAGGTCATACTAGTTAGAACACTTACCTATGTGGAACATAGCCAACCCTTACCCGTTTACACAATCAACCTTTATCTGTCGAAAATACAATGATAAATCATGACTGGACCTACACACACTGAAAGAGAAACATGGTGGTGGGGTGGGAAGCAAAGGAACTGAAAATTTTGAAGACCACTGGAAAAAAAGGAGAGATGGGTAGGGGCGGAAAATTTAGCCTATGTGGTGCACTATTTTGCGATCCACAAAGGGATCTTTTACGTGCATGAAGCGTGGCCCTCTCCACACACGTTGGCCCACTATGCAACGATTTTTCAAGGAAGGACCACACTCAGCAGAACCTCTATACCAAACATTGTCAGGTATTTGATGTGTGATTTAAAAGATCATTTGAAGACTCGACAATTATACATTGTAGCATAATCAATCTTGTATTTGAATGACTCAGTTGTGATGGTAGGTCACATGTTACCATGACCTACATTTTCTGCTTGATGGGCAGTCAGGTTTATGTGCCATTTCATATTTTAGCATCTATACATGATAGGATCGGATCGTCCATACAACATAAGGTTACTGTGATTTTCCATTTCATGAATTGTTGATGAAGAGGTGAGTGAGTGAGTGAGTGAGTTGGTGTTTTACGCCCGTGCAACGCTATATAGGCTATTTACAGGCGATGAACATGAAAAGGATGATGAAATGAACATGAAATGATGATGACAAATGGAATATGGGGATGGGGTGGGACACAAAGGACCGGTAAATTTTGAGTGAGTGAGTGAGTTGGTGTTTTACGCCCGTGCAACGCTATATAGGTTATTTACAGGCGATGAACATGAACACTCCAACACATAGCCCCCTAACCACTAGAAAATCTTATCAGTAATAACCTGCATGGAGCGTGGCTATGTCATTATGTTTGTCAGTTATAATTACTGTCATGCTGATAGAACTATGCAACTCCAAAGCTTATCTTAGATAAGGTTAACAGATGTTTTATATTTTAAAAGTTTTTATGTGTGCATTCACTTCACATTTATCCTGCTTCTATTCATTTTCAATTTTCTATTTTAAATTTGATTTTAAATTGAATGATCATAAACCATAATAAGAGATGTAAACAATATCAACAAAATACATATTTAAGAATTTATGTGACATTTTGTTGCAGGTAAAATATAGTTACAGACAAGTTTACATACTAAAATATATAAATTTATTTACAGTTCATTTCAAATCCATTATTTAAAATTAAGTTTAATCTATTGTAACCATATTTCATTACACATACTTAATTTGCAAAACACATACACATTATTTGCAAAATTACACTGCTCATATGGGTTGAACAAATACTGAATACTGAAAACAAATTCACAAAAAAATTATTATCTATGACCATATAATATATATACATACATAAGTTTTATTAATACATTACATTATCCTGACTGACCAGGACCCCATGCTTTTGAAAATTCGTAGATTGCTTCAAAAAGTAGAAGTTGCATTAATTTGTTTTTATTTGTAATGTCTCATTTTTGTCTTTAATAAAATATTGAATGGAATTGAAATGTATAGTCGAAGAAAAAAAATATTAAAAATATTTTTTTCAGGGAGAAAAGTAACCAATTTCAATTCTTTTGTGATAGTTAATGCATGATGAATGATGAAAATGATGGAAATGTAATAGAGAAAAATATTAAGATTCCAGGTCATACTAGTAGCCCCTTAAATTAAATTCCTTTAGTTTAAACCAAATTACTTGAAATATCATATTACAGGCATGACAGGTTAAAATACATGAATTAAAATTGCTGAACAAAACTGTACATTTGCATAATTGTGTGAAAAAAACAATGTGAACAGTGAAACTTCTTCAATTAACATGAATAAAAGTTACTGCTTCTTTGGTGTTGAAGTTTGTTGTAGTTTTCTTCTTGCCCCTTTTTGTGGTGTATCCTCCTGTCGACGTTTCGCTCCTGCTCTCTTTTTCGTCCCTTTCTTACGATTAAGTTGGCAGTTTTTTAGCTCACCTGGACCAAAGGTCCATGTGAGCTATTGCCATCACTTGGCGTCCGTCGTCGTCGTCGTCGTCCGTTAACAATTTTTCAAAAATCTTCTCCTCTGAAACTACTGAACAGAATTGAATGAAACTTGTTATGATTGATCCTTAGGGTGTCCTGCACCAAACTTGTGTTTCGATTTTTGATCTGTCAAAAAACATGGCCGCCGTTACTAAAAATAGACCAGGGGGGTCAGACTACTGTTTTTGGCTTATAAATCAAAAAGTATAAGAGATAGAGGAAATCTGGGGCCACGCTACTGATTCAGCATCAAAAGCTCTACAAAAAACTCCATTTGGTCAAAGTTGTCATATGACCCCTTATAGGGGTTACGGCCCCTTAAAGGTGAAAAATAGCATTTTTTCATGTTTTTGGCATACAGAATGAAAACTATTGCAGATAGAGATTAGCTGTTGCTTGCTTAAATGTTCAGCTCATTTAGCTCTACGAAAGTCTCCACAGGGTCGAAGTTGTCAGATGACCCCTTATAGGCGTTATGGCCCCTTAAAGGTGAAAAATAGCCATTTTTCATGTTTTTGGCCTGCAGAATGAAAACTATAGCAGATAGAGATTAGCTGTTGCTTGCTTAAATGTTTAGCTCATTTAGCTCTACAAAAGTCTCCATAGGGTCGAAGTTGTCAGATGACCCCTTATAGGGGTAACGGCCCCTTAAAGGTGAAAAATAGCCATTTTTCATGTTTTTGGCCTACAGAATGCAAACTATTGCAGATAGAGATTAGCTGTTGCTTGCTTAAATGTTTAGCTCATTTAGCTCTACGAAAGTTTCCATAGGGTCGAAGTTGTCAGATGACTCCTTATAGGGGTTACGGCCCTTGATAAATAGCTTTTTTTCATGTTTTTGTCCTACAGAATGGAAACTATTGCACATAGAGATTAGCTGTTGCTTGCTTAAATGTTCAGCTCATTTAGCTCTACAAAATTCTCCATAGGGTCCGAGTTGTCAGATGACCCCTTATAGGGGTTACGGCCTATGAAAAATAGCGATTTTTCATATTTTTGTCCTACAGAATGAAAACTATTGCAGATAGAGATTAGCTGTTGCTTGCTTAAATGTTCAGCTCATTTAGCTCTACAAAAGTCTCCATAGGGTCGAAGTTGTCAGATGACCCCTTATAGGGGTTACGGCCCTTGAAAAATAGCGATTTTTCATGTTTTTGGCCTACAGAATGAAAATTATTGCAGATAGAGATTAGCTGTTGCTTGCTTAAATGTTCAGCTCATTTAGCTCTACAAAATTCTCCATAGGGTCGAAGTTGTCAGATGATCCCTTATAGGGGTTACGGCCCTTGAAAAAAGCGATTTTTTTCATGTTTTTGGCCTACAGAATGAAAACTATTGCAGATAGAGATTAGCTGTTGCTTGCTTAAATGTTCAGCTCATTTAGCTCTACAAAAGTCTCCATAGGGTCGAAGTTGTCAGATGACTCCTTATAGGGGTTATGGCCCCTTATAGGTGAAAAATGGTGTTTTTGGCCTATAGAATGAAAACTATTGCAGGTAGAGAAAAGCTGTTGCTTGCTTAAATGTTCAGCTCATTTAGCTCTACATAAGTATAGGGTCAACATCAAGACCAGGTGAGCGATTCAGGCTCCTGGGAGCCTCTTGTTAGTTTTTGAGCCAGTTCTTTATGGGGAATTGTCAGTATTTCTTTTTCACTTTCAACTGAAGCATCTTGTCCCAAATTGTATTCGATCTCACCAGTTTTCGTTTTAACCAAACATCCCTCATCTAAAAAGTTTGGTAAACTTGCAGAATGTTGTCCAGCGCTCAAATAATACTTGATGAGACATACAATATTACAGGATAGTTTATCTAAGACAGATGCAGCTGGCATCCAAAGCGCATAGTTCCTTGGAGGATCTGTGACTTTCGAAGAAGGGGCTTTGACTGTAATCTGCCTCACTTCCTCGAACCTCAACAAAGTGGGATCAAGAGCTTTTGGGCAGTATAAAGTCTTGATCAGTTGTCTGTAAACTTCTGAATTAAACTCTACTTGAAGTGGTGTTTGTGTTCCATCAACTGTTACAAGGTTGTCAAAGATGTTGGTGTTACCTATGATACTGCTTACTACATTCAAATGGCTGATATTGAAAAATTTTGGTAGAAAATCGTTTCCTCCAATGCATAAGAAGATGGCAAGTTTTATTCCTATATATTTGTCTTTCCATCTCTCCTCAAACAGTTCAAGAATGGCCGTAATATTGTAAATGTCCATGATGTTTCCGGGTTTTTGCAGTATAATGTAAACTGTATGTAGAAATTTCTTTTGGTCTTCTGTTCTGGGCCATAGGTAACATAATGCAAACAAGTGTATTGTTACTGCATCAATGTCACCAGATGTTACTATGCTTGCAAAGGATTTTCCCTTTTTCATATCTGGAACATATTCTAAGAGCCAATCTATTTGTGCCATCTCAGCCTCACCTTTGCACTGTCTGATGTTTTCAAGCCTTTCTACTTTACTTTTAGATAATGGTGATGTATCATATGCATATCTAATAGGTGTTGCAAATGGTTGGCAATGGCAGGATTTGTCACTTGCACACTCTTTTGAGTGGTTCAAAATGTATTCGCTGTCTATATCAACAACTATGTTCCGCTTAAGTTTTAGTTGGTCTGCATGTCTAGCTAGAAATGTACTAATGAGACTTTTCCCCTCCATTGTAGTCACTATTGAGGACTTGTCAAAGGTTGTTTGGGTAAGCATTTCATCACTTGTTTTAAGGTGAGTAATTGAAAACTCGGACTTGCTTGCTTGTCGCTGTGTTCTTGTTGCTGCCTTGAAGTGGTCTGGTGTAAAAGCATATTTTTCTTCACAAACAACTAGTTGCTGAACATTTGGCATTAAAGTAATTAAGCGATTTATGATGGAATCTTCAACAAACTTAAGGTAGTGCTTGCCATCTTGTGCTCTTGTTTTAAATTTAACACCGGCAAATTCAACTGTGATGTGAGTGGTTGTTTCAGTAAGGTCAGGTGGTAACTTCTTCTGTCCAAGTAACACAAATCTGTCTAAATCTCTCTCAAACAGTTCCTCTGCACTTTCGTCTAGCTTTTCTTTCGATTCTTTAATCAGATGTAATAGAGCTTTCTGAATGCCTGTGGATTTTTGCACTTTGGGTTTTGAACAATCTGGTTTTAAAATTGCTTGACATGCATTCATTTCTGAACTTCTTTGGTCTGCTAATTTAGTCTGCTTTGCAACTATTTTTTTTCTTTTGATTTCTTTTTGGTCTCTTTCTTTTTGAGGTGCAGCTTTTTGTGACTTTCCGATTCTTTGAATGGTACGGCCTTTTGATGTTCGAATCTTTCTGATAATATCCTTCGGTCCATTAACTTGATTTACATCTGGTGAATCATCTTTTGTTAAGGAAAAGAGTCCTTCTGATGTCACATATTTCCATATCAAGAAGTAACCAGCTTCTGTTGTTTTTGAGTCTAATATTGCTTCAGGCAACTCAACTGTCGGATGGGAGTAAACATTCATAATTTTGTCGTCTTTTCTTGTAGAGAGACCATCTTGACGTAGTACCAAATTCACGATTCTTGAAATGTAAATGAAGTCAGTTTCATTTAAGGCAAGTCCAAGAACATTCATATCTTGGAGTGTACCAGTGGTTTCTGATCTATTTGACTTCATACTGTGATCATGTGCTTCGTTCAAAGAATCTATAAGCGACATTCTTGGTATGACAGATGATATTGTTGCACCCGAACGAAAAGCTTTTAAGGCATCACGGTGGTCCATTTCGCGCTGTGTGTCCAGACCAAAGTTTAAAAGACTGTCTTTGTGTGGTGTTGAAAACAGGGACGATTTCATATTTCTATAGAACGGCCCAGCTTTAAAGTGTTCATACAAAAGGCGTGTTGAATAAACAGCATAGGATGACGCTCCATTCAAGTAAGCAAACGGAAGAGATGATTTTACTGCTGCTAACATTAAGTCATAGCCTTGAGTACCTCCTAAGCGCTCCGCAAGAGAAAGAGCACTTATCTCTTCGCAGTGTTCCATCATTTCAAAATGAAGCAAAAAGGTGGCATTGTTTTGCTTTGCTTCTGAGACAAAATTATTGTAAGTGTCATCCCATTTTTTCCAGTCTGCTGTTTCGTCTTCCAGATCATTTAGTAAAGCCTGCTCTTTCTCATCATCTAATGTCTGGATAAATTTTATCATAATGGATATTCTTAGTGCGATCCCAAGTCTTCGGAAATACTTTGCTGCTTTTTCGATGTGTTCTGCTGATATTAGCTTCTTCCATTCATTGTATTCTTCATCTCTCATATACTTCATGATCTGAATAATGCCTGCATTTTTATAGGCACTGCAAATGTTGTTGATTTTGGACTTCTTTAGATGTAATATAGGATATTCTGGAAGAAATACCTTGTATTTATCTGTAGTTGACATGAGTTTCAATAAATTGGCTCCAATTTTGTTGTCTGCACCAAATAATATCTTGTATTGTTTTGAGGGAGCATTGGTCTTATCTGCTTTCAAGAGAATATCATCCAATATTTCTTTCAACTTGACTATGTCATCATCTCTTCCTGTTGCCGGAGGTGGGTGACGAATAAGTGAAATAGGTGGATGGTACTGTTCAAATCCGAATTTGCCTCCAATTCCATCATAGCTCTGTTGCAATATACCTTTGGATGTTTTGTCTGTTCTTCTTTGATTTGCTGTTGTGTCTAGATGTTGGTGTTGAGTTGTGTCATTAAGATGTGTCTCTGATGTGTCATTCACAACATCTGTCTTCTCTGGTATTGGAGTCAGATTGATTGAATCATCTAGTGGCATGAAATATTGCTCTAAGTCTTCCAAATCATCGTCTACATTTTCAATGTCTGACAGAGCAAATTCATTTAAAATATCCTCAAGATTCTCATCTTCGTTATCAATGGAATCAACTTCATCCATCTCCAGTTCTGAAGAGTTATCACAGTCAGATATGTCCATATCCCCACTGTCCACATCAATGGCCTGAAAAAAAAAACCAAAAAAAAACATTTACAAGATATTTTCACTTTTTGATTTGGACACTATAAAGATTTAATTACATGTTCCTTATTACATGTCATATGATTCATCATAACAGTTGGTGCTTATCAGCACCATTTCCAACCTATTTTTACAAGTATAATAAACATGTTAATCGTTTGTTGTCACACATTCAGTAGTGTCATGTACATTTATGCCCATTTTTTCTTGCTCTAATAAGGTATCTAATAAAGTATGATGAAATCTTAATTACCAAGTCTTCTTGGTCTGTAACATCTGCTTCATTCTGCTCATTGTCAGGTACAGCTTCGCTCAATTTGTGGTCTGTTATATCCAAGGCAGCAAAAGAATCTTCAAGTTCATTATGTCCAGGATCTACATTGTGCTGACCAAAAGTTAACAAGTTTGAATTTTCTGAAAAACAAATAATTGGGTACATGGATTATTAGCGTAAACTTGTTCCAACAGTAGATGCCCTACATGTCTGCATACAATGCAGATGTATATGGAGAAAAAAATAGCAAGTGTAACAATTTTTCTAAGTAAAAATGTACCTAATTGGACCTTAATGCATAATGTTTTTCACTGTTCGCTTTTTGAACAAAAATTGATAAATTAACTTTATACTTTGGTAAATTATGATTGTCATACATTTCTTTTTATATTGTCATACAGTTTGATAAATATTTTTATTGTGTTGTACCGGTAATTTTTATTATCTTAAATATATTTTTATATTGAAAAGTGTTAAGCAGTTAATCCTGAGCTATATTTTGAATCAATATTGATTATAGAGTTGAGTTACACTATTAAAATTCTGTATATTATACACTTATCGTAATTTATACCTGATCTAATTTTCTGCCATATACCATGCAAGCCCCATGTCATCATCAGTCTGAATTGTGACATCCATTTGTTTTCGTTGGGTGTTAAAGACAGCAAGGTCCTTTGTACATCTTCCTTCCCTAACTTATCTTCTTCTTTGCATTTGCATTCATTTGATTGGTCACAACCTATGTCTGTATGCCAAGTCTGTTGAACATCCACATGATCTTCTGGTACACCTCTTAGAGTGATTGGTAACGTGCATATTTGCATAGACCTTGACTCGCCAGGATGCGGATCGACATGGTATTTGAGTCGTACTAAGTTGTCCATCATGATGGTAAGCAAACACTGTCGCATACTAACAAAGTTGGTAGAAGAGCCTGCCACTGTCTCATATTCTAATTTGTATCTTCTAATATATGTATTGAAATAGCAAAGTTCTGATGATGCTTTGTCTTTAATTTTCTTTTCTGCTGCATTTAGACTAAGCGTAGCTCCAGAACTTGAGGCAACTGCAAATGCTGTACCTATTGACTGGTAATTCATTGACAGTTCCTGGGTATTTAGATCTTGAAGGATACCACAATAATTACGATTGTAAACGTTCAGTAAGGTGTCATAAATCCCATAAAGTTTTTTGAGTTTACCACTCACCAATTTGTCCTTGTCATTGGTGTGGTTTATCGTGTTTGGGTTTATGAAAGTTTCTAATAGTATCTGAACATCAAGTGGCACATCAAAAGACCATTCTGTTAAGACATCAAATGATTTCCAGTGTAGTGGCTTCAGTACAGTGTCTTTGAAACATTGAGCACATTTTTCATAATCATTTTCGCTTCTAACGTGAATGTCATTGTTTTCTAAAAATATCTTTTCTGACAGTATACTTTGGTCAATTTTGTTCATTAGATACAAATCACGAATTTCAAATCGAGAAATCGTGCTCTCCTCTGCCACTGGTGTTAATGTGTTTGGCTTCAGAAACACAACCGAGTGTAGAAAGGTTTCATGATGATTTTCAATGTGCACCCTAAATGTATTGATGACATAAGTCATTTGAAAGAGTCTTTCAGATTTAACTTCAGCAAATAGGTGGATTCCTGGTTGATGTGTACATGAGGATAGACAATCAAAAGCAAGAACATTCTCAATGTCTTCAGAAGTTGCAATGCAAAGTTCATTTTCTACCAAAGATGACAAGTGTAAATTGTTGCAATACAAAAGTATTTGCTCATCAGTTTGTGCAATGCTCTTTCTCTGATTTCGAAGTTTGATTGTGCTGTTTGATGTCTTTTGTAAAGATTTAGCGATTTTGCTAACATTTTCTAAATATTTTAAGTATTCCCATTTCAGATCCAATTGTCTATCAAATTCATGAAATTCAGCATCTGGTGTGTTTTTGTAAAAATGGTATTCAAAAAAACAAATTTGTTTCCATTCTTGTTCTGTAAAGTTCTCTTTATAGTTTTCAAATATGCAAAGGGTTGAATATTCATTTGGTTCAATGTCCTTTTTAGTAAGTCCATCGATTCCTGGAAGTTTTAGTTTCTTTTTTGCAATATTTATATAAAGTTCCTCAACATTGTGGACTTGAATGGGTTCATGTCTCTTCTGCTTATGTAAAATTACTTCAATTTGATGGACTATTTGGTTGCATATCTTAAGTTGGTCACTATGGTGGAAAATATATCTGAGGAAAGTTGTTAGATTGATAAAAGTCTCATTTTGAATATCCTTTGTTCCGGTCTTATATGATTTAAATTCTCTAAGTAGATTAAAACTTTTTATTTCTTTGATGGAATCTGTTGGAAGGTGGTTTTTCCTCAAAAATTCTAAAATAATCTTAAAATTTATCCATTTTCTGTCATCTCCTTCGAACTGTGTACAAGTAAAGTTCTTTAAAAGGGGAACATTTTCAAACATCTTTAGTTTTATCTGCAAGAAAAAATGTGTATCTTGATGAACTTGTACACAACAGCTTTAAGTTTCTATGAATATTATTATTTCCCCTTAATTTTAACTTCTATTTATTTTATTAGATAAAAATGGATTAAAATTCTAAATTTAAACAAAAATCATGTACACATTAAATAAAAATATTTAAACCTTAAATTACTATGGGGTATAAATTAAATTACAAAATTATTTGCTTTGATTGTTTTCAATTCGAACCATTACAAAAGTATTTATATAAAAGTATAAATTAAGCATGAATTGTAGTATCAAAGTTTGGACGCTAGTAAACTGAAATGGAATAGGGAGACAGGGGATGGTATTTAAGATACTTCCAAAGTTACTAAAGCTATTGATGCAAATGACAAAAAATATAAACATCAAAGAGTGTAACGATCATATACTTATAAATCATCAAATGTAATATTTTTTTTAATATTGATAACCGCTTGGGTATTTAGTATTGTTGGCAAATTGTGTTTTATTTCAACGAAAAGTTGTTTCAACTTTAACTTTAAAAGAGATATGTAATAAAATGTGATAGCCTATTAATTATAGCAATGGCCATAGAAGAGGGACAGGGTATCTTTATTGTTTGGAGTAACCATTACTTTTATTTAATACTTACATTTTTAAAAGACTTTTGGTCAAAATTCTTTCTTTTTTCTTCTTCATTGTTTTGTTTTGCTTTTCCCTCTTAATATTCCACTTCCAGTTCCTGTTTCTGACCTTTATCTTTACTAATACATTTGTTTACATGCATAAGATGATTAACAAGCAACATACCGATGAGGAAAATATAAAACTGCTGTTGAGAGCTTATCTCATAAAATTACAATTTAAACTGTCAGTTGTATATGTCAAATGCCTACAGAAGTGAAACTGATATGACATCAAAGACCGCTCGATCTGAGCTGGCAGTTTGATGCTATGTGTTGGAGTGTGAAAAGGATGATAAAATGAACATGAAATGATGATGATAAATGAAATATGGGGATGGGGTGGGAAACACAGGGACGGTAAATTTTGAAGAACCACAGGAAAAGGGGAGAGATGGGTAGGGGCGGAAAATTTAGCCTATGTGGTGCACTACTGGGCGGTCCACAAAGGGGTCTTTTACGTGCACGAAGCGTGGCACTCTCCACACACGTTGGCCCACTATGGTCGGCGGTCAGGGTTTCCGTATTATAGACCTGACAACCCCCGCGGACGAGGGCTACCCTATTCAGCCACCTAGGGTACACACTTGGTCGCTCTGTGGGCTGAGCACTGACCCGACGTCAGAATCCCAAGACCCTTAGTCGCCTCTTACGACAAGCTAGGCTCTGCTGCGGGCCTATTCGCCACCCGGGCCCCGCACGGGAGTTGATGAAGAGGCTCTTCTTAAATAGATCAATAACTTAATTAATTATGGTGCTTTGTTTTTGTTTCAGTGATTTGGAAAAACTATTCTGTGGGTACTCAACAAAATTGCCATGAATTTCTGCAGAGATAAGAAAAAAGTGTATCTTGTTTGTGTTACTTTAATACAATATAAAGTTAATAATTAAACACTACTTTGTTTACATTTGCTTTGATCTTTCATCATGATATTGTTTGCTCTCATACTGTAAGAGTGAGATAGAAAAAGAATGCATGCTTTTTTTAGTGTTTATTTAAGAAGGAATCCTTATTCAAACTTTCAGTGTGTTTTTTAACAGGAACGAAACCTCATTGACAGATATGGCCATATTTTATGGAGAAATGACTAGCTCAGGTAATATAAGATTCTGCAATATGATGTGTCTGGTGTGGTTGGTTTTGTATCTGTTAAAAAATGTCTAAGGAATGTCTTGTACTACAAAAAAAGTTTATAAAAGTGGAATGGAATTTAATATGCATCCAGCGTTCAATTAAGACATTTACAAATGGTTGATACCACAAACTAGATTCAAGTACTAACATGTTAAGAACAATCATAATGTAGAAAAAGAAGGGAAATGGGGAGTGTGTCAAAGAGCAGGGATTCAAAGGGGAGTACAACCAAAACACTGTTATTGATATTGTTAATCTTCTTTTTAATTTTTAGTAACATGCACAATATGTGGATATTCAAGTGTACAAACAGAACCATTCACAGAAATTTGTGTTGCAATAGTGAAGGTTAACAAACTTAACGACTAACATATATTTCTAATTTCATTTTTAGCAATAGATTTATTCTGTTCTTTTTCTTCTTCAAATGAATTATATTCTGAATGAAATAGAATAATATTTTAAAGTGACTTACCATTAGATGCAAAATTTATTGAAAAACAACATTAATTATGTTTTACATTTAAATCACTTAGCACTTACAATTTTGTGCTATACTGATGCTAGGAACATGAATGTATTAAGTACAGGAAAACCAGATCTTGAGTTAACAAACCATATGCTACAATATATTTTAAATTGCTTTACAGGATTAAGTTGGCCTTTTGCTAATTTTCCATACACACAAGCCCCTCCCTCTGAAATATTTCTAACATTTTGAAGTTGCCGACGTCAATTGCACGTAAAAGGGAATTTTAAAATGATCTTGGAACAACTGATGACACAGAAGACTCACCATGGGACTGTCTTTACTATTCTGATTATTTTATGATGGACAAGTTAATCTCTTCAGTTCCAGTAGTATCAAGGGTCAAATTTGTAAGAAGATTAACCAATTGATCATATGAATGATCAGAATTGTAACCACAAGATGAACAACGACTTACACTCTTTATGATTTCAACTATGGCAGCCATCAAAATCAGGATACTAATAAGTACTAAAAAATAAAGGACACAATAAGTACCAAATTAACACAGGCTATTTCATAGAATTAATCAATATCATAAATGAATACAATTAGTTATTGCTTTACTGCCAAGAAGCACGAGTGCGGCTACAACCGGGAGATGAACATGAAAGTGGTGATGTAATGAACTTGAAATGATGATGAAGTAAAGGAAATGGGACACAAGGACAATCGGGTAAGAGAGTTTTTGACCGCCACTGGAACAAGAGGCTCCCAGGAGCCTGAATCGCTCACCTGGTCTTGATGTCAACCATATGAAGACTTTTGTAGAGCTAAATGAGCTGAATGTTTAAGCATGAAAAAGCTTTTCTCTATCTGCAATAGTTTTCATTCTAAATAATCAAAAACACTATTATTCAACTTTTAGTTAGTTACTTAGTTAGTTATTGCTTTACTCCCAAGCAGCACGATTTCGGCTATATCCGGGAGATGAACATGAAAGTGGTGATACAATGAACATGAAATGATGATGAAATGGAGGAAATGGGGACACAAGGCCAATCTGGTAGGGTGAGTGAGTGAGTTGGTGTTTTACGCCCGTGCAACGCTATATAGGTTATTTACAGGCGATGAACATGAAAAGGGTGATAAAATGAACATGAAATGATGATGATAAATGAATAATGGGGATGGGATGGGAAACAAAGGACCGGTAAATTTTGAAGAACCACAGGAAAAGGGGAGAGGTGGGTAGGGGCGGAAAATTTAGCCTAGGTGGTGCACTACTTGGCGGTCCACAAAGGGGTCTTTTACGTGCATGAAGCGTGGCACTCTTCACACACGTTGGCCCACTATGGTCGGCGGTCAGGGTTTCCGTATTATAGACCTGACAACCCCCGCGGACGAGGGCTACCCTATTCAGCCACCTAGGGTACACACTTGGTCGCTCTGTGGGCTGAGCACTGACCCGACGTCAGAATCCCAAGACCCTTAGTCGCCTCCCAATCTGGTAGGAGATTTTTGACTGCCACTAGAAAAAGGAGTGATGGGTAGGGACGGGAAATTTAGCCTCCTGCATGGGGATCCTACGGGTCCTACGCTGACCGAGACCTGCAGCAGGGTTCTTTAACGTGCGAGGAACGTGACATTTTTCCCAACACGGTGCACCACTATGATTTGCGGTCAGGTTTTCCGCATTATCGCCTGACGACCCCGCATCTCTCGATGTCAGGGCTGCCCCATTCAACCACATGTGGCACACATCCCAGTTGCTTTGTGGGCAAAGCGGCCTGATCCGATGTCAGGTTTCTGAGCGCTCTTTAGTGGACTTTTACCGACAAGCTTAACGCTGCTGCGGGCCTATTCGCCACCTGGAACTCGCACGGGTAATATTCAACTTTTAAGGGGCTGTAACCTCTATAAGGGGTAATCAGACAACTTCAACCCTATGGAGACCTTTTTACAGCTAAATGAGCTGAACATTTAAGCAAGCAACAGCTTTTCTCTATTTGCAATAGTTTTCATTCTATAGGCCAAAAACACTATTTTTTGCCTTTAAGGGGCTTTAACCCCTATGAGGGGTCATCTGACAACTTTGACCCTATGATGACTTTTGTAGAGCTAAATGAGCTGAACATTTAAGCAAGCAACAGCCTTTCTCTATCTATGGGGACTTTTGTAGAACTTTTGATGCTGAAGCAGTAGTGTCCCATCGGATTTCATCTATCTCTTATACTTTTTGATTTACAAGCCAAAAACAGTAGTCTGACCCTCCTGGTCTGTTTTTAGTAACGGTGGCCATGTTTTTTGGCGTCTCAAAAATTGAAACATAAGTTTGGTGCAGAACTTGTGACGCAATTCGGAGTTTGCAACACGATTGTAACCGATCAAGGATCGGAATTCATGGGAAAATGTTTCAAGGAAGTTTCTCGATTCTTATAAAATGGATTTGCTAAATTCGTTACACCCGCTTCGAAGAAGAGGGAGGTATGCTGTTTTACCCTTGATTGTCCGTTTGTCCGTTATTCCGTAACAAAAATTTTCGTCAGTTTTCTCAGTAACTATAAGAGATAAAGGTCTGATATTTTGCATATAGTTTTATCCTATAGCCCCATATGGTGTATACCGATTTTATGTTCCTATGTCAACTACTTCTTGATTACCCAATACTTAGATTTTTACACATAGTAAACATGAATGCGAAATTTTCATCAAAGTTTTCTCAGCAACTGTCAGAGATAGATATTTGGTACATGTATGTACGTCACTACAAGGTGGCATGTGGTATACTAACAAAGGAATGGGAGACATCAGTTTTAGTGAACTAAAACAATTCTAGTTTAACTTGGACCTTTTTTACATCACCTGGAAAATGAGGGGGGGGGCTT